>CM045739.1:20805000-21132500 GCA_024760905.1 Plotosus lineatus
GGCATTGTTTTTACAAACTTAAGCATCATAATGTTTATTTCCATCCGGTGTCGGGTTCATTTCTCACCGACGTCTTGAATTGTTGAATGATAAACTGGACCCCTCCATAAAGTCTTCTCCAGCACATCCTGAAAACTTTCAAAAGGGTTAAGGTCGGGACTCTGGGGGGGGGGCCAATATATACCGGTATGTGAAAATAATTCCTCATGCTCTCTGACCCAGAATGTGAGTCCACATTTTATATCTGAGCCATCATGGAATAAAAAGTGTATTGATGTGATAACCTGCCCATATTCAGTACATTCAGATCATCAGCGGCTTCATTTTATTGCCACATTAATGTTGCTGAGCCTCGACCGGACCAACCGGAGCAACAATGCTATGGAGATTACATGCTGTGATCACAGACAAATGCTCTTCATCAAAATATTAGAGTGTGAGACTTTTCTGGCCATTCAGTGTAATGACCATAATCTTACTCAGTAACGCCCCCCCCCCCCCCCCCCGCGCTCTGTCTTTCTCTCACAGCTTGCAAACTTTCATCTCTGTCTTCTTTTCTCTCTCTCTCTGTATGTGTGTGTGTGTGTGTGTGTGTGTGTGTGTGTATGCAGGGGTGGACGGAGGAGAAAAACAATAAAACTGAGTCGAGACCTATCGGATTTGGTCATCTTTACCAATTCTGTGGTGTCTCAGGAGTGTCTGGATGAGGGTGAGAAGACGCGAACACACACACACACACAAACACACACACACACACACACACACACACACACACACACACACACACACACACACAAGCATATTTGAACAAGGCTGCAGCATGGTGTAGTCCTTAGCATGAGGGTCCTGGGTTTGAGCCTCGGGCTGGAGGAAGTTTGCACTTTCTCTCTGTGCTTTTGAAGGTTTTATTTGGGTGCTACAGTTTTTCTCACATGACAATTAGATTAATTGGTTGTTTTACATTGTCCCCAGGTGTGCGTGTGAATTTCTGTGTGTGTGTGTGTGTGTGTGTGTGTGTGTGTGCATTCACTGTTTTCCGTGCATTCTCGTGTGTGTGTATGTGTGTGTGTGTGTGTGTGTGTGTGTGTGTGTGTGTGTGTGTGTGTGTGTGTGTGTGTGTGTGTGTGTGCATTCACTGTTTTCCGTGCATTCTCGTGTGTGTGTGTGTGTGTGTGTGTGTGTGTTCACTGCTTTCCGTGCATATTCGTGTGTGCGTGTGAATTTCAGTGTGTGTGTGTGTGTGTGTGTGTGTGTGTGTGTGTGTGTGTGTGTGTGTGTGTGTGTGTGTGTGTGTGTGTGTGCATTCACTGTTTTCCGTGCATTCTCGTGTGTGTGTGTGCATTCACTGTTTTCCGTGCATTCTCGTGTGTGTGTGTGTGCATTCACTGTTTTCCGTGCATTCTCGTGTGTGTGTGTATGTGTGTATGTGTGTGTGTGTGTGTGTGTGTGTGTGTGTGTGTGTGTGTGTGTGTGTGTGTGTGTGTGCATTCACTGTTTTCCGTGCATTCTTGTGTGTGTGTGTGTGTGTGTGTGTGTGTGTGTGTGTGTGTGTGTGTGTGTGTGATTTGGCCCTGAAATTAGCTGGCAAACTGTTCGCCAAATGGTTAAATGGATGGATATTTAAACAAGAGAACATTTAACCCTCCTTGATTGATTGATTGGTTGATTGATTGATTGATTTTATTTGATTTCAACATTCGCAAATAACATTCATACATATTGTGCAATATATCAGTCAATAATAATTTGTATTATGCAATAGTTTATAATTTTGGGTTTCTTAGATGGCATAACAAGCAAAAATCATTTGTACAAAGCTTATACCAATATATTACTAATAAATAAAGTAAACTGATGAATTATTTGCATTACTGATAAAAAATGAGGTATTCAAGCATAAAAAACCAAAATAAAATATAAAGTACCGGTATATAAAATATTGCTTTTAGCTTTTGTTTTGTTTTATTATTTTCACTCCTATATGATTTCTGTTTTTTTCCTTAAGTTTCCTCTAATAGCGCTGATGAAATCTCTCTTGTTTCTTTATTAATCGATATCTTTTTAAAGGCCCTGTTGTTAACGTGCTGTCATTCAGTGAGACCCGTGCACATCAGCTGGTACATCACCGGGCCGAACGCTTTCTCAACTTCAACCAGCGGCAGCTCTCACGGATTTACCCCTCGGCCTACCGCATCGACTCCAGCAACTTTAACCCCCAGACATACTGGAACATCGGCTGCCAACTTGGTGAGGCCTGGTTCCACTTGCACACCTTTCATTTCGCAGATAAAACTGGTGTGTATTCTATGTGTGCACACGAAACACACATAAAGCAGCAGACCTGAGGAATGTAGCCGCTTGGGGTCCGCACACCGAGCATCATGCTGGAGGAGAGGATGAGAATAAGAGCGAATCTGATGGTGGATGAGTTTAGTGGGGACCAGAATAAATGTGAATGACAGGATAGAGTTAAAGTGAGGATGATACAGTGACCGCAGGAGCAGTGAGTGAGACAGAAGACTAAAAGAAGACGAGTGTCTTGTATTTGTTATTTTTAAAAAATTGATCAGAACAGCAAATAAAACCTTTCAGCATGTTGTGAGTTATTTTAGGCCTTTCAGATAAAGTCATCATAGAAGGCTATGAATAAATTAACGCTGATGTGTTTTTTCTTTCCAAAGTGGCCCTGAACTATCAGACAGAAGGACGAATGATGCAGCTGAACAGGGCCAAGTTCATGGTGAATGGAGGGAGTGGCTACGTCCTGAAACCTCTACCCATGTGTGATGGTACGAACAATAATATTTAAATAGACTTATACGTCATTACTCTTCGCCTTGCTTTTTATTGCTGTGCGCCGGCGCCGGCCAGGACCGAAGGTTGTTCCCGCAAGTGCATTTAGTACCTCTGGGACATTTTTGTGAAGGTTTACAGATTTAATAAACATTAAACAAACTCAGTTTTAATACTATGATAAAGTTATTGGCTTTTGGAAGTCATGGGTCAAAGGTCAAGGTCACTGTGTGCCACTGTTTCGAATGCGAATACGTATATCAAGAACGCCGAACGCCTTGAGCAATTTTCTTTAAACTTTTGAGTAAAAGTCCGCCCTGACTCAAAGGTGAACTGGTTGGATTTTGTAGGGCATAGGTCAAAGGTCAAGGTGACTGTCGCTTTACTGCACAGAAGGCATATAACTCTGATGTGGTAGTTCTAGTTGTCATAGAGACAATAACTAATTAAAAGTTATTTTATATATAATTTTATATATTATTTTAGATTTTTTCCATCTCATTTTTTTTTGGTTAATTTTATTATTTTTGCTTTTTGCTTTATTTAGTTCATTCTGTTTGCAGATCACATGACCATCTCCTGTCATACCTGCCTTATGATCGGATTTGTTTGTAAACCTTAAATAAACATAATATTCACTCAGTCATATAGTCATTATCCAAACTGCTTAATACTATTAGGGTCGCAGGGAGATCCAGAGCCTATCACAAATGAAGGGGGGGGGCACACCCTGAACAGCTCGCCAGACCCTTGCAGGCCCACACACACACACACACACACACACACACACACACACACACACACACACACACACCTAAGGTCAATTGGGTACAGCCAGTTAGCCTCATGTACATGTCTTTAGACTGTGGGAAGAAACTGGCGCACTCGGCGGAAACTCATGCAATCAATGGGAGAACACGCAAATGCCATACAGAAACACCCTTGCCGATTCAGGACTCAAACTCAGGACCTTCTAACTGTAAGGCAGATCGATTAACTCTCACACCGTTACACACACACAAACATTTTATACATACATACATATATATATATATATATATATATATATATATTCTTTCATAATAGGATGCAGATGAGCCAAAGATTTAAAAAGAAGCAGGATGTGAGGATTTTTTTTGGCATGATTTTTTTTTTAATCTGCAAAAGTAGAGAAGCCCACCGCACACATGAAGCATGTCCTGACCGATTATATATTGGTTATTATATAAATAACTTTTTTATATACAGTAAATGACGTTTCTGATCTTATTCCAGGATCCTTTAATCCCCACAACGAAGATCCTCTTCCATCTTATCCTAAAAAACAGCTGGTTCTGAAAATCATCAGCGGGCAGCAGCTTCCCAAACCACCCGACTCCATGCTGGGGGATCGAGGGGAGGTGAGCACATGAACATCAAATTACCCATAACTCACAGCAGTAAAAACTGGAATGTTAAAAATAAATATGATTTCATGGATTTTTTTGCCTCTCAGATTATTGACCCGTTTGTGGAGGTGGAGATCATTGGTCTTCCAGTGGACTGCTGTAAAGAACAAACCCGGGTTGTTGATGATAATGGTAACAGGAATATTTTCTATGAACAGAACTAAATAGTAAACATTTTTTTTTTAATTCAGTCATTCATTTTGAGCTACTTAATCCTAATTCGGGTCACGGGAAGGCTCATGCCCATCTCAGCCGACTCGAGGCAAGGGTGGAGTACACCCTAGACAACTCGCCAGGCCATCACAGTGTGTACATATACATTTATATATATTTATATATTTTTCAATTAAACATTCAAAAAACAAACAAACAAATAAATATAACATCATATTTATGTTTGGATAATTGGTTTGGTTTAAAAGATCGGTTCAGGATATTTTTTTCAATAATTTTGCATAATTTTATTCAATAAGTAAAGTTTTATTCAATTTTTATTGTGAGGAATTGACAAGTTAAACTTAATTCTAATATTGTTTTTAGTTTTTTCAGCTTTTATGATTAAAAAGTGCTTATTTAAGAAAACCTTTACATTACTGCCACCTTGAGGGACCTCGCTGTATTTCCCTGGTACTCATTTATACAGTACTGCTGTGGAGACAGAGGCAAAGGGTCTGAGCATGGCAGGGCTGTGACAGTATTCAAACTCACAACCTTCTGATCTTTAACCAGAACACCACTCACCCTGCATTTTAATCTATACAGAAAATGTATTTATTTATTTATTCGGGCAGAGGTAGCCTGGAAGTACAGGGCACTGGATCGCTGATCCAAAGGTTGGGGGTTCAAGTCCCACTCTCCACAAGGTTGTCACAGTCCCCCCCAGTGCAGCTAACTGGGTTATCAAAGCCCGGCCATGTCTCTCACTGTCTATGGTGAGAGGTTCCTGTAAAAGAACCATTGCTGACTTTCGTAAAGAGTAGCTGCAAAGCCGTCAGCGTGTTTCTCTCCCGTGTTAAAGGGTTGTGCCAGGAAGGGCATCCGATGTAAAAACCTATGCCAAATCAAACATGCAAATCATTTGCTGTGGCGACCCCTGAAAAAAGGAAAAAGCCGAAAGGAAATCTCTCATCTTGTCAATCCTCTGAACCCCTTTAATGATTCAAACACCAGTTTCACTGCAGCTTTCAGTGTGACTCTGTATCTCCTCAGAAAATTCTCAGCTATGAATGATTAGCATTAAAAATGGATTCTTCATACTAAAGTCAGAAACTTAGCGTCTATGGATGTAAATGATTGTGTGTGTGTGTGTGTGTGTGTGTGTGTGTGTGTGTGTGTGTGTGTGTGTGTGTGTGTATACAGTAAGGTGTATATTGATGTCTCTTTGTGTTCTTAATGCAGGTTTTAACCCGGTGTGGGAGGAAACCTTATCATTTACTCTCCACATGCCTGAGATCACATTAGTACGATTTCTCGTATGGGATCACGATCCTATTGGGCGAGACTTTGTGGGTCAGAGAACTGTGGCCTTTTCCAGCCTCATGCCAGGTAAGAAAACATAACTCAAGTCTCATCATGAGCAATACGGTAATCACAAAATATTTTAGTGCATTGATTCCTGGGCAAAAATAAAAATAAATAAATAAAAAAGGAGCCATGTCTGTATTTTTCAAGGGCAGCCCGGCGGCGTAGTGGTCAGCATGTCCGCCTCACAGCAAAAAAGTTCTGGGTTCGATTTCTGACTCGGGTGTTTGTGTGTGGAGTTTGCATGTTCTCCCCATGCTTGTGTGGGTTTCCTCCGGGTTCTCCGGTTTCCTTCCACAGTCTAAAAACATGTACAGTAGGCTAACTGGCTGTTCCAAATCACCCGCAGATGTGAGTGGCTGTGTGTGTGTGTGTGTGTGTATTGGTGCTGCAATGGCTTGGTGAACTGTCCAGGGTATACCCTGCCCTCTTGCAGAGTTGGCTGAGATGGGCGCCAGCCTTTCGCGACCTTAATTTTGATTAGGATTGATTGGCTTAGAAGATCAACATATTTTCCAAAATTGTAGTAATTATGAGCTATAACATATAAAAGGATCTTTATATTTTCACAAACATTCGCACAACTCACTGAAAGTTTCTTTACATCTGGAAGTGTCCAAATTTTTCCAGTCGTACTTGACGGCCTTCCAAAGTTCAATGGTGTTACTGAACTACATCATGTTGGATGTTTGCCCAGATGTTCTCTAATGGGTTCAAATCTGGTGCGTGTCCCAGCCGGAACTGGACCTTGATGCCCTTCTTGTCCAGCCAATCTTTAGTGGCATTATGTTACCTTGAGAAACGTCAATGTCTTCCTTTTACTACCGTGTTACAGGCTATAGACACGTCTACCTGGAGGGGATGATGGAGGCGTCTATCTTCATCCATATCTCAGTACACGAACTCTATGACAAGGTGAGTCCACCATGTAGTTCTTCCCTGATCTTCCAATCTCTTTTCTTCTTCTATCAAAATGACGTACTTGGCGAGGTCTTTCCAGCAGTGGTGTAGTGGTAAAAAAAATGTGGATAAACTGTAAAAAAAAATGAATGAGGCTGCGGAGCAGCCGAACTTGATGGCACAGCTGTTGAGGCGCAGAGCAGCACCGCCGGCCGTTAGGGGAAAAAATTTTTAATTTTGGGCTTGTAGAAGGCATTTGAAGTCATTTTTAGAGTATAAAAGTGCCTTCACATCCAACACATTTTTAAGCAATTACACACTGAAAACTTCAATCTAGATCTAGTAAAAGAAACTACAATTTTAATGTTCAACAGTAACAGGTGTAAAATACACGGCACCTTCAAAACCTAAGCAACTAGCGGCAACTATCCAGTAGCCTACACAGGTTACACTGCTGTGGCAGTGCTGCCACGGGATAGTTAATTATACAGATCTAGTCACTCCACAAGCATTATGTCCTGTATTCTATATCTATAGACATTTTATGCAAAATTATAGAATCTTTTCACTAACAGGTTAATGGCTCAACGCTATATATAATGCTAGAGAGGTCTGAAATACGACATATAAATATCCGGAGATAAATATAATGTGACATGCCAATATTATAACTGGCAACATTGAATGGGTTTATAATATCATGTTTATAAATATATATGCTACACAGCACAGTGCTTCAAACATCGCTCACTGACGTCTCACTGTCTAAATTTAGATCTATAGATAATTTGTAAAGCAGGCTGTTCCCAGAGACATGGATTGTTGCTACAGTTGCAGCCTCTTCTGCAGGTTGTGCAAGGCATGTTTTTTTTTCTTGGCTCCGAGTCATTAGCATCCTTTTGGACATTTTAATTTGAACGTTTGAGGAACTTTCTAATGTCCATTATTATTCCCGTACAGAATCCCGCTGTAACTCAGAAAGTCAAGGTTGCAAGCACATACCTGTCAACCCTAGGCCGTTGGCGATCTTACAAATGGCTACTTATGCCCTTACAAAATAGCAACTAATCTTACGCGTCTTATTATCGCGTGCAATATGAAACAAAAATTAAACTCTATTTTTAATATAATATGAATTTATTGGTAATGTTGTAACATATAACCTGGTGCAATCAAATAAAAAAGTAATATCTTCAGCTGCATGATTAAGAAAATTTAACAGTGATCTTTATTATAACTATATGTAGCACTTTTGGCACTTTCAATCATTTCTTTTGATGGCTTCACTTCATGGCACTTGAGCTCGCAATTAAGTTTGACTTGAATGATGGCGGAAGTGAAAGTGCGGTCACGTGGTCGGAAAGAGCAGACGATAGCAGACGATAAACGCAACGCGCGATTCTCGCGAGAAAACGGCTACAGACCAATTCGGCGTATCGTCTCTTTACCGAAACGGTGACACAAAAAACGGAGTTAAAAAAAAAAGACGAAATGATCGAAAAACGTACAGATTTCGGACGTACGGCGTACACATTTAAAAATCAGTGCTCACTTGTACAAATTGCGCCAAAACCGTACAACTTGACAGGTATGCAAGCATTCGGCTCTCCTCGGCCATTTGTACTAATGATAGTTTAATACATGCAGTTGTCATACCGGAAATTCCCGAGCTCATGACAAGTTGACAACTGTTTTGGATTACATGTATAAGGGTATTCCACCCCCGGGGGGGGGGGGGGGTAACTGCACATTGGATTCTAGACAGAGCTTAACAAAGTAATTTACAACACTAAATAACAACTTCTTTGTCAGTCCCTTGTCGAATATTAAGTATGAGGATAAAATTAAGTGAGTAAACTACAGTAAAACCTCCGCTGACGAACGCTTAAGCTCACGAACTTTTCACCTCAAGAACATTAAATTTGCGAGCATATAGTCTCTGCTGACGAACTAGTTTTCGGCGGATGAATCAAACCACGCGGTCGAACAGCGCCACGGTGGCGGCCACAAGAAGCTGACGCACGCTCACGGCGTCACAGTTCGTCACCCCCTTTCTTTGAGTGCGGACGTGGTTTGTGTTTGCTAGACATTTTGGACCATATTGAGTGTAATTTTGCTATTATGGGACCGAAAAAGACCCCACCACAGGCGGAGATCATTGAAAAACACGAACGAGGTGTGTGTTTGTGTGACTCAGCGTCCCAGTACCAGTACGCTAAGTCTACCATTGCTCCCATCCTTAAGAACAAGGAAGCTATTAAGGGTGCGTGTGTGGCTAAGGGTGTTTCCAAACAGTAGGCGTTTCCAAACTCTCCTTCCAAACAGTAAGTCCCTCCCTCCCTCCTCCTCCCACTCCATTCCATCAAGCCATCAACTACCATCACAAAGGTAAATAAAACGACTTTATTATACAGTACAGTTTATTTCTTTAATTACAATACAATAGCACATTTATTATACATAAAATAAGGTATATTTTTGTGTAGTTTTAAGGCTTATTTAGTAGAAAATTATATTTTATGGGGACCTGGGAACGGATTATTCTCATTTTAATGGTTTCTTATGGGAAATAAATGTTCGGAAGACGAACTTTTCGCCTTACACACACTTTCTGGGAACCAATTATGTTCGTGAGCAGAGGTATCACTGTATTAGCGGCTGAAACAAATATAAAAAATGTGGGTAAACGCAGTTTACGTGTGTTTAGGCAGGACTACAGCACTGCTATCCAGGATTAACACTGCAGTACATGGCTGCTGGTTGGCATCTAGCTAGTGACAAGAGGATTTACTTTTAGCCAGAATGGAACAGTTGAGGTTTAATTAAAAATCCATGTGATGAGAGCAAAGCTCAGTTAAACAGTCTGTCATTCAAGCTGTCATTGTATTAACACCACAATCATCACAAGTAATGCACTGATCAGAAGAATAACATCAACATATAAAGGATTAACCAACCTCACTGACGGCAGTTTAGAATTTATTCATGTTTAATTAAGAGGTAGAAAGACAGTTTTTGCACATAAACTAAAGCTATTTATGATTCATATCATAACAGCAATTAGCACGTCCGCTTCATCGCACGAAGGTCCTGGGTTCGATTCCCAGCTCGGACATTTCTGTGTGGCGTTTACATGTTCTCCCCGTGCTTGTGTGGGTTTCCTCCGGGTACTCAGGCTTCCTCACACACTCCAAAACCATGCACAGTAATCGGCTGTTCCAAGTCTTTTATAGGTGTGAATGGTTGTGTGATTGTTGGCCCTGCAATGGCCTGGTGAGCTGTCCAGGGTCTACCCTGCCCTTGCCCTGAGATGAGTACCAGCCTCACCTAATTAGGATTAAGCGGTTCAGAAAATGAATGGATGAATCATAGCATCATGCCATAGTGCTGAAATTCTTGAATCTGATTGGTCAGATAGTGTTGCATGTTCCCACAGCAGACGTACAAGAGATATTTTTCGGCTTTCAGATCCACTTCACCCAAACCGATGTCAGCCTCTTCGATCGCAGCTCCACTAAATTGGTTCAACAGCAGCATTGACACGGACAGCATGCACCAATTTGCTGCACAGATGTTCCACAGCAGGAAATAAATAAAAAAGGCTGAACAGCTAAAATGTGTAAAAAAGGAAGTATTGATTATAATCAAAATTGAACCGCCTTGTTTTCAGAAGTAATGGGACACACTCAGCTATGTTGTTATAGGAAAATAATTAACCTGAGCATAGTAAGGGGAGGAAAGTCTGCATCATCAAACCCCACCCATCATGTTTTATTCCCTACTGATAGAAAAGGAAAAATCAGTTCAGTCCATTGTGTACTGTTAACATATTAAGGGGGCGGCCACAACTAGAGGTGCGATAAACATGTGACTGATGTCAACTGATCCTTTTGCAACTTCGCAGGTGAATATTTTGCAGTTTAAATGCATATATCATGTGAAAGTTGTGAGAAGTTTAGATGACAATTTGTGACTGATTCGCGAAGGTTTGGCGCCGAAAGAAGCCAAAGTCTCGTTGTAAATTAACCACGTCTTGTTCACTTTTAGTTCTCAAAACATTTATTTTTTATTTGCACGTTATCAGTGCGAACCAAATATGAACAAAACACGAATGATGACAAAATACACGGAATGCGGCTGGCGGATGCCAGGAAGTCCATTTCCAACTTGTCAATTTTCCTTGTGAATGAAAAGCAAATGATTTGCGAGCAAAACTAAAACTTTGCGACTTTCTCACGGTTCGTGGGACGGTTTGAGAAGACTTTGGAGTCTACTCTGCATCAGAGCCTTGTTTTGTGACATTTGTGGAAATTTCAAACATCTTTTAAACAACCAGGTGAACATAATACGATGCCGGGAATGTCGAGACAAATTTGAGAATGTTTTATGAAATAAAAAGCGACATCCGCGAAATGCCATTCGCGCCACTCACTTTTCTATCGCACCTCCCACGTGAGCACCCCCTCAGGAAGGCTTGGCTTTATTTGTGCCATCTTTGACCTTTTTACTTTCCAGTGGAGCCCCCTAGTCCTCAACCCCAGCTATACGATATTGCACATTCTAGGAGCTAACAAGGTACCACATGTGCACTGAATGTGTTGCATGATGCTGCATGATGCTACTCACTGCATTGTTTCGTCTATAAGATTTACAGCTGTGTCGTAATTCTGATTGTGTCTATTGTGGAGTATGAGCTTGTTTTAAATATTTTAAATAATCTTCTGCCATTCAGTTTTAGTTGCTTGATGTGTGATTGTGTAATGGTGCCATCTGTTGGTCATGGAGAGTCACTTAAGATCAGAGAAACTCATTATTTCTCTGTTTAAATCTTTTAGTTAACAATAAAATTAAATTTCATTATATAAACCTGTGGTGTGTGTGTGTGTGTGTGTGTGTGTGTGTGTGTGTGTGTGTGTGTGTGTGTGTGTGTGTGTGTTTAAATACTTATACACTTTCAAACACTGTTTTAAACAATGCATACATTGTATATTATCCAGGGCAGTGGTGGCCTGGTGGTAAAAGGTGCTGGATCGCTGATCCTAAGGTTGGGGGTTCGAGTCCCACTCTCCATAAGGTTGTCACTGTCCCCCCCCAGTGCAACTAACTGGGTTATCATAGGCCTGCTATGTCTCTCACTGTCTATGGTGAGAGGTTCATGTTAAAGAACCATTGCTGACTTTCGACAAGAGTAGCTGCATAGCCATCAGCGTGTTTCTGTTCCTTGCTCAAGGGTTGTGTCAGGAAGGGCATCTGATGTAAAAACCTATGCCAAATTGAATATTCAAATCATTAATATGACTTCCATGAAGATGGAGGCAGATGATTCGCTGTGGCGACCCCTGAAAGGGAACAGCCGAGAGGAAAAGAAGATATATTATATATTATCCACGCCAAGTTTAATTAGTATAAATAATCTCCACCTTGTTTTCTTTCCCCTAGGGTCGTCAGTTCCGGGGGTTCCGGGGCCTGTTCAGTAAAGGCTCCAAGTGCTCCGCGGACACACAAATTCTACCACGTAAACACTCTTTGAGTAACCACCTGCTTCGCAGGACGGCAAGTGCCCCTGCCAAGGGACGCAAGAAAACCAAAATGGTACTGACAGACATCACATTGGATAAGGAGGAAGGTAGCAATGGGGATCTCAAGCAACATTCTACAGAAAAGAGAATGGGTCCCAGGACGAGCCTTCAGCAAAGACCAGCCTCCATGCCTCTGGATCGGCTCCTAGAAGGCCAGCTTACAGTCTCTGAAACCGATAGACCTGACACTGGTTGTGGGGCTATAATTGGTGAGATAACTATCCAAAGTCACATTGCAAATTTATCAATAAATAATTAAAAATTTTTTAAAAATCCACACACAACGTATCTTTGATGCCTGTATTCAAGCCATTTATTTTTATGACAGAGTTGTGACAGAGATGTTAATATATATCTACAATGAGGCCACATGTATGCAGGTTTCTACTACAGCCAAGCGGGACATTAATTCACTGAAAGGTCATTTATTACTGAGATTGATTTTAATTAGGGTTGCGGGGAGGCAGAGGTCCATCCCAGCAGTCACCCTGAATAGCTCGGCAGATCACTCCAGGCCAAGCGCATACACATAACCATTTCACACTCACATGCATACCGAGGGGCAATCAGGAGTATTTGGCTCCAATTCTGAACAAACATTTTCAAACTGTTCTGATTACAGCGTGCGGGGATTCCCAGTGCCTTGTAAAGCTGGTCTGTAGTTAGATTATTTTAGTCCGTCACCAAAGCCGGTTTGTTTCCTGATTACTCTGATTAATTCATTATTGATATCACATGATCTGTAGAGGTATCCAAATACAAACCAAGAAATCAGGCACATTCTTCGTACATTTTGTTTTCTGGAGAATCACTGTGAAAATGTACAGCCCCCCCCAACCCCATTCTTCACATTTTTAAAGAATTTATCACACAACAACTGAAAAAAAAAATCGGCTGGGATCCCTCAGATCACGTGCCTCCACACAGTGAATTAATACAGTGAACGAGAGAGAGATTAATAAGAATATACAGGGATCCCTCACTTTCCGTGGTTAGTGTGGACCGAGACCCTAACCCCCCCACGACCGCCGATTTCCGCGAAGTAGGATTGACCTCCCTGACTGACGTATACGTACATGTATATGTGTATATAATATCAATAAATACATATTCAGTGTTCTAAATGCTTATAATAACACTTAAACATTCAAAAATAGTGCATAAGATATAAAAAAATATATATAAATACACACACATACAGATGCGCGCACATGCACTCTGATGTGACCCTCTCAATGTAATATTTTTGAGGGTTGTTTTTTGTTTGCTTGGGTTTTTTTTTTTTTTTGCATAATTGACCTTCTTTTGCTGCAGTTTCCTTAACGTTTTCCATATTTTTCTGTAATTTCCTTTTTTTTTTTAATTTTCAATGAATATTTTTGAAAAACCAAAAACCCACGATGCACTGAAGCCACAGAAACTCAAGCACAAAGTAGCGAGGGATCATTGTAATGCCAACACTATGTTTAGATTTAAAGTTTAGTGCAGGTGAGGCTTTTGTCAAACTGGTCAAAGAAAATAAAAAGTTTATTACAACTCATGAGCGATTTTTTTTTTTTTTTTTTTTTTTGGTTTATGTTGCACTTGAGACATTTTTTTGTGAAATGTGATATTTCATATAGATCTACATTTTCTTCCACATATTTATATTTTGCAGCCATTTTTATTGCTCTGTGCGATCACATACTTTGAAGACAGGAATGCTTTTCATCCTCAATACTTTAACCTGCTTTTGTCTTGTTCTTTCTTTACTATTGTTCCTCTTTATAGTAAAAAACTGACTAGGATACCCAGCAGGTAATCCTCCAACCTTATTCTGGTTACCTCATCCAAAACATCTGCATTACAACCTTTCACTGATGTAATTTTTACTTAAAGAAATTCTTGCTGTATATCAGATCATGTTGTCCAAATTTGTTATTTTGGAAACATGATAAAAATGAGCAGAAGAAGAGCGGATACTGTCCACATAATCATCATGCTCAAGTCGTCTTCTCACGGTCTTACGTGGTGGCACATTCCATTTGTCCTTGTGAACAGAGTGGATTGTGTTGGCTTTGGTGTTAAATTTTAACATAAAATGGTGTGAGTTGCTAAAATGTTTTTTCTTTATCTTCCACAGATTTGTTTCTGGACAAGTCAAGGTTTGCATCTGTGGGTCTCCACACTGAACCCTGTGAAGTCCTTAATGACAATACCCACCATACACAACAGATCCAGCAAAGAACCATGGAGCACGTAGAAACAGATCAAACATCTTACCTTGTTATAGGAGGATGTGGTGAAACTAGCACTGATGTCCTTGGAGAACCCCTTGGACATAATCTGACCATGCATATCACATCTGCTTCCCTAAGGTCGACAGAAGGTCAATCAGAATTTACGGATCAACTCAACTGTCATGGTAGATTACAGACGGAAATCCACCAAAGAGAAGCTCCTGGGAATAATAAATCACTGAAACCAGCCTCACATTGTCTCTCTTCCTCTTCAGATGCCAATGTCATATCTCCCTCTTTACCCACGTTGCATCAGCCTAGCCAACAGGATGTGCAGTCACTCCAGGACAGTGCTCTTTCTCACCTTATTGATGCTGTATCCTTAAGCAATGAGTACGATACATGTGGGTCCATATCAGCTCTTATTGGTCAATTTGAAGTTACAGCCGAGCAGAATAACCTTAATTTGTCTGCTGTGTCCCAACCCTCCCAACTGTCTGTTCCATCAAGGAACAACCACCTATTCAGCACCCCACAAAAATTGACCCAGGACTTGTCACGGAAAGCCCAACAGCATGCTGACAAAAACCTTCCTTGTTCTCCTGAGACCACCGAGTCATCTGTGTACACAATTCTGGATGAGCAAGTGATTTCTCCTGTGTCTGCACATGACATTCCTGATCAGACCATCTGCAAAAATCTAAAGGAGCTCGAGTGCATGTCAAAAGCTGGCAACAGAGATCCCCCTCGTACCAAGATAACCTTTAAAAGAACAGTAGAGGAAGATGCTAGATGCGGATCCTTCAGGGAGAAAAGTTACAAGTCTCAGTACCAGTCCCCTGTGGATTCAAAAAGTTGGGCGTATGGATGTTACAAAGACACCTCGATAAACAGCACAGCCTCAGAGCGTTTTCTTATTTGCCATGACTCTGCCAGCAGTAGTTTGATGGAGTTGGAAGTTAGTGTGGATGGAGAACCATTGGATACAACTTTGACTCCAGAACCATTATCACACCATGATGGTTCTCACGTTCAGAATTCTCTTTTGTTCTCCTCGTCAGACAGCAAGGCTTCATATAAACACACAGAATCGTCCTTGTTTTGTACTTCATCCCTCAACAATCCTTTTGCCTCCAGCAGTCATCAACATGACTACCTGACCAACCAACCTGAGGAAGAGCAGTATAACATTAATGCTACAATATCAGGAAATCTCAAACCTGGTAGGTACAACGGTATCACTTATAGCAACATGCACTTTGAGAGTAGGGACAGAAACGAGATGAATTGCAAAACACAGTACTTCCTGAAAGGGGTTTCATCTTCAGAATGTCTTTTAAGGACTCAGAACAGCAACTCTCAACCACAGAAAGAATCCTACATTCCTGGGTCTGATTGTGATGTGATCTTCAGCCCTGCAGAATATGGAGAGAGCTTTGTTCCATCAAAGCAATATTCTAAATCCTTGCAGCAAAACCAGCCTTTCAATCAAACCAATTCTGAGTTATGCAAAGGGGTCTATCTTGTCGGTTCTCCGGTCTCAAGCGCTCCAAGTCCTTGTAAGTCCAAGAGCTTGGGTGATTTAACGTCGGAGGATATCTCATGCAACTTCCAGAGCAAATACAAGGTTATCAGTCGTAGCTTCATCACTCCAGCCATGAGAGACCAGAAACGAAAGTACGGCCGAGCCAATCAGCCACAGGCTTCAGACTCCCTGACAGAACAGCTACGTAAACTGATGACTGTAGATGAGACGGACACCCACTCCATTCCTTCCCAATTACAACCAATTCCAAAATCTCTCTCAGTGTTCCCAGCAATACCAGTGAATTCTGTTTCCACCCAGGACTCAAATAGCCCTCCACCATTCCTGTCACGGAGGCTTTCCTCACGGAGTCAGAGTCGTGTTCGTCACATAGCTAATCGCGCTCGTGAAAAACAGCAAGAGGCACTGAAATCACGATCTGCAGGGGGGATCTCTGATGTGGTTCTCCGCAATAAGCCAGTTTCTTCTCAAAATCCCCTCATCAATCGGCATTCGACTGGCTCGTATATTGCAGGGTATTTGGAGCAGGTTGGGCTAAAAGACCGTGGTCTGCCTGAGGGATCCTGCAAGACAATGTGCTATGGCTACCACGATCAGTGCTATGCTGATGACTCTGTGATTCCTCACAATCACTGTCATCCTTCTGATCCCGAGGTGTACTTCCTACTAAGACTTTGACTTTTTTCCTGATTTGACTGTACTTGTGCTTTTAGGAGACAAACTACCAGCTTCTGTTCAGTGCAAGATTGTGAACCCTTAAGCACAAGCTGAGATATTAAAAAAATATCAAAATCTTCGCTTCCACTATGGTGTAAATATCCTGGACTAGTTACGTCCTGTTTTCGTTTCATTACACCAAATTAGTCCAGTCAGGCTTTTTAAACGTTGTTGTTTGCAGTATGTATTGTAGAAATACCAAGTTTAATGATGCTTGTCTTTTTGTTTGTTGCTTTTTAAATGGTTATTAACTAATTTGAGGTGCTTCCATTTGTTCACATTTCCTGTATAATTTTTTGTTGTGTATTGACAGTGTTTGTATATACATACATTACAGTCGGTAAATTTTTCCCTACTGAAAGCTCTATGATCTTTAAATTTGATAACAATACTGTATGTGGTGTTAATACAGCATGTGAACTATGGACATATTCAGCATGACTTTGCACAGGTGATAAGTAGATGTTTCTGTGCCCTGTTTACGTCAAATCCCCTCCCGACGAAATCTGAGTTTAACACAAGAACAAATACCGAGAGCCAGTCTTGGTTAGTTTTTATTTTAGGCCTGAATACACTGATACTCTACTTTTAGTTTTAAGGAAAGAACCCTGAGATGTTAAAGGTTTTATTTTTGTAATTGTTTTGATACAGATAGCAAAAAAAGACCCTTGAAGGTCTGATTATTTTATTTCTTTTTAAAATGAAGTGTCTCATTTCACCGTGCTAGCCTGGGGCACGTTCAGGCATCAATTTTTAATGGAACAATTTGTTTTTAAATTTCTGTGTTAAAGGGCATTTGATTTTTTTATTTAACTCATAAAACGTTCCTGAGCATTTTCTTACAAATGCAATAAAATACTGATTTGTCATTAGCATGCTTCGACTCAATGATATTCACACGGTTGATTATAATGATGGAAATTGTAATGTAAAAAAAAAAAAAAAAGCTTTACAGAGCATATTCAGTCCGTAATGCACAAGTCAGCAGAGTCACAAGGAACATCCCTGTCACGATATGAGGAAAACACCCTGAATGGAACCACTATAAAATTGAGTATATCTTCTCCAGGGTGACCTGGGATAGAGGAATTATACAGCTGTGGATATCTGAACACAAAAAATACCATGTGTGCTATAAATGTATTCAGTATTGAATGAGTCTAAGGTTGAGCACCGGATTGTGTTTATGATTACAGCAGCCAATCAAATTAAAACCCATTATATATATATATGGGCCAGTGGTGTAGTGGTTAGGGTGATGCGCTCATGATCGGGAGGTTGTGTGTTCAAATCCCAGTTAGCACCCCACTGTGCTAAGACCCCTGCACAAGGTCTTACCCACAAGTGTGCCTCTGTTCTCCCAGCAGTATAAATGGATACCAGTAAAAATACTTGAACGCCTAATCGCGTCATGCTATGGAAACCGGGGACAAGCACCGGCCTGATGAGCCACTATGGTTCAGGTAATTTACAAAACATTACAGTAAAATGTAAGGAAAGCCTTACAAACCTCCCTGTTAGAATAAAAATATGTGTAGTATCATTATCAGGTGGTCTTTACTTTCATTTCTGAAGTTCAACCATTTTCTGAACCTCTTAATCCTAATTAAGGTCACAAGAAGGCTGGCGTCCATCCCAGCCAACTCCAGGTGAGGGCAGACTACACTCTGGGCAGTTCGCCAGGCCATTGCAGGGCAGAAATACACTGACGGCTATGCAGGTACTCTTGTCGAAAGTCAGCAATGGTTCTTTTATATGAACCTCACAACACAGACAATGAGAGACATGGCCAGCCTTCAATAACCCAATTAGCTGCACTGGGGGGACAGTGACAACTCATTGAACCCCCAACCTTAGGATCAGTGATCCAGCACTCTTACTACCAGACCACCACTGTCTGCATTTCTGAAGTTATAATCTGATAATAAAAAATAGTTTGTATTTACTTGTTTAAATGAGCCACCGTTAAAAAAAATAGGATGTAGACCTATCAGCTTAAATAAAGCAAAAAACAATGGCAATAATAACAGTATACAGATATTAGACTGTTACATTTCATTTCCATCTGACAGGTGTCTGCTTGTTTCCATGCACACATTGTATATATTGCAGTGCAATTAATGCAGCACTTCTGAGTTAACTGTCTCTAACATCACCCCTCCCCAGTTTTCAGAGTACTGTGATGATAATTATAACTCCTTTTTTTCTTCACGAAGAGGACATATACAGTATACACAAACTTTTCACAGCTCTGGGTTTCATTTGCATTTATATAGATTAATTAGTAAATATTTAAATCAGGTAGTGAATAGCACATCCACCTCACAGCAACAAGATCTTGGTTTGCATCCTGGGCTCGGTGCAGATGTTTGTGTGTAAAGTTTACATGTTCTCCCTGTGAGCGCTCTGGTTTTCTCCCTATACTCTGGTTTTATCTCACAGTCCAAAGACGTGCATGTTAGGCTAATTGGCAGTTTCAAATTGCCCCGAGGTATAGGTGTGAATGTTCGTGTATGCACCGGCCCTGTGATGGATTGAGGAGCTGTTCAGGTTTTACTTCGCTTTCACCCAGAGTTGGATGAGAGAGCTACAGCCTCCCTGTGACCCTAGTAGGATAAAGCGGCCTTGAAAACACAGACTATTCTCCAGATCCCTCTGCATCACCACTCAGCTGTATGTAACTTGCTAATTGTTGACCCAGTTATCTCTAATTCTTGGACCCAGGAGAAGATGTGATTTGAAGCACCTCGAGGAACATTTTTAGTTGATCTCCTAGGACTTTATGGGATTAGAAATAGCTACAGAAAGGCAATCAGAGCAAGGCAGAGTAGTGAAGCTTCGCAATATCCCATGAATGCTGTTGTCCTTCTCTGCCTGATCCTGCTAGCATTGTTAATATGGATAGTGTGTGAGGTGGGGACATCTCAGCAGGAGAGGTGTGTGTACCTGGACCGTGCACAAAACCTTGATGCTGTGGGTCTCTCTCAGAATGGAGATGTGGTCATCGGAGTACTTATTAATTTCTATGTGCTGCCATCGATCATTGACACAAGCTTCAACAAAGAAGTGGACCTGAAGTCCTGCTCAGAGTGAGTTATTGCCTTGCATTTTTTCTTCTGAATTTTATTAAATGTGCATAAAAACTCCCCAGTGCAATTTTTATTCTGTTTATTACACCTTTTCACAGGTGGACCTCGATACTGATCTCAATTTTTTTTTTAACCCCGACACAAATCACAATAGCATCCCTCATTTTTGGGCGACCTTTTGACCCACTAATGACTTTAATTCTAAAGTGCATTTGGCATCTACTTGCCTTTAAAGGACTTTATTTGTGTTATCCTACATTAAATGTGTTATTTTAAATCTCTGTAATGCTGTGCACATCATTGTTAGTATTTTATGATAAATAATACTCCAGACTTTCCTGCAGTGACGTTGTAAACAGAGAGGAATTCCTAGCTCTCTTTCACGTGTACAGATGCTTAATCAGCCTGTCAATGCTAACAGCGGCCGATGATGTAATATTGTAATACAGATGATACATAATTTGATTTCAGTTTTTTTTTTTTTTCAGTTCAGTTTCATCACAGCATAGACTGCAGCATACTGGATTTAAAACGACAGACTTTACCAACATCAAAATAATATATGTATTTCACATTTGTTAATTGCTTATGTTTAATTTGATGAGATATACAGTACTGTGCGAGTCTCTAGGCACCGTTTATATATATATATATATATATATATATATATATATATATATATATATATATATATATATATGGTATAGATTTTTATCTTATGACTTACATATTAGCAAATGAGCACAGAAACATTTCACATTGTAAAAGCATTGGTTTTTCAGCACAAAATGGAAAAAAAAACATGAATGGGGAAAGCTGCAGCGTAAAGTTTGGAGAAGTGGCAGAGCTCGTCTGTTAGCGTGATCATGATATTTGCATTTGATACAGATGTGGAGGTGTTCCTCACTCAGTCGGTCCAGAGAAATGTAACAGACCGGCAACATTATTATTATTATTATTATTATTATTATTATTATTATTATTATTATTATTATCATGACCTATTCATTCATCTATTCATTTTCTGAACTGCTTAATCCTAATTAAGTTCACAGGGAGGCTGGTGCCCATCTCAGCCAACTCTGGACGAGGGCAGAGTACGTCCTGGGCAGCTCACTAGACCATTGCAGGGCCAACACTCACACAACCATTCACAGTCACACCTACGGGTGATTTGGAAGATTCAATAAGCCTACTGTGCATACTTTGTGGACTGTGGAAGGAAACCGGAGTACCCGGAGGAAACCCACACAAGCATGGGGAGAATATACAAACTCCACACAGAAACACCCACGCTGGGAATCGAAGCTTTCTTGCTGTGAGGTGAATATGCTCACCACTATGCCACGGTGCCACCTATTATTATTATTATTATTATTGAATAACAATTATTAGAAATCTGATCCAGACTGTAACCCCTGACCTGTGTGTTTAGTTTTCAGGAGGGTCCTGTGCAGTGGGCTCAGGCTGTTGTCTTTGCAGTGGACGAGATTAACCGGAATCCTTTGTTGCTCCCGGGGGTTCAACTGGGATACCGTATCATGGATTCCTGCACACGTTACCCTCACAGCCTGAGAGCGGTCATGTCCATGATCAGTGGCGGAAATGGCACATGTGAGACCATCCGGCCTGCCAGACTTATCATCGGAGACTCTGCGTCCACACAGTGTATTATTCTGTCCAGAGTTCTGAGCCCACTGCGTGTACCGATGGTGAGTGTCATGCTGAACATAAGCAGAATTTGAGCTGAGTCAATAAACAGTAATCCTCTGTTTAGGAAGAAAGCTGAAAGCACTTGAACACAAACTGGCTGTGCTTAACTGTTACCTATGAATTTCTGAGACACAGACACGTTATGGTCCATAATTTAATAAAGCATGTTTAACAGTGGTGTAAATCCCTCAGTACCAGTATACAGATTATATTGTTTTAATTCTATGCAGAACTCCGGGCCAACACATTCTTGCAGTCACATTCAGACTCACACATAGAAGCAATTTGAAGCAGACAGTTAGCAAAAGGTGCAAGTCTTTTGACTTTGGGATGAATCCGAAGTGCCCGGAGTAACCGAATGTGAACATTCATTCATCTTCTGAATCGCTTAATCCTAATTAGGGTCACGTGGAGGCTGGCATCCACCTCAGCCAACTCTGGCCAGCTCGCCAATCCACCACAGGGTACAAGCATGCTGATGGCTATGCAGCGACTCTTGTTGAAAGTCAGCAATGGTTCTTTTACATGAACCTCACACCATAGACAGTGAAAGACATGGCTGGCCCTTGATAACCCAGTTAGTTGCACTGGGAAGGCAGTGACAACCCGTTGAGAGTGGGGCTTGAACCCCCAACCTTCGGATCAGTGATCCAGCGCATTACCACCAGGCCCTGTCCCATGTAAGCACAGGGAGAAAGATGCAAACTCCACCCAGAAGCACCATCACTGAGCCGAGAACGTGAAGCCAGTACTAACTAGTATGCGATCATGCTGCTTGTATTACTGAATGTACAGAAGTAATGAATGGTGATTTATTTAAAGTAAAAATTATTGTTTTTTTTAAATTATTTTATGTACAGTGAATATTAAGAGGCAGTACATTGGCAGAGTGGTTATCAGATCTGCCTCAAAGCAAGAAGTTGCTGGCTTCAAGTCATGGGCTCAGGGAAGGCGTTTATGTGTGGAGTCTGCATGTTTTCCCTGTGCTTGCATGGGCTTCTTCTGGGTACTCCGGTTTCCTCCTACAGTCAGACATGCACATGAGGCTAATTAGCTGTTTATTTTTTAACTGTTAACAGAATAAATGTGCATTCAAACATTTTATTATTCTATTGATCTAAATATTCATTTTTATTTTTGATAGTTTGGTTCATGTTTGATGGAAATATCTTCTGTTTATCCCTCAGATCAGCTACCTGGCTACATGTGTGTGTCTCAGTGACCGACGAGAGTTCCCCAATTTCTTTCGCACCATCCCCAGTGACAGGTATCAGGCTCGCACCATGGCTCAAATGGCCAGACATTTTGGTTGGACTTGGGTTGGTGCTGTGGTGGTGCACAATGACTATGGGCTCCAGGCGGTGCAGGCTTTCCGTGAGGAGACGGAAGGTACTGGTATCTGCTTGGCTTTTGTCAGCACTCTTCTTCGTGAGCGATTGGAAAAAGATGTCGACCGTGCCGTGAAAACGGTGCAGGGCTCGTCTGCTCGTGTGATCATGATATTTGCATGGTATACAGATGTGGAGGTGTTTCTAACTGAGCTGGTCCGGAGAAACGTGACAGACCGACAGTTCCTGGCCAGTGAGGTTTGGAGTACCAGTAGCCTTCTACTGAGCAACCCTGAACTCTACACCATTACCCAAGGTACACTGGGAGTGGCTGTGAGGAGTGCACCCATTCCTGGCTTTGAGAAACACCTGCGAGAGCTCCATCCCTCCCGATATCCTCGAGACACAATCCTGAGAGAGTTATGGGAGAGGACATTTGGCTGCAGCCCTGTCCGGAGCAACATGGAAGCCTCTCGGAGTGGCTTAGCGCCCTGCAGTGGGCGGGAGAGTCTGGAGGGGGAACAGAATGGTGTTACAGACGTCTCCAATTTAAGAGCCACTTATAACGTGTATCTGGCTGTTTATGCAGCCGCACATGCACTTCACTCTCTGCTGGCCTGCACTACACCTAACAGTTCTGAGCCCACGGTTACCCCGGGCTGCTCATCTCCAGACATCATCACTGCACAACAGGTATTTTTTTTATATTATTATGATTATGATTATGATTATGATGATGATTATTATTATTCTTTAAAATAACATTTTCTGCCAACTATATTCTTCAAAATTTATCTCCATTTGGCATACAGTGATCCCACAATACTTCGAGCTTCAGTTTCTCTGGCTTTAGTGCATCACAGGTTTTTCAAAAATATTCATCAAAAAATTTAAAAAATAAGGAAATGAAGGAAAAATATGGAAAAAGTTAAGGAAAATTCCACAAAACAAGGCCAATTATCCCAAACCCCCCCAAACAAACAAAAACAAAAAAACAACACAAAACCCCTCCAATAAATTTACTTACATTTTTATGCGAGGTGCGCATCAGTGTGTGCGCATTTGCATCTGTGTATGTGTGTACAGTATTTATATTTTATTTACATCTCATGCATTTTTTAAACACACCTGATTCCATTTAATCATGGGCTATAAAGACTAGCAGCACTCTTCCTGGTGTGAGAAGATGTCCATCTTTCCTGTGATCTCTCTGGCTCTCAACTCCGTGCTCCACCAGTTCCCGCTTTAGTTTGATTTCTGTGTTTCTAGTACTCTAGTACCATGCTCTAGTGCCTTCCCTGCGAACAATAAAGCACACTCATTTTCATAGATGAAATGGGGAAATCGTAGTCACTGTAATAGAGATGTGGAAAACATGGAAGTCAAACTAAAGTGGGAACTGGTGGAGTACGGAGCTGAGCGCCAGAGACATCACGGGGAAAAGGGACAATCTTCAAGCACTGGGAAAAGCGCTGCTAGTCTTTATAACCCGTGATTAAATGGAATCAGGTGTGTTTGTTTAGCACTCCTGCAAAGCCGTTAGCGTGTTTCTGTTCCTCGCTAAAAAAGGGTTGTATCAGGAAGGGCATCCAATGTAAAAACCTATACCAAATCAAACATGCGAATCATTTGCTGTGGCAACCCCTGATAAAGGGAAAAGCCGAAAGGAAATCTCACATTATTTGTAATGGGAAAAGCGGATTAGGAATCCGAACAAATCAGAATCCGAACAGACGTCTGGAATGGATTAAGTTGGAGTACCGAGGGTACACTGTAGTTCCTTTTACACTGTTCATTATCGGAGTTATAAACCTTTTTCCTCTCATCAGATGCTAATTTCTTTCTGTGTTACTTGGTGCTATTGAAGCAATAGAAAAGCTCAATTAACAAAAACAAAATTAAAGGAAAATTAACAAAGAGTTTACAGAGAAATCAGCCGTAGAAAAAAATAAATTAAACTCAGTGCAGGCACTACAGTGTCCACCTCACAGCAACAAGATTCTGAGTTTGATTCCCAGCTCAGGGGTTGTGGTGTGGAGTTTGCATGTTTTCTTTGTGCTTGCATGGGTTTTCTGGGGCTACTCTGGTTTCCTCCGACAGTCTAAGAACATGCACGTTAGGTCCAAATTGCCCCTGAGTGCTAATGTGTGTGTTTCTCTGTTGCTCTGTGATGGCCTGGCGAGCTGTCTAGGGTGTACATTGCTGTTGGCTGAGATGGGCACTAGCCTCCACGTGACCCTAATTAAGATTAAGTGGCTTAGAAACTGAATGAATGATCCTCGTTCTGTCTTTCTAGCTCTTGGAACATCTTAAACTGGTGAACTTCACAACTCAGCTGGGAGAGAAGTTTTATTTTCAGGATGGAGAGATCCCAGCTGTCTATGACATTGTGAATTGGCAGCGAGATCCTGGAGGAAACTTACAGTACATCCTAATTGGTCGTTTGGAGGGGTCGAACCTCAACATTAATGAATCTGCCATCCGCTGGCCAGGAAACTCCGACAAGGTAAATCATCTGGGGGCTATCAGTGTACCACTTTGAGAGTGAGAGCGAGAGAGAGAGAGAGAGAGAGAGAGAGAGTGAACGAGAATGAACACGAGTCCCATAATTGATTTCTATATTCCCATCCTGCACCCCCCAATGCATTAAGAGATTTTTGTATTTTCTGCAATTAATCTTTTTAGCAAAGTGTGGCCTCTTTTAAACCTGCTTCTGAATGCTGAGTTTCAGGGGGTTATTTACTTCCATAACCTAAAAAAAAAAAAAATATGAATATGAATGAACTGATGATGACCAATGCTAACCATTGTGTACTGGGTGGAAATCAGAAAAGCGCATCCGTGTTTCTAATCAAAAGTAATCCCTCGCTGCTTCGTGCTTCAGTTTCTGCGGCTTCAGTGCATCGTGGGGTTTTCAAAAATATTCATCGAAAAATAAAAAAATAAGGAAATTAAGGAAATATATGGAAAAAGTTAAGGAAAAGTCGCACGCGGGGGTCTCGGTCCCCATTAACCATGGAAAGTGAGGGATCCCTGTATAACTATCTATCCATCCATCCATCCATCCATCCATCTTTCTCTCTGTTCAAACATCCCTTATCCCATCCATATATTCCAGACTACTAATAGTAATAATAATAGTCACATTAAAATACATTTCTATCTTTCCCTATTTTTTCATTCTCTCACTTTTTTTTGCTTCTTATTATTTGAGATTCCTGTGTCTTTCTGCACTGCTGAATGCCCCCAAGGAACACGCAAGGCTATAAAGAAAGGCCTCCCGGGTTGCTGCTTCGACTGCCTTCCCTGTGCAGAAGGCGAGTTCAGTAATATCACAGGTGTGTCTATTAGGCACTTTGAACATTTCCTAAAAATTAATTATCGCTCAGAGCATCTACATAGAAAGACACAAGCAATGCCAACTTCACTAAAGTCCAAGAAGTATTTCAATAAATTATTTTTCTGTACTGACAAATTACTAAAAAAAGGCAAATGTCAAAGTAGGACCAATGATCTTTTTTTCAGATAATCAACAACATTCTTTAAACAAATCACTGAAAATAGCATCTGAACGGGTGATGTTTTGAAAAAGGAACTGGTGAAGGTAACGTGCAGATTCTTTAATATCTCTTTTCCAGGCTCACTGGAATGTTATCGTTGCCCCCCAGAATTCTGGTCCAACAGTGTCAGGACTGCATGTGTGCCCCGTGAGGTTGAGTATCTCTCCTTCAACGAGACGATGGGCATCACCCTGACGACCGTCGCAGTGTGTGGTGCCATGGCGACAGCAGTTGTGGGTGTGGTTTTCATTTACTACAGACAGACTCCTATCGTCAAGGCCAACAACTCAGAGCTGAGCTTCCTGCTCTTATTGTCCCTCAAGCTGTGCTTCCTGTGTTCCCTGGTGTTTGTTGGTCGGCCTTCGTTATGGTCGTGCAGGCTACAACAGGCAGCGTTCGGGATCAGTTCTGTTCTGTGTATCTCGTGCATCCTGGTGAAAACCATCGTGGTTCTGGTGGCATTTCGTTCGGCTAGACCGGGATCTGCATCCCTTATGAAGTGGTTTGGACCAGTCCAGCAAAGGGGAAGTGTTCTGTTCTTTACCTGTATACAGGTGATTATCTGTGCTGTATGGTTGTGCCTGAGTCCCCCCTTTCCTCACCGCAATTTAAGATATCAGGGCTCGAAGATCATCTTAGAGTGCATGGTGGGGTCAGTGACGGGCTTTTCTCTGGTTTTGGGCTACATCGGACTCTTAGCTGCTGTATGCTTCCTTCTGGCCTTTTTCGCCCGGAAACTTCCAGATAATTTTAACGAGGCCAAATTTATCACATTCAGCATGTTGATTTTCTGTGCAGTGTGGATCACTTTTGTTCCAGCCTATGTGAGCTCACCAGGAAAGTACAGCGTCGCTGTCGAGATATTCGCCATCCTGGCTTCCAGTTTCGGGCTCCTGATCTGTATATTTACCCCAAAATGTTACATTATTTTATTCAAACCTGAAAAGAACACAAAGAAATCTCTCATGGGGAAAACAACTTAAAATTGAACGGCACCTGCAGTGTGATAGTTTGTAGTGTTTTTATAGCTTTATTTGTACTTTATTTGTCCAAAATTGATCTTATATAATACATTGTACATTATATATCTCGTCCGATAATGAACGGAAGTGGCAAATATATGATTGTTATCATTGAATAAATAATTTCAGTGCTCATCTGCATAAAATTGTTTTAAGTTTTTTTTACTGTTTAGAAATTGAGTTTGTATAAATAAGAAATATAATCCAGTGAGCTGTTCAGGGTGTACTTCACCCTTACACAGAATCAGCTGAGATGGACACCAGCCTCCCCATGACCCAAATTAGGATTAACTGGTTCAGAAAATGAATGAATGGTAATTATATATATTCATTTGAATTGATCTGGTGATTGACTCACACTGAAAGAGAACATGACTACACTATCTGTGAATGGAAGCCACGCCCTTCCTTAAAGCAAGGCAGCTCTCTGGTTCTCATGCCGGAAGACTGAAGTACATGGAATACTTTTGGTATACTGCTCCAGGCTGGCTTAAACCCGTCTCTCCTCATCTGTCACAAAATCATTACAGATATGTACGGCCAAGGCTGAACTCTGATTATAGAAGTCAAGTGAAATTGGAAGTGATTTGAAATTAATGAACTAAAACTAAAAAAGGAGTAATGGGAAGGCTGGAGTCTATCTTGACTGACATCGGGCGATGGTGTGGTAGACCCTGAAAAGCTCACCAGTCCATTTCAAGGTCAACACACACAACCATTTACACTCTAATTCACACCGAGGGACAATTTGGAATTAGCCTGCTGTGCATGTCATGGTGTGAGAGAGAGAAACCCAGGCAAGCAGCTCCACACTGAAACACCCAAGCTGGGACTTGAACTCAGGAGCTTTTTTGCTGTGAAAAAATATCACACACACAACTATGTTGTTATTGCTCCTATAGCTTTGCTTATACAGCATGTAATCATCAGGCCATTGATTCAACAAACTTAAGCAAAATCACATTTATTTCCATCCGGTGTAGGGTTCATTTCTCTCCAATGTCTTGAATCGATGAAGGAAAAACTGAACCCCCCAATAAAGTCTTCTCCAGCAGACCCCAAAATTTCAATAGGCTTAAGGTCAGGACTCTGGCGAGGGGGGCAATGCATATATGAAAATCATTCTCCATGCTCCCTGAACCACTCACTCATTATTCGAGTCCACATTTTATATCCAAGCCATCAGGGAATAAAAAGTGCATTGATGTAATAACCTGCTCACTCAGAACATTCAGATCATCAGCTGCTTCATTTTATTGCCACGTTAATGTTGCTGAGCCTCGACCGGACCAACCGGAGCAACAATGCCATAGAGATTACATGCTGTAGTCAGGGATAAATTCCCACCTTCATAATATTAGTGTGTGATATATTGTATATATTTTTTTGGCCAGACTGTGTATTTTGAAATGCTGTGCCATTGGTCCGGAATACCTACTTCACCATGTTGTGTCCCCACTCACTCAGCTGCATGCTAATTCCTAATTGCCAAGCAATTATTCCCAATTATCTGGAAAAAGATGGCGTAATTTGGAACACCTCAGAGCAATTGAGTGCATGCTTTACTTTTATGCTTGCCTTATCTCTTAGGAATTTGTGGGTATTACAAATAGCTTCCAAAGGTTCCTGCAGCCAGAACAAAGCGAAAGCAGAGACGCTCCACCTGATCTCATGAGTGCTGTAGTCCTTTCAGCATGTGTCTTCTCACTGGTCTCATCATTATGGAGAGTGTGTGATGTTGTGGTGGGGACATCACTTCAGGACTGTTGTGAGTACCTGGATGATGCACAGCATCTCGACACTGTAGGTCTCATTCAGGATGGAGATGTGATCATTGGAGGACTCATTAATTTTTACATGCTGCCAGCAGTCCTTGACCTGAGCTTCACCACAGAACCGTACCTGCAGCCCTGCTATGAGTGAGTGAGTGAGTGCGGGAGTTACTGCCTGTCAGTATCTCTCTAGAGTCTGATGATATTTAATGATGGAGAAATCTGGAGCGTTTCGATTCCTTTTGTCTGTTTATGATTCTCTTTGCATGGTAACCTGGTTCATCATTATATAATTATTATTCATTATTTCATTTTAATTAATTAACTGCCAGGCTTTCAGTCAGTGCTATTCAATCACCTGCTTATGAGCCTGTAATTCTGTAAAAAAAAAAAAGTGTTATATTGATTTAATTATTTTTTAAATATGTAAGTGGTTTTGTTATCAGAGAAAAACAAATCAACAATGTAAGTTTTGTCGGTGTGAAGGCAGAAATCAAATGTTTTCCTTTCTTTGTCCTTTTTTTTTTTTTTTTTTTTTAAACGTATTGAGATATATTATGAACTTTCATCTTATATATTGAACCGTTTGGTAAAATCCAAATTCCTGTAGCTTTCTCACACACAGTACACTTACAAATAATACCCTGTTGCAGAGGGGAAAGTGCAGCAACAGAAAACGTATTGATGTGTCAGAAAACCGAGAGGACTGTGCAATATCACTCACACTGCATTTCAAGGCCCAACCGGGTTGCAAAATGTTTACAAATCTCTGCTGCACTGTCACAGAGAAATGAACCCGAACTGCATCACTCACAGATGCTGCAGCACAACAGCAAGTAAACACCGATCGCGTACTTTTAGTGCTTAAAATGGGTTTATCGTGTACTTTTAGGACTTTAAAATTTTAAAAGGCAGAAGTCTTTTTAAAAAAAATCTATTTATTTTAGAAATATACACCCACGGGAGAATAAAAAGGTCACCTCTTTTAATGGACATTTCCATATTTTTTACATAGCTGTAATGTCAACATGGTGGCATACAGTCATAAAAATAAATAAATTAATAAACAAACAGATGAGTAAATAAGAGACCACTTTTCATGGGGATCCTATGAAAATTAGTCTCGTTTTTTTCTTTCATGGCTTTATATTGACATATGGAAGATTTATCACTGAGTGTATAAAGCAGCACAGGGCATGATATATATATATAGAGTGGTTTTCTGAACCGCTTAATCCTAATTTGGGTTGCAGGGAGGCTGGCACCAGGCCATCACAGGAGTAGTACAAAATAGTTTATTTAAAATATTTATTTTATTTTTCAAAAAAAATTACACTGAGCTGATTCTTAGTACAACTTCACAGCCGATTTATTCATAAAACTTAACAAAATAAAAACTAAAACAAAACAAACAAACAAACAAAAAAACATGTACCATGCCAGCCATGGCCGAAAGGTTACAGGAGTAGATTTGGTACCTGGTTTGATTTCTGAGCTGACAGGAAAAAAAACTGTGTGGTGGTGGGGTGATGATCAGCACCTTCCCCTTATGAAACCCTAAGTGCTGAAGGTGTAGTGTGTGTGTGTGTGTGTGTGTGTGTGTGTGTGTGTGTGTGCATTCACTGTTTTCCGTGCATTCTTGTGTGTGTGTGTGTGTGTGTGTCCGCGTGTGTGTGTGTGTGTGTGTGTGTGCATTCACTGTTTTCCGTGCATTCTCGTGTGTGTGTGTGTGTGTGTGTGTGTGTGTGTGTGTGTGCATTCACTGTTTTCCGTGCATTCTCGTGTGTGTGTGTGTGTGTGTGTGTGTGTGTGTGTGCATTCACTGTTTTCCGTGCATTCTTGTGTGTGTGTGTGTGTGTCCGCGCGTGTGTGTGTGTGTGAGTGTGTGTGTGCATTCACTGTTTTCCGTGCATTCTTGTGTGTGTGTGTGTGTGTCCGCGTGTGTGTGTGTGTGTGTGTGTGTGTGTGCATTCACTGTTTTCCGTGCATTCTCGTGTGTGTGTGTGTGTGTGTGTCTGTGCATTCACTGTTTTCCGTGCATTCTCGTGTGTGTGTGTGTGTGTGTGTGTGTGTCTGTGTGTGTGTGTGTGTGTGTGTGTGTGTGTGTGTGTGTGTGTGTGTGTGTGTGCATTCACTGTTTTCCGTGCATTCTCGTGTGTGTGTGTGTGTGTGTGTGTGTGCATTCACTGTTTTCCGTGCATTCTCGTGTGTGTGTGTCTGTGTGTGTGTGTGTGTGTGTGTGTGTGCATTCAATGTTTTCCTGTTCATTCTCGTGTGTGTGTGTGTGTGTGTGTGTGTGTGTGTGTGTGTGTGTGTGTGTGTGTGTGTGTGCATTCACTGTTTTCCGTGCATTCTCGTGTGTGTGTGTGTGTGTGTGTGTGTGTGTGTTCACTGTTTTCCGTGCATATTCGTGTGTGCTCACATTTGATGGTCAAATGCAGATGCATATTTCCTTCATGGGACTTCATCTCATTACAGAATTTATTTATTTATTTATTTATTTATTTAATTAATTAATAAAGCAAAGCATTGTCTCACACAGCACCAGGTAGCTTTTTCTTTATTATCAAAACATTGATTGTCATTACTTTCTTTTCATTTAATTTTATATATCTTTATACATGATATTATTTTATAATTATAATTTTATGTCTCGTAGTTGACTATTAATTATTAACACTCTTTCCTTGGCTGTTCAGTTTTCAGGAGGGTCCTGTGCAGTGGGCTCAGGCTGTTGTCTTTGCTGTAGAGGAGATTAACCAAAATCCATATTTGCTTCCTGGGGTTCGACTGGGATACCGTATCATGGATAGTTGCTCACGCTACCCTCACAGCCTGAGATCAGCCATATCTTTAATAAGCGGTGGTAACGGCAACTGTGAAACAATCCGACCCGCTAAACTCATCATTGGAGAAGCTACTTCCACCCAGTGTATGATTCTGTCCAGAGTTTTGAGCCCACTTCATATACCAATGGTAAGGTTCATACTAACATCTTTTGTTCAAACAGATACAGTAGCCTTGAAGTATCATGGGTGCCACAACGGTTTTATATACGATACATGAGTAAAAATATCTTCTGTTTATCCCTCAGATCAGCTACCTGGCTACATGTGTGTGTCTCAGTGACCGACGAGAGTTCCCCAATTTTTTTCGCACCATCCCCAGTGACAGGTATCAGGCTCGCACCATGGCCCAGATGGCCAGACGTTTCGGTTGGACTTGGGTTGGTGCTGTGGTGGAAGAAAATGACTATGGGCTCCAGGCGGTGCAGGCTTTCCGTGAGGAGACGGAAGGTACTGGTATCTGCCTGGCTTTTGTCAGCACTCTTCTTCGTGAGCGATTGGAAAAAGATGTCGACCGTGCCGTGAAAACGGTGCAGGGCTCGTCTGCTCGTGTGATCATGATATTTGCATGGTATACAGATGTGGAGGTGTTTCTAACTGAGCTGGTCCGGAGAAACGTGACAGACCGACAGTTCCTGGCCAGTGAGGTTTGGAGTACCAGTAGCCTTCTACTGAGCAACCCTGAACTCTACACCATTACCCAAGGTACACTGGGAGTGGCTGTGAGGAGTGCACCCATTCCTGGCTTTGAGAAACACCTGCGAGAGCTCCATCCCTCCCGATATCCTCGAGACACAATCCTGAGAGAGTTATGGGAGAGGACATTTGGCTGCAGCCCTGTCCGGAGCAACATGGAAGCCTCTCGGAGTGGCTTAGCGCCCTGCAGTGGGCGGGAGAGTCTGGAGGGGGAACAGAATGGTGTTACAGACGTCTCCAATTTAAGAGCCACTTATAACGTGTATCTGGCTGTTTATGCAGCTGCACATGCACTTCACTCTCTGCTGGCCTGCACTACACCTAACAGTTCTGAGCCCACGGTTACCCCGGGCTGCTCATCTCCAGACATCATCACTGCACAACAGGTATTTTTTAATATTATTATGATTATGATTAGGGGCAGTGGTGGTCTAGTGGTATAGGGCGCTGGATCGCTGATCCAAAGGATGGGGGTTCGAGTCCCACTCTGCACAAGGTTGTCACTGTCCCCCCCAGTGGAGCTAACTGGGTTATCAAAGGCCAGCCATGTCTCTCACTGTCTATGGTGTGAGGCATGTAAAAAAAACATTGCTGACTTTCGACAAGAGTAGGCTGCAAAGCCATCAGTGTGTTTCCGCCCTGCGATGGCCTGGCGAGCTGTCCAGGGTGTACTCTGCCCTCGCATGAAGTTGGCTGGGATGGGCGCCAGCCTCCCCGCGACCCAAGTTAGGATTAAGCGGGTACAGAAAATGAAGTGAACTGAAATGATTACGATTATGATTATGATGATGATGATGATTTATTATTTAAAATAACATTTTATGCCAACTATATTCTTAAAAATGTATCTCCATTTAGCACACAGTGATCCTGCAATACTTCGAGCTTCAGTTTCTCTGGCTTTCGTGCATCACAGGTTTTTCAAAAATATTCATCAAAAAATTAAAATAATAAGGCAGCGAAGGAAAAATAAGGAAAAAGTTAAGGAAAATTCCACAAAACAAGGCCAATTATCCAAACCCCCCCAAACAAACAAAAACAAAAAACAACACAAACCCCCCCAACAAATTTACTTACATTTTTATGCGATGTGCGCATCAGTGTGTGCGCACCTGCATCTGTGTATATGTGTACAGTATTTATATTTTATTTACATCTCATGCATTATTTATAAATAATATAAATATTTAATTGTGATAAGAATTTATAGAGTAGAGTATGCATTTATTAATATTATATACATATATGCAAATACGTATATGGCAGTCAGGGGGGTCGATCCTACTTCGCGGAAATCAGCGGTCAGTACCCATTAACCATGGAAAGTGAGGGATCCCTATATTTTGATGAGTCTGATTCTAGGATTCATCAGTACCACAGTCGATTAAATTTATATATCCAAGGTTAAACCTTCATCTTATTATTCAGAATGTCAAAAAACTAATTATAGTTTTTATTATTATTATTTTTATTATCTGAAACTGGTACCATAAAGTGTAACATTCAAAATCCTCAGATTTCAGGACAGTCCATTATTTTCCTGTATATTCACCATACATTTGTAAATTGTATGTAAATTGGAACTGTAAATTAATGTCCGATTCTCAGTCCACAAAGTAGGAAAAGCAGGAATTTCTTATGTTGCATATAAATTTTAATGCAAGCCGTAGCTTTCACACTTTGAGCTGAGAGCGTGGAAAGAAACAGAAGAAACAATATCTTATACAGTGTGTGTATATATATATACATATATATATATTATTTACTTGCTGGATATATCTGATTTATTTTTTCTGATATCTTGAATGTGTCCGTGTGATATTTTTCCCCTGGAGTGCTCTTTTCATTCTTTATAGTTTATGAAAAATTTTGGGTTCAAAATGTGTCAATAAAATTGACTGAGAATGGCCCGTATTCACAAAGAATAATAAAAATTCATTAAAATAAAGTTTTCAACATTAACAATTTAAAACTGTGTGACTTCCGTATTATTCCTTTCCCTGCACACCTAGATCTTGGAGCACCTTAAACTGGTGAACTTCACAACTCAGCTCGGGGAGAAGTTTTATTTTCAGGATGGAGAGATTCCAGCCGTCTATGACATTGTAAATTGGCAGCGAGATCCTGGAGGAAACTTGCAGTACGTCCTCACCGGAAAACTGGAGGGTTCGAACCTCGTCATTAACGAATCTGCCATCAACTGGCCAGGAAACTCCAAAAAGGTAACAAAGATTATTAAATAAATCAATACAGGCAATACAAAGTCAATAACCAATTACACCGGAACGTCCCAAGGCTGTTTAAAAACACCCACTCACTCATTTGCTGAACCACTTAATTCTATTAAGGATGCAGGGGGGGGCGGAGCCTATTTCAGCCAACACTAAGTAAAGTTTGCTGGTGAACACCTTGCCAGTCCGTCGCAAGGCCAACAGTCACACATCCATTCGCACTCACACCGAGGGGAAAGATGAAAACACCCAATTAGCCTCTTCGACATGAGAGCTGAGCCGGGAACTCGAATGTAGGACCGCCTTTCTGGGAGGTGAAAGTACCTACCCCTACATCACTATATGCACACTTCAATAAGTGGTAGGCCAATCACATCACACACACACACACACACACACACACACACACACAAAATTACTGAATAATAAACAAACAAAAAAATGCATCATGGCTAAAATTATTCTTTTTTGTTCTGTGAATATTTTAGGTTCCTGTGTCTGTGTGCACCGCTGAATGCCCCCCTGGGACACGCAAAGCTATTAAGAAGGGTCTTCCGATTTGCTGCTTTGACTGCCTGCCCTGTGCTGATGGCGAATTCAGCAACATCACAGGTCATTAAATGTCCCTTTAATTAACCCGAAATCCAGAAAAAAAATCTGAATTACTATTTTTGTCATTACTGTGTAATGTCACAAACATTCTATTCAATAACTTTTCATTTGGATGAATTGTCAATTTACATCATCATCAGCCAAATCACATGGTACACTTAATCTGATGATATCAGTCAGTGGTGACGAGTAACCTGAAGACCAAACAGATTCTTTAATATCTCTTTTCCAGGCTCACTGGAATGTTATCGTTGCCCCCCAGAATTCTGGTCCAACAGTGTCAGGACTGCATGTGTGCCCCGTGAGGTTGAGTATCTCTCCTTCAACGAGACGATGGGCATCACCCTGATGACCGTCGCAGTGTGTGGTGCCATGGTGACAGCAATTGTGGGTGTGGTTTTCATTTACTACAGACAGACTCCTATCGTCAAGGCCAACAACTCAGAGCTGAGCTTCCTGCTCTTATTGTCCCTCAAGCTGTGCTTCCTGTGTTCCCTGGTGTTTGTTGGTCGGCCTTCGTTATGGTCGTGCAGGCTACAACAAGCAGCGTTCGGGATCAGTTCTGTTCTGTGTATCTCGTGCATCCTGGTGAAAACCATCGTGGTTCTGGTGGCATTTCGTTCGGCTAGACCGGGATCTGCATCCCTTATGAAGTGGTTTGGACCAGTCCAGCAAAGGGGAAGTGTTCTGTTCTTTACCTGTATACAGGTGATTATCTGTGCTGTATGGTTGTGCCTGAGTCCCCCCTTTCCTCACCGCAATTTAAGATATCAGGGCTCGAAGATCATCTTAGAGTGCATGGTGGGGTCAGTGACGGGCTTTTCTCTGGTTTTGGGCTACATCGGACTCTTAGCTGCTGTATGCTTCCTTCTGGCCTTTTTCGCCCGGAAACTTCCAGATAATTTTAACGAGGCCAAATTTATCACATTCAGCATGTTGATTTTCTGTGCAGTGTGGATCACTTTTATTCCAGCCTATGTGAGCTCACCAGGAAAGTACAGCGTCGCTGTCGAGATATTCGCCATCCTGGCTTCCAGTTTCGGGCTCCTGATCTGTATATTTACCCCAAAATGTTACATTATTTTATTCAAACCTGAAAAGAACACAAAGAAATCTCTCATGGGGAAAACACCATAGAGACGAGACGTTGATTATCTGCTGTGTTTCTCTCATTGCTGAGCTTTAGTGCTTCTGGGCTCCATTAAACTTCCTTTCCGAACATTAAATGATTAAATATTATAAACAGAACTTTAAAACCTCTTCATAGTGTTTATTGGAAAAATATCTAAATGATAATATTTAATAAATTGTACATTTATATTTTCAATAATATATTATTTTACTCGGAAAAAAACCATCAAGAAAAATGTAATGGGAAAAACACCACTGAGACGACGATCAGTAGCTCAGTGACCACAAACACACGTTTTCAGAAAAGTTTTTCTAAAATCTTAAATTTGTATTTTTTCTTTTCATTGACAAAGTATAAAATTAGTTGTATGTTTTTATATTTTTTTACTTTATTAGTTGAAGTAGGGCCACCATTTGAATGTGATGCCTGCAACACATGAACCTGTGATGAATTGGTGAGTAGTCCACAGTGTGTCCTGCCTTCTCCCAGAGTCGGCTGAGATAGGCTCTGTCCTCCTATAACCTTAGTGACACTAATCAGTTTGGCAAATAAGTGAAATTAAATAATTTGTGGACTGAGAATACAAACTTTTACAATTTTACTAAGTTTTTTCTTGTCTTTCATGATTCAATCAACAGTCCGTGGCAAAGTCTGAGTCTCATATAAAGAATCTTTTCAATATTACACATTAAAGAATAAAAAATCTTTGCGCAATACTCATCAAATAATAACCTGCAATCACTGATAATTAACTGATTTGTGTTTTTATTGCATTTTGGAAAATATTACAACAGTTCTTGAAATGTTTGTAGTTTATTCTAAATGTGATCAAATATTAGGAGTTTAAATAGCATGAATGTTTTGGTGGAAATGTTATAACAACATTTAATTATGTGCAATAAATTGTATGTTTTCATCCAAATAAAACTCAATGTGAACCATTTCTCATTTAAACAGAAAAAACAAAACAAAACAAAAAAGGAAACCTTTCCCCAAAGTGGCGTTAGGTCAGTCATCCAATGAACATAATTCAATCTAACAGCAGCGACTACAAAACAAAAGAATGAAAATAAGAATACAGGAAAGAAAAGAGGATTTCCAGCCTTCGACAAACCTAGAATTAATTATTGAGAAATAAGAAATTAATATCAATGATACTGGATAGTGCAATAATAAATAACTTGGTTCAATGTGTGTGTGTGTGTGTGTGTGTGTGTGTGTGTCCTATGCACCAGTCAGCCAAAACATTAAAAACATTATGACCACTGAAAGGTGAAGTGAATCACAGTGATTATCTCATTTGTGTGGCTCTTGCCAAAAAGTGGGACGTATTATGAAAAAAGTGAAAATTTAGTCGAAAGCAGGAAAAATTAGCAAGTGTAAGAATCGGAGAGACTTTTGACAAGGGCGATATAGTGATGATTAAAAAACTGTCTACTCATCTCCATATAGGCCAGGTATTGGTGTCCCTGGTATGCAGTAGTAACTACCTACCAGATGTGGGCCAGAGGAAGGACAGCCAGTGAACGAGCAGTAGAACCATGGCACGTCAGTATTATTAAGCCGATGTCTCTCACCTCGCTGCCCCCATAAACAATTGCTCAACCTTTTTGCACAAAAATATATAATATAGATATTGCTAGATATTGCTGTTCCAGATTATAATTGCTGAAGCCTTCAATATTCTCACTGACTCCCTCATAGAAACCCACACAACCTTCCACAGTCACAGCCAAAGGGGCAATTCAGAGCAGTCAGTTATCCTAATCCACATGTTTTGGATTGTGGGAGGAAACTATAGTACCCAGAGGAAACCCAGACAAGCATGGGAAAGCATGCAGACTCCACATAAAAACGCTCAAGCCAAGCCTGGGATTTGAACCCAGGATCTTCTCACTCTAACGCAGACATGCTAAGCTCTATGCCAACCCGCCCCCACCTTCAAAATCCCTAAATCAAAATTTATTCAGCATTTCTCAAAACATTTTGCAATTATTTAGTCATCATGTTCTTTTTTGTATTCTTATCTGGTCTCAACAAGATAATGTAACACTTTGGAGCAAATATGCACGCCAGAAGGCCATAGCTTGAGGCCAAGATAGCAAAGACCTCCACAGCTACCGTGTACTTCCCAGGAGAGCTGATATAAGCTGGAACGAACGCGATCCACACGGCACAGAAGATCAACATGCTGAAAGTTAGAAATTTCGCCTCATTGAAATTATCTGGAAGTTTCCGGGCAAAGAAGGCCAGCAGAAAGCAGACAGCCGCCAGCAGGCCGATGTAACCCAGAACCATTGAGAAACCGGCCACCGAGCCAACAGCACATATGAGTACCACCCGTGACCCGAGCTCACCACCTGCACTTTCAGTCGGTGAAGGAGGAGCCAGAACCAGCCACAGGACACAGATGCCTACCTGTATCAGTGTACAGAAGAAAATAGCTACCCTCTGCTGAACAGGACCAAAGTACCGCATCATATTTGAGCCTGGCAGAGTCGCTCTAAACGCCACCAGCACCACTAAAGTCTTACTGAGCACACAAGCCAGACACACCACAAAACTGATCCCAAACAGGGTATGGCGCAGCATACAGGACCACGGTGCTGGCCGGCCAATAAAAGCTAACGCGCACAGGAAACAAAGCGAGAGTGACAGCAGCAATAGGAAACTCAGTTCAGAGTTGTTGGCACGGACCAGGGGTGTGTCTCGATGATAGAGGAAGGCTGCCAGGACGGTAATGGTAAGAGCTGTGCCAGCAGCTGAAAGCACAGAGAGAATGATGCCCATGTTATCTTGAAAGGAAAGAAACTCCACTGTCATTGGGATGCACTCTGTCCGGTTAGTGTTGGACCAGAATCTCTCGGGACACTTGATGCATTCTGTAGAATCTGCACAGAAACACATGACTGGAAGCAATAAATTGATTTTTGTGAAATTTTAAAATTGTGATATCAGGAATATTACATTTTGCTCTTGTTACTGTTAAAAAGTCAACTTAAAATCTGAGACTTTTAACTAATTTGCTAATTAAAAAAATAAATGAATTAAAAAAAAAATCACATTTCTTACAATGGATGAAATAATAATAATAATAATAATAATAATACTTCATATGTCATAACATATCTAATCATTAATTCAATTGATTAAATCCTATTTATTGCATGCATACATGCACACAGGGATCCCTCACTTTCCACCGTTAATTGGGACCGAGATACCGCCGCGACCACTGAATTCGGTGAAGTAGGACCCCCCCCCCCCAACCCCCTGATTGACGTATACAGTACGTACATATATATGTGTATATAATATCAATAAATACATATTCAATGCCTAAAATGCTTATAATAACAATTAGACTTTCAAAACTAATGCATAAGATAGAAATAAAATTTTAATACACGCACATACAGACGCGCGTGCACACTCAGATGCACCTCACAAAATTGTAAATAGTTTTGAATGGAGGTTTTGGGTTGTTTTTTGTTTGTGTTGGTTTATTTTTTTTTTGCATAATTGGCCTTGTTTTTGTGTCATTTTCCTTAACCTTTCCCCCTTCTTCTTCTTTTCCTTTCGGCTGTTCCCTTCAGGGGTCGCCACAGCGAATCATCTGCCTCCATCTCACCCTATCCTTTGCATCTTCTTCTCTTACACCAACGACCTTCATGTCCTCCTTCACCACATCCATGAATCGTCTCTTTGGTCTTCCTCTAGGTCTTTTACCTGGTAGTTCCAGCCTCAGCATCCTACTACCAATATACTCACTATCCCTCCTCTGTACATGTCCAAACCATCTCAATCTAGCCTCTCTGACTTTGTCTCCAAAACCTCTTACATGTGCTGTCCCTCTGATGTGCTCATTCCTGATCCTATCCATCCTCGTTACTCCCAAAGAGAACCTCAACATTTTCATCTCTGCTACCTCCAGCTCCGCCTCCTGTCTCTTCCCCAGGGCCACTGTTTCTAACCCATACAACATCGCTGGCCTCAACACCGTCGTGTACACTTTCCCTTTCATTCTTGCCGATACCCTCCTATCACACATCACACCGGACACTTTTCTCCAACCATTCCAACCTGCCTGCACACGCTTCTTCACCTCTTTTCCACACTCTCCATTGCTCTGGATTGTTGAGCCTAAGTTCCCCCTAGTCTTCCTTAAATTCCTTATTTTTAATTTGATGAATATTTAAAAACAAAAAAAAAACGCAATGCACTGAAGCTGCATGAATTGAAGCGTGAAGTAGCGAGGGATCCTTTTAGAATATATAGAGGTAAGAAAAGTAACAAATCAATATCTGCTATAATGGATGATAACAACAGTAAAAAAAAAGGTTTCATCTTTATATGATATAGATTTTACATTCGTCAAACAAGTTCAGACGGTCAAATCTCTAAAAAATGATCAGATCTGAACCAAATTTATAAAATGAAGGAAAATCCTTTCTGGGGTATAAAAAAATGGTGTATATGATGGTAACATTGTAACATATAATAATAAAAGAATAAAATAATCTGCGATTTTTAACGTTGAGGTTAATGTGAAGGGGCAGTGGTGGTCTAGTGGTATAGGGCGCTGGATCACTGATACAAAGGTTGGGGGTTCGAGTCCCACTCTCCACAAGGTTGTCACTGTCCCCCCAGTGGGGACTAACTGGGTTATCAAAGGCGGGCCATGTCTCTCACTGTCTATGGTGAGAGGCATGTAAAAGAACCATTGCTGACTTTCGTAAAGAGTAGCTGCAAAGTCGTCAGCGTGTTTCTGTCCCTTGCTAAAAAAAAAGGGTTGTGACAGGAAAGGCATCCGACGTAAAAACCTCTGCCAAATCAAACGTGCGAATCAGATGATTCGCTTTGGCGACTCCTGAGAAAAGGGAAAAAGCCGAAAGGAAGACAGACAGACAGGTTAATGTAGTGTGTGTGTGTGTGTGGGGGGGTGGGGGTGGGTTGGTGGTATTGGTGGGTTTAGTGCTCTCGGAATGCTCGTTTCTAATATCTATCACCTATAGATCAAAAACAGGGCTATCCGTGGGACGCAAATGCCCCCTGAGTAGTGAAATCACCCTTCATTTCAACAGCATTTCAGATTTAGATTATTCTGTAATGCCAAACAAATTACCTGTACAGTGCGTAAACACTGGGTTGAGCATTGGCCTGCTGACATTGTTTTTTCTTTCTTTATACATGAAACAATAACAAGTTGAACAAGATTGAACAGGAATTTGTGCTGGACAGTACCGGCCGCATTGCTGATCTCCCCTGATGCACACACTATACAGTCGTAGCAGCAGAGAGGTTTTCCTTTCTGTACAGCTCTCCTGGTGCCCGGGGGACAACCTTCACTGCACACAGACACTGGCACCTGGACAGCAGAATTTTCTTTTTTTTAGGAACCACAGTATAGTTTTTAAGCTCAAATAATATAGAAACAGGGCAGTGATGGGCCGGTGGTACGGTGCTGGATTACTGATCCCAAGTTCCCAAGGTTAAAGCACAGGGACGTTAGTTTGCACCAGTCATGACTGACCCTGTCGGAACCCTGACACTGAAATGTGCATCTTACCTCATCTCCCCAGCCTCCTCCCCAAAACACTTCCCTGAGATCCAGCTGAAAGTCCTGCTGTGGTCCACTTGCTGCATCAAACTGTCCTACTTTGACAAAGTCCACTTTGCTTTCAGGCCCAACTTGCCAGTTAATTATGTCATAGGAGGCGGGTGGATCCCCGTTCTGATCAAAACGAACTATTTCCCCCACTGGTGTGGTGAACTGGACAGCCTTCAGGTAGTGTAGAAGCTAAAACCAAACCAATACAATGACATTAATGCAGTTTAACAGATGCAAGTATCAAGAATTATTATTTTTAATAACCTCTTAGTTGAGGATTTAAAAACTTTCTCAAGGGCCCAGCAGTGGCAGCCGGGTGGGAGTAGAGCTTGAACCACTAACCTCTTACTCAGTAAACCACAGCTTTGACCCTCAAGCTACCACAGCATACCATGTGATCCAATACTATAGTTGTGATCACTTAAATGCAACGAGCTAGAAAATTAGGAAACAATCAATCAATCATTTAAAGTTACAATAAAAGTATTTTGTTTACCTGTTTTGGTTTTATTGGCTTAATATCAGGACATTCCCCATTTCCAAAGGGTCCTCTGCCAGGCTGACATGTCAGCATGTCCTGAACAGCATTTGCAACAGCATACACAGCTTTATAAACATTATACATGATATCAAAATAGGTCTCCGCATGTTTTACTTTCTCCGAGCCTGTGCACTGTGGTCGTGAAGGTTCTGATTGAATTCGCTTCTTAAATGTACACTCAAAAACATCCTCCCAAACACTCTGCACCAGTGGTTCCATTAAGCATTCTTCTGGGCACAACCGGGTCAAATAGGAGCCCAGACCCTGGATATAAACCCGTCTCAAGGCAAAGCCAAGGGTCCCCGCCAAGGAGCTGCTGCTCCAAGCAGATATGTGGGTAGATGTGCTCCAGGCTTCAGTGGCAATCCACTGCCTGTCAGTGGCATTCATTCTCACCACTTCTCTCAGCAATACCTCGATATCAACCCCTATTGCGAAGGTCACCACCACGCGAGCGATCGAACTCTCGATTCTTTCCACAATACGTCGAATCCTACTGGGTGCATGGGATTTGGGGATGACCTCATGGTAGGCTACACATACACCTAAACCCTTAAGTTCCTTCAGCAGCAACTGCACACCACTTTTCCCATAAACATCATCTCCAGATACAACCCCTACCCATGTCCATCCCATCTGGAGCAACAGACGGGCCATGGCTTTAGCCTGGAAGGCATCACTAGGAACTGTGCGCAGAAATGTGGGGTACCTGGTGTAATCACTGAGACACGCACAAGATGCAAAATAGCTAACCTGGATGGACAAAAGCAGAAAAATCAAGTTAAAGATCAGTGTTTGCTTTGGGTAAAACCGAAAGGTCTATAATGGAGAGAGGTTTACAGTCGATTACCATTGGGATGTCAAAAGCACTCAAGGTATCAGCCACAACTATAGAGGCGGAGGAGCGTGCATCGCCAATAATGACGGGCACGTTGGGAGCTACTGTGCACTGTTCCCCAGACACCGTCTCCTCCTGTCCTGCCACCATCGCCAAAGCAGCACTCAAGGTAGTGCTCTCGGTCAAGCACGTATCTGCGGCAAAGTAGCCCAGCGTGAAGTTGGGCAACAGTGATGGATTTTTATTAATCTCTTCCACTGCGAAGATCATTGTTTGCAGCCAGTGGAAAGCACGCAATTGCACACTGATGCAGAGACACAGAAAAAGAGAACTTTCACATGAATACATTATTAGTTACTGGAGCATTTGTTACTGTTAATATCAGGGACACTTTTGGTCAAATTATTCAAAATATGAATATAAAAAAAAACAAAACATGTGTTTTGACACATTGAAACCATAACAAATCTCTAGAACATTTTCAAATCTCACCCCAATTTATTTCTAGGATTTACACACTGTTTTTTTTTTTTTTTTTCATCTTAACACATAATTCTTACCTCTGGCAGCGGCTTTCCTGGACTCTCTGTATGAACATGTGATCAGGTTTGGGAGCTTCAACATATACTGGGAAAAGACCCCCGATAATCACATCACCTTCTTTATACAGGCTCCCGGAGCTGGGCCTGGTTTGGAGAGTACAGGTCAATCCCAGAGAGGGCAAGCAGATGGGCCACATCAGGAACCCCAGTGCCAACAGCCAGGCGTCCTCTGCCATCTTCTTATCAGAGCTACGGAGAGACACACAATAAAGTAAAACACTGAATAAACAGGGTCTTGCATCTCTGGCTGAGATAGGGAGAGCGACAGGGTCCGTTTTATGAGAGGTAAATTCGCCCTGAGCAAAAAAACATGCAGATTCATTTTGGAACGCCCTCAAGGAGCGAGAGCAATTTTCTGGGCCATTAAAACAACTAATGAGCAGATTATTTTTATCTCCACATATAGGACGAGTTACTAATTTCTGAATAAAATATATTTGTCTGAAAATCTTTAAAAAAAAATCAAAACAAAACAAAACAAAACAAAACCCACCAACCCTGTCTAATCGTATTGTGTAAAAAATGTGTTTTTATGTACGTCTGCTGTTTGATTTTATCCAGTACAGAACATACAGGTAATTACACCAAATTAAACAACTAGTATGATGTCATAGATATTTTTTTCCTACATAAATCTGTAAACATGTTTTTCTGTTCTTTACTTCTTGTTGTATTGTGTTGCATCTAATTTCTGGCATGTTATCAGAGGATGAAGTGAACCGACTTTAATAATAAAGTGAAATGACTAAATTTCAATAATAACAGACGCACAGTGTGTGGAACATGTGAATCAGAAACAGGACACCAGGAAGACACATTTTCCACTTGTTTCCTTATTGTGTTTGAGGGAAGGATGGAGCTTATCCCAGCCGACTCTGTTCAAAGGTGAGGTACAACCTGAACAGCTCAGTAGATCATCGTAGTGCAACCAGAGACACACAACCACTCACAACATCACCTAAAGGCCAATCAAGATGACCCAGTTAGCCTAACACGCATGTCTTCGGACTGCGGGAGGAGACTGGAGTACATGGCGGAAACCCATGTGAGCACTGTCGGAACATGATCCACACAAAAAAGTCAAGTCTGGGAATTGAACACAGGACTTTCTCACTGTGAGGTAGATGTACTAACCCCTATACCAGCATGAAACCAAACCGTGTTCTTTAAAAAAAAAAAAAAAATTATATTATATGTAAAATTTGCATTTGTCATACCAGCCCCGCTTTTTGTAATTTGGGGTTTTAGATCTAAGTTTTATACTTAGATCTTAGATCTAAGTTTTATACTAATGCAGCCATGAGGTGGGGGGGGGGGGGCACTAACCAGTGTCTCTCCCCCTCATGCCGGTCCCAAGCCCGGAGAAATGCAGAGGGTTGTGTCAGGAAGGGCATCCGACGTAAAACCAATGCCAATTATTGATGATGCAAATCAAAAGTATTACCTCCATACCGGATCGGTCGAGGCCCGGGTTAACAACGACCGCCATCAGTGCTGTCAATCAACAGGGTGCTGATGGAAATTGGACTACTGTTGGTCGAAGACGTCGAAGAAGGAGAGGTGGGAGGCGTGTCCGTAGGCAGAGAGAGAAGAGGAAAGGCATGAGTCTAGGACTGAGAGTGGGGACTTTGAATGTTGGAACTATGCACAGAAAAGGTAGAGAGCTGGTTGACATGATGCAGAGGAGGAAGGTGGACATACTGTGTGTTCAGGAGACCAGGTGGAAAGGTAGCAAAGCTAAAAGCTTAGGAGCAGGGTTTAAGCTATTTTATCACGGTGTGGATGGGAAGAGAAATGGAGTCGGAGTCATCTTGAAGGAGGAGTTTGTCAGGAATGTTCTAAAAGTGAAAAGAGTGTCAGACAGAGTGATGAATCTCAAGTTAGAAATTGAAGGTGTAATGCTCAATGTTGTTAGTGCTTATGCCCCACAGGCAGGATGTGAGCTAGAAGAGAAGGAGAGATTCTGGAGTGACTTAGATGAAGTGATGCAGAGTACCCCAGAGGTGAAAGAGTGGTCATAGGTGCAGACTTCAATGGACATGTTGGGGCAGGCAACAGAGGGGACGAGGAAGTGATGGGCAGGTTTGGTATCCAGAACAGGAACGCAGAAGGACAGATGTTGATAGATTTTGCAAAAAGGATGGAAATGGCTGTGGTGAATACTTTCTTTGAGAAGAAACAGGAGCATAGGGTGACTTATGAAAGCGGAGGTAGGCGCACACAGGTAGACTACATCTTGTGTAGGCGATGTAATTTGAAGGAAGTCAGTGACTGCAAAGTCATCGTGGGTGAGAGTGTTGCCAAACAGCATAGGATGGTGGTGTGCAGGATGACTCTGATGGTGAGAAAGGTGAAAAGGCAAAGGCAGAGCAGAAGACAAAGTGGTGGAAGCTGAAAAAGGAAGTGTCGTGTTGTCTTCAAGGAGGAGTTGAAACAGGCTTTGGGTGGCCAGGAAGTGCTTCCAAATGACTGGACAACCACAGCAAATGTGATCAGGGACACAGGTAGGAGAGTACTTGGTGTGTCCTCTGGAAGGAAAGTAGATAAGGAGACTTGGTGGTGGAATGAGGAAGTGCAGGAGTGTGTACAAAGGAAAAGGTTAGCCAAGAAGAAGTGGGACATTGAGAGGACCGAAGAGAGTAAACAGGAGTACAGGGAGACACAGCGTAAGGCGAAAGTAGCAGTGGCTAAGGCCAAACAGAGGGCGTATGATGACTTGTATGATAGGTTGGATAGTAAAGAGGGAGAAAATGATCTATACAGGTTGGCACAGCAGAGAAATAGAGATGGGAAGGACGTGCAGCAAGTTAGATTGATAAAGGACAGAGAGGGAACTGTATTGACTAATGACAGAAGTGTGCTGGGAAGATGGAAAGAGTACTTTGAAGAGCGGATGAATGAGGAAAATGAGAGAGAAAAAAGAGTAGAAGAGGTAACCATTGAGGAGCAGGATGTAGCAAAGATCAGTAAGGGTGAAGTGAGAAGGGCATTGAAGAGGATGAAGAATGGAAAGGCAGTTGGTCCTGATGATATACCTGTGGAGGTATGGAAGTGTCTAGGAGAGGTAGCAGTAGATTTTCTGACAAGAACATTCAACAAGGTACTAGAGAGTGAGCAGATGCCGGAGGAGTGGAGGAGAAGTGTGCTGGTGCCCATTTTTAAGAACAAGGGAGACGTGCAGAGTTGCAGCAACTACAGAGGGATAAAGTTGATGAGCCATACGATGAAGTTATGGGAAAGAATAGTGGAAGCTAGACTAAGGGCAGAGGTCAGCATTTGTGAACAACAGTTTGGTTTCATGCCAAGAAAGAGCACCACAGATGCAACGTTTGCCTTGAGGATGTTAATAGAGAAGTACAGAGAAGGTCAGAGGGAGCTACATTGTGCCTTTGTGGATCTGGAAAAGCATATGACAGGGTGCCAAGAGAAGAACTGTGGTATTGCATGAGGAAGTCTGGAGTGGCAGAGAAGTATGTTAGAGTGGTGCAGGACATGTATGAGAGATGTAAGACAGTGGTGAGGTGTGCTGTCGGTGTGACCGACAAATTCAAGGTGGAGGTGGGACTGCATCAAGGGTCAGCTCTGAGCCCCTTCTTGTTTGCTATGGTGATGGACAGGCTGACAGACGAGGTGAGACAAGAATCTCCATGGACTATGATGTTTGCAGATGACATCGTGATCTGTAGTGAGAGCAGAGAACAAGTGCAGGAAAATCTAGAGAGGTGGAGGTATGCCCTGGAAAGGAGAGGAATGAAGGTTAGCCTCAGAAAATCAGAATACATGTGTGTGAATGAGAAGGACCCAGGAGGAACGGTGATGTTACAGGGAGCAGAGATAACGAAGGTGGAGGATTTTAAGTACTTAGGCTCAACAATCCAGAGCAATGGAGAGTGTGGAAAAGAGGTGAAGAAGCGTGTGCAGGCAGGCTGGAATGGTTGGAGAAAAGTATCCGGTGTGATGTGCGATAGGAGAGTGTCAGCAAGAATGAAGGGAAAAGTGTACAAGATGGTGGTGAGGCCAGCGATGTTGTATGGCTTAGAAACAGTGGCGCTGAGGAAAAGGCAGGAGGCAGAGCTGGAGGTAGCGGAGATGAAAATGTTGAGGTTCTCCCTGGGAGTAACGAGGATGGATAGGATCAGAAATGAGTATATCAGAGGGACAGCCCACGTAAGATGTTTTGGAGACAAAGTCAGAGAGGCTAGATTGAGATGGTTTGGACATGTACAGAGGAGGGCTAGTGAGTATATTGGCAGTAGGATGCTGAGGTTGGAACTACCAGGCAGAAGGCCTCGAGGAAGACCAAAGAAGAGATTTATGGATGTGGTGAAGGAAGACATGAAGGTCGTTGGAGTCAGAAAAGAAGATGCGGAGGACAGGGTGAGGTGGAGGCGGATGATTTGCTGTGGCGACCCCTGAAGGGAGCAGCCGAAAGTAAAAGAAGAAGATCTAAGTTTTATACTGCAGTTGAAAATGGTTGCTATTGGAGCCATATAGGTATCAAACATGACAGGGACGCTTGTCGCTTATCTGTGCTGCCGCAAAACCCAATAAGATTTTCTCTTCATAAATAAATAAAATTGGATTAATTATGCTTAATGAAGGGCAGTGGTGGTAAGGTCGTAAGGTCGTAAGGTCGGAGGTTCTAGCCCCACTATCTCCAAGTTGTCACTGCTGTCCCGCCCATAGCAGCTAATTGGGCTATCAAAGGCCGACCATGTCTCTCACTGTCTGTGGTGGGAGGGTCATGGAAAAAACATTGCTAACATTTGTAAAGAGGAGTTGCATAGCTGTCAGCGTGTTTCTGCACTGCAATGGCCTGGTGAGGTGTCCAGGGTGTACTCTGCCCTCGCCCACAGTCGGCTGAGATGGGTGCCAGCTTCCCCGTAACACTAATTATGATTAAGCAGTTCAGAACAGGAATGAATAAATATCCAAATGACATGAAATCTACTCAGCAGAAGATTATTCTATATAATTATCACCAGAATTATGGAATTGTTGTTTGTATATTAAAACCAAAACTTTTCCATTGTATTTATTATGCCAGTTCACAGCAAGATTATCATTAATATTCAGACACACCCCTTTACAGAACTTGATTGAATTCGTTATCCCTGAATCAGCAGCATTGTGTGAGTCCCTGTAGTGGACCTGAAATAAAACTGACAAAATAAACCTTATGGCACTCACTCACTCACTCACTCACTCACTCTCTCACTCACTCTCTCACTCTCTCACTCACTCACTCTCTCACTCACTCACTCTCACTCTCTCACTCACTCACTCTCACTCACTCACTCACTCACTCAATCACTCTCTCACTCACTTTCTATCTCACTCACTCACCCACTCACTCACCCACTCACACACACTCACTCACTCTCTCACTCACTCTCTCACTCTCTCACTCACTCACTCTCTCACTCACTCACTCTCACTCTCTCACTCACTCACTCTCACTCACTCACTCACTCACTCAATCACTCTCTCACTCTCACTCACTCACTCACTCTCACTCAAACACTCACTCACTCACTCACTCACTCACACTCTCACTCACTCACTCACTCACTCACACTCTTACTCTCTCACTCACTCACTCTCACTCACTCACTCTCTCACGCACTCACTCACTCTCTCACGCACTCACTCACTCACTCACTCACTCACTCTCACTCTCACTCACACTCTCACTCACTCGCTCACTCACTACTCACTCACTCACACTCTTACTCTCTCACTCACTCACTCAATCACTCTCTCACTCACTCACTCACTCAATCACTCTCTCACTCACTCACTCACTCACTCTCACTCACACACTCACTCACTCACTCACACTCTCACTCACTCACTCACTCACTCACTCACTCACTCACTCACTCACTCACACTCTCACTCACTCACTTACTCACTCACTCACTCTCTCTCTCACTCACTCACTCTCTCACTCTCTCACTCACTCACTCTCACTCACTCACTCTCTCACGCACTCACTCACTCACTCAATCACTCTCTCACTCACTCACTCACTCAATCACTCTCTCACTCACTCACTCTCTCACTCACTCACTCTCACTCACACACTCACTCACTCACTCACACTCTCACTCACTCACTCACTCACTCACTCACTCACTCACTCACACTCTTACTCTCTCACTCACTCACTCACTCATTCACTCACTCAATCACTCTCTCACTCACTCACTCACTCACTCACTCACTCACTCACTCATTTGTTGAGCCATCTCATCCTATGTCTGTGGAGAGGTTGGAGATCATTGTACTAAATTGCACCTTGAAGCTTATTATTCATGGCTGACATCTGCTGGAGAAGCAGAAATGTTGCAGTCAATTCGGACATCAATCCGAATTCAAATCACGCCAAAGTTTATAGAGGATGAATTACTGCCAAAGGCCCAAAGCAAGCTTTACATTTTCATTCATAAAACTTAACCTTCATCTTGTCTTTCTGACATTCATTCATTGTCCAAGCCGCTCGGTCCTAAATCAGGTCTCAGGGAGCCTGGCGCCTATCTCAGCCGACTCTGAGCGAAGGCAGGGTACACCTTCAACAGCTTTCCGGGCCATTGCGGGGCAAAAACACCTACAACCGTTCACACAACCTCAGCCTTACAGCTAGGGCTGATCTGGAAGTGCCACTCAGCCTACTGTGCATGTTTTTGTTTTTGTTGGAGGAAACCGGAGCACTTGGAGGAAAACATGCACACTCCACACAGAAACGCCAAGCCGGGGAATCATACACAGGCCTTCTTGCGGTAAGACAGATGTGTAAGCTACTGCATCACTATCCCACCCCGAATAACAGACTGGAGGGCAATCAGTGGGATAAAGTGAAGGCAAAAAAGGGCCAAAGCTCTTGAGGTGTCAGCTCAGAGTTTGCTCCTTTGATTCGGGGCTCACTTTACTGTATAAATAACATCAGAGACTTCAACAATTCTGTATATCATTTAAGATTCTGAATTTATTTATTTATTTATTTTATCTTGGCCTGTTACTTCATTTACATTTACAGCACTTAGCAGACACCTTCTTCCAGAGTGACTTTTATTTATCATTTTTAGACTGAGGAATTGAGGGTTAAGGGCCCAACAGTCGTACGGTGATGGAACTGGGTCTTGGACCACCATCATTGGATTAGTAATCCAGAGCTTTAATCTTTTGCATTTATTTCTTTTGATGTATTAATTAATTTATTTTTCATAATTCTCGTAGTAAATGGAAACTTTCTACGCTGTACTGGATCTCTTTCCTTTATGAAGCTTTTGTTTACCCACAATTAGGAACCACATGTCACATGTTGAATTAATTGTTCTTGGTAACCCATCATGATTATGTGATGCTTCGTCTCCTTTAAACTTTTTCAAGATCAGCAGTAATAAGTAGTAAAAAATGTATTAGGGTATTCTCGACCAAAGATTACCAGGATGTTACAAAATCAATTCCATGTTCTGTGTGAAATATAAGCATTGTTTTGCATAGTCTCTCATCAGATATGTATTTATTCATGGCTTACTCTGGGAATCTTGTGCTGGTCTCCAAACAAATGTAAAGTCAGACTGGAGATATTAGTTTATTTTCTAGCACATTTTTAAACAGGGTAGAATATTACTGAATATCTCGACAGAAAAAAAAAAAAAAAAAAATCACTGTGCAGGTGGTTTCGCCATCATTTCCTTTTTAGTGTTTCTATCTGGTTTCAGGATGATTATATAACACTTTGGGAGAAATATACAGAATAATAAAGCAAAGCTTGAAGCTAAAATCGCAAATATCTCGACAGCTACAGTGAATTTTCCAGGAGAGCTGACATACGCAGGAATGAAGGTGATCCAAACTGCACAGAATATGAAAATGCTAAATGTGATCAATTTGGCCTCGTTGAAATTATCAGGCAGCTTCCGGGCCAGAAAAGCCAAAATAAAACACAAACCAGCCAGGAGTCCGATATAACCCAGCACAGCCCAGAATCCCACAGCAGAACCTAAACTACATTCTAATATAATCTTCTCCTGGTAGTAATTCATATTTCTGTAGGGAAAGGGAGGAGCAATGATCAACCAAACGACACAAATAATGACCTGAACAAGAGTGAAGGCGAAAACACTGAGTCTCTGCTGTAGAGGCCCGAACCATTTCATGACATCACTACCTGGAAGTGTCGCCCTGAAGGCCATTAACACCACTACGGTTTTCCCCAGTACGCACGAGATACACAGGACGAATGTGATCCCGAACGCTGTGTGGCGCAACATACAGGACCAATCAGAGGGTCGGCCGATGAATGTAATTGAACAGAGGAAGCACAGAATCAGTGATAAGAGCAACAGGAAGCTCAGCTCAGAATTATTTGCTCGAACGATTGGCGTGTCCCTCTGTTTAAAAAAAATGGCAGCAATACAGATGGTTGAAGAAGCTCCGAACAAAGCAAATGATACGAGAACGATTCCCATTATTTCCTCAAACGACAGGAATTCCACCTGCTTTAACACACAGGTATCTTTCTTCTCATTGGACCACAGATCAGGAGCGCACGTCATACAAGCGACAGAATCTAAAGAAATAGAAAAATTTATGTAATTAAAATTTACATTTTAATTTTTTTGGTTTCTTTACATTAATAATGTTAAAACCAAAACGTATTACACCTGTTCTATTACTGATCTCTCCCTCTGCACATGGTATACAGTCAAAGCAGCAGATTGGCCTCCCTTTCTGTACAGCCTTCCTGGTGCCCGGGGGGCAACTCGGACTACACACAGAAACCGGCACCTGAAAAACCATATATTTCTTGTTTCATTTTTTAAATGTTTATTGCACACATTATCTCTTCATATGGTTGTTGTTTACCTCTGGTTTGTTGTTTGCCCAGATTATAGTGTTGTTATTAAATGAAAGCTGAAGATGTGTTTGCAGAGAAGCGTCATAGAAACCAACTTTAACGAAGACTGTTTTCCCATCTTTGTCTTGCTGCCAGTTCAGCACTTCATACCGAGCTGGTGGGTCTCCGTTCTCATCAAAAAATACATCCTCTTCCGGAGAAATGGTGAAATGGACGTTCTTCAAATTACTGACAACCTGAATAAAGCATTAGAGATTCACACTCTTCGGATACAGATATTAATGCTGTACACATTCTTCCAGAAGATTTTTATATTTAATTATTTCTTTATGTATTCATTTAGTTATTTTTTTCAATAATTTCTTTACAGTTACCTGCCGTGGTTGCTGCTTATCTGCCATGTTTGTGCACACATTAGCGCCTTGTTGTGCTCGGCCCCTCTCTGAACATCCGTAACTGTTATGTAGGGCATAAGCCACAGCATAGACAGCCTTATAAACATTATTTGCAATTCGCAAATCTGAGACATCTGTGTAAAGGTTCTGAACTTGAGTAAGACTTTCATTACTCTTGCATAATTCTTTCACTGCAACGGTTTCTTGTGTTGGAAGTTTACATTCGAAAACTGTTTCCCACACCTCGTTGTAAATAGCATCAGTACCAGGTGTAAGTTTTGTTAGAAATTCCCCCAGGCCGTTGATTTTAGCTTTTGGGATGGCAAAGCCTACTGAACCTTGCAGGATATGTTCCCATTCAGAACTGGCTGAGATCCAGGATTCACTTCCAATCCACTGAAATCCAGTCACGTTCTGCAGGACCATTTCCTTCAGAAGAAAACCAAAGTCAGCGTACGTGACAAAAGCCACAATCACTTTGGAGGTTGAAGCCTTGATAATCTCAACTATTTTTAAGATTTTGTCTCTGGGATCCGTTTTAAAAAATGCCTCAGAGTACTCAACACAGACTCCCTCTTCTTTGGCAGCAATGATAAAGGCATTGATGCCGTTATTCCCGTATTCATTATCGCTGCATATGGCCCCGACCCAGGTCCAGCCAAAATATCTAACCAGCTTCGCCAGAGCCCGACTCTGGAAATAATCGCTGGGAATAGTTCTGAAGAATGATGGATGTTTTTTCCTGTCACTTAGACAAGCACACGATGCAAAGTGACTGACCTGTGAAAGAGTTTTATATAAAACACAATGCCACACAATGTGATAAAAATGATGGATGTAATGTCACTGACAAATGCAATTTTTAAAAAATTTTGATCTTTGGCAATTTGCCATTTTACCACAGGAATGTGTAAAGGTCCGACTGTAGCAGAGATGCCAACTGTGGGAGTTGAAGATGTTTGTCCTATAATTGCTTGGGCTGTTTCAGGTTTTAAACATGTGGCTAAAGTTGTATTTTCTGCATTAACTAAAGACAAAGAAGCTCTTAATGTCATTTCAACTGATCCACATGTATCATAAAGTTTATAACCCAAACTAATCCCAGGCAGAATATCACTTCTATTATTAATTTCCTCGATTGAAAATACCATTGTCTGTGCATTTTGAAATTCTCTGAGGTTTAAACTACAGGGAAAATACAATATGCATTAAAATATTTTATGTGCAAAACAATTATTATTATTATTATTATTATTATTATTATTATTATTATTATACACATGATATAAATAATAATTAAATATATTAATGACATAATTCATCATGAAATTCTCCTGTTGCCTGCTCACCTTGTGCAAAGCCCTTGTTTGGGCAGTGATGTGAATGCTTGTGCTGGTTGTTCCCATTTGCTGTGGATGGAAAAGATCCCACCAATCAGTACGTCCCCATCTTTACTGAGTTGAGGAGGGTTGGGCAGCCCTTGAATGCTGCATGGAGGTTCAGCTGCTCTCACCTGAGTGAAGAGAATCCACGTGTGCATTAAACTCATTCTCATTGCTGCAAAACCAGCTTTACGTCAAGGCCTTTTATGTGAAATCTTTGTGTTTCCAAAGTAACTCAGTGTGAAGGCGTGGCCTTTACCTGTGCACATATATTCCCTCGATAATTTGCATTCTACATAATATCTGAAAAAATGAAAACTATACATACTTCCAATATTGACATTCAATGTTTAGCTACAGTATATATTATAAAAAAATGTAATGTCAGCAGTTATAATAGGATTTGCAGAGAAGTAACCACCAGTCACGTCTTTATGGAATCACTTCTGCCTGGTTTTGATTTGTAGAGCAGTTTTTATGGCTCCTCGTGCCTATATTCTCAAGAATTTCCCGACATCTCACAGTCAAAATTTTAGGATAAGCAGCTCATGAGCAAAGACTGAAATGAATTCATTGAAAGTGTTTTTGTGGGTTCAGTTCAAGGTCAGCAAAATGGCTGCCAATTGTTATAAAGTCTCGGTAGCGGCTGCTGCGGTTCCACCTATCAAGACCTCTAGTTGCACAATGCTGAGATACTTCTCTACTAACCTTGCACATCTGAACAATATAGACAATATTTTTTCACACTTTTCTTTACAGAGCTGTTCAAGCTTATTCAAACTGAATTGTGTTTGTTGGTGGACTGCAGACTTCATGTCATTTCATCAGATTTTTAATTGAAGACCTGTATGCAAGAAGTACTAAAGTCACATTTTCTAAAAAAAATGAGCTGATACACTACAACCATAAAGTAGAGGGTCATGTGCATCTTTTAAAGCCAGAAATCTCACAATATAAGTCCTCATGTCCCTAATACTAATATACGGCCTCCCTGAATCTACTGAATTGTTATGCCATAAACACTTGAGTCTGTGAGTCTTCAAAAGGTTTTTATGGTAACTGCCATGGTATTCTTATGCTTTCAAGAGTTATTATGTACCAAAGTTGGCATCCAAAGTTCAGGTTTTCTTTTATTTAAGTTTGAACTTTACTGAGTAATATTGGAGATAACTGCATATTTCTGAATAACACTAAACCATGAAAAATCAACAAGGAGTCGATAAAGCGAGTGTCTTGGAAATGAAAATGAGCAAAGAGGGATTTACGAGGTAAAAGTGCATGAGTCAGGTAATTTTTAGTACAACATTTTTTTGTACAACTAATCAAATAATGAAATGCAAGGGATCGTAGCAACAGTGGTTGTTTGGCAACCAGAAACTGAGTGAAATGGCATTACCTGTTGTAAACGTACCAAAGTCCAGGCATTTTATGGCAATAAGTACCAAAGTCCAAAACTAATTTTCTTTTATGTTTTCATAGTAAAACATTATTTACCCTCAAATACGTGTCTGTTTACTTGGTATAAATCCTGAGGAGGAGCAGTAAGTGCCATTGAATGCCATGTTAAAAAAAAAAAATCTGCAGCATTTTTTTTCATTATTTTGACCCTTAATATCTCAAAATGTTATCTTTGTGACTAAAGAACTTCTTGCATCCAAATCTTCAATTGGTCTGAAATCTCTGACAAAGCTATGCAAGGATATTTTCTTTATTCTCCTTCAGTCTCGTGGGTCAAATTAAGGTAGCAGGTTGAATGGTGTACCTGCTTCCCACTGACAACTTCAGCAAGTTGGGCAAAGGTCCGAAAGTTTTGCTCAATAATTTGATATTATTCTGTCTGATCCATTTTCCTTTTATCTTGACAAGTCCCCCAGCTTCTGCTGCAGAGAAGCACCCAGACAACAGGATGCTACCACCACCATGCTTTACTTTACATACATATGGTTTTCATTGAATGGTAAAGTCTGCTGAATATATATATATATATATATATATATATATATATATATATATATATATATATATATATATATATATATATATATATATATATATATATTTGCATTTAATTTGCATTTAGGTGTAGAACAGAATAATCACCCCTAGCATATATCACCATGATGGTTAAAAGATTAATACTTCATTAAAAAAATATGCTCGTGTGAGTTTAAATACTTTTGTACTTCTGCATAGAGGATAGTGTATCCTATATGCAGTATTTACAATTATACCTTGTCTAACAAGTGTTCCTTCTAACAATTTTCCATGATACAAGCTTCAAACCCACCAAAAATTTGTTCTATCCAACGAGCAAAAATTCACTTTACGAGCTCTGCTCAAAATGGCTTTTCCAGGCCGATTAGCTCTGTATTCTTCCACGTGTATTCTTCCGTGCTCCGAGAACGCCTTTTGGGAGCTCACCACGAGCCTTTCCTCACTGGCATTCGTAGGGTGCACACGCAGAAAAGTTTTTCTCCTCTGTGGTTGTGATTTTGGGACTTTTTACTCTTATTTTTTATTGTTCCTCAACCATAGTGTCCCTAAGAAATATTAGTCGAGTTAAGTACGAATGCCCTGTGTACCATGCTCATCTCTCTGTTCTTCCATACGCCTCATTCTCTTTCTCCTCCTCCTCCTCCTCCTCCTCCTTATCCTCCTCTGCTGCCTCCTCCGCTATGCACCACCTTTTGCCTGCCTGCCTCCCTCCATGACATATTCGCCACGTGATCGGAAAGGTGAGCTGACTTGTTGTTTATTCTTGTTTTTATTCTTATTTATTTTGAATAATTAATGTTAATGTACATGTAACATTTATTGTTTTTACATGGTTACCTTTAATATATTTGGTCAAATATACATGTTTGTGGCAAGTTATATGAGTTTGGGAGGAGGTTTGAATGGATTAATTGGTTTTCTGTTATTTTTTATGGGAATAAATGTTTCATCTCATGAGTTTTTTGACTTATGAGCTCGCCCTCGGAACGGATTAAATTCGTTAGCTGAGGTATCACTGTATATGCATATATAGTATATCCTATAGTGAAAAATGCTCCAAAAATATAGTTGAAGTGAGAATATTACAACAGGGCAGTTATACATCATGTTAATGTAAACCTTAAAGATATGATTATAGCTGTGCTATGAGAGGAGAATCCAGTTGTATAAATGGTGCCGATTAACTAGTGCACGTCCAACCTTTTACCTTTCATTATTCTTGTTTACTTTTGCTGAATATAAAGGTTCCCTCCACCCCCGCTTGTGGGTTTAGTATAACAGATTCAGTTGTTTTACATCTTGTTTTGGTTCTGTTTCATTTGATGGTAAGTAACTTGTAAGTGGAGGAATGATTTTGTGTAGCGCAACATCGATTCATGGAAAGTGGAAAAGTCTGAGATCAAATATTATGAAACAGAAGAAGGCATATGATTTCAAGAGATATAAAAAGATGGCAATGTTTATTAATGTCTTTGTGACAGAGATCATCAACACTCACAAACAGGAGCAAGCAAATGGTTTCAGAATTACATTGTGGCAGATTCCATTTTGTTTCAAAGAAAAGTCCCATCAGTCGTCATGTTTATGTATTATTTGTGGTAAATGAATGTGCACTCATGGGTGTGGTGTATGGAGTGCCAAGTGTACTGTGTTGCCGGTTGAGATGATATGTTACTATGTACAGGGAATGTCTGACTTACGTCCACATTTGGTTCTGATCAATAGGGGAGGAGTATATTCTTGTGAATCAGTTCATGGTTCAAAGAATCAAGAGTCGACTCCAGAGCATTGGAGTCATTGTTCGGGTCAGATAATGAAAAGAGGAAGAGTAGAGGATGGATGGATAAATACCTACACACACACACACACACACACACACACACACACACACACACACACACACACATATATATATATATATATATATATATATATATATATATATATATATATATATATATATATATATATATACACAGTATATGTACATGTATTGACCCATTTGATCCTCACAAAGAGACTAAAATCAGCTCGGCCAGGCGGATCATATTCACATACGTGATACTCAGGTATATAAGCTACTATTTATATAAGTTACTATTTTTTAGTTCTATGTGGTCGTAAAGTCGAACAGTCGTAAGTCAGCGACTACCTATACTAACATTTCTTTCACTAATTCAAACATTAAAACATGTAAATGGTACAGCATGGCATATAAAATATTACAGTTTATTTGCTTCCATTATAAAAATGTTTTACTTTATGTTAATGCTTTGTAAAGGCTTTCACTAAAGTTAAACTATCCATTTAACCTAATTAGCTTATTCAAATATCTACAAATTGGAAGTAAATTCACAGATAAATCATTTAACAGGTACTTTACCCATCATTTCCTTTTTACTGTTCTTATCTGGTTTCAGGATGATTATATAACATTTGGGAACAAATATACAGAATAATAAAGCAAAGCTTGAAGCTAAAATCGCAAATATCTCGACAGCTACAGTGAATTTTCCAGGAGAGCTGACATACGCAGGAATGAAGGTGATCCAAACTGCACAGAATATGAAAATGCTAAATGTGATCAATTTGGCCTCGTTGAAATTATCAGGCAGCTTCCGGGCCAGAAAAGCCAAAATAAAACACAAACCAGCCAGGAGTCCGATATAACCCAGCACAGCCCAGAATCCCACAGCAGAACCTAAACTACATTCTAATATAATCTTCTCCTGGTAGTAATTCATATTTCTGTAGGGAAAGGGAGGAGCATTGATCAACCAAACGACACAAATAATGACCTGAACAAGAGTGAAGGCGAAAACACTGAGTCTCTGCTGTAGAGGCCCGAACCATTTCATGACATCACTACCTGGAAGTGTCGCCCTGAAGGCCATTAACACCACTACGGTTTTCCCCAGTACGCACGAGATACACAGGACGAATGTGATCCCGAACGCTGTGTGGCGCAACATACAGGACCAATCAGAGGGTCGACCGATGAATGTAATTGAACAGAGGAAGCACAGAGTGAGAGAGAAAAGCAACAAGAAGCTCAGCTCAGAATTATTAGCTCGAACGATTGGCGTGTCCCTGTGTTTAAAGAAAATGGCAGCAATACAGATGGTGGAAGAAGCTCCGAACAAAGCAAATGATACGAGAATGATTCCCATTATTTCATCAAACGACAGGAATTCCACCTGCTTTAACACACAGGTATCTTTCTTCTCATTGGACCACAGATCAGGAGCGCACGTCATACAAGTAATGGAGTCTAAAAAAGAAAACATGAATTCTATTGTGAATATTAACCTTATGAAACTCTGTCTTGTATTTATTTATTCTTTTAATATTGTGTACACCTGTTATATTATTGATCTCTCCCTCTGCACACGGTATACAGTCAAAGCAGCAGATCGGTCTCCCTTTCTGTAAAGCCTTCCTGGTGCCCGGGGGGCAACTCGGACTACACACAGAAACCGGCACCTGAAAAATATGTTTATTTAAGATATTTATGTATACCTTTTTAAAACATATCCTGTATATACATTATTATGCAACTATTGTTCTTCACCTCTGATGCGTTGTGGGCCCAGAATATACTGTTGTTGTTAAATGACAGCTGAAGGTTTTCTTCCAAAGAGCTGTCATAGAAACCCACTTCAACAAAAACTGTTTTCCCATCTTTCTCTTGTTGCCAATTCAGTAGCTCATACCTCACTGCTGGGTCTCCATTTTTATCAAAGTACACATGCACTCCGGCTGCAGTTATGAAATTGACTTTCTTTAACTCGCTGATTACCTAAATAAAGCATTGCAACCTGTTTATTTAAAAAAATACAAACAGATTTCATGAGGTCATAATGCTACTCGTACCTGCCATGGTTTGTTATCTGTCATGTTTGAACATGAGGAAAATCCTTGTTGTTCAATCTCCATTTCCAAACAGCTGTATCTGTTATGCAAGGCATATGCGGCAGCATACACGGCCTTGTAAACATTGCTTGCTATCCGCAATTCTGAAACATCTGTATAAAGGTTTTGAACTTCTCTGAGACTTTCATTTCCTTTACACATTTTTTTCATCCCATTGGTTTCATGTGTAGAAAGATTACAGTCAAATATTGCTCCCCACAACTCTTTGTGAATAGCTACATCAGAAGCCGGATTGATTTTGGTCAGAAATTCCCACAGGCCATTGATTTGAGCTTTTGGCATCGTGAAACCCACAGACCCTTTCAAAAGATGCTTCCACTGAGCGTTAGCTAGGTTGATATCAGAAATCCAGGAATCACTACCAATCCACTGAAAACCAGTCAGGTTCTGCAAGGCCATTTCCTTCAGCAGGACCCTGATGTCATACATTGAGATGTATGCGACAATGACTTTGGCAGTTGAAGCCTTCAGAGTCTTAACGACTTTTAAAATTTTTTCCCTGGAGTCAGTCCTGAAGAAAGCTTCCGTATACTCAACACAGATTCCCACTTCTTTGGCAGCGATGATAAATTCATTTATACCATTCTTTCCATAGTCATTATCACTGCATAAGGTACCGACCCAGGTCCAGCCAAAATCACTGACCAACTTAACCAAAGCTCTGCTCTGGTGGAAATCGCTGGGGACCGTTCTGAAGAAAGACGGGAACTTCTTTTTGTCACTCAAGCATGCACATGTTGAAAAATGGCTGATCTGCAACACAATAGATATCACAAGCATAGTTTAAATTATACCTTAGATTCATGCGCTTATTGTACTATTGAAGAATTAGAAGTATTGGTTATTCCAAAGTTTTTTAAAAAGGAAAAAAAAAAAAAATTAAATTAAGTACCACCGGCATGTGCAAAGGTCCCACAGTAGCTGACAGGGCAATAGTGGGAGTGGAAGATGTTTCACCTATGATTGCTTGAACTGTGTCAGGTTTGGAGCAAGATGTTATAGATGTGTTTTCTTCATTTCCGTTTATTAACGACAAAGCAGCTCGTGTAACTATTTCTACTGATCCACAGCCGTCATAGATTCTGTAACCCAATCTTACTCCAGGAAGAATATCACTTCTGTTGTTGATTTCCTCAATAGCAAATAAAGCTGTTTGTGCATTTTGAAATTCACGGAGACTTAAACTACAGAAGCAAAAAGGAAAAAAATAAAAAAAATAAATAAATAAATAAAAAAGGAAAAATGATAAAAACCCCAAAACAAACAAATAAAAACAAACAACAACAATCATAACAACAACAACATATCTTTCTAGGAAAACCCATTAGTCAGATACACAGTAACTCATGTATATGCTGCCAAAAATATTTTAACTTCCTATAATAATTACACATTAAATAAATTCTATTTTTTCACCCAACACATCTACAAATTCAAAGTTTAATGTTTCCTCACCTCTTGCATTTTGGTTTTCCAGGATAAGATGCAAAGAGATGTATTGTTGGTTCCCATTTGGCATGAAAGGAAAATATACCACCAATCAATACATCCCCATCTTGACTGAGTTCAGGAGGATTGGGATGGCCTACTAAGCTGCAGGGAAGATCCGCTGCGCACACCTGTGTAAATAAAAACCAGGTGCGCAGGAGCCTCATTCTCAGCCTGACCTCAATATAACCAACAATGATCTTTTTTTTATATAGAACTCTTTGACCTCCCCAAGCGAAGCAGACCCTTGAGAACTGGGTATAAGTAGTATATTATTTTATTATTTTGAGCTTCATATTGTGACACACACATTTATATATTTATTTCTAATTCTATCTGCACATGTGAATTATCATTAGTGACAAATATTTGTGTGTGTGTGTGTGTGTGTGTGTGTGTGTGTGTGTGTGTGTGTGTGTGTGTGTGTGTGTGTGTGTGTGTGTGTATGTGTGTGTGTGTGTGTGTGTGTGTGTGTGTGTGTGCGTGTGTGTGTGTGTGTGTGTGACATTCAGAAAAGTAATCCAGCACCCTTCCATCGGCCAATCACTGCCCCTTTATAAATAGTTATGCATGGTCAAGTTATGTGTTATTTTGCTATATTTCTTGTTTGTTTAACAATAAAAAATAATTTGTGTCTTTAAAATCACTGGAATGATGTACAAACCCGAATATAAGAACATCAAAGCCAATGTCTTGTCATGACAATGCTCCCTGCGCTCTGTAGCCTCCCGCCTCCCAGTATCCTGGCCCACACACCTCCCGTGGATTGAATACTCACATAACACCCTGGTCTGTGCTGCAACAGGGATGTCCCCCTTCATGGTGATCAATGGGTTCCAGCCTCCCTTGTTCCGCAGTCATGAGGTCGAAGTGGCGGTCCCATCTGTCCAGGCGCACTTTTACAGAGCACGCTGGGTCTGGAAAGAAGCTTGTACCACCCTGGAACGGTCAGTAGCCCGAAATCAGAGGATCGCCAATCACCACCGGACCCTGGTGCCACCCTACACAGTTGGGTTTGGCTCTCCTCCAGGGACCAGCCCCTGCAGATCAACTCCAAGAAGTGGGCTCCCAGATACATCGAGCCATATGTCATTGAGCGTATCATAAACCCCTGTGCCGTCCAACTCAAGCTCCCAGCCGCACATAAAGTGCATCCAGTGTTCCACATATCTCTGGTCAAGCCCATGGTGGAATGCTACCCCCCCCTGACCGACTCCCCACCACCTCATCCCCGGCTGGTTGAGGGACATCCAGCGTACATGGTGAATCGTATTCTTGATGTGTGCAGGCGGGGTCGAGGGTTCCAGTACCTTGTGGACTGGGAGGGGTATGAGCCAGAGGAACATTTTAACACCCCATGGGGGTGGGGTGGTTTCTGTTATGGTCTGTGTTGGGAGTGGCTCTAAAATTGGCAGCTTTTAACTCTCTTGTTCTCTACTTATGCACTGTAGGCACTGGTGAGGGGCGTGGCTCACTCGCGGCGGAGTCCAGAGCAGTGCACCTTCGTCATCACTTGGCTATAAAGATGAGCGGCGCACTCCTCCCAGGGCTAGAAGATTGTTCCCTCCATGCAATCCCGTTTCCCCGTGATCTCTCTGGCTCCTGGTTCTCAGCTTCGTGCTCGACCAGTTCACACTCAGAAGTTCTCCTTTGTAATTTTGGCTTTCCTGTTTCCCCTCACCTTTACAGTGACTATGATTTTCCATTTTCCATTCTCCAGTACTTACTTTGTGTACAATAAAACTCATTTGTATCATCATATTCGGTCTCCTGCATCTTTGGGTCTGACTGAAAGCTCCCGGCGTCACAGAATCTCCTAGCCAAAAAAATGGACCCAGCGGAGTCCGCGCAACTCCAGCAGGCATTGTCCCATCAGGGACTCATGTTGCGACAGCACGATTCCACTCTGCACCAAATTGTGGACAGCCTCCAAGGATTAACCACCAGCATGGTGCAGCTCAGCGGAAGGATGGACGCCATCGCCACCCAACTCACCGCCGCGAACCCCACCCACCCAACCTTCACTCTCCGCACCGGCGGCATTGCCAGCCCTGTTCACCACGCCGAGAGCTGCTCATCCCCACAGATACAGAGACAGATCCCAGAGCCTCGTCTTCCTGCCCCCAAGTGCCCCCGGGAGGCCCAACATTGCCTCACCTCAAACCTCCTCGCATTTACCCCCTCTGATGGAAGACGATGCCCATGAGCCCATGCAGCTGGGCCGCACCAGGCTGATGGCGGAGGAAAGGCATCAACGGCTGACTAATCATCTCTGCATTTTCTGCATGAAAAAGGATCATTACCTCGCCCAGTGCCCAGTATGGCCGGGTGCGACAGCCAGGAGAGGAGCAGCGGTGAGAGAACCCTCCAAGATGCCCGGGAAGCGACTGCAGGTGCAAGGTAAGCTGCACTCTATGCAACATCCCCACTCAGTCAGCGTATTCATCGACTCAAGTGCTGATGCTAATTTCTTTGACTCGGGGATGGTTGAGCTCTATGATCTACCCGTATTCGAATTTAAAATCCTGAAGGAGGTAGTAGACATTGACGGCCGACTCATAGCTCGTGTCACTCACAACATGAAGCCTGTCAAGCTCAGTTTGTCGGGTAATCACCACGCGTGTTTGGAGCTGTTTGTCCTCCCTGCCAATCTAACTCCCCTGGTGTTGGGGTGGCCGTGGCTGCAGACTCACAATCCCCACATTGACTGGCACACGCTCACCATACGCAGCTGGAGTGATTACTGCCTCCAACACTGCCTATTGGCGACCGTACCCCCCAAGTTTCACAAACCCTGGTCAAGCTAGAAGATGGACTTGACTGGTGTCCTGAGAGAATACCACAATTTGAAAGAGGCATTCAGTAAGGACCGGGCCCATTTGCTACCACTGCACCTACCATACGATTGCGCCATCGAATTACTCCCAGGTTTCACGCTCCCTTCTCAGCGACTCTATACCCTTTCGAAGCTTGAGAAGGAAGCCATGGAAACTTACACAACCGTGTCAGTGGCTGCAGGTCTTATCCGGCCATCATTGTCCCCAGTAGGCACCGGGATTTTCTTTCTGGAGAAAGACAAAACCCTGAGACCCTGCATTGATTACACGGGACTGAACAGTATCACAGTAAAGAATAAATACCCCCTCCCTTTCATAGACTCGGCCTTCACCTCTCTCCATGACGCAGCCATATTTTCTAAGCTGGACCTCAGAAATGCCTACCACTTAGTCCGGATTCGGGAGAGGGATGAGTGGAAGACAGCTTTTAACATGCCGCTCGGTCACCTTGAGTATCTGGTCATGCCATTCGGTCTAACCAACCGTGGTTTCCAAGCCTTGGTCAATGACATCTTCAGGGACATGTTGATCCACTTCATGTTTGTTTACCTGGATGACATCCTGATCTTCTCTAAGGACAACGATGAGCATCTTCATCATGTGAGAATGGTTCTAATGAGGCTCTTAAAAAACTGATTATTTGTCAAAGCTGAGAAGTGAGTTCCATGTCTCCTCAGTCTCTTTTCTAGGGTATATCGTGGAGAAGGGGTGGATAAGACCAGATCCAGCGAAGGTGAAGGCAGTGGCAGAGTGGCCAGTTCCGGGCTCTCAGAAACAGTTGCAGAGGTTCCTGGGGTTCGCCATCTTCTATCGAAGATTCGTACGGGACTATAGCCACCTAGCAGCCCTCCTCGTACAGCTGACATCACCCAAGGCACCCTTCAAATGGTCCCCCAGTGCGCAGGTGGCGTTTGACAGGCTGAAGTTGAAATTCGTCAATGCACCCGTACTGATCCCTCCGGACCCCTCACTGCAGTTTGTGGTGGAGGTGGACACCTCGGACTCGGGGGTGGGGGCAGTCCTCTCCCAGCGCTCCCCGACAGATCAAAAATGGCACCCGTGTGCCTTCTTCTCCTGTCGCTTGTCCCCAGCGGAACGGAACTATGATGTGGGGAACCATGAGCTGCTGGTGGTGGTCTTAGCACTCCATGAGTGGTGGCACTGGCTGGAAGGGGCAGCCCATCCCTTCGTGGTCTGGACCGACCACAAGAACAGAACCTGTCCTACTTTCGTATGGCTAAGAGGTTGAACTCCCGTTATGTACGATGGTCCCTCTACCTGGAGAGATTCAATTTTATTCTGACGTACCACCCTGGCTCCTGGAACACAAAACCTGACACTGTCTCCAGGCAGTTCTCCCTGGGGGAAGACACCACCATGGAGACAATCCTGCCCGCCTCCTGCGCACTTGGAACCGCTCGATGATAGATTGAACGCCTAGTTCAGGATGCCCAGCAGGGGGAACCAGAGCTCGTCAGGTGCCCTCAATGTTGATTATATGTCCCCCACCCAGCCAGAACCCTAGTGCTGAAGTGGGGTCACTCGTCTAAATTGTCCTGCCACCCCGGAGTCCACCCAATCCTTTTTCTCCTCCAACAATGTTTCTGGTGGCCGACCATAACAGCCGACACCAGGGAGTTTGTCGGCGCTTGTGCCACCTATGCCCAGAGCAAGTCCTCCCATCGTGCACCCTCAGGCCTCCTCCAATCCTTACCCATACCTTATCGCCCCTAGTCGTACATGCTGTGAACTTCATCACTGGGTTACCCCTGTCTGAGGGCAACATGGTCATTCTGATGTTAGTAAACTGCTTCTCTAGGGTGGTCCACTTCGTTGCTCTACTCAAGCTCCCCTCGGTAATGGAAATAGCTGGCCTACTGGTCCAACACGTGTTCCGCCTCCATGGAATCCCCCAGGATGTCGTTTCAGACCGGGGCCCCCCAGTTCGCATCTAGAGTCTGGAAGGCGTTCTGCAACACTCTGGGAGTCTCTTGCAGTCTGACCTCCGGCTACCACCCTCAATTGAATGAGCAGGCGGAGTGAATGAATCAGAGCCTTGAATCCTCCCTACGCTGTATCGCCTCCCGCCTCCCAGCCTCCTGGTCCATACACCTCTCGTGGATTGAATACTTGCATAACTCCCTGGTCTGTGCCACCACAGGTATGTCTCCCTTCATGGTGATCAACGGGTTCCAGCCTTCCCTGTTCCCCAGCCAGGAGGTTGAAGTGGCAGTCCCATCCATATAGGCGCACTTTCGCAGAGCACGCCAGGTCTGGAAAGAAGTTTGTCCCACCCTGGAATGGTCAGTAGCCTGGAACCAGAGGATCGCCGATCGCCACCGGATCCCGGCGGCACCCTACACAGTCAGGCAACGGGTTTGACTCTCCTCCAGGGACCAGTCCATTCAGATAGACTCCAAAAAGTTGACTCCCAGATACATCGGGCAGTATGTCATTGAACGTATCATAAACCCTAGTGCCGTCCGATTCAAGCTTCCAGCCGCACACAAAGTGCACCCAGTGTTCCATGTATCCCTGGTCAAGCCCATGGTGCAAAGCTCCCTCCACCCCCCTACAGACCTCCCCCCACCACCCCATCCCCAGCTGGTTGATGGACAACTGGCATATACTGTGAATCGTATCCTCGATGTGCGCAGGTGGGGCTGAGGGTTCCAGTACCTTGTAGACTGGGAGGGGTATATGCCTGAGGAACATTCCTGGATCCCTCCTTCCCTAATCCTGGTCCCAGGATTGCTGGCTGAGTTCTACCATCTGTTCCCAGACAATCCTGGTTGGGCCCCAGGTGGTGCCCCTTGGGGGGGGGGGGGGGGGGTACTGTTATGGTCTGTGTTGGGAGTGGCTCTAAACTTGGCAGCTTTTAACTCTCGTGTTCTCTACTTATGCACTGTAGGCACTGGTGAGGGGCGTATCTCACTCACGGGTGGAGTCCAGAGCAGCGCACCTGATTCCACTCAGTCATCACTGGGCTATAAAGATTAGCGGCGCGCTCCTCCCAGGGCTAGAAGATTTTTCCCTCCATGTGATCCCATTTCCCAGTGATCTCTCTGGCTCCTGGTTCTAAGCTTCGTGCTTGACCAGTTCACACTCAGAAGTTCCCCTTTGTAATTTTGGCTTTCGTGCTTCCCCTCACCTTTACGGTGACTACGATTCCCTGTACTTCAGTGCCTGCTCTGTGTAAAATAAAACTCATCTGTATCATCATACTCAATCTCCTGCATCTTTGGGTCTGACTGAAAGCTCCTGGCGTCACACATTAGTGCAACATTTATAAAGATATCAATACCTGTGTCTTTGTTATTAGGGAGAACAGTGCTTCAGTTTCTGGCCACTTGGTGATCATGAGCATGGGCACATAAATTAAGACTAGAACAGCGTAAAATGCTGCAGGCATGGTTTCACGCCTCTGTTGTTAGCAGCCTCTTTCAGAAGGTTCTATTCGGTTGTCTGGGGAACAGCTGCTGAAGGACAGCATGCTTCAGCTTGTCATGTTTCAGACGGCTGCGAAATGGCAGCTGCAGAGCAGTGTGTTGGGTTGTACATGGTGTAGATCGCTACATGTAGCTATATAAGAAGTTCCTATCAGCTTAATTTAGAGCAATTTTATCTTCCAAGTGGACGTGCGGGTGCAGGCTTTCATTCCAACCGAGCAGGAACCGAAGCTTTTTTGTTTAGCTTATTCAAAGTAAAAACCAATTGATTTAAACGGGTGGAGGGTGTGGTTCCTGCAGGTTCGCATGAAAACCTGCACTCACACCAGCCCTTTGCTGGATGTTACGTATTGCCTTGTGTTGTCAAATGCCGTTCTCATGGTTAATGGTCATTGGTTCATATCTTAAAGTTCTTTTTGAAGACTTTGAAAGGTAGGTTGCCAGGCCTTTTTTCTCAATCCATCAGAGCACCTGATATGCCCTGTGGGTTCTCCCTTCAAGTACTAAACAGACCCAGCCCTGCTTCGCTTTCAAGATCATATGGGATCACACATTCAGAAAGTGACTGAAGGACAGGTTGTAATTCATGCTAGGCTTATTTGTCTGTGATTTAGTTTGTTAGCCTGATTATACAAAAGTAATGTTCAGATTTTCATGCAATTTCTCCCTGGGGAGGGGCTTGACAATGGAGAGAGATTGTTAACTTGGAACAGGTTTGCACTCTCCAAGTACTTGTTTAGTGTAAATACTGAGAATTCTCTGTAAAAAATTACAACTTTCTTTATATTGACAGAATCACTGACTATTTAGTTTTCACTGCACATAACTGTGTGATTTCTGTGGTCACACTTTGAGATCCAATGTCTTGTATTTGTAAACTGCAGGGCCTGGAGATCCATGCTGTGAGACAAAAGGAGCATTACCTTATTTTCTGGACTATACGTCGCTCCAGAGTACAAGTCACATTGGCAAAAAAAAATGCCTAATGAAGAAAAAAAAAAAAAAAAAAATATATATATATCTATATAAGTCGCACTGGACTATCTATAAATCACAAACTCAAAGAAAACTGTCTAAATTGGCTTGGAAATCTGCTGGCAGTTTATGTGACGTTGTGGTCTTCGCTCTGATAGAGAGGGGGTTGCGTTGCACGAAGTGATAACACCAAGAAAGTCCTCGCGCAAATTCATTTGTATTCATCTCCTAGACAACTACCTCGATGTGGAGATGCAACCTGCAGCCACTCCCTGCAGCATGTTGCTCAAAGCTCCATGTGCAAGCTCGTTCTTCTTGTTGTTGCCATCTAGCTTTTAGCTCACGATTAGCATTTTTTGTTTTCTTTATTGCAGTACAGAGATCACTCGCTACTTCACGCTTCAATTCATGCGGCTTCAGTGCATCATGTGTTTTTTAATATTCATCAAATTGAAAAAATAAGGAAATTAAGAAAGAATAGGGGAAAATGTTAAGGAAAATGCTGCAAAAATAAGGCCAATAATGGAAAAAAAACCCCTAAACAAACACAAAAGCAAAAACAACCTCCCATCAGAATTAGTTACATTTTTATGAGGGGCGCATCTGAGTGCGTGCACATGCACGTCTGTATGTGTTTGTATTTATATTTTATTTTATATTTTATCTTATGCATTATTTTTGAATGTTTAACTGTTATTATAAGCATTTATAGTGTTGAATATGTATTTATTGATATTATATACTCATAAATATGTACGTATACGTCAGTCAGGGGCTTGGAAGGGTGATCCTACTTTATGGAATTCAGTGGTCGCGGGGATCTTGGTCCCAATTGACTGCGGAAAGTAAGAGATCCTTGTAATAGTAATGTACGCTTTTCTGCAGTTCCTCCAAGTTTCTTGTGCAATCCAAAAAACTTTCTTTTTGTTGCTCGATTACCATTTTCTGCTGCATATTTCACTACTTGCAGCTTGTAATTCGCAGAACAGGACTTTCTTTTTGGGGACATTTCTTCAGTGGTGGATGAGCAGGTACTGGTATCCAAGCCAAGATTGCCCTTTTGTGGTTGTGAGTGTAAAAATAAGAAACATGTGAAATTATGTTTGTTATGATGACGAACAGAGTCGCACCTTCAGCCAAAGTATGTAAAAAGTGCGACTTATAGTCCGGAAAAATACAGTATAACCTTTGCTGTTACTCTTTGCTCAGATTATGGAATAAGCAATCAGAATCTTTCTATATCCCTCCAGTGACAGACAAAATCTCATGTGTAGGTTGTATTTATTGCCTTTTTTTAAAAAAAAGTGTGAGAAAACCTGCTTTAGAAACATAATTAAATACATTGTGTCTATCATGATATCTCTATCAATTGGCAAATTGTGAATGGCACTGAATACCCAACAGGAATAACATAATGTATACTTAATTACAATGATTAAAAATGTTAAGTTTTTTTATATGTGTAAATTAAAATGAACTGATATTTACAGCAAGTATCTTAGACTGATTATTTTGCAGGTGTTTTACCCATCATTTCCTTTTTATTGTTTCTATCTGGTTTCAGGATGATTATATAACACTTTGGGAGAAATATACAGAATAATAAAGCAAAGCTCGAAGCTAAAATCGCAAATATCTCGACAGCTACAGTGAATTTTCCAGGAGAGCTGACATACGCAGGAATGAAGGTGATCCAAACTGCACAGAATATGAAAATGCTAAATGTGATCAACTTGGCCTCGTTGAAATTATCAGGCAGCTTCCGGGCCAGAAAAGCCAAAATAAAACACAAACCAGCCAGGAGTCCGATATAACCCAGCACAGCCCAGAATCCCACAGCAGAACCTAAACTACATTCTAATATAATCTTCTCCTGGTAGTAATTCATATTTCTGTAGGGAAAGGGAGGAGCAATGATTAACCAAACGACACAAATAATGACCTGAACAAGAGTGAAGGCGAAAACACTGAGTCTCTGCTGTAGAGGCCCGAACCATTTCATGACATCACTACCTGGAAGTGTCGCCCTGAATGCCATTAACACCACTACAGTTTTCCCCAGTACGCACGAGATACACAGGACAAATGTGATCCCGAACACTGTGTGGCGCAACATACAGGACCAATCAGAGGGTCGACCGATGAATGCAATTGAACAGAGGAAGCACAGAGTGAGAGAGAAAAGCAACAGGAAGCTCAGCTCAGAATTATTTGCTCTGACAATTGCAGTTTCTTTGTGTTTAAAGAAAATGGCAGCAATACAGATGGTGGAAGAAGCGCCTAACAAAGCAAATGATACGAGAACGATTCCCATTATTTCCTCAAACGACAGGAATTCCACCTGCTTTAACACACAGGTATCTTTTTTCTCATTGGACCACAGATCTGGAGGGCACTTCAAACAGGCTACTGAATCTAAAGAAATAGAATATGTAAATGAATTAGTAAATAACTGTAATTCTGCTGTTTTTCGTACCCAATACAGCTTTTAATGTTTTATTCAGCTTAACTTTAAATATTATACCTGATATATTACTGATCTCTCCCTCTGCACACGGTATACAGTCAAAGCAGCAGATCGGCCTCCCTTTCTGTGCAGCCTTCCTGGTGCCCGGGGGGCAACTCAGACTACACACAGACAGCGGCACCTGAGAATAATTTTATTTTATACATTCATTAATGACGTTCTAATACATTTTATTACACATACTAACTGGTTATATGAAAAATATAAATTACTTGTGGTTTGTTGTGGGCCCAGGTTATACTGTTGTTGTTAATGGACAGTTGAAGGTGTTTTGGTAAAGAGCCGTCATAGAATCCCACTTTAACAAATGCTCTTTTACCGTCTTTATCATCTTGAAAATTCAGTAAGTCATACCGTGGTGTTGGATCTCCGTTTTCATTGAAGAATACACGGTCTCCAAATGGAGTGCTAAAATTGAGCTTCTTTAACTCTTTTAGTACCTAAAACAATGATCATACTTTCTTCAGTTACATGTATAAACACATTAGATACACAGAAATTAGAAAACACACAGATTTCCCCCAAGCGAACCAGTTGTATTTACCTTCCATGGTTGGTTGTCCCTTATATTTTCACATGCAGTAGGACCTCGTTGTTCACTTTTCCTTTTTGAACAGCTGTATGTGCTATGAAGGGCATACGCCACAGCATATACAGCCTTATACACATTAATAGGGACTCGTAATTCTGAAACATCTGTATAAAGGTTTTCAACTTGACTGAGACTTTCATTTCCTCTACATACTTGTTTAATCTTATCATTTTCTGGTGTGGGAAACTTGCAATCAAATATATTTTCCCACAATTCTGTGTAAGCAGCTACATCAGAAGTAGGATTTATCTTTTTCAGGAATTCCCCTAAGCCGTTGATTTGGGCTTTTGGCAGAGCAAAACCCATGGATCCGATCAGAAGGTGCTGCCCTTGTGAAATGGATGTGTTTAGAGCAGAGATCCAGGACTCGCTCACAACCCACTGAAGCCCAGTAATGTTCTGTGAGGCCATTTCCTTTACAAGAATTCGAAGGTCAGGATTTGCGACAAAAGCTACAATGACTTTGGAGGTTGAAGCCTTGATAATATCAACTACCTTCAGAATTTTTTCTCTTGGGTCGGTTCGAAACAGTGCAAGGGAATACTCAACACAGATTCCTTCCTCTTGTGCTGCAATTATAAATTCACTGATACCCGTTTTCCCGTAGTCGTTATCGCTGCACACGGCGCCAACCCAGGTCCAGCCAAAGTGTCTGACCAACTTAGCCAAAGCTCTGCTCTGGTAGTAGTCACTGGGAACAGTTCTGAAGAAAGACGGGAACTTCATCCTGTCACTCAGACATGCACATGTTGCAAAGTGACTGACCTGTTGAAATAGAGAGATGTAAAAGAAATAAAAAAGAATAGTTTCTTTCCTTAACATTTTGGTTTTGTTCATATGTCAAGATCATTCATTTTCTAAGACCCTTATTTGGCTCATGGGGAGGTTGGTGCCCATCTCAGCCAACTTTGGGCGAGGTTCACCTTGGACGGCTTGCCAGGCCAACACTCAACTCACACCTAGGGGTGATTTGGAACAGCCAATTAGCCTCCTTAGATGTTTTCTGACCTGTAGGAGGAAACCCACATAAGCACATGGAGAACATGCACAAGCTCCCACACATAAATGCTCGAGCCGGGAATCGAACCCAAGCCTTCTCTCTGTGAGGCTGATGTCCTGACCACTTCACTGTCGTGCTGCCCAACTCAGGATTACTCAATAATAAATACATAATTGAAGAAAACTTACCACTGGTATTTTTACAGGTCCCACAGTTGCAGCAATGGCAATAGTGGGGGTAGAGGATGACTGTCCGATGATCGCTTGCACTGTATCAGGTTTGGAGCAAGATATCACTGATGCATTTATTCCATCGCTGTTCACTAAGGACAATGAGGCTCTTGTGGTTACTTCAACCGATTCACAGGAATCATAGATTTTATAACCCAGGGTTACTCCCGGAAGAATATCAGTTCTGTTGTTGATCTCCTCAATAGCAAATATCATTGTCTGGGCAATTTGAAATTCACGGAGGCTTAAACTAAAGGAGGAAGCAAACACAATCATCATGTTTTTTTTCAGTGAACACCATAAGCTTAAATACAGTAACAGCTTTCCACATATTATAATTTTTAATTAGTTACACATATATATGTTTCTGATCAGTCTCAAAATTAATTGATCTCGGATCGATGGTATAAATCGACTGCTCAATTTCAACCCATGTACTCTCACCGAGTGCATTTTGGTTTCTGGGGCTCAGATGTAAACTGGTGTATCATCTGGTCCCATCTAAGATGTAGAGAAAAAATACCACCAAGCATTATATCGCCGTCTTTGCTCAGTTGAGGAGGATTAGGGAGGGCCTGGAAGCGGCAGTCTAAATCAGTCGCTCTCAACTGATTCAATAAAAGCCACGTCTGCACAAACCTCATTCTCATCCCTGTCTAAATCCCATGACCACTGTGGATATGTTTATATATCTCTCTGTGGCTCATGAAATGTACTAGTCCCATGAGTGTGAGTGGAGCAAATGAATTAGCTCATTATTTTGCAGGGTTTACTAGAAGACACACATTGTCTTATTGTATTACAACATCAAACAATAATAATAATAATAATAATAATAATAATAATAATAATAATTAGCATTGCTGTGTTATGAAGAAAATATAACATGCCATGTGGTTATTTACTTTATACACAACTCCAAATCAGTAAATACTGGCACAGTATGAAACATATAATAAAACAAATGAATTATTTAATTTAAAAAAACGCAATGGGTCTCATTCATGAATTGTTTTTTCTGTGTTTTTTTTTTAAAACATGTTCTCAGGAAAATTCTTCAGAAGAGTCTACGTTGAACTCAGATTTGTTTGCACATGAGATGAATTCAGTCATCTTCATGAATTCAAATCCCAAGCAAGTTGCCCTATTAGCACAACAGCCACTAAATCCCTATAAAATGATATAGAGCAATGTGCACACACAAGTATTCATAAAGATTTAAGAACCCGTGTATAAAATAATGAAAATTTTTACTTCTTCTGATTTAATTTAATCGATAATAGGTGGTTGATTTTTCAGGAATGTGAATAATGGATACAGGGTCAAAAACCAAAATGAAGCCCAGGTAGCACTCAGTGCAGTGAATGTGCATCATTAAACAAATACAGTGGTACCTCGGTAGTTGAACGCAAAAAAACACCACTGGCTGTTTCACCTGAAGCTGTTATGGAAGGGGATCCGCTTCCTCTCTCCCTCTCTGTTATGCTGAATGTTCCTGGCGAGACAGAATCTTCTAGCCCTTCTGTGACACCAGGAACATTCAGCCGAACCAAAAAATGCAGGAGACAGGGCATGATGGAAACGGAGCAGCTTTATTATTCACAGGGAAGGCACTAGAGCATGGAGAAATTGTAGTCACTGTTAGAGAAGCTCTGTGATTGCTAAGAGGAATCAGATGTGTGTGCTTAGCACTTCACCCGTGTGTGACAGCCACACCCCTCTCCAGCAAGAGAGAGAGAGCGAGAGAGACTAAAACCAGAGTATCTCACAACACAGACCATAACATAGTGTACTGTATTCAATAATTTTTTCACTTAATTTGAGGACTTATGGTATGAGTTACAGTACTGTTAACTTCTATTCAAAAGAAGACGGAACGGATGAAGACCATTTACATTATTTGTAATGTTCAAAGCGGATTCGGAATTTGACCAAATCGGAATTTGACCAGCTGTTGAGAACGAATTATGGTTGAGTACCGAAGTACCACTGTAAAAGAAAACAAAAGAAATGGAAATCAAAGATAGCTGTGAGACGTCACCATTGGAGGTGAGGTGGCCATCGGCAGAACACATCATGTTGACTTGCGTCCTGTGCCTGGGGGTTCAAGATCATGTCCTGAGAAAGAATCAGGAGGTGCTGTGTTACATTTGGGTTTAATATAATTTTATTCTGGGTTTTAAATAAAAGCAGCAGCTCTTCTTCTCTTTTGGTAATCTGTTTTGTAAGGATTATCTTGTACTTTTAGGTGATTTGCTTTTGCAGTAAAAGGCAAATCGTATGTTAATAAATAAAACAAGATCACAAGGGTAGTTTCAATCATATATTTACAGATTGCTCAACCAGGCCGACATCCACCAAAGCGAAACATATGGCATGACGTTCAAAACCCACCAGCAGGCCCTCCACTCTGGTCCCCGGGTTCCATTCCCCCCACATCGGATCTCGGACACAGTTTTGAGCAACTACGAAGGAATCACCCAGACACAAGTAGCGGCAACACGACACAATTTCAGCTACACTCAGAGTTATATGTTTAAAATAAGATATGTACTGGAAACTGGAGTCATTCTAAAGTGACTCCAAATGTTTGATGTAAAAATATAAAACAATAAATGTAATTAAGTATAAATTTAGAAATGTTAAATGAATTATATTGAAGTCTAATTTGACCTAATACACCTGTGTGCAGTCTATTGCTCCAATAATATTGTTTAGAACAGCAACAAATTTCTCTCTTGACAAGAAGATGTTCATTTAGAGGATAAGAGAATTTGATATAATGTCTGATGGGCTGCCACACACCCATTGTGGGCACCTGGAGAGCGATTGGGGAGTTATGTACCTTGCTCAAAAAAATTTCAGCCATTTATGTGGAGGAAGGGAAGGCATAGCCTCCCCACCACACATATATATTTCATGCTGGTTTGGGAATTGAACCAGCAACCTTTCAGTTAGAGAACATATCAAATATGTATGTATATATACCTCATTTTGACTGTGATGACAACAACATTTCTCAAAAAAAAAAAGGAAAAAGTGATAAAAGAAAAAAAGGAAAAAAAAAAAAGTAGTTCACACTGGATTCCAAAAAAGCAGATTTAAGCTTTAACATTCAAATAAGTAACCCTGTGTGAACATGATTTAGAAATGTCACTGTCTTCTTTGGGCCAAAACTCATTTAAATGGACTGAGACAAAATGTAAAGCTGTTCTGTGGTCAAATGATATGAAATTTAAAATTATTTTCTGCACCAGAACATTCTCCGGACTTTAAAGGAAAGGGATTGGCTGACTCAATAGCACCAATCAGGTCAAATGCCTGTACTGTATTTTTAAATGTGTGGTGTGCATTACGGCCTATGGAATTAGCTTCTTGAACCTCTGGAAAAGTATCAGGTCCTGGGACTGCCTTGCATGTTTTAGCACAATAATTCTTGACAGTTCACTGCACCAATTACCGGCAGGGTTTCAAAGGAGAAGAGCCTGGGTTCTGATCTGGCGTGTCTGTAGTCCACACCTTTCACCAACTGAAACCCTTTGACACATCATTAAACCAAATATATGACTCAGAACAGCCAGGACTGTTAAGCAGCTAGAATTCTGTCTGCGACAAGAATGGGACAGAACTCTATCAAAAGGTCCAGTATCTGGTCTCCTCAGTTTACAAACTTTTGTTAAATGGATGGACGGGGTGCTGCTGGTGGTGCTGGTGGGTGAGGGTGGGGTGCAATTCCACAGTTGAAAAAAAAAAAAAATTCCCCACTTTTTCATGATGTGCTGCTACTATCAAATTATTATTATTATTATATTTAATAATAGTAATTCATTAATTTATTTAGAAAAGCAATTTTATTTGTATTTTTTTAATGTTTATATTCATTTATTAGGGTTGCAATAATTGATATTTAAACCTATAAGATCACCTAGCAGGTTCTTTACCCATCATTTCCTTTTTAGTGTTTCTATCTGGTTTCAGGATGATTATATAACACTTTGGGAGAAATATACAGAATAATAAAGCAAAGCTCGAAGCTAAAATCGCAAATATCTCGACAGCTACAGTGAATTTTCCAGGAGAGCTGACATACGCAGGAATGAAGGTGATCCAAACTGCACAGAATATGAAAATGCTAAATGTGATCAACTTGGCCTCGTTGAAATTATCAGGCAGCTTCCGGGCCAGAAAAGCCAAAATAAAACACAAACCAGCCAGGAGTCCGATATAACCCAGCACAGCCCAGAATCCCACAGCAGAACCTAAACTACATTCTAATATAATCTTCTCCTGGTAGTAATTCATATTTCTGTAGGGAAAGGGAGGAGCAATGATCAACCAAACGACACAAATAATGACCTGAACAAGAGTGAAGGCGAAAACACTGAGTCTCTGCTGTAGAGGCCCGAACCATTTCATGACATCACTACCTGGAAGTGTCGCCCTGAAGGCCATTAACACCACTACGGTTTTCCCCAGTACGCACGAGATACACAGGACGAATGTGATCCCGAACGCTGTGTGGCGCAACATACAGGACCAATCAGAGGGTCGACCGATGAATGCAATTGAACAGAGGAAACAGAGAATCAGTGATAAGAGCAACAGGAAGCTCAGCTCAGAATTATTTGCTCGAACGATTGCAGTTTCTTTGTGTTTAAAGAAAATGGCAGCAATACAGATGGTGGAAGAAGCTCCTAACAAAGCAAATGATACGAGAACGATTCCCATTATTTCCTCAAACGACAGGAATTCCACCTGCTTTAACACACAGGTATCTTTCTTCTCATTGGACCACAGATCAGGAGGGCACTTGAAGCAAACTGGAGAATCTAAAGGAAAAAAAAAACAAACTGAACATAAATTTAGATATTTTTGATTCCATTGTAGTTGAAACTTAAAATGTTATTGCTTTTTATGCATCGTTCAACTATCATTATACCTGTTATATTACTGATCTCTCCATCTGCACATGGTATACAGTCAAAGCAACAGATCGGCCTCCCTTTCTGTACCGCCTTCCTGGTGCCCGGGGGGCAACTCGGACTACACACAGACAGCGGCACCTGAAAACCATTTTTATTTTAAACTTGAGCTTTCTAATACATTTATTGTTTCATTAGTTGATATTATTAATTAGATAATATTATTGACCTGTGTTTTGTTGTGTGCCCAGGTTATACGGCTGTTTTTAAAAGACAGCTGTAGTTGTACTTTTGAAGAGCTGTCATAAAATCCCACTTTAACAAATGCTGTGTGACCATCATTTCCATACTGCCAGTTCAGCAAGTCATACCTTGCTGCTGGGTCTCCATTCTCATTGAAGTATACATACTCTCCAGTTTTAGAAATGAAATGGAGGTTTTTCAACTCGTTGACGACCTAAAAATAATAATTGAAACATTTTTGTGTTAAGTTTGACCCATCACTACAAAGTGAGTTCCAAACCTTTTGACTTATTATTGCCCAAATATCCCCAATGCCGCTAACTGGGTTATCAAAGGCCGGCCATGTCTCTCACTGTATATGGTGGAAGGTTCCATAGCTGTCAGCGTGTTTCTGCCCTGCGATGGCCTGGCTCGGAGTTGGTCGAGATCCTCACCAACCTCCCTGTGACCCTAATTAGGATCAAGCGGTTCAAAAAATGAATGAATGGATTGACCAAATATAAATTAAAGGCACTGACTGCTATAAATGACATGGACAAACTTTGATGAGGAAATGACAAAATAATAATATTAATAATAATAATAATAATTATTATTATTATAAAATGATAGTTTAATGAAGGTACTAATGACTTTCCAAGCAAATTAATTTGACTCAAAAAGTCAGTTTGGTGCATGAGGACTTATTTTGTTGTGGTGGGTCACGGATATAAATAAATAAATAAATAAATAAATAAGATTTTTTGCACCAGGCTTCATTGCCATACTTACTTGCCATGGTTTGTTTTCTGTTATATTTGAACATGCAGTCGGGCCTTTTTGTGTACCCCCCCTCTTGGAGCAATTATAAATGTTATGAAGGGCATAAGCCACAGCGTACACAGCCTTATAAACATTATTTGCAATCCGTAACTCCGAAACATCTGTGTACACATTTTGAACCCGACTGAGACTTTCGTTTCCTTTGCACGTTTCTTTAATCTCATCATTTTCAAGCGTGGAAAGCTTGCAGTCAAATAATGTCTCCCACAACTCTTTGTAAATAGCTAGATTAGGACGAATCTTGTTCAGAAATTCCCTTAAGCCATTAATTTGGACTTTAGGCAGAGCAAAACCCACAGATCCGATCAGAAGATGCTGCCATTGTGCAATTGCAGGGTTTATGAAAGAGATCCAGGACTCGCTTCCAATCCATTGATACCCAGTCATATTCTGTAAGGCCATTTCCTTTATAAGAACAATAAGGTCAGAATATGAGACAAAAGCTACAATAATCTTTGAGGTTGACGCCTTGATAATCTCAATGACTTTTAGTATCTTCTCTCTGGGGTCGGTTCTAAAGAACGGCATGGTATACTCAACACAGATTCCTTCCTGTTTTGCTGCTGTAACGAACGCGTTCAGTCCATTGTTCCCATAATCGTTATTGCTGCATACAGCTCCAACCCAGGTCCAACCGAAATAACTGACTAATTTGGCCAAAGCTCTGCTCTGGTAGTAGTCACTAGGAATTGTTCTGAAGAAAGATGGGTATTTCCTCCTGTCACTCAAACATGCACATGTTGCTAAATGACTGACCTGTTTAATTACAGACAATACAATGATGTTATATGTGAGCTAACAATCATACTATTAGTTCAACAGTTATTTATGCTGGAAAAGATATATATACACATCACACAGAAATGAGAAAATCTTACCATGGGTATTCCCAAAGGTCCCACAGTTGCAGCAGTGGCAATCGTAGGGGTGGAGGATGATGGTCCAATGATTGCATGAAGTGTATCAGATTTGGAGCAGGGAATTATAGGGGTATTTTTTTTATTGCCATTAACTAAGGCCAAGGAAGCTCTTGTAGTTGTTTCCACTGATTCACAGGAATCAAAGAGTTTATAACCCAGTTTTAGACCCGGAAGAATATCCGTTCTGTTGTTGATTTCCTCGATGGCAAACAGCATGGTTTGTGCATTTTGAAATTCACGAAGGCTTAGACTAGGGGAGCAAGATATATATATATATATATATATATATATATATGGGGTATTCTGTGAACTCCATAACAACAAATACAGTTACACAGTTGACACATAATATGATTAAAATATATAAAAAAATATTCCTGATTTTTTATAGAAATAAATTATATATAATGGTTTAATTTCACTATAGAAATGAACCAAATTTAAAATCACAATAATGCGCCCTCACCCCCTGCATTTTGGTTGCCGGGGCTCAGATGCAAAGTGATGCGAAGTCAGGTCCCATCTGACATGAAAGGAAAAGATGCCGCCAATCAATACATCCCCGTCTTTGCTAAGTTTAGGAAAATTAGGCATGCCTAGAAAGCTGCAGTATGAATTAGCTACTATCACCTGAGTGAATAAAAGCCATGCGTGCACGAACCTCATTCTCATCCTTTCCAAAATCTCATGATCACAGTGTAGGTGTTTATATATATGTATTGCTATTGGACTGACAAAACTTCCAGTCCCTTGGGTGTAGCAGGTGCATCACCTTATCATTATGCCCCTTTTACTAGAAGACACACTTTTGTGTTACAATGAAATAATATATCATTAAATATTAATATCAATATACAATATCCGGCAACAATTAGCCTAATGTACATGTCTTTTGTCTGTAGCAGGATAACAACGCACACTGAGAAAACTTATGCAACCACATGGTTAAACTGCAGGCCCCATTTAGAAACTTCCCAGCAGAGCCTGGAACTCGAACCCTGAACCTTCTTGCTGACCATTATTTCACAGTGCTGGGCAACTACTGAAATATTTCGCTCAAATATTACTTGTAGCATTTAATTGCAGAAAATGACATTCTTCAACTAACAATCCTAATAGGGTTGCAGGGAGGCTAGAGCCTATCTCAGCCAAATCTGGGTGAAGGTGTGGTACACCTTGAACAGATAATAAAAGGCACAGAAATCAATATGTACAAGTTTGAAGCTTGGATTTGTTTAGAAATTCATATTTATGGAATAACCCCAAACACACTGCAATGGACTGGTGAGCGATGAAGGATGTAGGCTACATTTTTTGAGTGGACAGGGGGTACAGTGTAAGGGAAGTACCTTTTGTAGTACCTTTGTGGGAGGTGCACCTTCTTCTCGGATATAAAGGCACCATCTACTCGGTGATTTGGACATAAAGCCCGGATCCCTCTATTATTTTTGATGATTACATTATGATATTTAAATTTTTTATTATGCCCTCGTGGATGGAGTCAGATCAATAGAGATGGAGATTAGAAAATCTTCTGGGTCAGAACCTAAACTTCTCTCAGCCACGCCCCCTTAAAAAGACAGCACATTCACAATAACAAACATGGCAACAACCATTCACAGCGTGAATATTGTGTTCATTACAGAACGGAAGCCATCACTATAATGGAGCTGTATCAGTGTAACTTTAATTTCAAGAAGGTCAATCCCAGGTCTCAGGAGCACACCTGTAGCAGTGCTTTATCCCAGTGATGAATGTGGGACTCTGATTAAGCCAGCTAAGCATCCTGAAATTAGGTGGAAAAAGCACTCAACCATTACTCAGCGAGTAACCTGACAAAGATAGCAGTGATGCTGGTATTTGGACATTAAGCCCGGATCCCTCTAACTTATGACCAAGTGAAGCAAACTAATTCAGAGCTTACCATCATTCCGGCGATTAATTTGCTTCACTTGGGTTTTGATGTTGTCACTGAGATGGAATCGTGCAGCTTTATCCACACATAAGGTGCGCCAGATTATAAGGCACACCCCCTAAGATTAAAGGCTTTTAGATGCGCCTTATGGTCCGAAAAAATACAATACAGTCGGAAAAGTTTTTGACTCTGTATACAAAAACAACCTCCTCTTATGAAAAGCGCCAAATGCACCATTCAAAATTCAAACGCGCCAATAAAAAATTAACACGATGCGCGAGTTGCTCTCTCATTGGCTGTCTCCCAACATCCCGCCCTGCTGGCCTCCCATTGGCCAGAAGGGAGATGAATCTCCATAGTACTGCACCCATAAAGCTTGTTTGTCACATGCGTGAAGGAGAACAAGACTGTTTGCTTGTTTTGAGATCATTGTAGTGTTATATTTTGTTATAGCCGAAACCGCTCTACAATCGGGATGATATTGAAACAGAACGAGACCTTAAAGCGGAAATATAGTGACTGAGGCGATTATTTTGGCACGATATTGAAGCAGAAGGAGCATGAGCAGAGTGGTCCATGGAACAAGACCTCCGATCTCGCAAGGAAGCAAGTTAATATTGAATCAGGACCTCTGATCTTTCAAACAGGTGCTGTAATTCTGCTTTAAATACAACATCCCATCCATTTAAACACAATTGTTCCATTAGCTGCGCATTACATGTGGGTGGAGCCCGCATTCGGCAAAACACACCAGAGAGAAAGAGTTTTGTGTGTGTGTCTGTGTGTCTGTGTGTGCGTGTGAGAGAGAGACAGAGAGCGAGCAAGAGAGAGAGACAGTGGTTTTTTTTTGTGTGTGTTAATAAAAATGTTTAATAATGGTTTAATTAATAAATATGCTAATAAAATGGTTTAATATGTTAAAATGTTTAAATGGTTTAATAAACAATTTTCTTTTTCTTCTAACACATACTTCATGCATATTTCATACAAAATTGGTGTATTTTTATCATTTTTTTAAAGGGTTTATGTGATACTCTTGGAGCCTTGGAATGAATCAGCCGTTTTACATGTAAAATGCGCCCCTACTTACGGAACCTCTGCGTTACGAAAAAGGCTTTGGAACGGATTAATTTCGTAAGTAGTGGGCCGACTGGACTCTAAAAATCTCCGAGGTTTTTAGTATAATACAATGATACTTGTGTTATAGCTTAAGTCTTCTGAACTCTTATGGTGTCGAGTTTTGATTACTGTCAAGAAAAAAAAAATTACATTTATTCATTCATTTTCTGTAACCGCTTAATCCTAGTTAAGGTGTCCATCGGACTCGGGCGAGGGCAGGGTACACCCTGGACAGCTCAACAGGCCATCACAGGGCAGAAATATGCTGGCAGCTTTACAGTCTACTCTTGTTGAAAGTCAGCAATGGTTCTTTTACATGAACCTCACACCACAGACAGTGAGAGACACGGCCAGCCTTTGATAACCCAGTGAGCTGCACTGAGGGAGGAAAGAAATAAGTTCATGAAATCCCTGTATGAATACACCAAAGTTTCCATGCTGCTGGGGTGCTGTTGCACTGATAAACAAAGTAAAAAAAAAAAAAAAGAAAAAAAAAAGATTTTATAGAGGGACGAATGCAGATGATAAATTATTCAACTGGGGGTGGGGGAATTATATAATGTGTAATACAGGTAATTTAGTCAGAATTTATTTCAGCATTTCCTTTTTAGTGTTTCTATCTGGTTTCAGGATGATTATATAACATTTGGGAACAAATATACAGAATAATAAAGCAAAGCTCGAAGCTAAAATCGCAAATATCTCGACAGCTACAGTGAATTTTCCAGGAGAGCTGACATACGCAGGAATGAAGGTGATCCAAACTGCACAGAATATGAAAATGCTAAATGTGATCAATTTGGCCTCGTTGAGATTATCCGGCAGCTTCCGGGCCAGAAAAGCCAAAATAAAACACAAACCAGCCAGGAGTCCGATATAACCCAGCACAGCCCAGAATCTCACAGCAGAACCTAAACTACATTCTAATATAATCTTCTCCTGGTAGTAATTCATATTTCTGTAGGGAAAGGGAGGAGCAATGATCAACCAAACGACACAAATAATGACCTGAACAAGAGTGAAGGCGAAAACACTGAGTCTCTGCTGTAGAGGCCCGAACCATTTCATGACGTCCCTACCTGGAAGTGTCGCCCTGAAGGCCATTAACACCACTACGGTTTTCCCCAGTACGCACGAGATACACAGAACGAATGTGATCCCGAACGCTGTGTGGCGCAACATACAGGACCAATCAGAGGGTCGACCGATGAATGTAATTGAACAGAGGAAGCACAGAATCAGTGATAAGAGCAACAGGAAGCTCAGCTCAGAATTATTTGCTCTGACAATTGCAGTTTCTTTGTGTTTAAAGAAAATGGCAGCAATACAGATGGTGGAAGAAGCTCCGAACAAAGCAAATGATACGAGAACGATTCCCATTATTTCATCAAATGACAGGAATTCCACCTGCTTTAACACACAGGTATCTTTCTTCTCATTGGACCACAGATCAGGAGCGCACGTCATACATGCTACAGAACGTAAAAACAAACAAACAAACAAAATCCCCATAATAACATCGCTGGCCTCAACACCGTCTTGTCCACTTTTCCTTTCATTCTTGCCGATACCCTCCTATCACACATCACACCGGACACTTTTCTCCAACCATTCCAGCCTGCCTACACACGCTTCTTCACCTCTTTTCCACATTCTCCATTGCTCTGGATTATTGAGCCTAGGTACTTAAAATCATCCACCTTCTTTACCTCTGCTTGTTATGGTCTGTGCTGGCTGGCGGCATTAACTCTCTCTTGTTTAATCATTGCAGGCGCTGGCGAGGGGCGTGGCGGTTGCCGGTAGGCGAGTCCGAGCTGAGCGCACCTGGTCCCAATCTGCAATCAGCAAAGCAGCCAGCTATAAATGGGCGTGGCGCGCTTCCCTCTGATGTCAGCAGGTTGGTTTCCCCGTGACTCTTCTCCTCGGCTTTCTCGCTAACTCCTGGTTCTTGCTTCGTGCTCGACCAGTTCTCTCGACTTAGTATTCCAGTGATTGACAGTTCCTAGTGTTAAATAAATCATCTGAACCTTCTTTTGGGCTCCTGACGTCTCTGGGTCCTACGCATACACTCCAGGCATAACACTGCTCCCTGTAACCTCACCGTTCCTTTTGGGTCCTTGTCGTTCACACACATGTATTCTGTCTTACTGAGGCTAACCTTCATTCCTCTCCTTTCCAGGGCATACATCCACCTCTCTAGATTTTCCTGCACCTGTTCTCTGCTCTCACTACAGATCACAATGTCTGTCTTCCTTTCGGCTTTTTCCCTTTTACTCGGGAGTCGCTACAGCGAATCATTTTGATTCGCACGTTTGATTTGGCAGAGGTTTTTACGTCGGATGCCCTTCCTGTCACAAACCTTTTAGCAAGGGATAGAAACACGCTGACGACTTTGCAGCCTACTCTTTACGAAAGTCAGCAATGGTTCGTTTACATGCCTCTCACCATAGACAGTGAGAGACATGGCCCGCCTTTGATAACCCAGTTAGCCGCACTGGGGGGACAGTGACAACCTTGTGGAGAGTGGGACTCGAACCGCCAACCTTTGGATCAGTGATCCAGCGCCCTATACCACTAGACCACCACTGCCCCTTCACTACAGATCACAATGTCATCTGAAAACATCATAGTCCATGGGGAATCTGGTCTAACCTCGTCTGTCAACCTGTCCATCACCATAACAAACAAGAAGGGGCTCAGAGCTGACCCTTGATGCAGTCCCACCTCCACCTTGAACTCTTCTGTCACACTGACAGCACACCTCACCACTGTCTTACATCTCTCATACATATCCTGCACCACTCTAGCATACTTCTCTGCCACTCCAGACTTCCTCATGCAATACCACAGTTCTTCTCTTGGCACCCTGTTATATGCTTTCTCCAGATCCACAAAGGCACAATGCAGCTCCCTCTGGCTTTCTCTGTACTTCCCTATTAACATCCTCAAAGCAAACATTGCATCTGTGGTGCTCTTTCTTGGCATGAAACCAAACTGTTGTTCACAGATGCTAACCTATGCCCTTAGTCTCGCTTCCATTATTCTTTCCCATAACTTCATCATATGGCTCAACAACATTATCCTCTGTAGTTGCCACAACTCTGCACGTCTCCATTGTTCTTAAAAATGGGCACCATCACACTTCTCCTCCATTCCTCTGGAATCCTCTCACTCTCTAAGACCTTGTTGAATGTTCTTTTCAGAAAATCTACTGCTACCTCTCCTTGACCCTTCCATACCTCCATGGTATGTCATCAGGGCCATCTGGCTTTCCACTCTTCATCCTCTTCAATGCCCTCCTCACTTCACCCTTACGAATCTTTGCTACTTCCTGGTCCTCAACAGTCATCTCTTCTACTCTGTTTTTTCTCTCTCATTTTCCTCATTCATCAGCTCTCAAAGTACTCTTGCACACTTCGGTTGTCAAGTCAATACATTTCCCTCTAAGTCTTTAATCACTCTAACTTGCTGCATGTCTTTCCAATCTCTATTTCTCTGCTTTGCCAACCTGTATAAATCATTTAATGATAATAATAATACAAAAAATACACCCTACTGTTGTGTTCTGGTCAAGTAACATTGTCAGTCATACATGACCTGTCACTGGGCTACTGCATTGCCTCCCTGCTCTATGTGCTTTTTCTGCACTTTTTGCCGTCTGTTGCTCAACTTGCTCTCATCCATATTTCTCTTAAATGAAGAAGCAATTTTTCTTTGCATTTTTTTTACCTTCAAGTGCATGAGGGTGTGTTTAGACTCTGTTCACTATGAAAAGGATGCACAAGACCACCAGCTAAACCCCCATCACTGTCTTGGTACCTTTCTATGACCTAGACAACCAGCCATCCAATGAAAAGAATGCATTTAGATTTTTTCTGTTGCACCTGTGTTTGTTTGAGGAAGGAAGTGGTGTTGCTCGCATGACAGAGAGGATTTCACAACTTGAAAAACACTCACAATTTAGTACTTGGGGATATTTTTAAAAATTATTTTGCAAAAATGACAACCCTGTTGTCTGCAAAGAAGAGAAAAGTGACCTATTAAATGTGGAATTAACATTACGCTACAATAAGTAACTGCCTATGACAAGTTGCAATCTCTCATGGTAAGCGTATATTGCAGCCTACAAATTATAGAGTTCGTCCAATGACCAAAACCCAGTTCAACCCCTCACAGAAGGCAAATTCTGCAGATGATTTTTATGCATTCATCAATTTTACATTTATTTTGGTAAAGTGATGATAAAAGAAATGGCTCGCATTGTATGCATGGATGATAGTTGCTTTTCCGAGGCATTCCGGTGCGTTGAGGTAGAAGTGGTCTATATATTTCTTACTACCACACAACTCCGGTGTGGTCTGGCCTACTTTCACCTTTGGCTGAGATAAGCTATGCAGCAAAACCTAGACACAGTACAAGCTTGTAAACAATGCAGGGAGCGGTTGATATATGGTGGTTGGCGTTGCTCGTATGAGTTTGTGTTGCTTCCTCTCTCAGTTGATGGGTTTGCTCCCAAACTGCTTAAACCAGTCATCTACTATCAGAGAGTTCATGGAGGCAGCAGTCAGTGGGCACAAGGCTGGTAGACACCTAAGGCTGCCCTGGAATGGAATAAATCCTGGGGTGGAATGAAGCAGAGAATGCTGGGTATATTCAGCACCATGAAGGAAGGATGTCCAGTCTTTCTGTGACTTGAGGCAGACAATGCACAATAAATGACCACAGAGTCAAAATGCAGGTAAAGGCCAAATAGGCTAAAGGCCAAATAATCAATGAACATCAATTCAGAAAGGGCAACCAGGAAATATATGTGATAAAATGATAAATTTAGGCATTGGTCTCTTTTTTCTTTTATTCACTCTTTTTTTTTTTTTTTTGACAACACGAAATAGTGACAAGCTAGTTTACAATCTTTGCTGAGTCATGAATAACTAGATGTTTACTTGACATAAGTTGCTGCCATCAAGTCGATGGGAGATCGGTTGCATTTTATTGGAATGGTGGATGAAAAGAAAGTACAATAATCATATTCTGTGAAGTGGGCTACATATAAGAAGTCAGGGCCTGGATCAGGCCCACGTGGGTATCACAGGGATTAAAGGATGACTTAGTGAGTGGTGATGATTAGGTTTTTTTTTTCAGTTTGCATCTGCAGATGTGTGGGGCACTGTATGATAACGTCTTTGCGACTTGACTGTCCAATCAAGGGCCTGGATGCAGAGAGGTTGTATCAAGGTAACTAAAGGGATGTTACATTTTTTCAATTAATTATAATAGCGCTGTAAATTCTATAAAAAATAATAAACAAATCTAAAGGGTGCATTGTCTTTATTTGGCCACTACTTTACCCATCATTTGTTTCTTACTGTTCTTATCTGGTTTCAGGATGATTATATAACATTTGGGAACAAATATGCAGAATAATAAAGCAAAGCTCGAAGCTAAAATCGCAAATATCTCGACAGCTACAGTGAATTTTCCAGGAGAGCTGACATACGCAGGAATGAAGGTGATCCAAACTGCACAGAATATGAAAATGCTAAATGTGATCAACTTGGCCTCGTTAAAGTTCTCAGGCAGCTTCCGGGCTAGAAAAGCCAAAATAAAACACAAACCAGCCAGGAGTCCGATATAACCCAGCACAGCCCAGAATCCTACAGCAGAACCTAAACTACATTCTAATATAATCTTCTCCTGGTAGTAATTCATATTTCTGTAGGGAAAGGGAGGAGCAATGATCAACCAAACGACACAAATAATGACCTGAACAAGAGTGAAGGCGAAAACACTGAGTCTCTGCTGTAGAGGCCCGAACCATTTCATGACATCACTACCTGGAAGTGTCGCCCTGAACGCCATTAACACCACTACGGTTTTCCCCAGTACGCACGAGATACACAGGACGAATGTGATCCCGAACGCTGTGTGGCGCAACATACAGGACCAATCAGAGGGTCGACCGATGAATGTAATTGAACAGAGGAAGCACAGAATCAGTGATAAGAGCAACAGGAAGCTCAGCTCAGAATTATTTGCTCTGACAATTGCAGTTTCTTTGTGTTTAAAGAAAATGGCAGCAATACAGATGGTGGAAGAAGCTCCTAACAAAGCAAATGATACGAGAACGATTCCCATTATTTCCTCAAACGACAGGAATTCCACCTGCTTTAACACACAGGTATCTTTCTTCTCATTGGACCACAGTTCAGGAGGGCACTTGATGCAAACTACAGAATCTGAAGGAAAAGAAAATGAATATGACTGAAAGTAACTGTGATCCATTTGATTTTATATCCAGTTAAACTTTATTGAAATGAAACTTTAAACTATATGCACCTGTTATATTACTGATCTCTCCCTCTGCACACGGTATACAGTCAAAGCAGCAGATCGGCCTCCCTTTCTGTACAGCCTTCCTGGTGCCCGGGGGGCAACTCGGACTACACACAGAAATCGGCACCTGCAAACCATTTTTATTGTTTACTGCAGACTTGTTAATACATTTTCTATACAAATTGCTTCTCTATTAACATAATGACATGGATTCTTGTCCCCAATGGTGGCACTGAAACCAGGTGCCGGGTTTGAGTTCTGCACCATATGATGGAATTTGCATGTGAGGTTTCTGTGTCACACATGTTCTCCCTGTGTCTGTTTGTGTCTCATCTGGGTACTCCGGCTTTTCCTCCACAATCCAGAGACACGCATAAAGACATGCTGTTCAAAGTCACTCCTATCTCTGTGTGTATGCATGTATGTGGCTGTGTGGGGGTGGGCTGAGAGGATGGGTGGGGTTGGCTCTTCACTGCACTGGTGAGTTGTTCAGAGTGTGCACTGTCTTCACCCAGAGGTGGCTATGATGAGCTCCAGCCTTCCGACGAAAGTATTAGGATCATGCCTTTCATTGTTGATGGTTCTTTTTCCTGAATATGGGTAACAGGGAGGCTGGAGCCCATCATAGCTGACTCAGAGCGAGGGAAGATGAATCATTTCCCTAAAGGAATAAATGAGAACAGGCTCTCTATGGGGTTTGCAAGACTTTCGGGTAAAACCAGACATTCCACCAGAAACTGCATGCAGCTTTGGGGCCATGGGGGCAGAGTAGGTAATGAGAGATGGCAATAGTGGAGGCATCTTTCTTGATCAGTCCCTTGAGTATGCATTACATCATTTTGTTGTTGCTGTTTTTTTTTTCATTCATTCATTCTTTGAACCACTTAATCCTAATTAGGGTTGCAGGGAGACTGTCGACCAGCTCGGCCAACACTGGGTGAGGGCAGTGTACACCCTTTACATCTCACCAGACTATCACAGGCCAGAAACACGCTGATGGCTGTGCAGCTCCTCTTTACAAAAGTCAGCAATGATTTTTTTACATGAACCTCTCACCACTAACACCGAGTGACAATGGCTGGCCTTTGATAGCCCAGTTAGCTGCACTGGAAACATTTGTTTATTTTTATTTAATCAACTAATTATTAGTAAACAAGGTCAAAGCCCCAAATACTTACGCAGTGCCTGTCCTTTCTTACTCTTTTGGTGTTGTTGATTGGACAAAGGACGACATCATGGGTCTTGATCGCCTTATGAGAAGGATCGGGTCTGACAACTGAGCTCACCACCCTCGTTCCTCTATCAATCGTTTATATTTATCAATCAATTTCAGGGGACGGGGTTTGATTAATGTGGAGGCACTTCATGATCGTATTTTATTGTGTACTTTTGTACATATTTATTTATCTGATGATCCTCTTGTGAAGCATATCAAGACTCACGATGAAAGCAAGGACTTCCATAGTTGTCTTAAACGCGCCAAGGCTGCTGGACAGAATCTCAACGTCAATGTTGGCGAAGTACTGCTGGACGGAACATCTATGTGCGTCAACCAGGTGAAGTCTTTCATCAAATCTGCTCAGAGTCGTCATTTCAAGGAAAAACTGTCTGGAAAACCACTACATCGTGTTTATGTACGGTGTGTTGGGCAGAACAGTAATCCTTCAGACTCCTTTGCCTGGATGAAGTCTGTTGGTCTGAAAAGTGAAACTGAGGGCTTTCTATTTGCTGCTCAGGACCAGTCACTTCCAACACACAATCATCAACGTAATATTATAAGGGAAAATGTAAATCCCAAATGTCGTTTGTGTAGTGAATTTAGTGAAACTGTCCAACACCTTGTCAGTGGTTGTCCTGTTTTGGCACAAACATCTTATCTGAAAAGACATGATGGCATGGCACGTTCCTTTTAATATCGTCTCCGTCATGCGTGTGGTTTTGACTCAGAGGTCCATCTATGGGACGACCCTGATCATGTCCAGGGCGTCATGGAAAATGATCATTTCAAGCTTCTTTGGTATCGGCCCATATACAGCCTGAGGAGAATTGAAGCCAACAAATCTGATCTTGTCCTTTTTCATAAATCCAATGGAATTATTAATATTATTGAATATTCTGTCCCTTTTGACAGCAATGTGATTGACAAGATTCAGGAGAAGCATGCAAAATATGCGGACCTCGCCTTTGAAATGTCTCGCTTGTATCCAAAGTACAAAGTCATCCGACTCCCCATTGTTCTCGGTGCCCTCGGTTTGGTACCGCCTGATCTATTAACACAGATCAAGAGTGTGCCTGGGTTTGCTACCGGGAGCACAGCCATTCTGACAGTCTGGGCAATGCAGAAGGCTGCAGTGTTGGGGAGTCTCCATATTCTCCGGAAAGTTCTTGGTGGGTTTGACTAGGCAGTGCTTCCTGGGAGAAGTCCCATTCGCTGTCTGGGCTGCATGTGGAGAGGGTAAGCTGATGATGAGTCTAACCAGCCTGAATGTGACAGGATCACCCGATCCCTTTCTGCTGTATATAAATCTTTACTGTAAATAATAATAATAATAATAACAATAATAATTCAGTTCATTTTCTGTATCTTCTTAATCCTAATTAGGGTCCTGGGGAGGCTGGCACCCATCCCAGCTGACTCTAGGAGAGGGCAGAGTACACCCTGGACAGCTCGCCAGGCCATCACAGGGTGAAAACACGCTGATGGCTTTGCAGCTACTCTTGTTGAAAGTCAGCAATGGTTCTTTTACAGCCTCATACCATAGACAGTGAGAGACATGGCCGGCCTTTGATACCCCAGTTAGCTGCACTGGGGAGACAGTGACAACCTTGTGGGAAGTGAAACTCAAACCCCCAACCTCAGGATCAGCGATCCAGCACCCTATACCACTAGGCCACCACTGCCCCAATAAAAAAAATAAATAAATAAATAAAAAAAATTATTATTATTATTACAGTTAAAACATGATCAAATCAAGGTGAGGCAGGATGTAATACAGAACTATGGTGACTGAATTGGCTGCTAACCTATTAGCCCAGTTAACAAACAGCAGAGGACCCGTGAGGCCCTTCAGGTGGTTCAAAACCAGCCTTTCAAATGATTTCTTGATTGCAGCCATCAGAATCTTGGTCTTCTTGGGGGTGGGGTGGGGGGGGTGGGGGTGGGGGGGGTTAAAGTAGAACAGCACAACCCACAGATCTGGAGACTGGTTAAAAATCTGGGTAAAAATGGGTTCTATCTGGTCTGCACAGACTCTCAGCCAGGAAGGTGACACAACGTTGAACATCTTGTTCACAGGTTAGGGGTTTGATGGGAAGGGAGCAGGGGCTGTAGCTATAGTTCTTTTGCGTGGGTGAGAGGTGTACATGCGGATTGTTCTAATTTGCATTAGAAGCCATTCAGGTCAGCTGCCTGTCCAGAACTTTCACAGGGAGTGCAGATGAACTGCTGTAGTTGGTGATGTGCTGCAGGTCTCTACAAATTGATGCAGGATTGCAGCTGAGAGGCTTTTTAAACATTTTTGACACTGTAAAAAAAAAAAAAAAAAAAACTTCTGATCTACATCGTCGGCTTGTTTGTGACCTGCAGTACAGGGCCTGATCTCCACTTCTGTAGTCTATTCCTTATTTTTGACTTGACGAAGCTTTGTAAGATTAGCTATGAACTTTGTTGTTATTGCTTGTGCTGAAGCTCATGGTCTGTGCACACATGGGCTAAAAATATTATTATACAGGGGTCCTCACTTTCCGTGGTTAATTGGGACTGAGACTCCCCCGTGACCACCAATTTCTCCAAAGTAGAATCATGTAAATAAAATATAAATTCACACACATACAGACACGCACCTCATATAAAAATGTAAATGGTTTTGATGGGAGGTTTTTTCTTTTTTTTTGCATAATTGGCCTTGTTTCGTGGCTTTTCCCATAACTTTTCCCCTATTTTCCTTAATTTCCTTTTTTTAAAAAAAAAATCAATGAACATTTTTGAAAAACTCGCAATGCACTGAATCTGCAGAAACTGAAGCTCGAAGTAGCGAGAGATCACTGTATATCATAATAAATAAATAAATAAATAAATACTATCCTCAAGTCCATAATTAAAACATGTAATTGATTCATTCATTCATTTTCTGAATTGCTTAATCCTAATTAGGTTCACAGGGGGGCTGGCACCCATCTCAGCCGACTTCAGGTGAGGGTGGAATACATCATGGACAGCTCGCTAGGCCATCACAGGACCGACACTCACACAACCATTCATAGTCCCACTGGTACCCAGTGGTGATTTTGAAAAGCTGATTAGCCTACTGTGCATGTTTTTGGACTGTGGGAGGAAACCCATGTAAGCACATGGAGAACACGCAAACTCCACACAGAAACACCTGAGCTGGGAATCGAACCCAGGACCTTTATACTGTGAGACAAACTTGCTAATCCCTACACCATACTGCCATGCTGCCCTGTATCAACCATACTTCACCTTTTTCCAACTCAGGCGTGCTGATCCATATCAAACCCTAACATTTCATGTCCATGTGAAAAATAAACCTCAAAACATGTTTAATTAGGTCTCAGTGGTAGATCATACAGTATGTAATATGTATTTTATTTGTCTCTTAATCTTTGTTTTTGGCTTTCAAAATAACAATGGGACAGGTTGGAAAACATTGTTTTCTTTTACTGGTAATTGGTCCTCATGGGCCTGGTGTGCACGCAGAAGGGCATACTGTATATCCTTTTTTTCATAACAGTCACTCTGCTACTGCAGGGAAAACTGTTACGGCACACAGTTAGCAGCACGTTTTGCACATGAGGGAAAAGTATTTGTGCAACAACAATAACACAGTGTGACATGTTTTCACATGCTTGTGGTATCAGTTTGTAGAGGGGAAAACCTCTGATGTGTTACAGATACACTTGGGAACTCAGATAAGATACAAAATTGAAAATACCTTTTGCTCAAATCCAAAGAAGTTTATTAGGAAAGTTTTAATCAGAGCAGAAGATGAGCATGGGTGTTTTTAATGTCTTTACAGATTTATCAGTTTGCAGATTGCGACAATTGTAAATGTCATTGTATTTTATTTTAAGGACTGAACCCTGATCCTGACACTCCCACCCAGGTGCAATTCGAAACAGCCAGCTACTCTAATGTACATGACTTTGGACTGTAGGAGGAAACCAGAGAGCCCCGAGGAAGCCCCTGCATGCACAGGGAGAATGTAGAATTCGCACGGAAGCACCTACACCAAGCCTGGGGCTCAAACTCCAAAACTACTTGCTGTGAGGTATACATGCAGCATACTACACCACAGTGCTGCCCCTAAATAATATGAATGTATAGTAAATATTAATGTATGGCCTGGTTGGTCCACTATCTGTGGTAAAAACATTATCCTAAGTAGATAATACTTGAAGTAAAATGATGGACACTCAAGATTTGTTAAATTCTAGAGCAGGTGGCATCAAGAGTGTAAAAACGCAAGGTTATGGAGTGCAGTTTACTTGGGTTGGGTAGTATACACTAAAACTCAAAATTATTATTACAATTATAAATGATTCTTAAATTACAATTAAACAATTATTCACTTCTCACAAGTTGCTTAATCAAATTGCTTTCTCAACGGTCTCTAGCGCTATTAAACAACATCCACCTCAACTTCTATGCATAATTATTAGTTTGTAAATGTTATATCATTTAACTGATGGTTTCCCCATCATGTCCTTTTTAGTGTTTCTATCTGGTTTCAGGATGATTATATAACACTTTGGGAGAAATATACAGAATAATAAAGCAAAGCTCGAAGCTAAAATCGCAAATATCTCGACAGCTACAGTGAATTTTCCAGGAGAGCTGACATACGCAGGAATGAAGGTGATCCAAACTGCACAGAATATGAAAATGCTAAATGTGATCAATTTGGCCTCGTTGAAATTATCCGGCAGCTTCCGGGCCAGAAAAGCCAAAATAAAACACAAACCAGCCAGGAGTCCGATATAACCCAGCACAGCCCAGAATCCCACAGCAGAACCTAAACTACATTCTAATATAATCTTCTCCTGGTAGTAATTCATATTTCTGTAGGGAAAGGGAGGAGCAATGATCAACCAAACGACACAAATAATGACCTGAACAAGAGTGAAGGCGAAAACACTGAGTCTCTGCTGTAGAGGCCCGAACCATTTCATGACATCACTACCTGGAAGTGTCGCCCTGAAGGCTATTAACACCACTACGGTTTTCCCCAGTACGCACGAGATACACAGGACGAATGTGATCCCGAACGCTGTGTGGCGCAACATACAGGACCAATCAGAGGGTCGACCGATGAATGTAATTGAACAGAGGAAGCACAGAGTGAGAGAGAAAAGCAACAGGAAGCTCAGCTCAGAATTATTTGCTCGAACGATTGGCGTGTCCCTGTGTTTAAAGAAAATGGCAGCAATACAGATGGTGGAAGAAGCTCCGAACAAAGCAAATGATACGAGAACGATTCCCATTATTTCATCAAATGACAGGAATTCCACCTGCTTTAACACACAGGTATCTTTCTTCTCATTGGACCATAGATCAGGAGCGCACGTAATGCACTTTATAGAATCTAAAGAAACAAGAACAGGAAGATTACTATTGTATTTATTTATTTGTTTTGTATGAGTGCAAATGTATTGTGTTTACTAGTAAAATCCTTATGTTTTTCTGTAATTGTTGTGCACCATTAAAAATCCCTCCACAGTGCATTATACCTGTTATATTACTGATCTCTCCCTCTGCACATGGTATACAGTCAAAGCAGCAGATCGGCCTCCCTTTCTGTACAGCCTTCCTGGTGCCTGGGGGGCAACTCGGACTACACACAGAAACCGGCACCTGCAAACCATTTTTAAAATTGAATACGTTCATCAATATCTACTCTACATATTTTCTGTTTATTCTAATAGTGGGGCTTTTTTTGCATAGAATTTTTTACCTCTAGTTTGTTGTGTGCCCAGGCTATGCTGATGTTGTTAAATGACAGTTGATGGCCTGTTTGCAAAGAGCTGTCATAGAAACCCACTTGAACATACACTATTTTACCATCTTCTCCTTGTTGCCAGTTCAGCAGTTCATATCTTGCTGCTGGGTCTCCATTTTTATCAAAGTATACACCCTCTCCATCTGGAGCAGTGAAATGGAGGTTCTTCAGCTCATTGACTACCTAAAAAGCATCAAACAATAAGCAATACATGTTTCACATGTTTTAATCAAACTATATTATTATTTTTACCTGCCATGGTTTATCATATGTAATGTTTGTGCATCCAATAGGACTTTGTTGTCCACCCTCAGACTTTGAACAGCTATAAATGTTATGAAGGGCATACGCCACCGCATACACGGCCTTATAAACATTATTTGCGAGTCGTAACTCTGAAATATCCGTATAAACATTTTGAACTTCAGTAAGGCTTTCATTTCCTTTACACATTTGTTTTATCTTAATAGGTTCCTCTGTCGGAAGTCGACAATCAAAAATCATCTCCCACAATTCTTTGTAAATATTTACATCATAATACGGATTTAGTTTTGTCAGAAATTCCCCCAGTCCGTTGATCTGGGCTTTCGGGATAGCAAACCCCATGGATCCGATCAGAAGATGCTGCCACTGAACTATAGAAGGATTTATATCAGAGATCCAGGACTCGCTTCCAATCCACTGAAACCCAGTCACATTCTGTAAGGCCATTTCCTTTAGAAGTAACCCAAGGTCAGAATATGAGACAAAAGCGATAATCACTTTGGAGGTTGAAGCCTTGATAATTTCGACAACTTTCAGAATTTTCTCTCTGGGGTCTGTCCTATAGAATGCCATCGAATACTCAACACAGATTCCTTCCTCTTTGGCTGCAGTGATAAATTCATTGATACCATTGTTCCCATAGTCACTATCGCTGCATACGGCGCCGACCCAGGTCCAGCCAAAGTGTCTGACCAACTTAGCCAAAGCTCTGCTCTGGTAGTAGTCACTGGGAACAGTTCTGAAAAAGGACGGGAACTTCCTCCTGTCACTCAGACATGCACACGTTGCAAAGTGACTGACCTGAAATAAACAAAGACTAATTTTCTTTTCATTTATTTATTCTCTTGTGTGTTTTAATTTAGACATATTCATAATTCCTTCATGAAAAGGATGAAAGTTGTTTTTTTTTAAAAAGACAATGGAACATGACATGTTTAAATTTAATTGTATGTACAAATTTGACGGTCTTACCACAGGTATGTGCAAAGGTCCCACAGTCGCAGACATAGCGAGAGTTGAGCTCGATGATGTTTGGCCTATGATCGCTTGAACTATATCAGATTTGGAACAGGACATCATAGCTGTGCTTTCATTATTTCCATTAACTAGATTCAACGAAGCTCTTGTGCTCATCTCTACCGAGCCACATGAATCATATATTTTATAACCCAGTGTAATTCCAGGAAGAATATCAGTTCTGTTATTAATTTCCTCAATGGCAAATACCATTGTCTGTGCATTCTGAAATTCACGCAGACTTAAACTGTGTGACAGGAAAACAAAACCGTGTTATTTTTAATAAGCATCATAAATACTAATCCATCAATATATTTACAGCATTTGGCAGACTTTCTTCTCTAGAGTCACTTAACATTATCATTTTTATACAACTGGAGCAATTGAGGGTTAAGGGCCCAAGAATGGTGACAGTGGGGACTGTAACCCATCACATTAACCACTTAGCCACCACTGCCCAATAAACATTTGAAAATATTATTTAAAAAATGTTTCTAGTGTCTTAACGCAAGTAGATATGGAAGAAAGTCCAGTTCCTCTGATGTGCTCTCACCTTCTGCATGTTGGCTGCTGGGGTCTAGATATAAATACGTCTGTTATCTGATCCACTTTCACGTGCAATGAAAATATACCACCAATCAATACATCTCCATTCTTGCTAATATGAGGAGGATTTTGAAGAGCTAGTAGGCTGCAGGAAAGATGAGCTGCTCTCAACTGAGTAAATAAAATCCATGTGTGCAAGAACCTCATACTCATACCCAGCATCACCAAGGTTTGGGCTTATATAGGCTGCCTGATTCCCCCAGCGTGACAAACCCCTGGGTGTGCGGTTAAAAATCGCTTTACATACTGCACATAGAATGTTGCAACGTTTACTATTGGGCACTGTGTGTAGTTAAGTGCAGTGAGAATGTATTTTAATAATACGTCTTTTAAGGATGCAGTGGACAGTGGTGGCCTGGTGGGGGCAGTGGTGGCCTGGTAGTAAAAGATGCTGGATCGCTGATCCTAGGGTTGGGGGTTCGAATCCCACTCTCCATAAGGTTGTCACTGTCCCCCCCAGTGCAGCTAACTGGGTTATCAAAGGCCAGCCATGTCTCTTACTGTCTATGGTGAGAGGGTCATGTAAAAGAACCGTTGCTGACTTTCGACAAGAGTAGGCCACATAGCCGTCAGAGTGTTTCAGCCCCTTGCTAAAGGGTTGTTTCAGGAAGGGCATTCGACGCAAAAACCTACACCAAATCAAACATGCAAATCATTAGTATGACCTCCATGAAGATGGAGGCAGATGATTCGCTGTGGCAACCTCGGAAAGGGAACAGCCGAAAGGAAAAGAAGAAAGTCTCTTTTAATAATGCCTTGCTTCATACCCACATTCATATCAATATTAATTGAATCTTAGTTTCTTTAGTCACAGATATACTATAATTGTGCTGCTTCGAACCCTCATCAATCTGTATTTAATTTACTTTAAAATGTTTGAAATTGGGTGGTACGGTGTTGTAGTGCTTAGCACGTCTGCCTCACAGCAAGAAAGTCCTGGGTTCGATTCCAAGCCTCAGGGTGTTTCTCTGTGGAATTTGCATGTTCTCCATGGGGTTTCCTCTGACAGTCCAAAAAAGTGTGCACAGTAGGCTGCTTGGCAGTTACAAATTGCCCATAGTTGTGAATGGTTGCAAATGTGTAATGGCCTGGCGAGCTGTCAGGGTGTGTCCTACCTTCACCCAGAATCAGTTGTGCTGTGTGCCAGTATTCCTGCAAGCCTAGTAAGGATTAATCAGTGTGGAAAATGTAGTGAATGTTTAAATTGAGCTTATTTATGGATTTATTTATAAATCTGTGTCTGATGTGTATGTCTGTCTTCCTTTCGGCTTTTCCCATTTTATTCAGGAGTCACCACAGCGAATCATCTGATTTGGCAGAGGTTTTTACGTCAGATGCCCTTCCTGTCACAACCACGCTGATGACTTTGCAGCTACTCTTTACGAAAGTCAGCAATGGTTCTTTTACATGCCTCTCACCATAGACAGTGACAGACATGGCCCGCCTTTGATAACCCAGTTCGCTGCACTGGGGGGGACAGTGACAACCTTGTGGCGAGTGGGACTCGAACCCCCAACCTTTGGATCAGCGATCCAGCACCCTATACCACTAGACCACCACTGTCCCCTTACTATGTTGGACAGCACCACATAGGCTTGGGCCCTTCAGTTCATCTGTAATGTGCTTAAAAAAGTATGGTCTTCTCGTCTTCTTTTCCTTTCGGCAGTTCCCTTCAGGGGTCGCCACAGCGAATCATCTGCCTCCATCTCACCCTATCCTCTGCATCTTCTTCTCTTACACCAACTACCTACATGTCCTCCTTCACCACATCCACAAATCTCCTCTTTGATCTTCCTCTAGGCCTTCTGCCTGGTAGTTCCAACCTCAGCATCCTACTACCAATATATTCACTATACGTACTGTAAAATAATAATAATAATAATAATTATAACAACAATAATAATAATAAATAATAATAATAATAATAATAATAATAATAACAACAACAATTATAATAATAATAATAATAATAATAATAATAATAATAATAATAATAACAACAATAACAATTATAATAATAATAATAATAATAATAATAATAATAATAATAATATGAAAAATCAGGGCAGTGGTTTCCTGGTGGTAAAGGTACTGGATCACTGATTCTAAAGTTTGGGGTTCAACCCCACCGTCTATGGTGTGCGGTTCATGTAAAAGAACCATTTCTGATTTTCGTCAAAAGTCGGCTGCATAGCCATCAGTGTGTTTCTGCCCTGCAATGGTCTGGCGAGATGTCCAGGGTGTACTTTGCCCTTGCTCGGAGTCAGCTGGGATGCGCACCAGCCTCCCCATGACCCTAATTAGGATTAAGTTAGAATTAAGGAAGAATTAGGTTCCAGAAAATGAATGGATGAAACTCTGTAATGATGGTTGTCTACTTACTTTTGACATGTCTCTGTAAGCATCATGTGACATAAATGGTGTTTTAATTCCACTTTCTTCAATTATTAAGTTTAATTTAAATTTCTGTTAAATGAAAATGTTGATTTGATGGAATTTCAGTTCATTTTCTGGAACCGCTTAATCCTAATAAGGATCACAGAGCGGCTGGCACCAATCCCAGCCAAGTACGGACGAGGGCAGAGTACACCCTGGTCAGCTCGCCAGGCCACCGCAGGGCGGAAACACGTGGAGGGCTATGCAGCTACTCTTGTCAAAAGTCAGCAATGGTTCTTTTACATGAACCTCTCACCATAGACAGTGAGAGACACGGCCAGCCTTTGATAACACAGTTAACTGCACTGGAGGGACAGTGACAACCTTCTGGAGAGTGGGACTCGAACCCCCAGCCTTTGGATCAGCAATCCAGCACCCTATACCACTATGCCACCACTTCCCATTGACAGAATTTGTATAAAAAAAAATAAGTGAGTTGAAGAGAATGAAGGATAAGTGTTTCTGCAAAAGCATTTTATTTTTTAAAGATACCACTGACAGTGTCAGTGTGAATGATATTCATCCATCAATCCATGTGTGATTGGATCACCTGAGACAGAAGACAGAATAGGGCCAAAGTTCAAATCATATTTAATGATTTCTGAATAAAAGTAAAATAATAATGAACATAACTTGTACTTTATTATTTATTAATTAGTTGCAGCAAGAACCAAAATGGCCTAATTGTTTTATTTGTAATTGCTCCTGGAGGGACTTGTGTGGGATCATAACAGCAGACAGATTTCTCTTTCTCTTTCTCAGAGGACACGGAGCGAAGCAACTGCCATTCATGAGGGGAAACTATTCTTACAATAACAATAATAAACTGTAATGTGACTTGTTCTTACATGTCTGACACTTGTTTATAAAATGAGATAACCGGCACAGATGGCCTTGGGGATTAAGGTCTGAAATTATACATATATTTTAAATATGCCAATGTGATATTTTTAATAAACTTTTTTTAAGTGCTTCACATGATTACGTGTGATATGCTATTCTGTCCTTTCACAGGAGTTTGCCTTTTTTGTAATATTTTGTGTGAACTAAGGACATGCAGGACATATTCACTATAATAAAAGTATTGGGGTAGTGGCAGCCCAGTGGTAAGATGCTGGAATAGACCTACTGATCCCATTGTCAACGGCTGTCAAGCTGTCCCCCCCCCAGAGCAGTTAACTGGGTTATCAAAGGCCGGCAGTGTCTCTCACTGTCTGTGTTGAGAGGTTCATATATTGTAAAAAAAAAACCAAACAAACAAACAAAAAAAAACACTGCTGACTTTCATTAACGTGTTTCTGCACTGCGATGGCCTGTCAAGGTGTCCGAGGTGTACTCTGCCTTCACTCAGTGTTGGCTGAGATGGGTGCCAGCCTCCCAGCAACCCTAATTAGCATTAATCGGTTCAGAAAATAAATGAATAAAAAAATTGTAAACATGAAAGCGGACATGTCATGTGAAAGTATATCCAGAATGTATTGCTCACTATTGTAAGATATTCCAGAATTTTTCTGGGGAAAAAGAGGGTGGCAGTGGTGGCCTGGTGGTAAAGGGTGCTAGATCACTGATCCTAAGGTTGGTGGTTTGAGTTGGGATACACCCTGGACAGCTCGCCAGGCCACTGCAGGACCGACACTCACGCAGCCATTTATACTCACTATGAATACAAGGTAGTAGTGACTTGGTGGTTAATGCAAACCATCATCACTGTTGGGCCCTTGAGCAAGGCCCTTAACCCTCAGTTGTATGCAAAAAAAGATAATTGTAAGTCACTCAGGATAAATGCCAAATGCTGTAAATGCTGTAAATGCTGCACTCATACTCACACCTAGAGGAGATCTCGATCAGCCAGTTAACCCACTGTGCATGTTATTTGGAATGTGGGAGGAAACCGGAGTACCCCAAGGAAACCCACACAAGCACGAGCAGAACATGCAAACAAGGCACAGAAACACCGAAGACGGGAATCCAACCCATGACCTTTTGCGAGGCGGACGTACTGACCACTGCGCGACCGTGACTGAACTGTTTACTCGATTTCAGACACACTTGGTCAGTGATAAAACCTGTAAATTCGCACCATATTTATTTCTTTGCTTGTTTGTCATCACTTTCTCTTTGAGGAAACTGCAGGTGATGTGTCTTTCATAATATCTCCTAATTATACTTCCTATCAATGTATACAAAACATTTTTTATGTGTAAAAACACATGCAGGGGGCGGCACGGTGGTGCAGTGGATAGAATGTCTGACTGATGCCAACATGGCCTGGGTTGAGTTCTCGGACTGTTTCTGTGTGGAGTTTGCGTGTTCTCCTTATGCTTGTGTGGGTTCTCTTCAGGTACCCCAGTTTCCTCCTACACATACAACCATTTACACTCACTCTTATGCCTGGGGCAAATGGTTGTATGTTTGGCACGTGTAATGGCCTGGTGAGCTGAGCAGGGTGTACGCAGAGTTGGCTGAGATCGGCACATTTCTTCCTATGACCCTAATTAGCATTGAGGGATTCAAAATTAATTAAAGGTCAGTTCGTGATGTTGATGTGCTGGAAGCAGGAAACATGAGCAGATGCATCACCAGGTCACTTCATCACCAAAAATAGCAGGTTGTTTTGGGTAGTAGAAGGTGTGCTGTGGTAAGTGCCTAACAACCAAAGTCCAAACAGGGAACTGGGGTGGTGTGTGTGTGTGTGTGTGTGTGTGTGTGTGTGTGTGAAAACTATGATCTCAAAGCAGCCTGCTCACATGCTGTTAATGTTATGACAGATTGGTGTGTATTTCAGCATCCAACTGCATTATGGTTAAAAAGGTCTAAAATTCTATTTTTTTTTGTGTCATTTAAATTGAACCAAACCATGTTGCTTAATTTGCCCTGTTAAAATATGGCTTTAGTCAGTTTTACATAGTGTAACATTAAATTGCATCAATCACAGCTCATGCATGTACACAGCCACTCTTGATTGACAGCTTACTTGCAAGTTTTAATCTGAAAGAACAATTTAATATTGCACATTATTAGGATTAGTGTTGTAAGAAATAAACAATTACAGGGATTAAACAAAATAATATCGAAACAGGTGCATCACTGAGAAAGAGCTTTCGACATCATTTCCTTTTTAGTGTTTCTATCTGGTTTCAGGATGATTATATAACACTTTGGGAGAAATATACAGAATAATAAAGCAAAGCTCGAAGCTAAAATCGCAAATATCTCGACAGCTACAGTGAATTTTCCAGGAGAGCTGACATACGCAGGAATGAAGGTGATCCAAACTGCACAGAATATGAAAATGCTAAATGTGATCAATTTGGCCTCGTTGAAATTATCCGGCAGCTTCCGGGCCAGAAAAGCCAAAATAAAACACAAACCAGCCAGGAGTCCGATATAACCCAGCACAGCCCAGAATCCCACAGCAGAACCTAAACTACATTCTAATATAATCTTCTCCTGGTAGTAATTCATATTTCTGTAGGGAAAGGGAGGAGCAATGATCAACCAAACGACACAAATAATGACCTGAACAAGAGTGAAGGCGAAAACACTGAGTCTCTGCTGTAGAGGCCCGAACCATTTCATGACATCACTACCTGGAAGTGTCGCCCTGAACGCCATTAACACCACTACGGTTTTCCCCAGTACGCACGAGATACACAGGACGAATGTGATCCCGAACGCTGTGTGGCGCAACATACAGGACCAATCAGAGGGTCGACCGATGAATGTAATTGAACAGAGGAAGCACAGAGTGAGCGAGAAAAGCAACAGGAAGCTCAGCTCAGAATTATTTGCTCTGACAATTGCAGTTTCTTTGTGTTTAAAGAAAATGGCAGCAATACAGATGGTGGAAGAAGCTCCTAACAAAGCAAATGATACAAGAACGATTCCCATTATTTCATCAAATGACAGGAATTCCACCTGCTTTAACACACAGGTATCTTTCTTCTCATTGGACCACAGATCAGGAGGGCACTTGATGCACTTTATAGAATCTGAAGTATAAAAAAGGGCTATTAGTTTCGCCATTCATGTTTATTAAAATGAGTTCAAATCAATATACTAAAACAAACCACAGTGCATTATACCTGTTATATTACTGATCTCTCCCTCTGCACACAGCACACAGTCAAAACAGCAGATCGGCCTCCCTTGCTGTACCGCCTTCCTGGTGCCCGGGGGGCAACTCGGACTACACACAGACAGTGGCGCCTGAAAAATATTTTGTTTTACACATTTTTAATAATTACCTAAAAAAATATTGTTCATCTATTTGTCCACCTTAATGTTACACTTTACCTTTGTTTTTTTGTGGGCCCAGATTATACTGTTGTTGTTAAATGACAACTGAAGGTCTGTTTGCAAAGAGGCATCATAAAACCCGACTTTAACAAACACTATTTCACCATCTTTTCCTTCCTGCCAGTTCAGCAGTTCATACCTTGCTGCCGGATCTCCGTTTTCATCAAAATATACATCCTCTCCATTTGTGGTTGTAAAATGGAGATTTTTCAACTCATTGACGACCTGAATCAACCATTTAAACATCTTTAAATATCGCAAATCACAAATTTAAATATCATAAATATCACTTTAAATATCACAAAACATCAGACGAATACACACCAGGTTATATTGTTCCACTGACCTGCCAGGGTTTATTATCAGTTATATTTGCACATACAGTAAGACCCTCTTCTGTACTGTCCTTCTTTGAACAGCTGTATCTGTTGTGCAGGGCGTGAGCCACCGCATACACAGCTTTATAAACATTATGTGCCAGTCGTAACTCAGAAACATCTGTATAATGGTTCTTAACCTCACCGAGACTTTCGTTGCCTTTGCATATTTTTTTAATCTCAACGTTGTCTTGTGTGGGAAATTTACAATCAAATATTGTCTCCCACAGCTCTGTATAAGCTTCTACACCAGAATTTGGATTAAGTGCGGTCAGGAATTCGTGAAGTCCGTTGACTTGAGCTTTAGGGATCGTAAAACCCATAGACCCAATCAGAACGTGCTGCCATTCAGTGTTGGCTGTGTTCATATCAGAGATCCAGGACTCACTTCCAATCCATTGATAGCCAGTCATGTTCTGTAAGGCCATTTCCTTTACAATCAACCCAATATCAGAATATGAGACAAATGCAACAATAACTTTAGAGGTTGAAGCTCTTATTTTCTCAACTACTTTCAGAATTTTTTCTTTGGGGTCCGTCCGAAAGATTGGTTCCAAATACTCAACACAGATTCCTTCCTCTTTGGCTGCAATAATAAATTCATTGATGCCATTGTTTCCATAGTCGTTATCACTGCATAAACCGCCGACCCAGGTCCAGCCGAAGTGTCCGACTAACTTAGCCAAAGCTCTGCTCTGGTAGTAGTCGCTGGGAACAGTTCTGAAGAAAGACGGGAACTTTCTCTTGTCACTCAGACATGCACACGTTGCAAAGTGACTGACCTGAAGGACAAACATTATAATAAGATGCAATTTACTTTTTCCTCAACGCTTATCATTAGCCGCATTTATAATTAATTAAAATAGCTTCAATATGGTGCAGCGGTGGCCTGGTGGTAAGGTGCTGGATCACTGATCCCAAGGTTGGGGTTTCAAGCCCCACTATCTCCGGGTTATAAATAAATAAACAAGAAAACAACAGGGCCGTTTCACATGGCCGGTATAATCATGTTCTTAGGGTCAAATATCAGTAAATCAATCAATAAGATTTTTTTTTCTTTAATATAAAAAGTCAATTGAGATCATAAAGGTGGCCAGTTCACCTCCAGTGCAGGTCACTGGATTATTAAGCACCAGTCACGTCTCTCACTGTGTGTGGAGGGAGGTTCATGTAAAAGAGCCATTGCTGTCTTTTGTAAAAGAGCAGCTGCATAGCCATGAGCGTGATTCTGCCCTGCGATGGCCTGGCGAGCTGTCCAGGGTGCCCTCACCCAGCCGTAATTAGAATTACACGGTTCAGAAAATGCATGAGCTTTAACATATAAAAGAGTGAGATATCCTACCACAGGTATTTTTAAAGGTCCCACAGTAGTAGACAATGCAATGGAAGGGCTGGATGACGTTTGTCCTATGATCGCCTGTACTCTATCAGGTCTGGAGCAAGACATTGCAGTATTTTCTCCGTTACCATTGACTAAGGACAGGGAGGCTCTTGTCGTCATTTCTCTTGAGCCACAGGAATCATAGATTTTATATCCGAGTTGGACTTCTGGAAGAATATCAGTTCTGTTGTTTATTTCTTCAATAGCGAATACCATTGTCTGTGCATTTTGAAATTCACGGAGACTCAAACTACAAGAAAAAAAAAAAAAATCCACCGAAACCACAACTTACTTTCTGCAATCACCATCCACTTTTAATATATTTTCATTGAACAATGTTACTAATCTTATTATTTATTATTTTTTAGAAAGTTGTATACCATACTATTATTCTACTTGTTTTTATTATAAATTCATGAATGTGTCTTATGTCCTTCACTGTAAAACAGGTTTTGTTTTTTTTTTCCCCCTGGCTTTCTTTTATGCTTTCTATTTGATTTTTTATTTGGTATGCAGCACTTTGGTCAGTGCAAAGCTGTGTTTACATGTGTTCTTAAAATCAATAAAATAAAACAGTTAATCAAACTCAAACAAATTCCAATTAACTCTTGTCCCCTCACCTTCTGCATTTCGGCTGTCGGGGCCCAGAAGTAAAGGCGGTTGTTGACTGGTCCCATTTGATGTGAAAGGAGAAAATACCACCAATGATTACATCACCATCTTTACTGAGTTCAGGAGGATTGTTCACACCTAGTAATTGGCAAGGAGGATCTGTTGCACTCATCTGGGGGAATAAAAGCCATGGATACAGGAATATCATTCTCAACCCTCCGTCAACACCTTGACCGATGTCTGGTCTTTTTATAGAACTCTTTGGCTCCCAAATTGATTAGACCCTTGGGTGTAGACCATAACCATTAATTTTTTAATTGCTTACTAGAAAGTACACAGTTTCATTACATTAAAGTAATGTGCACATTTACTTATTAATACATGTACCACACACACACACACACACAGCTAGGTTCAGAAGTATTTGGATGTGTTCATTATTGTATTTATTTTTCCCCGTACACATCCACAGTCAATTTGAAATTATGCCATCAACATGTGAATGGTGTCAGCAATGGTTCTTTTACATGAACCGCTCATCATGGACAGTGAAAGACATGGCTGATAACCCAGTTAGCTGCACACTGGGGGGCATTGACAACCTTTTGGAAAATGGGACTTGAAAACCCAACCCAATAATATAATAAGCGATCCAGGGCCCAATACCACTAGGCCACCATTGCCCCATTAAATAAAAACAAAACAAAAAACCCCAAAAAACAAACAAACAAATATATATATATATATATATATATATATATATATATATATATATATATATATATATATATATATATATATATATACTGTATTGTGAACCATTTATGAATTATAGATTTTTTTATACATGGTCCTATTTTTTTACAGATACCCAAAGTACCTGGATGTGGAGATGCAACTGCACTGTTGACAAGTCCCTCATTGCAGCTCGTTGTTCAAGCACCCATGTCTGAGCTCGTTTCTCTAACTTTGGCCATCTAGCTTTTTTTGTTTTCTTCATTTCACTACTTACAACTTGTAATCTGCAGAATAGGATTTTGTTTTTGTGGACATTTCTTCGGTGCTACAGGATGAGCAGATATTGGTACGCAACCAAGCCGAGAGTGCCCCCTTGTGGTTGTGAGTGTAAAAATAACAAACGTGAAATTATGCTTGTTATTATTATGAGGAACATAGGCTGCAAAGCCGTCAGCGTGTTTTTGTCCCTTGCTAAAGGGTCGTGGCAGGAAAAGCATCCGATGTAAAAAAGCCATGCCAAATCAAATGTGCGAATCAGATGATTCGCTGTGGCAACTCTCGAGAACGGGAAAAAGCTGAAAAGAAAAACAAACATTATGATGAGGAACATAATTATATGTATTAATTTTGCATATGAGTCGCTGTGGAGTATTAGTTGCACCTTCGACCAAAGTATGAAAAAAGTGCGACTTGTAGTCCAGAAAATATGGTAAGCATGTTAGAAAAGGAATGAATGCATATAATTATTGATTTTAAAATTTGAATGCAAAACCTTTTCAGTCATTGACCGCATGAAATCCAGAACCGATAGACATCACCTAATGCAGTTTCCTCCACTGAGATGATTTGTTCCAAAAAAACATATGCAATTGGGAGGGTGGAACTGCAGAATTCTGAAATTTTACTTGGGTAGGAACCCAATTTGAAAGGGAAGCATAAAAGAGGCCGAGAGCAGTTTCTGGGGTTAGTTAACTCTAATAAAATGTTTGCTCTTAATTTTATGAATGCCACCAGGCTACTGACTGACCTTGCTAAAAGTGGGGCACCAGACTTGGTCCAGTGGGTGAGGTAGTGTGAACAGGCTTTCTGAAAGGCAGACTTAGATCACCCTGCGTTCGAATCACACCACACTCCAATGACTCCACCACATCAAAAATACTAAAACTGGATCATCATTAGTTGATATTTAGAATATTCAAATTTGAGGTGTTCACCAAGATGATCATCATCATGTTTCCCCTGTGGCATCGTGGACAACCTTGGGGCGTTTTTGCTGGAATCGGGTACCCAGCAGTCGCAGGAAATCAGTCTTCGCACTCAATTTCATTACCCTTTAAAGCACTGTTATAAAATCGCTTAAATTAACTAGGAGAAAGAAGTTACTTCACTTCCTAGTCGCCAGTGACTCCGTTGGTTCACTCTGCCGCAAGGCCAAGCTACCCAGGGTGCACCTGTCCTAATGACGGAGGTGGAGTCTGGCTTGAGTGTGATCGGCGTTTAGATTTAGCAGGGCTTATTCAGTGAATTTTTAATTTTTAATGTGTGTCTCAAATTAAAATGATAATAAACCTGCTGGAATGTGCTGTGTCTTCAGGGTCCAGAACCTGAAAAATATTTAAATTGTATTATTGTTTTTTTTTCATCATGTGAATGGAACTCTCCCAAAAAAAAACCAGCAGTCTTCTTCTTTTCCTTTTGGCTTTTTCCCTTTCTCGGGAGTCACCACAGCGACTCATCTGATTCGCACATTTGATTTGGCAGAGGTTTTTACAGGTGCCCTTCCTGTCACAACCTTTTTAGCAAGGGACAGAAACATGCTGACGGCTTTACGAAAGTCAGCAATGGTTCTTTTACATGCCTCACACCATAGACAGTAAGAGACACGGCCCGCCTTTGATAACTCACCAAAAACAACAGCAGTAACTGACCCAAATCTCTCTTTAGCACCAAACTACAATAATCATAAGGAAACTTCCAGAAACTCTCATGATATCTCTATCTGGTGAATTGATGTTGATTTTAATGTAACAAGACAACAAAGTCAATGCTGAGAAACCATTTATTAGAATATAATGTTGTTAGTCATGTGATAAGCATCATTTAAAAATCTGTAGAATTCAATTACATTTAAATTCATTTGTCAGTTGCAACATCCATAATGAACCTTCCATATATTTATTTTTTCACATTTAAATAAAGCATGTGGGCAGGTGGTGTCATTCAAAATTTAATGAATGGATCCTTTCAGATGCAATCATGCATAATGTAACATTTATAAGCAAATTTTATTGATGCACTGCACTCATATCATATTCATTCATTTATTTATTTGAACCAGTTAATCGTAATTAGGGTCGAAGGGAGGCTGACACCCATCTCAGCCAACTCTGGTTGAGGTCTGGGTACACACTGGACAGCTCACCAGGCCATTGCAGGGCCAACACTCACACAATCATTCACACCACCTAGGGGAGATTTGGAACAGCCAATGAACCTACTGTGCATGGTTTTGGACTGTGGGAGGAAACCCACGGAAGCAAGTGGTGAAAATGCAAATTCCACACAGAAACAGGCTTGGAATCGAACCAATGACCTTCTTGATGAGAGACAGATGTGGTAACCACTGCGCCACCTTGGGACAGAGTCATTTCTTGGAAATTACACTCGCCAATGAGATAAAAGTTTCCATTATGTGTTTGACTTTATGTAGGTGAATAAGGCACTACGCCCAGTGCAGCTAACTGGGTTATCAAAGGCCGGCCATGTCTCTCACTGTCTATGGTGTGAGGCATGTAAAAGAACCATTGCTGACTTTCGACAAGAGTAGGCTGCAAAGCCGTCAGTGTGTTTCCGCCCTGCGATGGCCTGGCGAGCTGTCCAGGGTGTACTCTGCCCTCGCCCTGAGTTGGCTGGGATGGGCACCAGCCTCCCAACGACTCTAATTAGGATGAAGCGGTTACAGAAAATGAGGAATAAGGCACTATTTGTTGAAAGGAAATTTCTGCCTCATTAATCAAAGTAACTGCATTTAATTATAATCGCTTCCTTTACTTGAACTTTCACTTTGCAACATCCTTCCATCCTGACAATCATTATAGCCATATATGTCTAATGTTATGGTAACATGTCTTCTTTTATGTGTAACGCCAAGGCTGGGAATCAAACCCAGGACCTTCTTGCTGTGAGACGGATGTGCTGACCACTACATCACTATGCCGCCCCATCTCATATCATTAGAATGTTTAAAGAGAGAAACTACTTGTAGACCAGTGCGTATGTGTTTTAGTAATTACAGGGATCCCTCACTACTTCACACTTCAATTCATGTGGCTTCAGTGCATCGCAGTTTTTTTATAGTCATTGAATTAAAAAAATAAGGAAATTAAGGAAAAATAGGGAAAAAAAAGTCCAGTTATACAAAAACTCCCAAACAAACAAAAAACAACACAAAACCTCCCATCAAAACTACTTACATTTTTATGTGAGGTGCGCATCTGTGTGTGTGTGTGTGTGTGTGTGTGTGTGTGTACGCGTGCGCACATCTGTATGTATGTGTATTTATATTTTATTTATATCTTATGCATTATTTTTGAATGCTTAATTATTATTATAAGCATTTATCGAGTTGAATATGTATTTATTGATATTATATACACATGTACACGTATACAGTAGGCCCTTGATGGTTTTGCACTCACGGCATTGCATATGCGGATTGCCAAGCAACTGTCACGTAATTCAAATTCAGCCACTGTCTGTTCTCCCTCCTGCTGATTGGTTGAGATGATGTAACGCCCCTTTTTCCTCATTCATGCACACTGCCTGTGCTTTTTTAGTGTGTGTGTTTTTAATTACAGTTAAGCTCCATCTTGCCACCCAGATGCTGTGCACCTTCTCAGGCTTCTGGTAAGGAGCTGTAGCGCCAGAAAAAAAGTAATGATGCTGCATGAAAAAGTAGAACTGCTTGATATGATTCAGGAAGGAAAACGTTTTGCTGCAGAAGTGCTAAGGTGAATGTTGTATGGAATGTTGCATCTAAATGGAACCTCCCTTAGTATTCTGGATACTTCGAGTTCAGGGGTCGGCAACCTTTGCCATTCAAAGATCCATTTGGACCCATTTTCCACATTAAAGAAAACACTGGGAGCAACAAATCCTTTTTTGACATTTAAAATCAAATAACACTGCATATAATGTTTCCCCCCTTTTTTCCTTCATATCAATATGGAACAACAATGTGTTGTATTGATTTAAACGACTGCAGAGACAATTAAATTACAATTCTGCTTGCAACAAAAAACATTTAGATAAAAAAAAAAAATCTCCAGCCTCCCCGTGACCCTAATTAGGATTAAGCAGTTCAGAAAATGAATGAATGTGCTCGAGTCCTTCTTGTATTTTTATAAAGAAAAAGCATATCTATCCCACGAAGCGAGGGACGGGCTGCAGCCAGATGTGTACTAAACAAGTATTCAACGCGTACTTGCTCACTTGAAAGATCTGAAGTCTGGATAAGCAGCTTTTTGTCTCACAAGCTCTGTGTGTCACTTGCAACAAGCGCCTACTTCCGGTTGAGTGGGTCACAAACCTCATCCACCACCTCTTACTTCAGCTGTGATTTCTGTTCCTGGATTACAAACCCCGGTGGCAGAAAAATCTCTCTCTCTCGCTGCTCTGCTGCTGGCTGATGGTGAGAGCACTCCTTGCCATGAGCACAAGAATTTGGAAATCCACCAACACAGCAGATCAAGAACACACATAAAAAAATCACCCCGCCCACACCAAATAAATATCCGCCCACACCAATGACTGTTTATTTTCATCTATATAATTTTCAACCCTAAAAGATCATTTTTGAAAGGTATCCACTGGGTACCTGTGGGTACTCAACCATTGCAGGAATCTTCCTTAGGCAGAATCTCCCATCATTCAGATGAAAACTGGCTTAACTCCCTGGAAGCCCGAAGTACTTCTGATGTGAATAAATAAGCAGCATTTTCTTTTTGCAGTTGACCCGCGGGTTGCCAACCACTGATAGAATGCAACGCAAAGTAAACTAATGCAATACCTCCCTCTACTGTGCATTTTTGAAAACTGCAGTTCTGTATATTTAATAGAATGGATTACTGTATCCTCAGCATATATATATATATATATATATATATATATATATATATATATATATATATATATATATATATATATATATATATATATATATATATATATATATATATATATATATGGGGCAGTGTGGTGTAGTGGTTAGAGCACAGGAGCGCTGATCCTAAGGCCGGGGGTTCGAGTCCCCACAAGGTTGTCACTATCCCCCCCCCCCCCAGTGCAGCTAACTGGGTTATCAAAGGCCGTCCATGTCTCTCACTGTCTATGGTGAGAGGCATGTAAAAGAACCATTGCTGACTTTCGTAAAGTGTAGCTGCAAAGCTGTCAGCGTGTTTCTGTCCCTTGCTAAAAAATGGGTTGTGACAGGAAAGGCATCCGACGTAAAAACCTCTGTCAAATCAAACGTGCAAATCAGGTGATTCGCTGTGGCGACTCCCGAGTAAAAAAAAGGGAAAAAGCCAAAAGGAAGATGACATTTATATATATATATATATATATATATATATATATATATATATATATATATATATATACACACACACACACACACACACACACACACAGGGAGTCCTCGGTTTACACTGGTCCCAACTTACACTGTTTCATGGTTACAAACGCGCCCCCATAAAAAATATTAAAAATAATAGTACGCGTCATTACGTCTTTCGCTGTTACGTAAACCAATGCGAAGTAGTTTCGGGCGTGCGAGGCGGAAGAATATGCTGTGTTTTGGTTGTGGGCCAAAGAAGACGGCGTCGCTTCCCTTCACTCAGTCTGGGTACTGCAATATTACGTGTTATGTCTTACGTGGTTACTTAAACAAACGTAAACTAGTTTCAGGCGCGCGAGATGCAGCAAGCGTTGGCAACTTTTGTGGCTCAGGATCCCAACTTGTAACGGTTCACTAGGGTTTCCAGAGGCATCATGGATTTGATGCAATGCTACAAGGAGATCTTGGATGAGAAGAGGTTGCTCTCTGTCCCGTCTAACCTGGAGCAGTATTTGAAAAAGGCAGAGAGGCCTGCAACAGATCATGTACCCTCTACCTCCGCTGCATCTACTACTCCAGGCTCACCTGCCCCAGCTTCACCAGCACAATAAGCCTGTCTGTCCCTCGCTTACTGTATTTCATTCTTGTGGTACGGAATTATTTTATCTTTTTTAATACTTTTTTATGTCGTTAACTGTTACATTTTATTATAGCACTGTACGTACAGTACTTTTCAGTATATTTTATGTTATGTTCTGACTTACACTGAAATTCGGGTTACATAGCATCTTAAAAACGGATCAGCGTCGTAAACCGAGGACTCCCTGTATATGTGTGTGTATATATATATATATATAGGCAACAGAGGGGACGAGGAAGTGATGGGCAGGTTTGGTATCCAGGACAGGAACGCAGAAGGACAGATGTTGATAGATTTTGCAAAAAGGATGGAAATGGCTGTGGTGAATACTTTCTTTGAGAAGAAACAGGAGCATAGGGTGACTTATGAAAGCGGAGGTAGGCGCACACAGGTAGACTACATCTTGTGTAGGCGATGTAATTTGAAGGAAGTCAGTGACTGCAAAGTCATCGTGGGTGAGAGCGTTGCCAAACAGCATAGGATGGTGGTGTGCAGGATGACTCTGATGGTGAGAAAGGTGAAAAGGCAAAGGCAGAGCAGAAGACAAAGTGGTGGAAGCTGAAAAAGGAAGAGTGTCGTGTTGTCTTCAAGGAGGAGTTGAAACAGGCTTTGGGTGGCCAGGAAGTGCTTCCAAATGACTGGACAACCACAGCAAATGTGATCAGGGACACAGGTAGGAGAGTACTTGGTGTGTCCTCTGGAAGGAAAGTAGATAAGGAGACTTGGTGGTGGAATGAGGAAGTGCAGGAGTGTGTACAAAGGAAGAGGTTAGCCAAGAAGAAGTGGGACATTGAGAGGACCGAAGAGAGTAAACAGGAGTACAGGGAGACACAGCGTAAGGCGAAAGTAGCAGTGGCTAAGGCCAAACAGAGGGCATATGATGACTTGTATGATAGGTTGGATAGTAAAGAGGAGAAAATGATCTATACAGGTTGGCACAGCAGAGAAATAGAGATGGAAAGGACGTGCAGCAAGTTAGATTGATAAAGGACAGAGAGGGAACTCTATTGACTGATGACAGAAGTGTGCTGGGAAGATGGAAAGAGTACTTTGAAGAGCTGATGAATGAGGAAAATGAGAGAGAAAAAGAGTAGAAGAGGTAACCATTGAGGGGCAGGATGTAGCAAAGATCAGTAAGGGTGAAGTGAGAAGGGCATTGAAGAGGATGAAGAATGGAAAGGCAGTTGGTCCTGATGATATACCTGTGGAGGTATGGAAGTGTCTAGGAGAGGTAGCAGTAGATTTTCTGACAAGAACATTCAACACGGTACTAGAGAGTGAGCAGATGCCGGAGGAGTGGAGGAGAAGTGTGCTGGTGCCCATTTTTAAGAACAAGGGAGACGTGCAGAGTTGCAGCAACTACAGAGGGATAAAGTTGATGAGCCATACGATGAAGTTATGGGAAAGAATAGTGGAAGCTAGACTAAGGGCAGAGGTCAGCATTTGTGAACAACAGTTTGGTTTCATGCCAAGAAAGAGCACCACAGATGCAATGTTTGCCTTGAGGATGTTAATAGAGAAGTACAGAGAAGGTCAGAGGGAGCTACATTGTGCCTTTGTGGATCTGGAAAAAGCATATGACAGGGTGCCAAGAGAAGAACTGTGGTATTGCATGAGGAAGTCTGGAGTGGCAGAGAAGTATGTTAGAGTGGTGCAGGACATGTATGAGAGATGTAAGACAGTGGTGAGGTGTGCTGTCGGTGTGACCGACGAATTCAAGGTGGAGGTGGGACTGCATCAAGGGTCAGCTCTGAGCCCCTTCTTGTTTGCTATGGTGATGGACAGGCTGACAGACGAGGTGAGACAAGAATCTCCATGGACTATGATGTTTGCAGATGACATCGTGATCTGTAGTGAGAGCAGAGAACAAGTGCAGGAAAATCTCGAGAGGTGGAGGTATGCCCTGGAAAGGAGAGGAATGAAGGTTAGCCTCAGAAAATCAGAATACATGTGTGTGAATGAGAAGGACCCAGGAGGAACGGTGATGTTACAGGGAGCAGAGATAACGAAGGTGGAGGATTTTAAGTACTTAGGCTCAACAATCCAGAGCAATGGAGAGTGTGGAAAAGAGGTGAAGAAGCGTGTGCAGGCAGGCTGGAATGGTTGGAGAAAAGTATCCGGTGTGATGTGCGATAGGAGAGTGTCAGCAAGAATGAAGGGAAAAGTGTACAAGATGGTGGTGAGGCCAGCGATGTTGTATGGCTTAGAAACAGTGGCGCTGAGGAAAAGGCAGGAGGCAGAGCTGGAGGTAGCGGAGATGAAAATGTTGAGGTTCTCCCTGGGAGTAACGAGGATGGATAGGATCAGAAATGAGTATATCAGAGGGACAGCCCACGTAAGATGTTTTGGAGACAAAGTCAGAGAGGCTAGATTGAGATGGTTTGGACATGTACAGAGGAGGGATAGTGAGTATATTGGCAGTAGGATGCTGAGGTTGGAACTACCAGGCAGAAGGCCTCGAGGAAGACCGAAGATTTATGGATGTGGTGAAGGAAGACATGAAGGTTGTTGGAGTCAGAAAAGAAGATGCGGAGGACAGGGTGAGGTGGAGGCGGATGATTTGCTGTGGCGACCCCTGAAGGGAGCAGCCGAAAGTAAAAGAAAAGAATATATATATATATATATCTATATATCTTGTGTAATTTTTATATTTTATTATCAATAAACATAACAGTAAAATTTTTTCTGAATCATTACTACATTTTACCACATTAATTCTGTATTAATAAGTAAGACTGTCTATAGAATGTTTTTAAGAAGCATATTTTAGCGCATGTAATATGATACATGGGGTTTTACTTCCGGTACAGAACTCATGGATTATCTTCATTTGCGGGAGGGGCCGGAACCAAACCCCTGCAAATAACCAAAATAAATAAATAAATTGATCCTACTTTGTGGAATTTGGTGGTCGCGGAAAGTGAGGCATCCCTGTAATTCAATTTACTTTAAGTTTTCGTTATCATATTTTACAGGCTTTAACATATAATAGATTACTGACTATTATCCGTTTTGTCAATTATTTATTTACCCATAATTTGCTTTTTGGTGTTCTTTTCTGGTTTCAGTATAATGATGTAACATTTTGGAAGAAATATACAAAACAGCAACCCAAAACTTGAGGCCAAAATAGCAAATATCTCGACAGCGACAGTGAATTTTCCCGGAGAGCTGATATAAGCCGGAATAAAGGCGATCCACACGGCACAGAATATTATCAAACTGAACGTGATGAATTTAGCTTCATTAAAATTATCAGGCAGCTTCCGAGCTAGAAAGGCTAAAATAAAACATAAAAAAGCCAAAAATCCTATATAACCCAAAACAGAGCAGAAACCGATCAGGGAACCCAAACTACATTCTAAAATAATTTTTTCTTTATAGGTCTTTAGATTTCTGAAACTAGAAGGAGGGGCAAAGCTTAACCAAAGAACACAAATAAGGACCTGTATTACAGTAAATAAAACAACACTGAGTCTCTGCTGTAGAGGCCCAAACCATTTCATGACATCACTGCCTGGAAGTGTTGCCCTGAAGGCCATTAACACCACAATGGTTTTTCCCAGAACGCAGGAGATACAGAGAACGAAGGTGATCCCGAACGCCGTGTGGCGTAGCATACAGGACCAATCCGAGGGTCGACCGATGAAAGTGAGTGAACAGAGGAAACACAGAGTCAGAGAAAAGAGCAACAGGAAGCTCAGCTCACAGTTGTTGGCTTTGACTATTGCAGTGTGTTTATATCTAAAGAATATTATTGATATTACCATCGTTAGAACTGCACCAATAACCGAAACAGCTGTCAACAGAATCCCCATCGTTTCCTCATAGGAAAGATATTCAACTTGTTTCTTCACACATTCATTTTTCTGTGCATTTGACCAGTAATCCTGACGGCATTCTTCACATTTTACTGAATCTGACGGAGTTCAAAAGGGAAATAAACAATAAAAAATACATTAGATGCACAGGATTCAGTGTAAAGTCAAATCCAGAAATATATACAGTTTATGGTCTGTACTGTTTACTGACAAAATTCTTCAAGGTATTTTCCAGTTGTTTCTGTTCTGGGTATTTTTGTACCTGTCATATTGCTGATCTCTCCTTCGCCACATGGTACGCAATCAAAGCAACAGAGAGGTCTTCCTTTCTGTACAGCCTTCCTTGTACCTGGAGGGCAGTTCTCACTGCATACAGATCTAGGTACCTATGATTAAACAAACAAACAGACAAACAATAAAAGGTACAGACAGTGTGAATTAAAAAGAGGTTGGGGGGGGGGGTCGCTTAACCTCCTTTTATAAATAAATAAGACAATGATTGCTTTTGTTTATGCACCTGATTGGTATTTTGTGCCCATACTACAGCTGCCACATTTATTTCCAGTTGATTTTGATTTGGTAATGTAGAGTCATACAGTCCAACCCTGATAAATTCATGTTGATTCTTGTTATTTTTTTGCCAGTTGATTATGTCATATTTGGCAGGTGGGTCTCCATTTTTATCAAAATAAACTTCTTCTCCTTCTTTGGTTTTGAAATATATGTTTTTGAGGTGTTTTAGGAACTGACAAAATTCTCACACACACACACACACACACACACACACACACACACACACACACACACACACACACACACACACACACACACACACACACACACACACACACACACACACACACACAGGGTAGGTAGATAGATAGATGTTCTGTGTCTGGTTTGTGTAAAGTGTATGATCATTGTTTCTTTACTCACTGTGAGAGGATCCGGTTGTTGTTTTGTTGGACATGTTTTGTCACAGCCAAGAAGTTCATGTAAAGTATTGGCAATGGCATAAACTCCTTTATACACATTACTAAAAATAGGCATCAGAGACATATCAGTGAAGGTGTTTTCCACTTCAGACAATTTCTCTTCTCCGGTACACACTGGCAAGTTCTCCGAATCGTTCCTCACTGTATATTTACAGTCAAACAGCGCCTCCCAGAATTCAGGAAAAATGGCACTGCCTACAGTTTTCAGTGGTTGGACATCTAGAATGAAATCCTGCAGTCCTGTCACCTTTGCTTTTGGGACAGCTAGACCTATTGCTCCTTGCAGTATGTTGTACTTGTCCATATTGGCCAGCACTGGGTCAAAGATCCAGGCCTCTGTCCCCACCCATTGATAACCGGTGACGTTGTGTTCAACAAATACATGAAGCAAATCCTCCAAGTCCCAGGTGTCAAGAAATCCAATGATCACACGAGAAGTGGAGGTTTTGATCTGATCGATGATTCTCAACACTCGTTCTTTTGAGTATGTCCTGAAATATGGAAGGGAATATTCTAAGCAGATACCGAGCTTCACTGCTATTTTGGTAAATGCAGCCATTCCACTGTTACCATAATCATCATCTCTTCTTATTCCTCCCACCCAAGTCCAGCCAAAGTATTTAACCATTTCTGCAAGTGCTCTGCTCTGGTAATAATCGCTGGGTATGGTGCGCAAAAATGATGGATATTTCCTTTGGTCACTCAAACATTCACAGGTAGCATAGTGACTGATCTAAAAAGAATTGCTCATGTAATGCATTTTCGTGTACTTTTACCTGTCTTACTGCCAAAATAATCAAAATACCATATGCACATTGAAATCATTTACACAAATACTTACTAGAGGGACACTAAAAGGTCCAATACTGTTTGCTACAGCCATGGACACTGATGAGTATGTCTCGCCTATTATGGCCTGGACCTGGGATGGCTTTGTACAGGAATCACTTGATATTGAGTTCATATTTCCATTAAGAAGTGCCATGGCCGCTCGAATACCCTGTGCTGCAAAACTACACGTATCAAAGATCTTGTACCCCAGAGATACACCGGGCAGTAACGCAGAACTGTTGTTTATCTCTTCTACCGCAAAGATCAACGTCTGTGAAAATTGGAACGCTCTGAAATCAAGGCTGGATGAGGAAAAAAAAAAAAAGTAAATATCAGACAACAATATGTTTGCATCTATTCTATTCTTCTTATTTTTTATTCAACTCAAACGTGAACTGATTTGATTGAACAATCTGTTTCCTAGTTTGCTTGCTTACCTCATGCATTTTAGTGGAGGTGGCATGGCCACATAGGTTAAGGCAATGGTGTCCCAAATATTATGAAATGGAAAAGCTCCTCCAATAATGATATCGCCATCCTTCCATATCTGTGGGTATGCAGGCTCTCCTTGTAGAATACAAACAGTCTGATTTGCTGTGGAGAAATGAATAAAGGCCATTAACACAAGGAACAGAGTATAGGACGACTCCATTAACCAATTCAGAAAACGAATAGTGATTGAGGGTCAGAGAAACTATAACTAGTCATGAGCTGTTTGGCGACAGATATTTATATAGATGTAAATAAAACTCTCCATGGGAAATTCACTCTTGTGGGCTGTTCAAGAAAGGGGTGTGACTTTTATATTTGCTACCCAACTCACACTGCATCTGACCTATAGCCCCTCCCACAGGTGATGGGTCCATGGGAGGGTGGACCCATGCATCCTTTTCGGGCTGAGCCGGCTGGGCTCCATGAGCAGAAGCCCGAATACCAGGCGTTCACCTTCGAGCCCCTCCCCGAGGCCTGACTCAGCGGGGGTGGGGGGGCAACCCGCATTAAGTGAAGGAAGATGATGACGATGACGTTTAAATTTGAGCATCTTTAGTCTGGAAGAAGTAGGACTCTGTTAATTAACCTGTTATTAACCTGATTTGCCTGTATGCACTGGAGGTTTATTAGCTTTTAAGGAGAAGCCTTCAAGGTTTTCTTTTGTGTGTATATATTATTGTATTAGAGAAAATGTCATTGGGGTGAGGAACACTCACAATAAAAATCCCCAAATATTGTTAAAGATCTGTACCACAATATTTACATTTGCCAGCCTCATATTAATGTTGCTGAGCGAGGAAAGGAATGCGCGCCACTCTATTCTGGGAATAAATTTGATATCTTAAGGTTATAAGGTTTTCCTTTTCAAGATCATTTCCTGATCATAACTATTACGAGCTGTGCCCTGTATCGTTGGCCCTTAAACATATATTCTGCACCATTTATTTGCTCTCATAAAGCTGGGCGCAATCCGGGAGTCTTGGGACACCATTTAGAAAATGGATGAAAATTTCCCTGTTTGGGAAAAATCTTCATGGTAGTTAGAAACTAGTATGAGATATATAAATATATAAAATTATAATTTAAAGTATAATTTGTGTGATAAACTAGACAGAAATCTCTAAATTTTGATATCTACTCAGTGCGGGTTATATTCAACCAATTTTTGAACATCCAACAATCTTCTTGGGGATATTTTTTAAACACCGAGTTTTCAAAAAGATGTTGAAATATACCCCGAATAAAACTGGATATATATGGAATGCTGGATATTCATTTCTGAATATGGTAATGATTTAGGTCACGTGTGTCATATCGTCGTGACGTGCGAGCCGATTTCATGGACAATATCTTGCAACCGGGACACAGTACACGGGAGATTGTATCACAACAAAGACGTTCTAATCCAGATTGGTAAAAAATCAACACAAACCCAGTCATTATTTGGTTGCAAAGACTGCATTTGCAGGTTGAAGTTTGAGTTTTCAGCCGTTAGGCTGCGTTGTGTCACAATTCCTGAATGTAACATGTGTCAGTGCCGGTACCTATTTCTAATAGAAGTTCAGTTCAGTTCATTTTCTGTAACAGCTTAATCTTAATGAGGGATGCGGGGAGGCAGTCACCCATTCCAGCCAACTCCGGGCGAGGGCAGAGTCCACCCTAGACAGCTCATCAGGCTATTGCAGGGTGGAAACATGCTGACGACTTTACAGCTACTCTTGTCGAAAGTCAGCAATGGTTCTTTTACAGCCCAACACCACAGACAGTGAGAGACATGGCTGGCATTTGATAACTCAGTTCATTGCCCTGGGGGCATTTCTGATTGGTGGAAAGAAAATAAAAGAAAAAAGAGAGAAGATTTATGGATGTGGTGAAGGAGGACATGAAGGTAGTCGGAGTGAGAGTAGAAGATGCAGAGGGTAGGGTGAGATGGAGGCAGATGATTTGCTGTGGTGACCCCTGAAGGGAAAAGCTGAAAGGAAAAGAAGAAGAATGAAGTAAAAAAAAAAAATTGTGCTACCGCATCAGTGCCATAGGATAAGTAAATTATTGCACTGTTTGCCGTGAGATAAGTTAAATTATTATGCAAGACTGATATGCACAAAATAGTAGCAGGACTGTCTGCTTATAAAATATTTTGAGTGAATGATATGTCTCCAAATCTGGCATATATTAAGTCTGAGCTATTTTATAAAATTTTACTCAAGTATACAGGAGCGTTGGGACAGAGTTATCATTCATTCAGTTCCTGAATCAATTAATATTAATTAGGGTCACAGGGAGGCTGACGCTCATTTCAGCCGACTCTGGGAAAGGGCAGGGTACACCCTAGACAGCTCACCAGGCCATTGTAGGGCCAACACTTACACGACCATTGTAGGGCTAACACTTACACAACCATTCATACACTCTCTTTAACTAATAATATTAATTTATTAATATTTTGCAGTTAAGTAAATTGCATCAACCTTACAATTGTCTGGTGAGCTGTTCAGTGTGTACCCTTTCTTTGTCCAGAATCATGCCATCCTTTGTGTGACTCAAATCAAGATTAATTGCCCACTTTGCTGGCCCACTTTCTTAAAGGGGCCGTACATATAACTATATAGTAAATATAACATATAGCATCTTCTTTTCCTTTTGGCTGTTCCCTTCAGGAGTCGCCACAGGGAATAAATGTCTCCATCTTCATGGAAGTCATATTAATGATTCGCATGTTTGATTTGGCATAGGTTTTTACATTGGATGCCCTTCCTGACACAACCCTTTAGAAAGGGGCAGAAACATGCTGATGACTTTGCAGCTACTCTTGTCGAAAGTCAGCAATGGTTCTTTTACATGAACCTCTCACCATAGACAGTGAGAGACATGGCCTGCCTTTGATAACCCAGTTAACTGTCCTGGGAGGGCAGTGACAACCTTGTGGTGAATGGGACTCAAACTCCCATTCCTAGGATCAGCAATCCAGCACCTTTTACCACCCGGCCACCACTGCCCTAAATATAACATATAGCATATACAGTCGGCCTTCTACTTACGAAAATGTCTGAATACGAAAAATCCAGGTTATAAAAAACGTTTTCCGAAATTTTCGTCCTCTGTATACGAAACACCTTCTTCCTACGAAAAGTGCCAAACGCGCCATTCAAAAACTCAACCGCGCTATTCAAACATTAAAACGCACCATTCAAACATTCAAATAATGCACGGGTTGTGCTCTCATTGGCTGTCTCCCAACATCTCGCCTCGCTGGTCTCCCATTAGCCAGGAGGGAGCTGATTCTCCTTAGTACTGCACCCATAAAGCTTGTTTGTCACACGAGTAAAGGAGAGCTGTACTGTTGGTCTGCAAGTTTCGAGAGTGCTCATTGCAGTTTATTTTTCGTTTTTTAAGTTGTTTAATTCAGTGAATGTTTAATAAATGTGGCGCTCTCCGCCGAATATGGGTAAAATGCGGTTCATCCGGACCTCCGATCCCTCACGCAAACAAGTGAATGTTGAGTACTAAACAAGTGTTCAAAGCGCCGTTGCCTGCTTGACATATTGGAAGTCCGGACAAGCCGCGTTACGCCCCAAAATGCTCCAGTGTCGGCCGTGATGCCTCCCGCACTTGGCGGAGTGTGTCACAAATGTTTAATAATGTTTAATATTGTTTGGTTTAGTTAATAAAAAAATTGGTGAATAAATAATGTTTAATGTTTAATATTGTTTGGTTTGGTTAATAAAAAAAGGTTCATAAAAAATGTTCTGAATCTCCATAGTAGTGTACTCATGCCTGTTTGTCACACGCGTAAAGGAGAGTTGTATTGCTGGTTCCTGAGTTTCGTGAGTTTATTTGAGAGTGCTCATCTTATAATGTTATAAAATACTGCTGGGGGGGTCACAAACAAGATTAATTAATTCATAAGTAGAAGGCTGACTGTATAATATAAAATAAAACTGCGACTGGCTTTGGTAGAATAATTGCAGTAAATACAGCAGCAACTTGTATTTCACCTCCGAGAATAGACTTGGCAAGGAATTTTCAAGTAGTAATTCCAATCTGTTTAATCTTCTTGTTTTGATTTCCTGGTTTATTTCACTGATGTAGATTGATGAGAGCAAAACAGAATGAAATTTTGTATATAACATCACTACCATCAGCAAGCTGTGCATTCTGACACCTTTCTATCATAAACAGCATGACATGTTACACCAGTTGTCAATAAGCCTTGGGCACCCATGACATTGTCAGCAGTTCACTGGTTGTACTTTTGAAGAGCACGTGCAGATAAAGGTCTGGTGAGCATTCCAGAAACACTCTCAAAGACTTGCTGGTTTTGGAGATGATTAGGCCCAAGTCATTAAGCCAGAGGTAACTCAGATCCCTTACAGCTGTGAATACTTTTCTGCTTTCAACACATTCCCTTCATGAACCTATTTCTTACTTACTGCTTAATACAGCTCACTCTATCGCAGGTGGCAATGTACCAAGACATTAAGAAATTATTGGATAATATGAAGTGTGATAATCATTCGGTCGAAGACTTGTAATCATGCAAAGCCAAAGGCCTCAGCAACAGAGTGATTATCTGTAGGATTTCACATGCAGGATTAATAGAGTACATCAAAATCAAAATCATATTTCACTGTATTTAATATTTCTTGGTTAACGTGGCACCTGCCATAGAGTGTTAGGAGTACAAGTGTGAAGCATTCATGCCACTAAATTAAGCCGTAGACTGTCATGCTGCTTCATTGACATGCAATAGTCATAGAATAATTATTCATCTTATTCAATAGCAATGATGCAAAAGTTCAGTTATCCCATAGTAGTGATGGAATATCAATAAATATTTATTGACTTTTCACCAATCAGAAGTGAGAGAATCTGTTTATAAATAATATTCAATGATGGTTTACTTTCAGGGGAAATGTTTTTGAAACTGAGCCTGATATTCCCAGATATACCAACTTTTTAAAAATATTCTCATTGTAGAGGTAAATTTCTTTTGTCATACAGTATTGGATTCCCTTGTATATGTGTATATATATATATATATATATATATATATATATATATATATATATATATATATATATATATATATATATATATATATATATATATATATATATATATATATATATATATATATATATATATATATATATATATATATATATATATATATATATATATATATATATATATATAGAGAGAGAGAGAGAGGATTTTCTGAGTAGATCCTTCCGTAGGAGAGTGCTCAATACTTTTTGGTAGAGCAAATAACAAAAGGACAGGACAAAGACTTTCTATTGAAACTCCATTTATCACTACAGATCTGTTTCGAGGGGTGGAGAAACCATCCTCTCTCTTCAGGTGATTATAGAAGAATCTTCTTTAGAAGATGTATAGAATGTTCATCTATAATCACCTGAAGAGAGAGGATGGTTTCACCACCCCTTGAAACAGATCTGTAGTGATAAATGGAGTTTCAATAGAAAGTCTTTGTCCTGTCCTTTTGTATATATATATATATATATATATATATATATATATATATATATATATATATATATATATATATATATATATATATATATATGATTTTCTGAGTAGATCCTTCCGTAGGAGAGTGCTCAATACTTTTTGGTAGAGCAAATAACAAAAGTATATAAAGTATATAAAGTATAAGTAAATAACTTTTGTATATATATATATATATATACACACACACACACACACACACACACACACACATATATATATATATATATATATATATATATATATATATATATATATATATATATACTAGTATATATTCTTTTGTGATAAAATATATGGGTGAAACCATGTCCATTTGTCTTAAGACAAATAAGGCAGCAGGCCCAGATGGGTTATACCCTAGGGTGCTCAGGGAGGTTTGTGAGATCATCTCTAAACCACTGTTGGTTATTTTTAGGCAGTCATTAGTGACTGGAGAAATTCCAAATGATTGGAAACAGGGTATCATTATACCAATATATAAGAAAGGGGATCGTACAGAGCCAGGCAATTACAGGCCTGTCAGTCTTACTTGCATAGCATGCAAAATACTGGAATCTATCATAAAAGACAAGCTTGAGTCATTTCTTGAGCATAATAACATCTTGAAGGATAGCCAACATGGTTTTCAAAGGGTAGGTCATGCCTGACAAACCTTTTGGAATTCTTTGAGGAGGCCACAAATACTTATGATCAGAGCAGGGCCTATGACATTATTTATTTGGACTTTCAAAAAGCATTTGATACAGTACCACATGAGAGACTAATTTTTAAAACGAGGTCTGTTGGAATTGTAGGAGGTATTCTGGAGTGGATTAAGAACTGGTTACAGGATAGAACACAGAGAGTTGTGGTTGGAGGGATTTCATCTGAGCAAGGAATTGTGGGAAGTGGAGTCCCTCAGGGATCTGTGTTGGGACCCTTGCTCTTCCTCATCTATATTAATGACCTTGATAGGGACATTGAGAGCACATTGGTGAAATTTGCTGACGATACTAAACTGGGCGGTTTGGCAAATAGTCTGGAGTCTACTAAGGTTATTCAGGACGATTTGGATAGACTTCGAATTTGGGCAGATACATGGCAAATGAAATTCAATGTCGCTAAATGTAAAGTTCTACATGTAGGGAATAAAAACATTAGACAGGAGTATTTCATGGGAGGTTTAAAACTAGAATGTTCCTCTCAGGAAAAGGATCTGGGTGTGATGGTTGACCAGTCCCTCACTGGTACTAGCCACTGTGCGTTAGCAGTAAAAAAGGCAAATAGGATGGTGGGTTACATAGCCAGGAGTATTGAGTATAGATCTAAAGATGTTGTCCTTCTCTTGTATAACACATTGGTTAGACCACATTTAGAGTATTGTGTACAGTTTTGGGGACCATACTTGAAAAAAGACATCGAGTCTCTCGAAAAAGTTCAGAGAAGAGCAACAAAGCTAATTCCGGGTATAAAAAAGGAATCCTATGAGGAGAGGCTGAGGATCCTAAACCTTTTCAGTCTTCAAAAAAGAAGAATTAGAGGTGATCTGATTGAGGTCTTTAAGTATCTTAAGGGGATTAATAAAGTCAACTATGCCCGATTACTTAGGCTAAGTTCTGTAAGTAGAACTAGGGGTCATAAATGGAAGTTATTCAAGGGTAAATTTAGCACAAATATTAGGAAATATTTTTTCTCGCAGAGGGTAATTTCAGTGTGGAATAGATTGCCTAACCACGTTGTCGAAGCAGAAACCTTACAAGTCTTCAAAAGCAGACTTGATCTAGTGCTGGATACCATCTAGTCATGGTGCGTCTTTAAGGTTAGAGTCACTTTAGAATAGGACAATGGTGAGCTTAGTTGGGCTGAATGGCCTGTTCTCACCACTCATGTTATGTTATGTTATGTTATGTTATGAACAATTTCAAACAATATCCATCGCCTCATCATTGAAGAATCTTTATTTTACTCACATTATTACAGAGAGAATAAATATTTGATATTAACAAAAAATATTTTGCAGCTATTTGTTTGGTGCTTGCCTCATGATGGCTTTTTTGGTGTTCCGTTCAGGATGGAGGAGAATAATGTAGCATTTTGGAGCAAATATGGCTACCAACAGGCCAAAACTAGATGCCAGGATAGCGAAGACCTCTACAGCCACAGAATATTTCCCTGGAGAGCTGACATATGCAGGAATAAAAGTGATCCACACAGCACAGAATATCAACATGCTAAACGTGATGAATTTGGCTTCGTTAAAGTTATCCGGAAGGTTCCTTGCTAAAAAGGCCAGAACAAAGCTCACGGCCGCCAGCAGGCCGATGTACCCTAATAGACTTACAAACCCAAATACAGAACCTACAGCACATTCAAACACTATTTTAGAGCTGATGTAGCGAGTGTTCTTATAGGGTGTTGGAGATGCAGTAGCCAACCACACTGTACAAATAACCACCTGCACACATGTGAGGACCAGGACTGTTCCTCGCTGTTGGGCCACGCCAAACCACTTCATAGCGTTCTGGCCTTCTGGTCGAGAGGATTTAAACACAGCCACAACCACCATGGTTTTGACCAGAATACTAGCGACACACAATACGAAGCTGATACCAAATGCCACATGTCTCAGTTGGCATGTCCACAGCTGAGGTTGGCCAATGAACAGCAACACGCACAGGAAACACAGTTTGAGTGACACTAGAAGCAGGAAACTCAGCTCAGAGTTGTTGGCCCGGACCACAGGGGTGTGGCGGTGATGCACAAACACAATCAGAACCCCAGTACAGAAACAGGTCCCCAAAAGGGAAGCTGTTGTTAAGGAAATACCCAGCGGCTCTTCATAGGACAGGAACTCCACCTCTTTTGGGACACAGTGGTCCTTCTCTGGGCTGGACCAGAACTGATCAGGGCATTTGATGCATTCATTAGAATCTTAAAAAGAGAACAAAAAATGTGCATGATTTATTTTCAAAGAATGAGCCACATTTCAGTGGTATATTGTATCTTGTATTAAATATAAAGCTGAGGTTCACCAGTTGTGTTGCTGATCTCTCCATCAGCACAGGGCAGACAGTCAAAGCAGCAGATGGGCATGTTCTTCTTTCTGGCTCTTCTGGTTCCCAGAGGACAACTTTCACTGCACACAGACCTGGGTGGCTAAAGGATAGAGAGGTTCGATTTATCAGTTCAGCAATGCAGTGTGTTACTTCTACCATATGTTTACTCTTCATTTACTGCTGGTAATATTTATGTGCAAGCAAAAAAATAAATTAGTTTAAAAAATAAATGTAATTTAACTATTGCTATAAATCTGTCTAGTCACACCGAATGAGCTTTTTATTTATATGTTCTAAATACATGTATATCAAGGGCGTAGGCTGGTCTGACCGTGGGGGGGTGCACATCTCAGTTGACTGGAACTCGAGTCCCAGGGGCTATAGGCCTGAGCCTTAAAGGGGAAATGAAACGCCGGCTAAATAAGTTGGCGGTAGCTTAAGTATAGTTTCTTGAAGCGATTGTGGCTTACATTTTATATCATAAATAAACCATTGCACACACAGTGATTTTGTTTGATGTGCTTGTCGTATAAGTTATCGACCCGAAAGCCGCCATCGCTAAGTGCCCGCCTACACAAAGTTACCGTAACATCACTGAGTTGATACAAAGTACCACATGAAATATAGTGCACGCATGTCACAGCATATTATATAATATAAACAACATGGATCTATCGCCAACAACATGCACAGTTTCTCAGCAGGAGACAATTCATCAATTACTCTCAGAAGACGAATCAAATTTTATCGTTCAACCAAAAACATTTTCCAATATATTTCAATCTACAGCTGCAAGTACATGTGCTAAATACATTTACAAATTGAGCTAAAGTTATTTATCTATTCAAAGGCACAAACAAATATTAATACATATTTACAGCACAAAATCATACTATTAATTTTATAAAAGTACTGAGCATTAGGCTGCAGATCCAGGCGGGATGGCTTATCATTATTTTAGCCATTCATTCTCTGTACGTCAATGTTTGTGCTCTAACACATGTGCAGGAACCGGAGGCGGTACTAAGAAGCTATCATTGCTTACTGATAATATTATGATTGTTGATTGGTCAGCTCAGGCTTGCACATGCACAGTAGCCGTTACACGTTAACTTCGGCTTTACTTTCTGACTCTAGTCATGCGGAACTTATCGCCGACTTTCTCTTCAATAACAGTCACTAAGTTTATTTATAAGATTATGAATACACAGAATTTCTTTTCCAGCGGAACTCAACTCCTGCTATGGGGGGTGCATGTGCACCCTGTGCACCCCCCCCAGCCTACGCCCTTGAAAATGTATGTCCAGAATATATTTTTACTCATTATTATTATTATTATTATTATTATTATTATTATTATTATTATTATTACACACGTCCTGCTCTTTATGACATTTTGACTTTATGACATACTTTCTTTGATTCAAAGTTCCAGAACAATGCATCCTCATGCAGTGTAAGGATTTGATCTTTCTGAGACGCTTCATTCACCACACCAACTGTGTGAACTCTGATTGAACCGTCGTGGTGTGGTTTCCAGTTCATGACATCATAAATTGCCAAAGTATCACCATATTTGTCAAAAGATACATGGTCCCCAAAACTAGTGGTAAAATTAACACGCTGTAGGTAATGGACAACCTGTAGTGGTGATCAGAAGAGACATACCAAACATGTGTTCAGACTGAACATGTCTTCACATAAACACTTTCCATGATTAATAAATTCATTTTAAGGAATAAATTCAAACTCGCAGCTGATTAAATCAAAATTATTTGTTTGTTAATTTTTTTATTATCTGTCAACGGATAGTGGTGGCCTAGTGGTATAGGGTGCTGGATCACTGATCCTTAGGGTTGGGGGTTCAAGCCCCACTCTCAACAGGTTGCCACTGTCCTCCCCAGTGAAGCTAACTGGGTTATCAAAGGCCGGCCATGTCTCTCACTGTCTATGGTGAGGCATGTAAAAGAACCATTTCTGACTTTCGTAAAGTGTAGCTGCAAAGACATCAGCGTGTTTCTGTCCTTTGCTAAAGGGTTGTGTCAGGAAGGGCATCCGACGTAAAAACCTATGCCAAATCAAACATGCGAATCATTCGCTGTGGTGACTCCTGATAAAGGGAAAAAGCCGAAAGAAATCAGTCAGTCAGCTGATTAAATTGATTGGAGACATTATTGTTGAAATTTTTGCTTCTTTTTGATTTTTCAACTTTAAGGTTAAAATGCGAAGTTGTTATATCTCAAAATATTGTGCAGTACAATGTATGTGTCAGAAACGAATCAGTGTCCCCCCAGAAGAGCCGGAGGAAGTGGCTGGGACGCCTGGACCTCATTGCTTAGGCTGCTGCCCCCGCGAAGTGGGAGAAGAAGAAGAAGAAGAAGAAGAAGATATATGTAGGCATGTTATTTATTTATTTATTATGTATTTTAGAAATTGTACGATAATTAAATACTTTTTTAAAAAGGCCAGATGCATAGGTACTAGTTTAGGAATCCCTCGTTGTAAAAGCGCACACACACACACACACACACACACACACACACACACACACACACACACACACACACACACACACACACATCTCTATTTATCTCCGTGTTTTTCTTCTCACTGCATTGTGTGTGGAGTTTATACATCAGTAAGCAGGTATAAGTATGTATTCCTTAATTTTACCTGCCAAGGTTGCAATGTGGATATTTGGGCACAGCTGTTACCAAGAAATGGACCTTTTCCTTCCTGGCACTGTGTCAGATCATGCAGGGCATGAGCGAGTGCATACACTGCTTTATATACATTATAAGAAGGCCTTAGTTCAGATGTATCACTATATACTGCATTTGTGATGCTCAAATCTTCATCTCCTGTGCAAATAACTATCCTGTCTTCCACAGGAGCCTGTATGCCATCTAAATTAAACTTGCATCCAAACATCTCCTCCCAGAAGATCCGCATTATGTTATTTGCTGACAGCGAGTCAGGTCGGAGATGTAGGAGAAAGTCTCGAAGCCCTTCAATCTCTCCACGACGGATGGCGATGCCTAGAGTTCCCCCAAGGAATGGTAGGAGGCGCGGTGTGAGGAAGACAGTTGAAGTAGCCCAGGCCTCACTTGCAATCCACTGCTTTCCGGTGACATTTCTTCGAACCACTTCATCCATTATAGGCAATAAATACGTTTCAGTGGAAATCATCACCACCACCTTAGCTGTGGAGGTTTCGATCACCTTCATAATACGCTCTATATCTCTGTAGTTATTGTCCATTGGTAGGATCTCAGAAAAGGCCACACAGCCACCCAGCTCTTTTTGAACATCCTGGTGGAAGGACTGAGCAGCGTGGATACCATAGTCATCGTTGCTGTACACCAGGCCTACCCAGGTCCAACCAAATCGTTGTAAGATTTTCATGATGGCATGTACCTGGAAGGCATCACTGGGGATTGTTCTGAAAAATGAGGGGAACCGATGCCGATCACTGAGGCAGGAGCAAGTGGCAAAGTAGCTCACCTGATAGAAAGGGAGACAGCAAAGCAAAGGGTATGAGAGGAAAATAAAGTGCAACACATAAAAAAAAAAAAAAAAAAAAAAAAAGATCATTTACAAGGAAGCATAACTTTTAGAGTGATTTTTTTTCTCAGTTCTGAGACAGCAAACCAAACCCCTGAATCTGTACCATGGGCACTCGAAACAGTCCCAGGACACTAGAGATAGCAATGGAGTGAGTAGAACCCGGGTCTCCTACTATCCCAATCACTGGGGGAGAACTGGTGCAGTTCAGGCTGGAAGCAGTTGCATCACCTCCACTAATCAGAGCTGTGGCTGCTCGAAATGCCACAGCAAGCTTCACGCAGTTATCATACAGTTGGTAACCCAGTGTGATGTTCGGAAGCAGATTGGGATTCGTATTAATTTCATCAATAGCAAAAACCATCGTCATTGCCTGCCTGAAGCCTTCCATGTCAAACCTGTTGCAATATCAAAGACATAAAAGGAAAATCATGTGGGAGGAAAAAGTAAAAATAAACACCCCGCAGTTCATGTTGAAGCACAACAGCTGCTTTGATAACAGATTAATAATTTCATGCATATTATACCCAAAGTGACTTTCACTGAAAAACATGATGGTTTCTCTTCTCATTATTTCCCTTCGCTGAACTCACTGTTCACAATAGGGTTGTTCCGGCTCACTTGTGAAGCTCAACTCTGGAAATACAGTAAACAAGTTAATCTCAAACAGGCCTCCGAGAATGAGGTCTCCGGTCTGGCGCATCCCATTTAGCCTGAAGTGGCCCTGCATCTGGCAGTCTCTTAAATGGAGGTCCAATCCGGTGCCTGTTGAACAGAAGAAAGGCAACAATGAGCTCCAAGCTATACACAGATATATATATAAAGCAGGGCACATCGCTTCCTCTCCCTGCTTCCTAACCTCCCCTTTACTTTCTGTGCTAAGTTTACAGTCCAGTTTTATGTAGTTGGCAAGGTCACATGACCCTCTGTGGAACTACTGCCATCATAGTTTTATTTATTTATTATTTTTCAGTTCTATGCTTTAGATGTGTGATGTAAATGTAATTGATTCACGTCAGCATGTTTCTGACCTGTGATGGCCTGGTGAGCCTTCCAGGGTGCACTCTGCCCTTGCCCGATGTCGGCTGGGATGGGCGCCAGCCTCCCTGCAGCCTGAATTAGGATTCATCAGATCAGGAACTGAATGAATGAATGGATAAATTATTTGAATACATTTGCATGAATAAATATTTTATTGCTCACCCAGAAATGTAAAGCAGATCCTGTCACATGACAGAAAACAAATGTGATGTCAAATATTCCAAATTTACTCAGTTAAATTGTGAAATATCATACAAAACACTGCAACTGTTGCTAATAATTGAATAATCTATCATGCCTGCTGTAATGTAATTAGTCTCAATCACTCAATCATTCACTCACTCACTCACTCACTCACTCACTCACTCACTCACTCATTTGGTGAACAGGTCACAGAGATTTCAGCTGACATGGGGTGATGGCAGAGTACACCCTAAACAGCTTACCAGGCCACCGCAGGGCAACACAGACAACCAATCACACTCACATTCACACCTAAGGTCGATTTGGAAAAGCCACTTAGCCTACTGTGCATCACTTTGGACATTAGGGGGACATCAGGAGGCCACCATTGTAACGCTACCCGAGTTATAAAAAATAAATAAAAAAAACTTTGCCTTCATCTTCTTCCAGTTATTCTGGGGCCAAGTCGCCGCCTAAGCAGTGAGATCCAGATGTTCCTCTTTCAGGCGGACACTGTGGGGGCCTCCTCCCGTTTGTACATGCCACACAGTGGAAGCATTCAGGATACATTCTAATCAGATGCCTGAGCCATCTGTTCTGGCTCCTCTCAACGCGGAGGAGCAGCGGTTCTACTCCGAGCCCCAGCACCCTGCAAAGGAAGTTCATTTCAGATGCTTGTATTCACAATCTTTAATTGAAATAGTTTAAATTATTGTGTTTTGTTTGGAGGATAGAGGACCTTGACTTGTGTACGTTGTCTCAGAATTATTTGACATGCCACATATCTACCTGGGTCAGAAATATATCTTGGGACAGGTGGCTGTAGGATCCATTGGAACCTGCAGATGGCAATATTGGATCAGTCTTTACATCTATTGTAAAAAAATAAATATAACATTTACATTTCCCAAACAATGCGGTAACTTCATGGACACTTACAAACTTAAAAAAACACACACACACACACACACACACACACACACACACACACACACACACACACACACACACACACACACACACAGTGTCTACTTTAATGAGATTTTTTTAATGTAATTTCATTAACTTTAATTCAGTGTAAGTGACAAAAAATATTTCTAATTCTTTCCCTTTTTTTCTGTGTATTAATTGTCACCCTTAAATGATTATGTAATTTTTCCCCCTTCCCAACCCTCCATTCCTCCTCATTGGTCTGCGTAGATATCAGTCCGTTATAAAAACAGATGACAGAAGTCAACCAGTTCCTCCATACACAGTAGTATGGACATCCATACTCATGAATTCACCCAGAAGCCTTTGTAATGCTTGGGAATATGCCCGGGTGTGAGCTGGCACTGTTGGCTATTTTTCTGCTCCTCTGGCCCAAGGTTCAATCCTCAGAGGCGAGCAGTGGCTGTCAGAGAGTGGAGAACTTTCATCCTCATGTGCTGGAGATGGACGGAGATATTATTCTTGGAGGGCTCTTCCCTCTGCATTACATCACAACAGAGCCTGATTATGTTTTTACAGACCAGCCCCAGGTTCAGAGGTGTAGTGGGTGAGTGATGCCACTCGTTCTGATAGAAATTAGTTTATGATGGATAGACATCCATGTGAAAAAAAAGATGCCTGTATTAGTCACTGAGAGATCTCTGGTTCTGTCTAGGGTGGTAAATTTCTGCATGGAGAATACATAGATAAATAGATAAAAATAAATAAACAGGCTTTTTGCGAATACTATAAAACAGCAGATTGAGACCTACACAACTATCTGTTTTTTGTTGTTGTTTTGTTTGTTTTTTTCCCCCCCAGGTTTGATCTGAGAGCTTTCCGTTGGGTACAGACTATGATGTTTACCATTGAAGAGATAAACAATAATTCCCAGCTTTTGCCAGGAGTGAAACTGGGTTATCGGATTCTGGACAGCTGTGATCACGTTCACACCAGTCTGCAGAGTGCATTCTCTTTACTCAATGGATCTTCTTTACCTAAAACAGAGCTCCCTGCTGCAAGAAGCCTTCATTGCCTATCAAAAGCTCCTGTTCCTGCAATCATAGGGCTGGCGTCATCAACACCAACCCGAGCTGTAGCCCACACGTTTGGGCCTTTTGATATTCCTATGGTGAGCTTTGACTTGGGTGGGAAAGAAACACACAGGAACTCACTCATGCTATATATAAATTTACATTTGGTTTAAGCATCAAGCGCCTCAAAAAATATTTATTTATATATGTTTTACTCATTTAAATATTTAATGAAGAAAAAGAAATGAAGATACTCAAATACTGTATTATGATTTCTTTACACACCCAGCCTGGTCTACACAGCTAAACACTGATATGGGCAAGTACAACAGTTTCGAAATTATCATAATGCAAAACTGTTGACACATACTTTTAATGAAAAATTGCACAACAATAATATAATTAGTATAAACAAGATAAACAAGCAAAGGGTATTCAGCATCATGCTTCCAAAACTCATTTATCATAAAGATTCCTGATGATTGCATTAGAGGCAGTAATTTAGAAACTATTTCCTTCTAATCGCATTGTAATGTATTTTTGAACAGCACACAGAGAATTTACATTGTTGTCTTCTAGTGATTGTGGAAATCCAATATTTTTTATTGGATTAAGATGTACGAAGTAGCAATAGAAAGAAAAATCTCATTGCATTATAGATAGAGCTTATAACAATAAAATACAGCTAAAGTTAGGTTTTGGAATATAGCATTATCCAGAGCAATTTACAGCTATCATTGAATTTATCCAACTGGGCCAAAAGTTGAGGGCCTTGCTCAAGGGCCCAACAGTCCCAGATTAGTAGGATTGGGGCTCAAACCCCTGAGCATTTGGATCAGTAACCAAGAGTCTTACCTACTGACACACCACTACCCTCTTCTTCTTCTTCTTTTATTACAAACATTAAAATACTGTTGAATCCATTCATTCATTCATTTTCTGAACTGCTTAATCCTACTTATGGTCGCTGGGAGGCGGGTGCCCATTTCAATCCACTCTGGGCGAGGGCAGGGCACACCCTGGAAGGCTCATCAGGCCATCGGAGATGCTCTTGACTTATCATTTAAAAAAGTATGATAAAGGCTTTATATATTTATGAAACAATAAGGACTCTAACCATAACTGAAAACTTTAGCGTTGGTTGTATCTGTTCTTGGATTGAATAAAAATGTGCAGACAGTGTGGCTGCCAGATGTTTAGAATTGTGCCAAAAACTATATTAAATATTATTCCTCAGAACATACTCACATGGCCCAAGGTACATTATATAAATGTTTATTTCACTCATTCCACGTTTTATTTAAATGCTTTCAGATCAGCTACTTTGCAACCTGCACATGTCTGACTGATAAGCACGTGTACCCAGCCTTCCTCCGAACGGTCCCCAGTGATGTTTTCCAGGTGCAGGCTCTGGTGCAGTTGATGGCCCACTTTGGTTGGCGCTGGGTAGGAACAATAGGCACAGAAGATGACTATAGCCGGTACGGAATACAAGCTTTTACTGAGCAGCTGGAAGAATGGGGCGGTTGTGTTGCTTTTCACCGCACCATCCCCCAAGTGCCCAATGAAAACCAGATCAGTGCCATCATTGATGTCCTGGAGGCCTCCACAGCCCGAGTGATTGTGGTATTTGCCACAGAAGGTCAACTTTTTGAGCTGCTATCAGAGGTGGCATTGAGGAACCTGACAGGCTGGCAGTGGGTGGCGAGTGAAGCCTGGGTCACTGCCAGTATCCTTACAGCACCGGAGTTTCAGCATGTGTTAACAGGAACACTGGGATTTTCCTTTAGGGGTGCAAATATCACTGGGCTTGCTGAGTTTCTCCTGAAAGTACGGCCATCAGATAACCCAAGTTCGATCTTCACTAACATGTTCTGGGAGGAACAGTTCAACTGCCGTCTGGGTAATTTCACCAGCGAGGGATTGGACAGACCACTTTGTACTGGGTTGGAAAATCTTAAGCAGGTTGAAAGCAGTTACACAAGCACCACTTCGGTGCGGGTTTCTTATAACGTGTATAAGGCAGTGTATGCCGTCGCTCATGCGCTACACCACCTGCTACAGTGCACACCTATAGCACAAACCTCTGATCAGAGAAGCTGTAACACTGGTGCACAATTCGAACCTGGACAGGTGCTCATGCAATATATTGAAACATTACTATTTTTGTATACTTATGTTCTAAAGTAATAAATCCCTGTTTATTTATTAAATATTAAATTAATAAATAAATAAATAACTTTATTTATGCATTGTATTCCCAGTTGCTTTATCATCTACGGAACGTGAATTTCACTAACCAGTTTGGAGAAGTGGTTTATTTTGATGAACAGGGTGAGCCAGTACCCTTGTATGATTTAATAAACTGGCAGAATGATGGCCAGGGTGGAATCAGGTTTCAGAGAGTGGGCAGCTATGATGGTTCAGCACCACGTTGGGAACAGCTCAAGATGAACATGGACTCAATTGAGTGGACAGGAGGACAGAGCAAGGTCATTCATTCCTTTCTTGATTTTCTGAAGCACTTAATTCCAATTAGGGTCACTGGGAGGCTGGCATGTATCTCAGCCGGCTCTGTGCGAGGGCAGAGTACATAATGGACAGAAGTACACTGACAGCTGTGAAGCCTGATATACAGCAATATTTCACGTATTGATCAAATCATCTCAGCCATCAGCGTGTTTCTGCCCTATGATGGCCTGGTGAGCTATCCAGAGTGTATTCTGCCCTCTCCCAGAGTCGGATGAGCCATGCATCAGTGTCCCTATGACTCTAAGTAGTATTAAGTGCTTCAGTAACTAGATGAATGGATGATTGAATTTATACAAACTAATTTCAGTGTACATCACTCTGCAGGTTCCTTTGTCTTTATGCTCGACCCCCTGTCCCCCAGGGACTAGGCAAGCCACACAACCAGGTCAACCCATTTGCTGTTTTGACTGTCTGTCTTGCACTGATGGAGAGTTTACCAATACAACAGGTATTTTTTAATTTATATATTTTAACAGGTATATATACCGGATCGGTCGAGGCCCGGGTTAACAACGACCGCCATCAGTGCTGTTAACCAACAGGGTGCTGGTGGAAATTGGACTATTGTTGGTCGAAGACATTGAAGAAGGAGAGGCGGGAGGCGTGTCCGTAGGCAGAGAGAGAAGAGGAAAGGCAGGAGTCTAGAACTGAAAGTATGGACTTTGAATGTTGGAACTATGACAGGAAAAGGTAGAGAGCTGGCTGACATGATGCAGAGGAGGAAGGTGGACATACTGTGTGTTCAGGAGACCAGGTGGAAAGGTAGCAAGGCTAGAAGCTTAGGAGCAGGGTTTAAGCTGTTTTTTCATGGTGTGGACGGGAAGAGAAATGGAGTAGGCGTCATCTTGAAGGAGGAGTTTGTCAGGAATGTTCTAGAAGTGAAAAGAGTGTCAGACAGAGTGATGAGTCTCAAGTTAAAAATTGACGGCATGATGTTCAATGTTGTTAGTGCTTATGCCCCACAGGCAGGATGTGAGCTAGAAGAGAAGGAGACATTCTGGAGTGAGTTAGATGAAGTGATGCAGAATACCCCCAAAGATGAAAGAGTAATCATTGGGGCAGACTTCAATGGACATGTTGGTGCAGGAAACAGAGGGGACGAGGAAGTGATGGGCAGGTTTGGTATCCAGGACAGGAACGCAGAAGGACAGATGTTGGTAGATTTTGCAAAAAGGATGGAAATGGCTGAAGTAAATACTTTCTTCCAGAAGAGAGAGGAGCATAGACTGACTTATAAAAGCAGAGGTAGGAGCACACAGGTAGACTACATCTTGTGTAGCCGATGTAATTTGAAGGAAGTTAGTGACTGCAAAGTAGTAGCGGGTGAGAGTGTTGACAAACAGCATAGGATGGTGGTGTGCAGAATGACACTGATGGTGAGGAAGGTGAAGAAGGCAAAGGCAGAGCAGAAGACAAAGTGGTGGAAGCTGAAAAAGGAGGAGTGTTGTGTTGTCTTCAAGGAGGAGTTGAAACAGGCTTTGGGTGGACAGGAAGTGCTTCCAGGAGACTGGACAACTACAGCTAATGTGATCAGGGAGGCAGTTGGAGAATACTTGGTGTCGTCTGGAAGGAGAGGAGATAGGGAAACTTGGTGGTGGAATGAGAAAGTGCAGGAGTGTGTACAAAAGAAGAGGTTAGCTCAGAAGAAGTGGGACATAGAGAGGACCGAAGAGAGTAAACAGGAGTACAGGGAGACACAGCGTAAGGCGAAGGTAGTGGTGTCAAAGGCCAAACAGAGGGCATATGATGACTTGTATGCTCGATTGGAAAGTAAAGAGGGAGAAAATGATTTATACAGGTTGGCACAGCAGAGAAATAGAGATGGGAAGAATGTGCAGCAAATTAGAGTGATTAAGGACAGAGAGGGAAATGTATTGACTGATGACAGAAGTGTGCTGGGAAGATGGGAAGAGTACTTTGAAGAGCTGATGAATGAGGAAAATGAGAGAGAAAAAAGAGTAGAAGAGGTGACTGTTGAGGACCAGGAAGTAGCAAAGATTAGTAAGGGTGAAGTGAGGAGGGCGTTGAAGAGGATGAAGAATGGAAAGGCAGTTGGCCCTGATGACATACCGGTGGAAGTATGGAAGTGTCTAGGAGAGGAAGCAGTAGATTTCCTGACAAGAACATTCAACAAGGTCGTAGAGAGTGAGAGGATGCCAGAGGAATGGAGGAGAAGTGTGCTGGTGCTCATTTTTAAGAACAAGGGAGATGTGCAGAGTTGTGGCAACTACAGAGGGATAAAATTGATGAGCGATACGATGAAGTTATGGGAAAGAATAGTGGAAGCAAGACTAAGGGCAGAGGTCAGCATTTGTGAACAACAGTTTGGTTTCATGCCAAGAAAGAGCACCACAGATTGCGTGTTTGCCTTGAGGATGTTAATGGAGAAGTACAGAGAAGGTCAGAAGGAGCTGCATTGTGCCTTTGTGGATCTGGAGAATGCATATGACAGGGTGCCGAGAGAGGAACTGTGGTATTGTATGAGAAAGTCTGGAGTGGCAGAGAAGTATGTTAGAGTGGTGCAGGACATGTATGAGAGATGTAAGACAGTGGTGAGGTGTGCTGTCGGTGTGACAGGAGAGTTCAAGGTGGAGGTGGGACTGCATCAAGGGTCAGATCTGAGCCCCTTCTTGTTTGCTATGGTGATGGACAGGCTGACAGACAAGGTTAGGCAAGAATCTCCATGGACTATGATGTTTGCAGATGACATTGTGATCTGCAGTGAGAGCAGAGAACAAGTGCAGGAAAACCTAGAGAGGTGGAGGTATGCCCTGGAAAGGAGGGGAATGAAGGTTAGCCTCAGTAAGACCGAATACATGTGTGTGAATGCCAAGGACCCAACAGGAACGGTGAGGTTACAAGGAGCAGAGATAAGGAAGGTGGCAGATTTTAAGTACTTAGGCTCAACAATCCAGAGCAATGGAGAGTGTGGAAAAGAGGTGAAGAAGCGTATGCAGGCAGGTTGGAATGGTTGGAGAAAAGTGTCCGGTGTGATGTGTGATAGGAAGGTATTGGCAAAAATGAAAGGAAAAGTGTACAAGACAGTGTTGAGGCCAGCGATGTTGTATGGTTTAGAAACAGTGGCCCTGGGGAAAACACAGGAGGCAGAGCTGGAGGTAGCAGAGATGAAAATGTTGAGGTTCTCTTTGGGAGTAACAAGGATGGATAGGATCAGGAATGAGCACATCAGAGGGACAGCACATGTAAGAGGTTTTGGAGACAAAGTCAGAGAGGCTAGATTGAGATGGTTTGGACATGTACAGAGGAGGGATAGTGAGTATATTGGTAGTAGGATGTTGAGGTTGGAACGACCAGGCAGAAGGCCTAGAGGAAGACCAAAGAGACAATTCATGGATGTGGTGAAGGAGGACATGAAGGCAGTTGGTGTAAGAGAAAAAGATGCAGAGGATAGGGTGAGATGGAGGCAGATGATTCACTGCGGTGACCCCTGAAGGGAAAAGCCGAAAGGACAAGAAGATACTGCATACGCATAAAACACCTTTATATATATATATATATTCAATTCCATTACAAAGCAGATTCAGCAGTTCATTTTCTATAACCGTTTAATCCTAATTAGGGTCACGAGGAGGCTGGCGCCCATCCCAACCATCTTCGGGCGAGGGCAGTATACACCCTGGATAGCTCGCCAGGCCATCGCAGGGCGGAAACACACTGCAACTTTGCAGCCTACTCTTGTCAAAAGTCAGCAATGTTTCTTTTACATGAACCTCTCACCATTGGCAGTGAGAGATGTGGCCAGCCTTTGATAACTCAGTTTGCTGTAATGGGGGGACAGTGACAACCTTGTGGAGAGTGGGACTCAAGCCTCCAACCTTAGGATCAGCGATCCAGCGCCCTATAACACGAGGCCACCACTGCCCTTATGAAGCTGATTATTAAATGTATTAAACTAATACGAATATTGACTAATATAATGTATTTTAAAGCAGAATTCTTGTTGAATTCTCTAATCTGATTGGTCAGAAGGTGTTGATTGATTTTTTCTGTGATCGCAGCCCTGGCAAGAGTGCAGCTGCAAATCACCAATATTTGCCATTTCTTTAGCATATGAATCACATGTCTGACACCGTACATACATTCATTCATTCATTCATTCATCCATTATTTAATTTTTTGAACCACTTAATAATAATTATTATCATAGGGAGGCTGGCGTCCATATCAGCCAACTCTGGGTGAGGGCAGGATACACCCTGGACAGCTCACCAGGCCATCGCATGGCAGAAACATGCTGACGGCTCTGCAGCTCCTCTTTACGAAAGTCAGCAGTGGTTCCGTTTCATGAACCTATCACCACAATGAGAGACATGGCCAGCCTTTGATATCCTAGTTAGCTGCACTGTGGGGACAGCAGTGACAACCAAGTGATCGTGGGGATTGAACCCCGACCTTGGGATAGATAATCCAGCATCTTACCCCAGGTCCACCACTGCCCTCTACAGTTCACATAATTTGAGTAAAATAAAATCATAATAAAAATAAGGGAAAAAAAGTGGTATCTCTCAATGAACAAATGTACAGTCATTGTTACGCTAAAATGTCAGGACACAAAATATTTTTTGTACAAATTTGGAAGTTGTCTCCATGTCAAAGGTAAAGATGTTCTTGATTTTTTTTTTTTCCATCACAGCAAGGGCTTTACATTTTTCAGCACAGTAACTTAAAATGCAGCTATAGCAAATATATGCTTTTGTTCAATTTACTTAAAGAAAATATGGAAAACTTGGCTGTGTTAAATACTAATAGCTGCTATAATGTAAGCTGTAGTGTTTGACAGGTCTTGATCACCAAGAATTACATAAAACTACAAATTGCTGTTGTCCAACAAAATGAAAAAATCTTTAGGATTTTCTTGCAGGAGCCACAGAATGTACCCGGTGTCCTCTGTACTACTGGACCAATGCTGAACGTGTGGCATGTGTGGCAGGCGTAGAGGAATTCCTGTCCTTTCAGGAGCTCCTGGGCATCATTCTTGTCACCTTGTCCCTCCTGGGTGTTGCTGCAGCGACTGCTGTCTCTGTAATCTTTTTCCACTTCAGATCTACACCGATAGTCAAAGCCAACAATTCAGAGCTGAGTTTCCTGCTGTTGCTCTCACTGAAACTTTGCTTTCTTTGCTCACTGATATTTCTAGGCCGGCCTTCGATGTGGTCCTGTCAGGCCCGGCAAGCAGCATTTGGCATCAGTTTTGTCCTTTGCATCTCCTGCATCCTGGTCAAAACCATTGTGGTGTTGCTGGCATTCCACTCCACCACGCCCGGCTCTACTTCTCTCAAATGCTTTAGTCCTCTTCAGCAAAGAGCATTTATCGTCAGTTGCACTGCAGGCCAAGCCATACTCTGCACCAGCTGGTTGACATTAGCACCTCCTCACCCTTTTAAAAACACTTCTTACCAGGGTGGAAGGATCATCCTGGAATGTAAAGATATCTGGCCTGTTGGCTTCTATTTGGTGCTTGGTTATATTGGACTCCTTTCCTGTGTTTGCTTCATTCTGGCCTTTATGGGACGGAAACTTCCAGGGACATTTAACGAGGCCAAGTTAATCACTTTCAGTATGCTGATCTTTTTTGCCGTGTGGATCTCATTCATACCTGCCTACAACAGCATGCCAGGGAAATACACTGTAGCAGTGGAGATATTCGCCATCCTGGCCTCAACGTTTGGCTTATTTATCTGCATATTTGCTCCTAAATGTTATATTATATTGTTGAGGCCTGAACTTAATACCAAAAAAGGAATGACTGGAAACACACTCAAATAAACTTGTTCTTTAAGAACGTCACCTAATTGCAGTTTAATTAAAATGTGTTTTGCTTTGCTCCCCTAGAAATTGGGACAATAATTCAGTGCAATCATAAAATCTCTCACAAAGTACACACACAAGAAGGAGGATGTGTACACATCTAGTTAACCACTTTATCGAAATTTATAATACAAGAAACATTCATTCATTCATTTTCTGAACCGCGTAATCCTAATCAGGGTTGCAGGGAGGCTGTCACCCATTTCAACCAACTCCAGGCGAGGGCGGGATACACCCTAGACAGCTGATCAGGTCATCACAGCTCCAGCACTCAAACTAGTTATACTCCGATTCACACCTAGGGGTGATTTGGAATAGCCAATTAACCTACTGCACATGTTTTTGGTCTGTGGGAGGAAACCAGAGAACTCGGACGAAATCCACACACGGCGAGAACATGCAAACTCCACACAGAAAAACCTGGGCTGGGAATCGAATCCAGGGCCTTCTTGCTGTGAGGCAGACATGCTAACAACTATGCCACCGTGGTGGCCTTATTATTATTATTATTATTATTATTATTATTATTATTATCTCATCTCATCTCATCTCATCATCCACGGGGGCTGCAACCTAAGCAAAGAGGTCCAGACATCCCTCTCCCCAGCCACTTCCTCCAGCTCTTCCGGGGGGACACCGAGGTGTTCCCAGACAAGCACAGAGACATAGTCCCTCCAGTGTGTTCTAGGTTGACCCTGGGGTCTCTGTCCAGTTGGACATGCCTGAAACACCACACCAGGGAGGCGTTTGGGAGACATTCTCATCAGATGCTCGAGCCACCTCAACTGGCCCCTCTCAATGTGGAGGAGCAGCGGATCTACTCCGAGCTCTCCCCAGATGGTAGAGCTTCTCACCTTATATCTAAGGGAGATCTCTGCCAGCCGGTGAAGGAAGCACGATTCAGCTGCTTGTATCCACAAACTAGTTCTTTTGGTCACTACCCAAAGCTTGTGACCATAAGTGAGGGTTGGAACAAAGATCAAAAGGTAAATTGAGAGATTTGGCTTGTGGCTCAGCACCCTCTTAACTACAATGGACTGGTACATGCTCCGTTTAACATCAGAGGCTGCAGCGATCCGTCTGCCGATCTCCTGCTCCATCCTTCCCTCACTCGTGAACAAGATCCCAAGATACTTAAACTCCTCCACTTGGGGCAGGACCTCATTCCCAACTCGGAGAGTGCATTCCACCCATATCCAACTGAAAACCAGTTGAAAACATGGCCTCGGACTTAGAAGTGCTGATTTTCATCCCAGCCGCTTCGCTCTCGACTGCGAATTGCTCCAATGAGAGCTGGAGGTCCCGGCTTGATGAAAACAAAAGGAAAACATCATCCGCAAAAAGCAGAGACGAGATCCTATGGTCACCAAACCAGAAGCCCTCAACGCCTCAGCTGCACCTAGAAATTCTGTCCATAAAAATTATGAACAAAATCGGTGACAAACGATAGCCTTGGGGAACTCCAACACTCAGCGGAAACAAATTCGACCTGTTGTTACCAATATCGACCAAACTTTGGTGCCGGTGATACAGCGATTGAATGGCCTGTAGCAGCAGGTCTGGAACACCATACTCCCAGAGCATGCCCCACAAGGAACATGGTCAAAAGCCTTCTCCAATTCCAAAAAACACAAGTGGACAGATTGGACAAACTTCCATGCCCGCTCCAAGATCCTGTGGAGGGTATAGAGTTGGTCAAGAGTGCTACAGCCAGGACGAAAACCACATTGTTCCTCCTAAATCCGAGGTTCAACAATCGGTCGGATCCTCCTCTCAAGTACCCCTGCATAGACTTTCCTGGGTAGGCTCAGGAGTGTGATTCCCTGATAATTGGAACACACCCTCTGATCCCCCTTTTTAAAAAGGGGGAATACTACCCCGGTTTGCCAATCCAGAGGTACAGCCCTCGTTGACCATACAATGTTGCAGAGACATGTCAATGAAGAAAGTCCTACAGCATCCAGAGCCCTGAGATATTCAGGGTGGATCTCATCCAACCCCGGAGCCTGACCACTGAGGAGCTTTTTGACTGCCTTAGTGACCTCCACTCTAGTGATGGGCAGACAAGCACCCAAACCCCAGGGTCTTCCTCTTCCACGGAGGGCGTGTTGGTGGAATTGCGGAGGTCCTCAAAGTATTCCCTCCACCTCTCAACGACATCCCCAGTCGAGGTAATCAGCTCCCCACCTCCACTGTAAACAGTGTTTGTGGAGAACTGCTTCCCCCTCCTGAGGCGTTGGATGGTGGTCCAGAACCTTTTTGAGTCAAACTGATAATCACTCTCCAGGCTGTCACCCAACTCCTCCCACACCCGAGATTTTGCATCTGCGACAGCTTCAGCTGCAGTATGTTTGGCCTGCCGGTACCTGTCTGCTGCCTCAGGAGTCCCACAGGCCAATAAGACCCAATGGGCCTCCTTTTTCATTTGGACGGCCCCATCCCTACAGGTGTACACTACCAGGTTCAGGGGTTACCTCCACGACAAGCACCGACGACCTTCCGGCCACAGCTATGGGCTGCTGAATCAGCAATGGATGCACAAAACATGGCCCATTCAGATTCCATGTCCTCCGGACATCGTTGTAGCTCTGCCAGAGGTGGGAATTAAAGGCCTCTCAGACAGGAAACTCCGCCAAACGTTTCCAGCAGACCTTAATTACACGCTTGGGCTTGCCAGGTCTGGATGGCAGCCTCCCTCACCATAGAAGCCAACCAAGTGGTGAGTGATTGACAGCTCAGCTCCCCTCTTCACCCAAGTGTCCAGAACATGCGACTGAAAGACTGGTGACACGACTACAAAGTCGATCATTGAACTGCAACCTTGAGTGTCCTGGTGCCAAGTGCACTTATGGGCACCCTTATGTTCGAACATGGTGTTCATGACAGACAAACTGTGATGGCACATAAGTCCAACAACGAAACACCATTCAGGTTCAGACTGGAGAGGAGAGTGAGTCTTCCAAAGGAGCGTTCTCCAACACACACCCTGAAGACTCCAAGAAGGGTGAGTACTCTAAGCTGTCATTTGGTGCATAAGCACAAATAACAGTCAGGACCCGTCCCCCCACCCGAAGGTAGAGGGAAGCTCCCCTTTCGTCGAGTGGGGAGAACCCCAATGTTTGGGCATGGAGAAAGCGGGCAACAAGGATGCCCACACCAACTCGCTGCCTCTCCCCATGAGCAACTCCAGAAAAGAATAAGGCCCAGCCACTCTTGAGATGGGTGGTTCCAGAGCCCAAGCTATGCGTTGTGGTGAGCCCAACAATATCTAGTCGGTATCTCTCCACCTCACGCATCAGGCTTGCCAGAGACCACCAGAGAGGTGACATTCCATGTCTCAAAAGTCAGAGTCAGTAACCGAGGATCGGTCTGACAGAACCCATGCCTTCGGCTGCCACCCAACTTGCATTGCACCTGACCCCTATAGCCCTTCCCACAGGTGGTGGGTTTATGGGAGGGCGAACCCATTTCTCCTTTTCCGGCTGGGCCCGGCTGAGCTCTATAGCCAAAGCAACATGGGCAGAAGCCCGATCACCAGGCGCTCACCTTCAAGCCCCTCCCTGAGACCTGGCTCCAGGGGGGGACCCTGGTGACCTGTCTTGGCAAGGGAAACTATGTACTTTCTTTTTATTTTACACAGAGGTCTTCTGAACTGCACTTCGTCTGAACCTTCACCCAGGACCTGCTTGCCTTGGGTGACCCGACCAGGGGCATTATGCCCCTGACAACATAGCTCCAAGGATAATTAGGTCACGTAAACCCCTCCGCCACGATAAGGTGGTGATTCAGGGAGGGGTATTATTATTATTATTATTATTATTATTATTATTATTATTGTTGTTGTTGTTGTTGTTGTTGTTGTTGTTGTTGCTGTTGTTGTTTTGCTGTTATTCTTTTTCTTCTTCATCTTCTACTGATTATTATTCAAAAAAATTAACTTAATGTCTCAGGTTTACTTTGTAAAAATCAAATAAATACACAAAAAGAAAACAATTGCAACTCTTGCATTACCAATTAAACTAATAAAGAATTAAATACATCTATTTACTTATAGATGTATTTTTAGATATAGATATAGATGTATTATAGATATACACTTTATAACCTGATATATACATATTTACGTATTGATGAAACAACTTAGTTATTGTGATAAAGTGTGACGTTCACAACTGTATGTAAGAGGAAAAGGGTCATACATGGTAATATTCTCATGCAGTTTCAGTAAAAAAACTGGATTATAAATGATTTTCCAATTTATATAATAATAATAATAATAATAATAATAATAATAATAATAATAATAATAATAATAATAATAATAATAATAATAATAAATACAACAAGGGCAGTAGTGGCTTTGTGGTTAATGTGATGGGCTACTAATCCGATGGTCAGCGGTTCAATCCCCACTGTCACCACTGTTGGGCCCTTGAGCAAGGCCCTTAATCTTCACTTGCTCAGTTGTATAACAATGATAATTTTAAGTCACTCTAGACAAGACTATCTGCCAAATGCTGTAAAGGTAAACACCTGGAGGGGATGTATAAACTGCACCAAAGTTACACCTTTTCCCCAAAAAATAATACCATGAAAAAATGCATCTTTATTCACCCACTCCCACCTGTTACCACCTATAGGTGGCCTGGTGGTAAAGGTGCTGGATCACTGATCCTAAGGTTGGGGATTCAAGCCCCACTCTCAATGGGTACTCACTGCCCCCCCCCACCCCCAGTGCAGCTAACTGGGTTATCAACAACCACCCATTTCTCTCACTGTCTGTGGTCAGAGGTGCTAAAGAACCATTGCTGACCCTCAACAAGAGTAGACTACATAGCGGTCACTGTGCTTCCACCCTGCGATGGCCTGGCGAGCTGTCCAGGGTGTACTCTGCCCTCGCCCAGAGTCGACTGGGATGGGTGCCAGCCTCCCAATGTCTCTAACCAGGATTAAGTGGTTACAGGAAATGAATGAATGAATGAATCTGGGTATATATGGTCGTTTGACTGTCTTTAAACCCAAGATAGATTGACAACTGTTTAGGGTGTACTCCCCTTCTTGCATGCAGCCGGTGTCAGTATCCCCTTACTGACAGATAAATGGTGTTCATAATAGGACGTTTGATGAATGTTTGATGAATGATTAACATGGCAAACATCATTACTAAAAATTAAATGTTATCAGATTACTGACTGACAATTTTAACAAAATACCACTTAAATAAATGAATAAAAAATAAACAAATCAAACAAACAAAGGAATGAACAAACAAACAAACAAAAAAATAAAATAAATGAATAAATAAATAAAACATTACTATTTTATGTAACAATTTCCATTTTAATTATTGTTTTATGGCAGTGTGAAGTCTGAATGTAAAAATACTTCACACCCTTTTCCACCAGAAGACATGGACGGGCCTGTGGTCCTTATAAGCTTTTGGTAACTGTATTGATTTGTACATTTAAACCATTTAAGTCCACCTTTTTTTTACGTTTGATAACATACACAGCAGCTGTAGAACAATTTTTTAATTATATTTTTTATTAAAAAAAAAAACAAAATGTCGCAGGGGAAAAACACACACACATATATATATATATATATATATATATATATATATATATATATATATATATATATATATATATATATATATATATATATATATATATATATATATATATATATATATATATATATAGTTCTGATGTATCATTGTATTTGAATATTTTGAAAGTGACTCTCAAAAGCACAAATACATAAACACATTATAAACAAAATATTATTATGAGGCATAAAAAAAAATCAAGTAATATTTTGTAGGTATTTATTTGTTTGGTGTTCGGCCCATGATGGCCTTTTTGGTGTTCCGTTCAGGACGGAGAAGAATAATGTAGGATTTTGGAGCAAATATGGCTACCAACAGGCCAAAACTAGATACCAGGATGCAAAAAAAAATTTAGTGGTACTGTATATTTTATCTTGTATTAAATATAAAGCTGAGGTTCACCAGTTGTGTTGCTGATCTCTCCATCAGCACAGGGCAGACAGTCAAAGAGCAGATGGGCATGTTCTTCTTTCTGGCTCTTCTGGTGCTCAGAGGGCAACTTTCACTGCACACAGACCTGGAAGGCTAAATGATATAAAGTTCAGATTCATAACACTGCAGTGCATGTCTTTCACTGTATATTCATAGTATCTTTATGATTCATGATATTCATGTGCCTGTCACTAAGTTAAAAACATTCACAACCTAAAAGAAGAATACAATAAGTTAAACAAATTAACAAATAAAAAATAACTAATAGTTAACTTTGGAAATGAACTTTAAAATAAAAGCTGTCTTTCATTCACATGATTTACTTTTTTGCTTCAGAGTTCCAGAAAAAATAATCTTTATTTAGTACCACAACCAGGTCTTCCTGCGCAGCTTCATACACTTTACCGAGTGTGTGGAGCCTGATCGACCCATCTTGGTTTGGTTTCCAACTCAGAATATCATAGATACCCAGAGGATCACCAGTATCACCGAAGAGTACATGGTCCCCAAAGCTAGTGGTGAAATTCACCCTCTGTAGGTAATGGACGATCTGTACTGGTGAATAGGGAACACTGCAGAGGGGACAAGTGTGAGTTTTATATACATGGACATTTTTTGCTGTTTTGTAACAATACAGTTTTTCTTTCTTTCTTTTTTTTTTGAAATGTAAAATGAACATAATACTAATTAACCAAAATGTATTTTTTTAGTAATTGCAACAGATGTGGTGCTTGTGTAGTGCTTTATTATGCGTGTGTCTATTTCTCAGGTTCACCTGCCAAGGCTGTAATGCACTTATTCTGGGACAGTTGTAAGCACTAAACGGCCCTTTTCCTTCCCGAAACTGTTAGGTCATGCAGGGCATGAGCTACTGAGTACATTGTTTTAGATGGTCTGGTCTGGTCTGGGATCTTCCGTGTCATAGGTCGACTCTTGATTATCTCTTGGCGCCTTGATTATCATCTTCATGTAGGTTTTCTTGGCAAGGATAGTGCAGTGGTTTGCCAGTGCCTTCTGCACGATGCGAACGTACGAGCAATTTAGAATGGCCAGTTAACCTACTGTGCATGCTTTTGGACTGTGACAAGACAATGATAAGGCCAGTGATGTTGTATGGTTTAGAGACACTGGCCCTGGGAAAAAGACAGGAGGCAGAGCTAGAGGTAGCAGAGATGAAAATGTTCAGGTTGTCTTTAGGAGTAACGAGGATGGATAGGATCAGGAATGAATACATCAGAGGGACAGCACATTCAAGAGATTTTGGAGACAAAGTCACAGAGGCTAGATTGAGATGGTTTGGACATGTACAGAGGAGGGGTAATGAGTATATTGGTAGTTGGATGCTGAGGTTGGAACTACCAGGCAGAAGGCCTAGAGAAAGACCAAAGAGAAGATTTATGGATGTGGTGAAGGAGGACATGAAGGTAGTTGGAGTAAGAGTAGAAGATGCAGAGGATAGGGTGAGATGGAGGTGGATGGTTCGCTGTGGCGACCCCGTAAGGGAACAGCCAAAAGGAAAAGAAGAAGAAGAAGAAGAAGAAGAAGAAAAAGAAGAAGAAGAAGAAGAAGAAGAAGAAGAAGAAGCATGCTTTTGGACTGTGGGAGGAAACCGGAGTACCCAGAGGATTTCCATGCAAGCACAGCGAGAACATGCTGAGAACTCCACAAAGAAACACCCAGGCCTTCTTGCTGTGAACCACTACGCCACCATGCCGCCACTGCTTTATATACATTATAAGAAATTCTGAGTTTAGTCACATCACTGTACTCTGTATAGCCACTGCTCAGATCTTCATTTCCTGTGCACATTTTATCATCCTCTCCAGTATTTTTCATGACATCTGAATCAAATTTGCATCTGAACATCTCCTCAAAAAAAAAAGCACCATTTTGTTTTCAGGCTGTCTGTCGGGAACGCAGAAGTAACAGGAAGTCCCGAAGCCCTTCAATCTCTCTGCAATGGATGACAATGCCGCGAGTACCTCCAGGGTATGGTAGAAAGCGTGGTTTGAGGAAGACGAGTGAAGTCGCCCAGGCCTCACTCGCAATCCACTGCTTTCCAGTAACATTTCTCAGAACCACTGCATCCATTAAAGACAACAAGTTGGCATAACCTGAAATCACCACCACCAAGTTGGCTGTGGAAGTTTGTATCACTCTGACAATACGCTCCACATCTCTGTGGTTGTTGTCAATTGTTATTATCTCAGCGTAGGCCACCCAGCCACCCAGCTCTTCCTACATATTCTGGTGGAAGGACTGAGCAGCATGTACATCATAGTCATAATTGCTGTACACCAGGCCCACCCAGGTCCACCCGAAGCATTTCATAATTTGGATGGTGGCATGTACCTGGAATACAACACAAGCTGTCAGTGTGTGCGTGTGTGTAAAATGCAGCCGTGAAGGGGGTTACAAGCCAGTGTTCACCCTCAACCCGGTCCCAAGCCCGGATAAATGCAGACGGTTGTGTCAGGAAGGGCATCCGATGTAAAAAGTTTGTCTTCAAGGAGGAGTTGAAACAGGCTTTGAGTGGCCTGGAAGCGCTTCCAGATGGCTGGACAACTACAGCTAATGTGATCAGGGAGACAGGAAGGACAGTACTAGTACTTGGTGTGTCCTCTGGAAGGAAAGTAGATACTTGGTGGTCGAATGAGAAAGTGCAGGAGGAAAGGCTAGATTGAGATGTTTTGGACATGTACAGAAGAGGGAGAGTGAATATATTGGAGGAAAGAGGGTTAGCAAAGGAAGAAGTTAGCTAAGATGAAGTGGGACATTGAGAGGACTGAAGAGAGTGAACAGGAGTACTGGGATACACAGCATAAGGCGAAGGTAGCAGTGTCAAAGGCCAAACAGAGGGCGTATGATGACTTGTATGCTAGGTTGGACAGTAAGGAGGGAGAAAAATGATTTATACAGGTTGTCACAGCAGAGAAATAGAGATGGGAAGGACATACAGCAAGTTAGAGTGATTAAGGACAAAGAGAGAAATGTATTGACTGATGACAGAAGTGTGCCGGGAAGATGGAAAGAGTACTTTGAAGGGCTGATGAATGAGGATAATGAGAGTTTTATTTAGTATTCATTATAGAATATGTGATCTCTGAGGACTAGGAAGTAGCAAAGATCAGCAAGGGTGAAGTGAGGAGGGCATTGAAGAGGATGGAGAGTGGACAGGCAGTTGGTCCTGATGACATAGGTGTGGAGGTATGGAAGTGTCTAGGACTTGTAGCAGTAGATTTCCTGACAAGAACATTCAACAAGGTCGTAGAGAGTGAGAGGATGCCAGAGGAATGGAGGAGAAGTGTGCTTGTGCCCATTTTTAAAAACAAGAAAGACAAGGGGATAAAGTTGATGAGCCATACAATGAAGTTATGGGGAAGAATAGTGGAAGCTCGACTAAGGTAGAGGTCAGCATTTGTGAACAACAGTTTGATTTCATGCCAAGAAAGAGCACCACAGATGCAATGTTTGCTTTGTGGCTGTTAATAGAGAAGTACAGAGAAGGTCAGAGGAAGCTACATTGTGCCTTTGTGTATATGACGAAAGTATATGACAGGATGCCAAGAGAGGAACTGTGATATTGCATGAGGAAGTCGAGAGTGGCCGAGAAGTATGTTAGAGTCGTGCAAGACATGTACGAGGGATGTAAGACAGTGGTGAGGTGTGCTGTCGGTGTGACAGAAGAGTTCAAGGTGAAGGTGGAGCTGCATCAGGGGTCACCTCTGAGCCCTTCTTGTTTGCTATGGTGATGAACAGGCCGACAGACGAGGTTAGACAAGAATATTCATAGACCAAGATGTTTGCAGATGAAATTGTGCTCTGTAGTGAGAGCAGAGAACAAGTGCAGGAAAATCTAGAGAGATGGAGAGGAGAGGAATTAAAGTTAGCCTCAGTAAGACAGAATACATGTGTGTGAATGAGGAGGACCCAAGAGGAATAGTGTGGTTAAAGGGAGCAGAGATAAAGATGGTGGAGGATTTTACTTGGGAGTTTACTTAGGAGTACTTAGGTTTAACAATCCAGAGCAATGGAGAATGTGGAAAAGAGGTGAAAAAGCATGTGCAGGTAGGTTGGAATGGTTGGAGAAAAGTGTCCGGTAAGATGTGTGATAGGAGGGTATCAGCAAGAATGAAAGGAAAAGTGGACAAGACGGTGATAAGGCCAGTGATGTTGCCTAGTTTACAAACAGGGGCGCTGAGGAAAAGACAGCATGCAGAGCTGGAGGTAGCAGAGATGTAAATTTTGAGGTTCTTTTTGGGAGTAGCAAGGATGGATAGGATCACGAATGAGTACATCAGAGGGACAGCACATGTAAGAGGTTTTCGAGACTAAGACAGAGAGGCTAGATTGAGAAGGTTTGTGCAGAGGAGGGACAGTGAATATTAGTAGTGGGGTGCTGAGGTTGGAATTGCCAGGCAAAAGGCCTAGAGAAAGACCAAAGAGAAGATTTATGGATGTGCTGAAGAAAGACATGATGGTAGTTGGTGTAAGAGAAAAAGATGCAGAGGACAGGGTGAGATGGAGACAGATGATTCGCGGCGGTGACCCCTGAAGGGAGCAGCATAAAGGAAAAGAAGAAGAAGAAGCTGACACTGTGTGATCCCAACAGTGGTGTGTTTATATAACAAAGGCGAGTGTCTGGTGGTCAGGCTTTTGCCCATAGAGCTCGGCAAAGCCCAGCCCGAAAGGGAGACATGGATTCACCCTCCCATGGACCCACCACCTGTAGGGGGGGTTTTAGGGGTCAGAAGGAGTTTGAATTGGGTGGCAGTTAAAGCCATGGGCTCTGTCAGACTCTGACTCTTGGGATATGAGCCTGAGTTAGTACATGAGCTGGAGAGATACCACTGGAACCGCCCATCTCGAGAGGGGCTGAACCTTTTTCCATTCTGAAGTTGATCATGGGGAGAGGCGAGAAACCAGTGTGAACGTACTTGTTGTCCCCCATCTTGGTGCCCACACATTGGGGTTCTTACCGGTGGACGAAAGGGCAGCTTACTTCTACCTTCAGGTATGGGGACGGGTCTTTCCTGGGAGACTTTCATCACCTGTGTGAATGGTTATAGTGTGACCAGGAATGGTGTGATCAGTAGGTACGTCCTCTCCAGTCTCAACCCGAATGTGTGTGTTTGCATATATCTGGTGATTATACTGTCGATGACAATATGGAATCTGGTTTTCATAATATTGACAGGTCAAACACTTTCATCTTGAAATAAAACTTCTTAACTTTTTATTTTTCATTTAACAGAAATAGGTTTAGAGAGACTATCAAGAGACTTACAAAAAAGATTCATATCATTTTAGTTATGTGATATTTCATGATGCAGACATGTACATTTATTCACGGAATTATCATTTGCAGGTATTTATTTGTTTGGTGCTCGACCCATGATGGCCTTTTTGGTGTTCCGTTCAGGACGGAGGAGAATAATGTAGCATTTTGGAGCAAATATGGCTACCAACAGGCCAAAACTAGATGCCAGGATAGCGAAGACCTCTACAGCAACAGAATATTTCCCTGGAGAGCTGACATATGCAGGAATAAAAGTGATCCACACAGCACAGAATATCAGCATGCTAAACGTGATGAATTTGGCTTCGTTAAAGTTATCCGGAAGGTTCCTTGCTAAGAAGGCCAGAAGAAAGCTGATGACCGCCAGCAGGCCGATGTACCCTAATAGACTTACAAACCCAAATATGGAACCTACAGCACATTCAAACACTATTTTTGAGCTGATGTAGTGAGTGTTCTTATAAGGTGTTGGAGATGCAGTAGCCAACCACACTGAACAAATAAACACCTGCACACATGTGACGACCAGGACTGTTCCTCGCTGTTGGACCACTCCAAACCACTTCATAGCGTTCTGGCCTTCTGGTCGAGAGGATTTAAACACAGCCACAACCACCATGGTTTTGACCAGAATACTAGACACACTCAATACGAAGCTGATACCAAATGCCATATGTCTCAGTTGGCATGTCCACAGCTGAGGTTGGCCAATGAACAGCAACACGCACAGGAAACACAGTTTGAGTGACACTAGAAGCAGGAAACTCAGCTCAGAGTTGTTAGCCCGGACCACAGGGGTGTGGCGGTGATGCACAAACACAATCAGAACCCCAGTACAGAAACAGGTCCCCAAAAGGGAAGCTGCAGTTAAGCAGATGCCAAGCGGATCTTCATAGGACAGGAACTCCACCTCTTTTGGGACACAGTGGTCCTTCTCTGGGCTGGACCAGAACTGTACAGGGCATTTGATGCATTCATTAGAATCTTAAAAAGAGGAAAAAAAATGTGCATGATTTATTTTCAAAGAACGAGCCACATTTTAGTGGTATATTGTATCTTGTATTAAATATAAAGCTGCGGTTCACCAGTTGTGTTGCTGATCTCTCCATCAGCACAGGGCAGACAGTCAAAGCAGCAGATAGGCATATTCTTCTTTCTGGCTCTTCTGGTTCCCAGAGGACAACTTTCACTGCACACAGACCTGGGTGGCTAAAGGATAGAGAGTTTCGATTTATCAGTTCAGCAATGCAATGTGTTACTTCTACCATATGTTTACTCTTCATTTACTGCTTGCAATATTTATGTGCAAGCAAAAAAATAAATTGGCTTAAAAAATGTCACTAAGTTAAAAACAATCACAACCTAAAATACTAGTAAATGTCTTTCATTCACATGTGAGAAAAAGCACATTATTTACTTTCTTTGTATCAGAGTTCCAGAAAAAAGAATCTTCATTTAGTACCAGAACCGGGTCTTTCTGTGCAGCTTCATACACCTCACCGACTGTGTGGAGCCTGATTGACCCATCCGGGTTTGGTTTCCAGTTGAGAATATCATAGATACCCAGAGGATCACCATGATCATCGAAGGATACATGGTCCCCAAAGCTAGTGGTGAAATTCACCCTCTGTAGGTAATGGACGATCTGTACTGGTGAATAGAAAAAGAAATACCAGCAGAGGGTCAAGCTGAGCTTTATATATATGGAATTTTTTTTTGCTGTATTTGAACAAAATAATTTTTCGTTTTTTTTTTGTTTTTTTTTGTGAGATGAAAAATGAATATAATACTAATTGAACCATGTCTTTTTTAAAATTATTATTATTAATTGCACTCATGTATTGCTTTATTATGCATATGTGTATTTCTCAGGTTCACCTGCCAGGGTTGTAATGCACTTATTCTGGCACAGCTGTGAGCACTAAAAGGCCCTTTTCCTTCCCGACACTGTGTTAGGTCATGCAGGGCATGAGCTACTGCGTACACTGCTTTATATACATTATAAGAAATTCTGAGTTCGGACACATCACTGTACTCTGTATATCCGCTGCTCAGATCTTCATTTCCTGTGCACATTCTGTGATCTCCTGCATCAGAATCAAACTTGCATTTGAACATCTCCTCCCAGAAGAGCCGCACCATGTTATTTTCAGGCTGTGTGTCAGGGCGTAGACGTAACAGGAAGTCCCGAAGCCCTGCAATCTCTCCACGATGGATGGCGATGCCGAGAGTTCCTCCAAGGTATGGTAGGAAGCGTGGTTTGAGGAAGACAGGTGAAGTCGCCCAGGCCTCACTCGCAATCCACTGCTTTCCAGTAACATTTCTCAGAACCACTTCATCCATTAAAGACAATAAGTTGGCATCACTTGAAATCACCACCACCACGTTAGCTGTGGAAGTTTGGATCACTCTGACAATACGCTCCACATCTCTGTGGTTGTTGTCAATTGTTATTATCTCAGCGAAGGCCACACAGCCACCCAGCTCTTCCTTCATATTCTGATGGAAGGACTGGGCAGCATGTATACCATAGTCATCATTGCTGTACACCAGGCCCACCCAGGTCCACCCGAAGCGTTTCAGGATTTGGATGATGGCATGTACCTGGAAAGCATCACTGGGAATTGTCCTGAAAAATGAGGGGAACTGACTCCGGTCACTGAGACAGGAACAGGTGGCAAAATAGCTCACCTGATAGAAAGAGACAAACAAAGAGCAAATTTTGTCACAGAGAGAAATTTACAAAGACAGAAAGAATGTAAAATAACAATATCAAATATATGATGGGTTCAGCTGAAATAAGTTATAATCGTTTAAATAAACATTTTGCTGCATTTTAGTAGAACAGAAATTAAATATATAAACATAAACATTTCCCACATACAGTGGGTGGACAAAATAATGGAAGCACCGAACATTTTGGCATCATAATCTTTCAACATAATTTAAAAAATCAAAACTTGGCATGTGTTATTATTTTTTGTATAATCATTTTTTTATTTGATATGTTCATGTAAAATAAATGTTTTTTTGTTCCTTTTACAGATATTGAAAACATTAAACAGATATTGAAAACATTATTCATACCCCATAATGACAGACCTCTCAGATTTTAAGAGGCCAAATTGTTGATGCTCGTATGGTAGGCACCAGTGTAACAAAAACTGCCCAAATGTTCGGTGTTTCAAGCGGTACTGTCTCAAAAGAAATGACTGCCTTTGAAAGAGAAGGAAAAACATCCTCAGCAAAAAGCACAAGTCCGCCATCGTCTCTAAAAGAGTTGGAGGGTATTCTAACTGAAGAATGGCTTAAAATTCCTTTGGAAACAATTCACAAGGTGTATGAATCAAATCATATTACAAGTTTTGATTGTTTAAATTATGTTCAAAGATTATGATGCCAAAATGTTAGGTATGTATTTTCTTAGATGCTTTTGTGATCTGAACTTTCCCTGAATCTGTACCATGGGCACTCGAAACAGCCCCAGCACACTAGAGATGGCAATAGAGCGAGTAGAACTCGAATCCCCCACAATTCCGACCACTGGGGGAGAACCGGTGCAGTTCAGTCCAGAGAAAGCTTCATTATTTTCACTGATCAGAGCTGTGGCTGCACGAAATGCTACAGAAAGCTTCACACAACTGTCATACAGATGGTAACCCAGCGTGATGTTCGGAAGCAGGTTGGCATTTCTGTTGATCTCATCAATAGCAAAAACCATCGTAATTGCCTGTTGGAAGTTTGCCATGTCGAACCTGTGAAAATATCACAAAGAAATAAATCATGTGAGACAACATACCATTCTGATGCAGTATATTTTTCTCAGAGTGCATCAGGGTATAACTGATTGGTGAAACCCACTCACTGTGTACAGTACGGCTGCTCGGGTTCACTTGTGAAATTCCAATCTGGAGACTCACTAATCAGGTGAATTGCAAATATGCCCCCCAAAATCAGGTCTCCTTTCTGCCGCATTCCGTTTAGCTTGAAGTTACCTCGGAGTTTACAGAATCCTGGGACGACATCCAAGCCAGTGACAGAAGATGTGGATAAGGAGAAAGTCAGTGCTAAGCTCGAGGCTATGTACAGATACAGATGCACAACAGACCTCATCACTTCTCTCTCTCTCTCTCTCTCTCTCTCTCGCTGTCTCTCTCTTGCTTGCTCTCTGTCTCTCTCCCTATCTCTTTCTGTGGTGAACATGTTGGATTTTTATACTGCAAATGAGGTCACATGGGCTTCTGTGTAAATTTTGACAACATCTTTTTTTCATCTTTGATTTTAACCTTTGATGCACGCACACACACACACACACACACACACACACACACACACACACACACACACACACACACACACACACACACACACACACACACACACACACACTCACTGACAGCTTGTATTGTTTTACACCCCCTCACTTCATTTAATTGGAGAGGAACTCTTTTCCTGAAATCTGTGTCCCTGACCTGTGGACCACATTAAACTTGAATAGCTGACATTGTGTGATCCAGGCATTAGTGTGCTTATATAATGAAGGCAAGCACCTGGTGGTCAGGCTTCTGCCCATGGAGCCCGGCTGGGCCCAGCTCAAAAATAAAACATGGGTGTATCCTCCCATGGACCCACCACCTGCAGGAGGTGCTTTAGGGATCGGGCGCAGTGGGAGTTGGGTGGCAGCCAAAAGCATGGGCTCTGTCAGACTCTGATTCTTGGGATATGAGCCTGAGCTGGTGCTTGAGCTGGAGAGATACCAACTAGATATCGTTGGACGCATATATCTCAATGCACAGGTTGGGCTCTGGAACTGCCCATCTGGAGAGGGGCTGAACCATTTTCAATTCTGGAGTTGATCATGGGGAGAGACGAGAAACCAGTGTATACGTCCTTGTTGGCCTCGTCTCACTGCCCACATGGTGGGGTTCTTCCCGGTTGACGAAAGGGCAGCTTCCCTCTACCTTCGGGTAGGGCGACGGGTCTTTACTGTTGTTTGTGCTTCTGCACCAAAAGACAGTTCAGAGTACCCGCCTTTCTTGGAATCTTTAGGGAGTGTTGGAGAATGCTCCCCCTAGAGGACTCAATCGTTTTCCTGGGAGACTTCAATGTCTGTGTGGGCAATGATGGTGTGACCTGGAAATAGGTACGGGCAGCAAAAAGGTTCTTTTTGTTGGGTTATTCATTACAAATCACTAGTCCAAATTTCATGGAATTACCTTGATTGATTTCCGAGATAGAACCTGTACCGTTACCCCCACTTCAGGCCGCTGACTTGGACATCATTTGGACTACATTTGGGGAGATTATGAAACAAGAATTATTGTTTTCTACAAACACTTGATCCTTTTTCTCAGTCACGTTTATAACCTAGTTCTGCCTGATGGAGTGTCCAGTCTCTCAGGTAATAGGTTTTGAACTAAAAGCCTTTTTTTTTTTTTTTTTTTTCAAATTATGGTTGCACCAAATGGGCAAAGATAGAATTTTTAGAGGCATTTATTTTTAAAATTAGACATCTAGAAAGCCCCATTATGCTATTTTTCAACATTATCTGGTTGAGTAAACCACGGTAATTTTTACGGAGGCCAATTCCTCTCACTTTTGAAGTTATTGTCTCTCAAAAATGCCTCAAACTGAAATTTATGCTGTGGGGAAAAAAAAAAGATCAAAAGGTTTAATCTTTGAAAATTCATTCAAATTTAACCAACCAAGTCAAGACCTTGATACTTTTGTTTCCAAGGGAGAGGTGTCTGCTTTTATTGGAACCATCAGTTTGGGCTCTCTGCCATAGTTTGGGGTTTAAAAGAAGTCAGACTTTGAAATTTGACAAAAATGCCCAAAATAGTCAAATTTTGAAAATCCATTGAACTTCAACCAACTTCAATCCAATAGCCTGAAAATTTTGTTTCTAAGGTATAATGACCTGCATAATCCACTGGAAAAATCACTTTTAAGCTATCTACCATGGTTTTGGCTGTGAAGATCAAACATGTTAAATGGCAAAATGTTGAACATGTTTTCCAAAAATCATTTTGGAAAATTCAGAGTATTTCAATAAGGAATGATTGAGTATTGTGCTCTTTATTCACTATTTAGACAGGAATGTATGCATTATCTTATCATGTGGGTTGTCTGTGAATAAAATGTCTGTATAAAACTTAATTGAATAAAAAAACTTTAATGAATGAAAAAGTAATTATGAAAAATACGATGTGCATTAGTTTCCTTATTTCTTCATTCACAGAGTGTGATTAAATCACATGACAGAATCAATGGCACAGGGATGAGTGTAAATTTCTCCATCAAAACATTCTGAAAGAGCCTCAGATTAAGTAGGAGTCTTCATTCATATCTGAAGAATATGTCCTATCTGTTGATTTTGAAATTAGAACCCATCAATTAAATAAAAATCTGCCTGAAGTTGGAATTGCCAATTATATTCATGTTTAACCAGCAAGCCGAGTGACCCGATCACTTCAGAGTCAAAGTTTATATTCTATCTCATGATTAACAAAACAGCTGCACTAGAAAGTTCTATACACAATAAAGGTTATATTCCGGTTATAGAAATATATATTACTCACCCAGGTATGTAATAAATAGATCAGAAATTACAGTATTCTGCTCAGACGCGTCCATCGTGGTGGCGGCCAACTTGCATTTGATGGTCAGTACCACTTTTTTGAAGGTGACTCGCAATTAAATTGCCTGGTGTGTTGCGCTCATTGATTCTTGATTTTTGATTCAAATTACATTTTAAACTAGATAGATTTTGGTACCTAGTTTGTGGGGGTTATATTCTACTGACTTTTAAAGAACCAGAAATATCCGTGGAAATATTTATTAACATGAAGTTTTCGGAAAAAAACCCCCAAAAAACCCCAAAACAAAACAAACAAACAAACAAACAAAACAGTGCAATATATACCGCTGACAAACCGGGTATGGCTGGAAAGCTGGAGATTCACTGCTGAATATGGTAATGGTTTAGATCAAATTTGTCAGATCCTTTCCACATGTGACCCTATTTCATGGACAATACCTTGGAACTGGGTCTCAATACACTTGAGATTGCCTCAAAACAAAGAAGTTATAATCAAGGTTAGTGAAAAATCAACACAATCTCGGTCTACAATTGAGATGTTCTTTTTTTGTGAACATGGCTCAATTTGGTACCACTGGAACAAGAATGAAATAAACTCTGAACACAATGAAATTTATTCAACATTATTTGGTTGCAAGGGCTGCAGTTGCAGGTTGAAATTTGAATATTTTCAGCCTTCAGGCTTAACTATGTCACAATTCCTGAATGTATCATGCATCACTGCTGGTACCGACTGGAAGGGTGTGAACGGTAGTAGGCCTGGCGAGTCTGAACCCGAATGTGTGTTTGCATATATCTGGTGATTATACTGTAGATGACAATATGGAATTTGGCTTTAATAATATTGCCAAGTCTTACACTTTCATCTTGAAATAAAACTACTTAACTTTTTATTTTTGATTTAACAGAAATAGGTTCAGTGAGACTATCAAGAGCCTTAAAAAAAAAAAAAAAAGATTCATGATATTTTACTCAAATTGAAACAAAATAATGGAAGGTATGTAATATTTCATGATGCATGCATGTACATATATTCAGGAAATGATCATTTGCTGGTACAGAAATGATTTGTTTGGTGCGAGACCCATGATGGCCTTTTTGGTGTTCTGTTCAGGACTGAGGAGAATGCAGCCATGAGGTGGGGGGGCACTAACCAGTGTCTCTCCCCCTCATGCCGGTCCCAAGCCCGGAGAAATGCAGAGGGTTGTGTCAGGAAGGGCATCCGACGTAAAACCAATGCCAAACAGTTATGTAAATCAGAAGTATTACCCCCATACCGGATCGGTCGAGGCCCGGGTTAACAACGACCGCCATCAGTGCTGTCAATCAACAGGGTGCTGATGGAAATTGGACTACTGTTGGTCGAAGACGTCGAAGAAGGAGAGGTGGGAGGCGTGTCCGTAGGCAGAGAGAGAAGAGGAAAGGCATGAGTCTAGGACTGAGAGTGGGGACTTTGAATGTTGGAACTATGCAAAGAAAAGGTAGAGAGCTGGCTGACATGATGCAGAGGAGGAAGGTGGACATACTGTGTGTTCAGGAGACCAGGTGGAAAGGTAGCAAAGCTAAAAGCTTAGGAGCAGGGTTTAAGCTATTTTATCACGGTGTGGATGGGAAGAGAAATGGAGTAGGAGTCATCTTGAAGGAGGAATTTGTCAGGAATGTTCTAAAAGTGAAAAGAGTGTCAGACAGAGTGATGAGTCTCAAGTTAGAAATTGAAGGTGTAATGCTCAATGTTGTTAGTGCTTATGCCCCACAGGCAGGATGTGAGCAAGAAGAGAAGGAAAGATTCTGGAGTTAGTTAGATGAAGTGATGCAGAGTACTCCCAGAGGTGAAAGAGTGGTCATTGGTGCAGACTTCAATGGACATGTTGGTGCAGGCAACAGAGGGGACGAGGAAGTGATGGGCAGGTTTGGTATCCAGGAAAGGAACGCAGAAGGACAGATGTTGATAGATTTTGCAAAAAGGATGGAAATGGCTGTGGTGAATACTTTCTTCCAGAAGAAACAGGAGCATAGGGTGACTTATAAAAGCGGAGGTAGGAGCACACAAGTAGACTACATCTTGTGTAGGCGATGTAATTTGAAGGAAGTCAGTGACTGCAAAGTCATAGTGGGTGAGAGTGTTGCCAAACAGCATAGGATGGTGGTGTGCAGGATGACTCTGATGGTGAGAAAGGTGAAAAAGGCAAAGGCAGAGCAGAAGACAAAGTGGTGGAAGCTGAAAAAGGAAGAGTGTCGTGTTGTCTTCAAGGAGGAGTTGAAACAGGCTTTGGGTGGCCAGGAAGTGCTTCCAAATGACTGGACAACCACAGCAAATGTGATCAGGGACACAGGTAGGAGAGTACTTGGTATGTCCTCTGGAAGGAAAGTAGATAAGGAGACTTGGTGGTGGAATGAGGAAGTGCAGGAGTGTGTACAAAGGAAGAGGTTAGCTAAGAAAAAGTGGGACATTGAGAGGACCGAAGAGAGTAAACAGGAGTACAGGGAGACACAGCGCAAGGCGAAAGTAGCAGTGGCTAAGGCCAAACAGAGGGCGTATGATGACTTGTATGCTAGGTTGGATAGTAAAGAGGGAGAAAATGATCTATACAGGTTGGCACAGCAGAGAAATAGAGATGGGAAGGACGTGCAGCAAGTTAGAATGATAAAGGACAGAGAGGGAAATGTATTGACTGATGACAGAAGTGTGCTGGGAAGATGGAAAGAGTACTTTGAAGAGCTGATGAATGAGGAAAATGAGAGAAAAAAGAGTAGAAGAGGTGACCATTGAGGAGCAGGATGTAGCAAAGATCAGTAAGGGTGAAGTGAGAAGGGCATTGAAGAGGATGAAGAATGGAAAGGCAGTTGGTCCTGATGATATACCTGTGGCGGTATGGAAGTGTCTAGGAGAGGTAGCAGTAGATTTTCTGACAAGAACATTCAACAAGGTACTAGAGAGTGAGCAGATGCCGGAGGAGTGGAGGAGAAGTGTGCTGGTGCCAATTTTTAAGAACAAGGGAGACGTGCAGAGTTGCGGCAACTACAGAGGGCTAAAGTTGATGAGCCATATGATGAAGTTATGGGAAAGAATAGTGGAAGCTAGACTAAGGGCAGAGGTCAGCATTTGTGAACAACAGTTTGGTTTCATGCCAAGAAAGAGCACCACAGATGCAATGTTTGCTTTGAGGATTTTAATAGAGAAGTACAGAGAAGGTCAGAGAGAGCTACATTGTGCCTTTGTGGATCTGGAAAAAGCATATGACAGGGTGCCAAGAGAAGAACTGTGGTATTGCATGAGGAAGTCTGGAGTGGCAGAGAAGTATGTTAGAGTGGTGCAGGACATGTATGAGAGATGTAAGACAGTGGTGAGGTGTGCTGTCGGTGTGACCGACGAATTCAAGGTGGAGGTGGGACTGCATCAAGGGTCAGCTCTGAGCCCCTTCTTGTTTGCTATGGTGATGGACAGGCTGACAGACGAGGTGAGACAAGAATCTCCATGGACTATGATGTTTGCAGATGACATTGTGATCTGTAGTGAGAGCAGAGAACAAGTGGAGGAAAATCTAGAGAGGTGGAGGTATGCCCTGGAAAGGAGAGGAATGAACGTTAGCCTCAGAAAATCAGAATACATGTGTGTGAATGAGAAGGACCCAGGAGGAACGGTGATGTTACAGGGAGCAGAGATAACGAAGGTGGAGGATTTTAAGTACTTAGGCTCAACAATCCAGAGCAATGGAGAGTGTGGAAAAGAGGTGAAGAAGCGTGTGCAGGCAGGCTGGAATGGTTGGAGAAAAGTGTCCGGTGTGATGTGCGATAGGAGAGTGTCAGCAAGAATGAAGGGAAAAGTGTTCAAGATGGTGGTGAGGCCAGCGATGTTGTATGGCTTAGAAACAGTGGCGCTGAGGAAAAGGCAGGAGGCAGAGCTGGAGGTAGCAGAGATGAAAATGTTGAGGTTCTTTCTGGGAGTAACGAGGATGGATAGGATCAGAAATGAGTATATCAGAGGGAGAGCCCACGTAAGATGTTTTGGAGACAAAGTCAGAGAGGCTAGATTGAGATGGTTTGGACATGTACAGAGGAGGGATAGTGAGTATATTGGCAGGAGGATGCTGAGGTTGGAACTACCAGGCAGAAGGCCTCGAGGAAGACCAAAGAAGAGATTTATGGATGTGGTGAAGGAAGACATGAAGGTCGTTGGAATCAGAAAAGAAGATGTGGAGGACAGGGTGAGGTGGAGGCGGAGAGGTGGAGGCGGATGATTTGCTGTGGCGACCCCTGAAGGGAGCAGCCGAAAGTAAAAGAAGAAGAAGTTCAGGACTGAGGAGAATAATGTAACATTTTTCACATGATTCAAATTCAGCCAATAGCTGTCGTCCTTCCTGCTGATTGGTTGAGGTGATGTAACACCCCCTTTTTCTCATTCGTGCACAAGTTGGCAATGAGCTTTTTTTTAGTGTGTTTTAATTACCAATTCTATGATGTCAGCCTGCTTAAGCACCAGAAAAAGGTAATGAGGTTGGATGTCTCTTTTGAAGAAATAAGACTGTCTGGAAGAAACGACAGTTTCCTCTGAAGTCACGTCATTGCTGAAGCCTTTGAACTGTTGTAAAACACTCCACTATTAAAGTCTTTTTTAATTATTATTCCAGTACATGATCTAAGGTAATGTTTAAAATGTTTGTGTGTTATATTTTATTTACTGTGATGGAGCATGTTTCTGATTGTGTTTTGTTTATCCAATTTATTATATTTATTGTTCTTTTATGTCCTTTTTGTTATGGTCTGTATTTTGGGGGACTTTGATTTTGGCGCTGTGCCTCTCACTGACTGTTTACTTCCTGAGGCGCGTAGCTGAGCTGCTCGGGGAGCACACACCTGAATTCACTATTCTCATTTACTCCCAATAAACAAAAGCTCACTCACCTCTGCGCCAGAGGATAAACTCACATCAACATCACCTCTTCTTTGGTTTGTAACGCCTCTTACTCTATCTATCACTTTAAAATTCTGTTTTGTACTGGCTCCGGCTGGGGGGCGTGGCTGAGCTGCTCGGACTTAATACAGTTAATACCTGAATTCAGTCGTGTCATGCCTAATGCAGTACAGTACGTTCCTCTAGTGGGCATTTTTGTAAACTACACTGCTGTATGTTTATAAAGAGAATGCACTGAAAGGTGTTTTATGCGTATGCAGTATCTTCTTTTCCTTTCGGCTGTTCCCTTCAGGGGTTGCCACAGCAAACCATCCGCCTTCATCTCACCCTGTCCTCTGCATCTTCTTCTCTTACTCCAATGACCCTCATGTCCTCCTTCACCACATCCATAAATCTCTTCTTTGGTCTTCCTCTGGGCCTTCTGCCTGGTAGTTCCAACCTCAGCATCCTACTACCAATATACTCATTATCCCTCCTCTGTACATGTCCAAACCATCTCAATCTAGCCTCTCTGACTTTGTCTCCAAAACCTCTTACATGTGCTGTCCCTCTGATGTGCTCATTCCTGATCCTATCCATCCTCGTTACTCCCAAAGAGAACCTCAACATTTTCATCTCTGCTACCTCCAGCTCTGCCTCCTGTCTTTTCCCCAGGGCCACTGTTTCTAAACCATACAACATCGCTGGCCTCAACACCATCTTGTACACTTTTCCTTTCATTCTTGCCGATACCCTCCTATCACACATCACACCGGACACTTTTCTTCATCCATTCCAACCTGCCTGCACACCCTTCTTCACCTCTTTTCCACACGCTTCATTGCTCTGGATTGTTGAGCCTAAGTACTTAAAATCCTCCACCTATTTTATCTCTACTCCCTGTAACCTCACCGTTCCTCTTGGGTCCTTGTCGTTCACACACATGTATTCTGTCTTACTGAGGCTAAGCTTCATTCCCCTCCTTTTCAGGGCATACCTCCACCTCTCTAGATTTTCCTCTACTTGTTTTCTGCTCTCACTACAGATCACAATGTCATCTGCAAACATCATAGTCCATGGAGATTCTTGTCTAACCACGTCTGTCAGCCTGTCCATCACCATAGTAAACGAGAAGGGGCTGAGAGCTGACCCTTGATGCAGTCCCACCTCCACCTTGAACTCTTCTGTTTTTCACGCATGAACCTGCCAGGTCTGAAAGGCAGCCTTCCCCTCCACCGAAGAAAACTCACCACCAGGTGGTGATCGGTAGACAGCTCATCTCCTCTCTTTACCCGAGTGTTCAGAACATACGTCCGCAAGTCTGATGACACAAGTACAAAGTCGATCACTGAACTGCGACCTAGGGTGTCCTGGTGCCAAATACACTTATGGGCACACTTATGTTCGAACATAGTGTTCGTGATAGACAAACAGAAGTCCAACAATGAAACACGATTTTGTTCAGACTGGAGAGGCCGTACCTACCGCTCACACCCTTCCAGGTCACACTATCGTTGCCCACATGGGCATTGAAGTCTTCCAAGAAAATGACTGAGTCTCCCGAGGGAGCAGATATGGGATTTGGCTTTAATAATATTGCCAAGTCTTACTCTTTCATCTTGAAATAAGAGTACTTAACTTTTTATTCTTCATTTAACAGAAATAGATTTAGAGAGACTGTCAATTTAACAGAAATACGTTCACTGGGACTATCAAAAGACTTAAAAAAATTAATAATATTAAAAAAGATTCATATCATTTTACTCAAAATAAAACAGAATAATGGAAGTTATGCGATATTTTATGATGCAGGTATGTACATTAATTCTGGAAGTGATCATTTGCAGGTATTTATTTGTTTGGTGCTCGACCCATGATGGCCTTTTTGGTGTTCTGTTCAGGACGGAGGAGAATAATGTAGCATTTTGGAGCAAATATAGCTACCAACAGGCCAAAACTAGATGCCAGGATAGCAAAGACCTCTACAGCCACAGAATATTTCCCTGGAGAGCTGACATATGCAGGAATAAAAGTGATCCACACAGCACAGAATATCAACATGCTAAACGTGATGAATTTGGCTTCGTTAAAGTTATCTGGAAGGTTCCTTGCTAAGAAGGCCAGAAGACAGCTTATGGCCGCCAGCAGGCCGATGTAGCCTAATAGACTTACAAACCCAAATACAGAACCTACAGCACATTCAAACACTATTTTTGAGCTGATGTAGCGAGTGTTCTTATAGGGTGTTGGAGATGCAGTTGCCAACCACACTGTACAAATAACCACCTGCAAACACGTGAGGACCAGGACTGTTCCTCGCTGTTGGGCCACTCCAAACCACTTCATAGCGTTCTGGCCTTCTGGTCGAGAGGATTTAAACACAGCCACAACCACCATGGTTTTGACCAGAATACTAGACACACTCAATACGAAGCTGATACCAAATGCCACATGTCTCAGTTGGCATGTCCACAGCTGAGGTTGGCCAATGAACAGCAACACGCACAGGAAACACAGTTTGAGTGACACGAGAAGCAGGAAACTCAGCTCAGAGTTGTTGGCCCGGACCACAGGGGTGTGGCGGTGATGCACAAACACAATCAGAGCCCCAGTACAGAAACAGGTCCCCAAAAGGGAAGCTGTTGTTAAGGAAATACCCAGCGGCTCTTCATAGGACAGGAACTCCACCTCTTTTGGGACACAATGGTCCTTCTCTGGGCTGGACCAGTACTGATCAGGGCATTTGATGCATTCATTAGAATCTTAAAAAGAGGAAAAAAAATGTGCATGATTTATTTTCAAAGAATGAGGCACATTTTAGTGGTATATTGTATCTTGTATTAAATATAAAGCTGAGGTTCACCAGTTGTGTTGCTGATCTCTCCATCAGCACAGGGCAGACAGTCAAAGCAGCAGATGGGCATATTCTTCTTTCTGGCTCTTCTGGTTCCCAGAGGACAACTTTCACTGCACACAGACCTGGGTGGCTAAAGGATCGAGAGGTTCGATTTATCAGTTCAGCAGTGCAGTGTGTTACTTCTACCATATGTTTACTCTTCATTTACTGCTGGTAATATTTATGTGCAAGCAAAAAAATAAATTAGTTTAAAAATGTCACTAAGTTAAAAACAATCACAACCTAAAATACTAGTAAATGTCTTTCATTCACGTGTGAGAAAAAGCACATTATTTACTTTCTTTGTATCAGAGTTCCAGAAAAAAGAATCTTCATTTAGTACCAGAACCGGGTCTTTCTGTGCAGCTTCATACACCTCACCGACTGTGTGGAGCCTGATTGACCCATCCGGGTTTGGTTTCCAGTTGAGAATATCATAGATACCCAGAGGATCACCATGATCATCGAAGGATACATGGTCCCCAAAGCTAGTGGTGAAATTCACCCTCTGTAGGTAATGGACGATCTGTACTGGTGAACAGAAAAAGAAACACCAGCAGAGGGTCAAGCTGAGCTTTATATATATGGAATTTTTTTTGCTGTATTTGAACAATATAATTTTTCGTTTTTTTTTTGTTTTTTTTTGTGAGATGAAAAATGAATATAATACTAATTGAACCATGTCTTTTTTTTAATTATTATTATTAATTGCACTCATATAGTGCTTTATTATGCATATGTGTATTTCTCAGGTTCACCTGCCAGGGTTGTAATGCACTTATTCTGGCACAGCTGTGAGCACTAAAAGGCCCTTTTCCTTCCCGACACTGTGTTAGGTCATGCAGGGCATGAGCTACTGCGTACACTGCTTTATATACATTATAAGAAATTCTGAGTTCGGACACATCACTGTACTCTGTATATCCGCTGCTCAGATCTTCATTTCCTGTGCACATTCTGTGATCTCCTGCATCAGAAACAAACTTGCATTTGAACATCTCCTCCCAGAAGAGCCGCACCATGTTATTTTCAGGCTGTGTGTCAGGGCGTAGACGTAACAGGAAGTCCCGAAGCCCTGCAATCTCTCCACGATGGATGGCGATGCCGAGAGTTCCTCCAAGGTATAGTAGGAAGCGTGGTTTGAGGAAGACAGGTGAAGTCGCCCAGGCCTCACTCGCAATCCACTGCTTTCCAGTAACATTTCTCAGAACCACTTCATCCATTAAAGACAATAAGTTGGCATCACTTGAAATCACCACCACCACGTTAGCTGTGGAAGTTTGGATCACTCTGACAATACGCTCCACATCTCTGTGGTTGTTGTCAATTGTTAGTATCTCAGCGTAGGCCACACAGCCACCCAGCTCTTCCTTCATATTCTGATGGAAGGACTGGGCAGCATGTATACCATAGTCATCATTGCTGTACACCAGGCCCACCCAGGTCCAATTGAAGCGTTTCAGGATTTGGATGATGGCATGTACCTGGAAGGCATCACTGGGAATTGTCCTGAAAAATGAGGGGAATTGATGCCGGTCGCTGAGACAGGAACAGGTGGCAAAATAGCTCACCTGATAGAAAGAGACAAACAAAGAGCAAATTTTGTCACAGAGAGAAATTTACAAAGACAGAAAGAATGTAAAATAACAATATCAAATATATGATGGGTTCAGCTGAAATAAGTTATAATCGTTTAAATAAACATTTTGCTGCATTTTAGTAGAACAGAAATTAAATATATAAACATAAACATTTCCCACATACAGTGGGTGGACAAAATAATGGAAGCACCGAACATTTTGGCATCATAATCTTTCAACATAATTTAAACAATCAAAACTTGGCATGTGTTATTATTTTTTGTATAATCATTTTTTTATTTGATATGTTCATGTAAAATAAATGTTTTTTTGTTCCTTTTACAGATATTGAAAACATTAAACAGATATTGAAAACATTATTCATACCCCATAATGACAGACCTCTCAGATTTTAAGAGGCCAAATTGTTGATGCTCGTATGGTAGGCACCAGTATAACAAAAACTGCCCAAATGTTCGGTGTTTCAAGCGGTACTGTCTCAAAAGAAATGACTGCCTTTGAAAGAGAAGGAAAAACATCCTCAGCAAAAAGCACAAGTCCGCATTCGTCTCTAAAAGAGTTGGAGGATATTCTAACTGAAGAATGGCTTAAAATTCCTTTGGAAACAATTCACAAGGTGTATGAATCAAATCATATTACAAGTTTTGATTGTTTCAATTATGTTCAAAGATTATGATGCCGAAATGTTAGGTATGTATTTTCTTAGATGCTTTTGTGATCTGAACTTTCCCTGAATCTGTACCATGGGCACTCGAAACAGCCCCAGCACACTAGAGATGGCAATAGAGCGAGTAGAACTCGAATCCCCCACAATTCCGACCACTGGGGGAGAACCGGTGCAGTTCAGTCCAGAGAAAGCTTCATTATTTTCACTGATCAGAGCTGTGGCTGCACGAAATGCTACAGAAAGCTTCACACAACTGTCATACAGATGGTAACCCAGCGTGATGTTAGGAAGCAGGTTGGGATTTCTGTTGATCTCATCAATAGCAAAAACCATCGTAATTGCCTGTTGAAAGCTTGCCATGTCGAACCTGTGAAAATATCACAAAGAAATAAATCACGTGAGACAACATACCATTCTGATGCAGTATATTTTTCTCAGAGTGCATCAGGGTGTAACTGATTGGTGAAACCCACTCACTGTGTACAGTACGGCTGCTCGGGTTCACTTGTGAAATTCCAATCTGGAGACTCACTAATCAGGTGAATTGCAAATATGCCCCCCAAAATCAGGTCTCCTTTCTGCCGCATTCCGTTTAGCTTGAAGTGACCTCGGAGTTTACAGAATCCTGGGACGACATCCAAGCCAGTGACAGAAGATGTGGATAAGGAGAAAGTCAGTGCTAAGCTCGAGGCTATGTACAGATACAGATGCACAACAGACCTCATCACTTCTCTCTCTCTCTCTCTCTCTCTCTCTCTCTCTCTCTGTCTCTCTCTTGCTTGCTCTCTGTCTCTCTCTCTCTCTTTCTGTGGTAAACATGATGGATTTTTATACTGAAAATGAGGTCACATGGGCTTCTGTGTAAATTTTGACAACATATTTTTTTCATCTTTGATTTTAACCTTTGATGCACACACACACACACACACACACACACACACACACACACACACACACACTGACAGCTTGTATTGTTTTACACCCCCCACGCTTCATTTAATTGGAGAGGAACTCTTTTCCTGAAATCTGTGTCCCTGACCTGTGGACCACATTAATCTTGAATAGCTGACCTTGTGTGATCCAGACATTGGTGTGCTTATATAATGAAGGTGAGTGCCTGGTGGTCAGGCTTCTGCCCATGGAGCCTGGCTGGGTCCAGCCCAAAAAGGAGACATGGATGCACCCTTCCATGGACCCACCACCTGCAGGAGGGGCTTTAGGGATATTGTGCAGTGGGAGTTTGGTAGCAGCCGAAGGTATGTGCTCTGTCCGATTCTGACTCTTGGGATATGAGCCTGAGCTAGTGCGTGAGCTGGAGATATACCCACTAGATATTGTTGGACTCATCTCAACGCATAGGTTGGGTTTTGGAACTGCCCATCTCGAGAGGGGTTGAACCTTATTCAAATCTGGAGTTGATCATTGGGAGACGCGAGAAACCTGTGTGGATGTCCTTGTTGGCCTCGTCTCACTGCCCACACAGTGGTGTTCTTCCCGGTTGACGAAAGGGCAGCTTCCCTCCACCTTCAGGTAGGGGACGGGTCTTGAGTGTTGTTTGTGCTTCTGCACCAAATGACAGCTCAGAGTACCCACCTTTTAATGGAGTCTTTTGGGCGTGTTGGAGAACGCACCTTCTGGGGGACTGAATCGTTTTCCTCGGAGACTTCAACGCCTGTGTGGGCAATGATGGAGTGACCTGGAAATAGGTACGGGCAGCGAAAAAAATTAAAATCAACATTAATACATGGTTTTAGACTATTTTTGTTGGGTTACCCATTAGAAATCATCAGTCCAAATTTCATGAAATTATATGGACTGGTTTCTGAGATCGAGCCTGTTCCATTACCCCCTTTTCAGGCCCCTGGCTCAGACATCATTTGGAACACATTTGGGGAGAGTATGAAACAAAAATTATTATTTTCTACAAACACTTAATGCTTTTGTCTCAGTCACGTTTATAACCTAGTTCCGCCTGATGGAGTTTCAGGCCTCTTAGGTAATAGGTTTTGAACTAAAAGCCATTTCAAAATGAAATCTTTTTTTCAAATTATGGTCGCACCAAATTGGCAATGATAGCATTTTTAGATCAACTTATTTTTAAAATTATACATCTAGAAAGCCCCATTATGCTATTTTTCAACAGAATCTGGTTGAGTAAACTACAGCAATTTTTACGAAGGGCAGCTCCTCTCATTTTTGAAGTCATTGTCTCTCAAAAATGCCGCAAACCGCAATGTATGCCGCGGAAAAAAACAAAAAAAAAACAAAAAACAAAAATGATCAAAAGGTTCAATCTTTGAAAATTCATTCAAATTTAACCAACCAAGTCAAGACTTTGATACTTTTGTTTCCAAGGAAGAACTATCTGCTTAATTCATTGGAACCATTAGTTTGGGCTATCTCCCATTGTAAGAACTCTCTCTGTAGAAGCTCTTATGTAAACCTGCACGATCTGGATTCCTGTATCTCAACGTGTGAGAGCGCTCCGGGAACAGAGGACAACAAACCACACGAGTGAAATCAAGCTGGTTTATTCATCTGCTGCTCAGAGTGTGCTTCTGAGCATAAACTTTTTATACAGTATGTGTTCGTGCAAAAAGCAGACAAGATACAGAATCAGGTGTCCTTGGTTCAGAGTACATTCGTCATAGCATCGGGTGTGTGTGTGTGTGTGTATGTATGTGTGTGTGTGTATGTGTGCGTGTATGTATGTGTGTGTGTATGTATGTGTGTGTGTGTGTCTGTGTGTGTATGTGTGTGTGTATGTGTGTGTGTGTGTGTGTGTATGTATGTGTGTATGTATGTGTGTGTGTGTATGTATATGTGTGTGTGTGTGTGTATGTGTGTGTGTGTGTGTGTATGTATGTGTGTGTGTGTGTATGTGTGTGTGTAGATAGCACCATATCATGTTATTTACATAACTGCTTGCATTCGTACGTAGGTATGTGGTTATAAAAGAGGGACAGCCTTGAACATCCAGTTCGGTCTGGTTGATGTTTTACACAAAACTTAGGGACATCGGGGTACAACAGGATAAGGAGAACTACTTGCTTCATGATTCAATAAACATGTACGTATTAGGTCAGAGATATATTCTAACAGTTCCCCTCTTTTATACTTTAATGTTCATGAAGTATAAATCATTCGTTAATAAATCGTTGCAGAATACACAAAGGTTCAGTGGGTGTCGAAGGTCGGGATCTTTCAGGAGACCAGGGACCGCGGTTGATCGGGGTCTGTGCTTGAAGGGCAGCTTGAGCTGCGACGCCCTTCGCCCACTGCCTCGAGATACTCAGGTCCCCTCAAGATCCCGACTCCTCACTACACCCGGGACGAAGGGTAAGAGGTGCCGTCGGACTGCGCGTCCAGTTGCGTATACTTTGGTCCACTAAAAGCGTCCATCAGGGCCCACACACGATTCAGCAGACACCTAAGGATGCAAGGTCCGAACACACACACCAACAGCAGACAAATGCATACAGGCACAAGCATGGTTAAATATGGAGTGAACATACCAAAAAAGGGAATGGAGGAATCCCCAGCCGTAATTTGGACTTTCGTCGTGTTGCAATTGGGCTGCTACCGCACGCATTTTGTGCAGGGCTTGAGATATAGTCCCCCAGGTGAATCGCTCGTGGAATATAGGTACAGCAGTGTTCACCTATAAGAACGCATACCCCCCCTTCCTTCGCGAGCAGTGCATCGAGCGCCATACGGTTCTGGGTAGCCATAAGCCTCAGGGCCGTCAATTCCTGGTTAATCCCGTCGACTGCGAGAATAGTGTTATTTACGAACAGGGCAAGCCTATAATGCACTTTGTTTAACTGGCGACGAACGTTCCCCACTCGCCCCGGACCCACGTCGAGTTGATGATGGTGTAATTGTCCCTAGAAGGGGTATATACATATGGGGTTCCTCCATCATGGGGAAACAGAGAGCAAACAATACATTCTTCTAAAGTTACATCACGTTTCACAGTAAAATTCAAATACTGCCAGAACATGTTATTTTCAGGATGACGGTAATATGTACAAAGACCCGGGGCTGAGCACATCAGCCTGAGCAAGAGCAGAACATGGAGGGTATACATAACACAGGATATTTTCGGTTATCCGTTCCCAGTACGAGAGGGTGTAAAGGTGGTACTCGTAAGCTTATGTTGAGCCGAATCCGTTAGAAAACACTTCTCCCCTCTTAGGTGATATATGTGTCTTAAGACCTGGAACAGAGGTAATAAAGATAGACAACATCATGGTCACACAAAAACAAACAATACAATACTTCATTGTGGGCTTTTCTTCAGTCTGGTAGCATGGATCCACTGTGGAAAGAGGTCAGTTAATACGGCGGTACGGGTTACAGCGAGTATCTCCGTGGGCTCACTGTAAGGTGTGTCTCCCAAAGATGAATTTAGTTTTGCAAATTTCTTGACCAGCACCTTGTCTCCTACCTTGAAGGCATGAGTGCTTGCATCGGCCGGGACCGAAGTATTCTGATTAGTGCATTCCCAATAGTCATTTAGGACCTTAACAAGGCCCACGGCATACTCGCTCATGTGTATGTCTAGATCTTCCGTACCCAAAGCCCGTTTTCTCTTCCTCCAAGGAGCAGGAAAGGGTCTCCCCATTACCACTTCATAAGGGGATAGATTCCCTAAGGCCACCTGCGAGGTCATCCGCAGATCCGCTAGGACCACAGGCAGCACCGAAACCCAATTCCTGGATCCGGTGGCGTGCATTGCTTTTCGTAATTTCCCTTTAATGGTTCTGTTTGTTCGTTCCACGATTCCGGAGGACTGAGGGTGATATGGGACATGGAAACGCCAATTGATCTCTAGCTCTTGTGCCAACAGTTGAGTGACTTTTGAGGTGAATGGTGTGCCTTTGTCCGAATCAATACCCAACGGGAGGCCATATCTGGGAATAATTTCCTGTGATAACTTTTGAACCACTACTCGGGCGTTTTCGTTCCCACACGGGAAAGCTTCAACCCATCGAGAGAATTTATCCACGATAACCAATAGATATTTAAAGGGCCCTGCCGGGCATGTGAGTAAAATCTATCTGCCACTCCTGGAAGGGAGTATCTGGTTTCGGCAGATGCTGATGTGATGCATGTGGTTTGGACACATTGTTCTGTGCACAAATCAGGCATTTGTCCAGAATGCTGTGTACCGTAGAGGCTAGTTGTCGTATACAAAAATCTTTTTCCATATCTGTCACCACCCCTCTTCGACCGCGATGTGTAGGCCCGTGAAACTCGCGGACGAGGAAAGGAAGGCAGTGCGTGGGCAGACATAAGCGACCGGTCGAATCGAGTAGAATGCCGTCACCCAATGGGCTGAGAGCCCTGCGAGGACCAAAAATCAGTGTCTTCTGTGGACGCCGAGGACTGAAGGGATTTCAGATCCAAGTCAGGGAGGAGGGCGCTAAGCATGTGTGAGGTTGACACCAGCGCGGGCTGCAGGAACGGCGGCATGGAGCCGAGCGAGGCAGCCTGTTTAGCCGCGCGGTCAGCCAAAGAGTTACCTCGTGCCTCATCAGTGTGGTCAGAGGAATGACCGCGGGTCTTTACGATCGCTAAACGGAGCGGGAGATTGCAGGACACAATAAGATCCTGGACTAAGGTGGAATGTGAAATGGGCTTACCGTCAGCAGCAGTGAAACCACGAGATTGCCAGATACGGCCGAAATCATGCGCCACCCCAAAAGCGTAACGAGAGTCAGTGTATATAGTAACATCCTGGTCGGAAGCGAGAGTGCATGCCCGAGTGAGCGCATATAACTCTGCTGCTTGAGCGGAATTAAAGGGGAGCGAGTACGCTTCCAAAACTTGGTCCGGTAAGGAACATACTGCGTAGCCGCAGAGGAACACTCCGTCGGAGGGTTTCGAGCATGACCCGTCTACAAACAGGGAGAGACCTGTGGAGAGAGGAGTAGACATTAAGTCGGATCTAATGCTGGTGTCATGAACAATGGTGTCCATGCAGTCATGTTCCAATGGTTCGCAGTCGTCATGAGCATTAAGCAGGCGCTGTAGAGCCTGCGCCACGTTATCTAGGGAAGAGGAACAGGATATAGTTAGGTTGTCAGTAGCACAAAGGATGGCCTCGTAACCTGAACGACGTTGAGAAGACATGTGTTGTGTAGACAGAGTATTAAGGATATGCCTAACCTGATGGCTGGTGTGTAAAACGAGTGGATGAGAGAGCACTATTTTTTCTGCTTCGAGAACTAGCACCGCACTGGCAGCGACAGCGCGGAGACAGGCAGGTAAACCCTGAGCCACAGTATCTAGAGTTTTGGAGAGGAAAGCACAAGGCCTAAGTCCCCCCCCTGTGGTCCTGCGCCAAGACTCCAGAAGCTGTGCCGGCCTGGTGAGCGACGTAGAGATGAAAGGGTTTGTTGTAATCCGGGAGCCCGAGAGCCGGCGCGGAGCATAGGGCCGACTTCAGGGCTTTGAATGCGTCCAGCATGTCCTCAGTCCAGACCAAGGGTTGATGGAGAGGGTCAGTGTGAGCCACGGCAGAGCGTAAACGTTTGTCATAAAAGGAACAGTCCGGGATCCATTGGCGGCAGTAGTTAATGAGGCCCAGGAAAGCCAGGAGCGCTTGTTTAGTGACAGGCTTCTGAGTGTCCACTATGATCTTGACGCGATCCTGAGTAAGGCGTTTTATCCCGTGAGAGAGTTCATAGCCCAGATATATCACAGTGGGGAGGCAGAACTGTAACTTGGGCTTGGAGACCTTGAAACCCTTTTTTTCCAGTAAGAGGAGCAACTGGACAGTGGCGTCGAGGCATAGTTCATAGGTAAACCCTGTAACCAGGAGGTCATCAGCCTAAGAGTGTACGCAGGAACCAACGGGGACGTCCAAAGAACCCAACGCGTCCCTAACTGCAGCCGAAAACACGGCCGGAGAGTCAATAAATCCTTGAGGTAATCTAGTCCACGTGTACTGTCGCTGCCGGTGTGTGAAAGCGAAGAGAGGTTGTGTGCTTGGCTCAACAGGGATACTAAAAAAACGCCGAGCACAGGTCGATTACGGAAAAATGAGTGTGATCGCAAGGAATAGAAGCCAAAAGAGGGCACATCCGGAACAACCGGTGAAACTGGAACGATGAGCTCGTTAATTTTTCTGAGGTCTTGTTTCAGACGCCAGGAACCGTCTGGCTTAGGAACCGGGTTCACAGGCGTGTTATAAGGGCTTGTGCACGGCACAATGATACCCTGTTCCAAAAGAGCGGCCAAAATAGTGTCGATACCCAACATTTTTTTAGGCGACAAGGGGTATTGTCGGATGTACACGGGCGAAATGTGCTTCACGGTAGCTTCATATGGGACGCAGTCCACACAACCCACGTCATTCTTATGCTCTGCCCAAAGATTGGTGGGCAGTGTGTCGAGTACAGGGGGCGAGGTGGAACTCGCCACGCACGCCGAATTAACATTAAAAGGCAAGGGCTGCGCTTGCAATGATAACAGAGAAACGGAGGAGGTGTCGCACATTTGGATGGTCATGCTCGAACCTTGGAAAGAGATTTGGAACCCCAGAACACTCATGAGGTCACGGCCTAACAAATTAAAGGGGCATTCGGACATATGTACAAAAGAATAGGATATCTGTAATTTATCAAGCGTGTGATCATCAGGAAAATGTAGGAGAAGGGGTGGACCTCTGGATTCATGGACCTCTGGCCTCGGGATTGTCCCGCCAGAAGAGGGTGGACCGATAGGTGGTGTTACGGGGGACACAGTTTGTACACAGCAAGCTGGACTTTTGGTATTCCCTTTTTTCCTTTTCTTTACTCATTAATTTAGGTTTGGGGACACTCTGAGTCACCTTCTTGGGCTCGAAGAGCTTTTTAAGTTGCAACCAGTACGAGCGCATTTCATACCATTTTACATAAGCCTCCTTCATGTATTCATAATCCTAGGAGGGGTTGCCCAATCCATCATAAATCATGTGATGCGCGGATGTCAGAAATCCTGCATCAAAAGTCCCATTTCGAGGAAAGTTTGGTACTTGGTCGAGTCCCTCAGTCCATCCCGCCAAATTGCTGAGCCATGGCTCAGTATAATAAGCTAGACCACATCTATTCATCCACTCCTTCGGAGTTTCCCGGGCCTTAGGCTTTGGGTAGGAATTTCCCATTGTCTATCTTCTAACAAAAACAAAAAATACGTTGGCATACAGGAATACACGTGCACCTTTTGTATAGCGCTCTTCCCAGTTATAGCAACTGAGGATAACCCGTCCCAGTTATAGCAACTGAGGATAAACGGTCCCAGTTATAGCAACTGAGGATAACCGTCCCAGTTATAGCAACTGAGGATAACCGTCCCAGTTATAGCAACTGAGGATAACCGTCCCAGTTATAGCAACTGAGGATAACCGTCCCAGTTATAGCAACTGAGGATAACCCGTCCCTTCTAGAGAAGGGGATAAACCGTCCCTTATAAAAAGGGGATAACAGACGCTCAGATACTGCTAACCAGGTAGTCAAACAAATCTTGTCTTACCTGATCAGGAGTATCACGTCGGGGTCACCAAATTGTAAGAACTCTCTCTGTAGAAGCTCTTATGTAAACCTGCACGATCTGGATTCCTGTATCTCAACGTCTGAGAGCGCTCTGGGAACAGAGGACAACAAACCACACGAGTGAAATCAAGCTGGTTTATTCATCTGCTGCTCAGAGTGTGCTTCTGAGCATAAACTTTTTATACAGTATGTGTTCGTGCAAAAAGCAGACAAGATACAGAATCAGGTGTCCTTGGTTCAGAGTACATTCGTCATAGCATCGGGTGGGTGTGTGTGTGTGTGTGTGTGTGTGTGTGTGTGTGTGTATGTATGTGTGTGTGTGTATGTGTCCGTGTATGTATGTGTATGTGTGTATGTATGTGTGTGTGTGTATGTATGTGTGTGTGTGTGTGTGTGTGTGTGTGTGTGTGTGTGTATGTATGTGTGTGTGTGTATGTGTGTGTGTATGTATGTGTATGTGTGTATGTATGTGTGTGTGTGTATGTATGTGTGTGTGTGTGTGTGTGTATGTGTGTGTGTATGTATGTGTGTGTGTGTGTGTGTGTGTATGTGTGTGTGTGTGTATGTGTGTGTGTAGATAGCACCATATCATGTTATTTACATAACTGCTTGCATTCGTACGTAGGTATGTGGTTATAAAAGAGGGACAGCCTTGAACATCCAGTTCGGTCTGGTTGATGTTTTACACAAAACTTAGGGACATCGGGGTACAACAGGATAAGGAGAACTATTTGCTTCATGATTCAATAAACATGTACGTATTAGGTCAGAGATATATTCTAACACCCATAGTTTGGGGTTTAAAAGAAGTCAGAATGTGAAATTTGACAAAAATGCCCAAGATAGTCACATTTTGAAAATCCATTGAACCTCAACCAACTTCAATCCAATTCAAGCCTTAAACATATAATGACCTGAATAATCCACTGGAACAATCAATTTTAAGATATCTACCATGGTTTTGGCTGTGAAGGAGATCAAACATGTTAAATAGCAAAATTTTTGGAAAAGTCTAATACATAATCATTTTGGAAAATTCAAAGTATTGTTCCCTCCTTTCACTGGAAAAAGAAACAGATCATAAGAATAAACCATCCAATTCTTTATAATAATGATCATTCTACTTTGAGTGACTGGGGCAGCGGTTCAAGACAAAGACAGAGAAGCTAGATTGAGAAGGTTTGTGCAGAGGAGGGACAGTGAATATTAGTAGTGGGATGCTGAGGTTGGAATTGCCAGGCAAAAGGCCTAGAGAAAGACCAAAGAGAAGATCTATGGATGTGCTGAAGAAAGACATGATGGTAGTTGGTGTAAGAGAAAAAGATGCAGAGGACAGGGTGAGATGGAGACAGATGATTCGTTGCGGTGACCCCTGAAGGGAGCAGCATAAAGGAAAAGAAGAAGAAGCTGACACTGTGTGATCCCAACAGTGGTGTGTTTATATAACAAAGGCGAGTGTCTGGTGGTCAGGCTTTTGCCCATAGAGCTCGACCAAGCCCGTCCCGAAAGGGAGACATGGATTCGCCCTCCCATGGACCCACCACCTGTAGGAGGGGCTTTAGGGGTCAGAAGGAGTTTGAATTGGGTGGCAGTTAAAGCCATGGGCTCTGTCAGACTCTGACTCTTGGGATATGAGCCTGAGTTAGTACATGAGCTGGAGAGATACCACTGGAACCGCCCATCTCGAGAGGGGCTGAACCTTTTTCCATTCTGAAGTTGATCATGGGGAGAGGCGAGAAACCAGTGTGAACGTACTTGTTGTCCCCCATCTTGGTGCCCACACATTGGGGTTCTTACCGGTGGACGAAAGGGCAGCTTACTTCTACCTTCAGGTATGGGGACGGGTCTTTCCTGGGAGACTTTCATCACCTGTGTGAATGGTTATAGTGTGACCAGGAATGGTGTGATCAGTAGGTACGTCCTCTCCAGTCTCAACCCGAATGTGTGTGTTTGCATATATCTGGTGATTATACTGTCGATGACAATATGGAATCTGGTTTTCATAATATTGACAGGTCAAACACTTTCATCTTGAAATAAAACTACTTAACTTTTTATTTTTCATTTAACAGAAATAGGTTTAGAGAGACTATCAAGAGACTTACAAAAAAGATTCATATCATTTTAGTTATGTGATATTTCATGATGCAGACATGTACATTTATTCACGGAATTATCATTTGCAGGTATTTATTTGTTTGGTGCTCGACCCATGATGGCCTTTTTGGTGTTCCGTTCAGGACGGAGGAGAATAATGTAGCATTTTGGAGCAAATATGGCTACCAACAGGCCAAAACTAGATGCCAGGATAGCGAAGACCTCTACAGCAACAGAATATTTCCCTGGAGAGCTGACATATGCAGGAATAAAAGTGATCCACACAGCACAGAATATCAGCATGCTAAACGTGATGAATTTGGCTTCGTTAAAGTTATCTGGAAGGTTCCTTGCTAAGAAGGCCAGAAGAAAGCTGATGACCGCCAGCAGGCCGATGTACCCTAATAGACTTACAAACCCAAATATGGAACCTACAGCACATTCAAACACTATTTTTGAGCTGATGTAGCGAGTGTTCTTATAAGGTGTTGGAGATGCAGTAGCCAACCACACTGAACAAATAAACACCTGCACACATGTGATGACCAGGACTGTTCCTCGCTGTTGGGCCACTCCAAACCACTTCATAGCGTTCTGGCCTTCTGGTCGAGAGGATTTAAACACAGCCACAACCACCATGGTTTTGACCAGAATACTAGACACACTCAATACGAAGCTGATACCAAATGCCACATGTCTCAGTTGGCATGTCCACAGCTGAGGTTGGCCAATGAACAGCAACACGCACAGGAAGCACAGTTTGAGTGACACTAGAAGCAGGAAACTCAGCTCAGAGTTGTTGGCCCGGACCACAGGGGTGTGGCGGTGATGCACAAACACAATCAGAACCCCAGTACAGAAACAGGTCCCCAAAAGGGAAGCTGCAGTTAAGCAGATGCCAAGCGGATCTTCATAGCACAGGAACTCCACCTCTTTTGGGACACACTGGTCCTTCTCTGGGCTGGACCAGAACTGATCAGGGCATTTGATGCATTCATTAGAATCTTAAAAAGAGGAAAAAATGTGCATGATTCATTTTCAAAGAACGAGCTACATTTTAGTGGTATATTTAATCTTGCATTAAATATAAAGCTGCGGTTCACCAGTTGTGTTGCTGATCTCTCCATCAGCACAGGGCAGACAGTCAAAGCAGCAGATGGGCATATTCTTCTTTCTGGCTCTTCTGGTTCCCAGAGGACAACTTTCACTGCACACAGACCTGGGTGGCTAAACGATATGAAGTCCAGATTCATAGGTTTTAACACTGCAGTGCATTTCTTTCACTGTATATTCGTATTATGTTTATGATTCGTGATATTCATGCGTTTGTCACTAATTTAAAAACATTCACAACTTAAAAGAAGCATAAAAAAAGTAAAAAATAAATAAACAAATAAATAAAATTAATAAAAAAAATAATAGTTAGCTTAGGAAATGAACTTGAACATAAAAGCTGTCTTTCATTCACACAGAGGAAAATCACATGGTTTACTTTTTTTGCATCAGAGTTCCAGAAAAGAGCATCCTCATTTAGTACCAGAACTGGGTTTTTCTGTGCAGCTTCATACACCACACCGACTGTGTGGAGCCTGATCGACCCATCCTGGTTTGGTTTCCAGTTCAGAATATCATAGATACCCAGAGGATCACCATTATCATCGAAGGATACATGGTCCCCAAAGCTAGTGGTGAAATTCACTCTCTGTAGGTAATGGACGATCTGTACTGGTGAATAGAAAAGGAAACACCGGCAGAAGGGACAAGTGTGAGCTTTATATACATGGGCATTTTTTCGCTGTCTTGGAACAATACATTTCTTTTTTGAAATGCAAAATGAACAGAATACTAATTAACCAAAATGTATTTTTTAGTAATTTTACTAGATGTGGTGCTTGTATCGTGCTTTATTATGCATGTGTCTATTTCTCAGGTTCACCTGCCAAGGTTGTAATGCACTTATTCTGGCACAGCTGTGAGCACTAAACGGCCCTTTTCCTTCATGACACTGTGTTAGGTCATGCAGGGCATGAGCTACTGAGTACACGGCTTTATATACATTATAAGAAACTCTGAGTTCGGTCACATCACTGTACTCTGTATATCTGCTGCTCAGATCTTCATTTCCTGTGCACATTCTTTCATACTCTCCAGTAATTTTTATGACATCTAAATCAAACTTGCATTTGAACATCTCCTCCCAGAAGAATCGCACCATGTTGTTTTCAGGCTGTGTGTCAGGGCGCAGACGTAACAGGAAGTCCCGAAGCCCTGCGATCTCTCCGCGATGGATGGCGATGCCAAGTGTTCCTCCAAGATATGGTAGGAAACGTGGTTTGAGGAAGACGGGTGAAGTTGCCCAGGCCTCACTCGCAATCCACTGCTTTCCAGTAACATTTCTCAGAACCACTTCATCCATTAAAGACAACAAGTTGGCATAACCTGAAATCACAACCACCACGTTGGCTGTGGAAGTTTGGATCACTCTGACAATACGCTCCACATCTCTGTGGTTATTGTCAATTGTTATTATCTCAGCGAAGGCCACACAGCCACCCAGCTCTTCCTTCATATTCTGATGGAAGGACTGGGCAGCATGTATACCATAGTCATCATTGCTGTACACCAGGCCCACCCAGGTCCACCCGAAGCGTTTCAGGATTTGGATGATGGCATGTACCTGGAAAGCATCACTGGGAATTGTCCTGAAAAATGAGGGGAACTGACTCCGGTCACTGAGACAGGAGCAAGTGGCAAAATAGCTCACCTGATAGAAAGAGACATAAACAAAAAGGGGATTTGTTACAGAGAGGAATTTACAAAGACAGAATGAAAGTAAAATACCAATATTGAAATATATGATGGTTTTAGCTGAAAGAAATTATAATAGTTTGAATAAACCTTTTGCCTCATTTAAGTACAACGGAAATTAATTATATAAACACAAGATACATTTCCCACATATTTTATTATATGATGTCATCTGAACTTTCCCTGAATCTGTACCATGGGCACTCGAAACAGCCCCAGCACACTAGAGATGGCAATAGAGCGAGTAGAACTCGAATCCCCCACAATTCCGACCACTGGGGGAGAACCGGTGCAATTCAATCCAGAGAAAGCTTCATTATTTCCACTGATCAAAGCTGTGGCTGCACGAAATGCTACAGAAAGCTTCACACAACTGTCATACAGATGGTAACCCAGCGTGATGTTAGGAAGCAGGTTGGGATTTCTGTTGATCTCATCAATAGCAAAAACCATCGTAATTGCCTGTTGAAAGCTTGCCATGTCGAACCTGTGAAAATATCACAAAGAAACAAATCATGGGAGAAAACACATCATTCTGATGCAGTATATTTTTCTCAGAGTGCATCAGGGTATAACTGATTGGTGAAACCCACTCACTGTGTACAGTACGGCTGCTCGGGTTCACTTGTGAAATTCCAATCTGGAGACTCACTAATCAGGTGAATTGTAAATATGCCCCCAAGAATCAGGTCTCCTTTCTGCCGCATTCCATTTAGCTTGAAGTTACCTCGGAGTTTACAGAATTCTGGGACAATATCCAAGCCAGTAACTGAAGATGTGGATAAAGAGAAAGTCAGTGCTGAGCTCGAGGCTATGTACAGATACAGATGCACAACAGACCTCATCACCTCTCTGAAGATGCCACTCTCTCGCTCTCTTTTTCTCTCACACTCTCTCTCACTCTCTCTCTCGCTTTCTTTCTCACTCTCTGGTAAATATGTGGGCGTTTTATACAGTAAATGAGGTCACAAGGGCTTCTGTGGAAATTTTGACAACAGATTTTTTAATCTTTGATTTTAATTTTTGATGCACACATGCACACACACACATACACACACATACACACACACACACACACACCAAGGGCGTCGGCTGGGGGAGGGGGGGTGCACAGGGTGTACGTGCACCCCCCCATAGCAGGAGTTGAGTTCCGCTGGACAAGAAATTATATGTATTCACAATCTTATAAATAAACTTAGTGACTGATATTGAAGAGAAACTTGGAGATAAGTTCTGCATGACTAGAGTCAGGAAGTAAAGCGGAAGTTAACCTGTAACGGGCACTGCGCATGTGCAAGCCTGAGATGACCAATCGACAATAAAAACATTGTCAGGAAGCAATAATAGCTTCTTAGTATCGCCCCCGATTCCTGCACATGTGTTAGAACACAAACATTGACGGACAGAGAATGAATGGATAAAATAATCATAAGCCATCCAGTCTGTATCTGCAGCCTAATGGTCAGTACTTTTATAAAATTAATAGTATGTCTTTGTGCTGTAAATATGTATTAATATTTGTTTGTGCCTAAATAAATGTGAATAAATAAATAACTTTAGCTCAATTTGTAAATGTATTTAGCACATGTACTTGCAGATGTAAAATATATTTGAGAATGTTTTTGGTTGAACTATAATATTTGATTTGTCTTCTGAGAGTAATAGATGAATCGTCTTCTGCTGAAAAACTGTGCATGTTGTTGGCTTGAGATTCCATGTTGTATATATCATATAATATGTTGTGATATGCATGCACTATATTTCATGTGGGCGGCACGGTGGCGTATTGGTTAGCACGTCCGCCTCACAGCAAGAAGGCCTGGGTTCGATTCCCGGCCTGGACGTTTCTGTGTGGAGTTTGCATGTTCTCCCCGTGCTTGTGCGGGTTTCCTCTGGGTGCTCCGGTTTCCTCCCGCAATCCAAAGACGTGCACTGTAGGTTAATTGGCCGTTCTAAATTGACCGTAGATTCTCTCCTGCAACGGCACCGGAACCCAGTCGTATCGGCACTTGCCTTTCCATTGGATCCTTCCGGTGGCGCCGAGACGCGGGACTTGCTGCTTGGGTAACAGCCTGTCCCTCATTACTCCCTACCCGGGCTCTGCGCACTGGGGAGTATCACCAGCCAGAGCGCAGCCATAGTCCTTCGGGACTGACGGAGGCCTACCATACCATATTTCATGTGGTACTTTCAATCAACTCAGTAATGTCACGGTAACTTTGTGCAGGCAGGCACTTAGCGATGGTGGCTTTCGGGTCAATAATTTATACGACAAGCACATAAAACAAAATCGCTGTGTGTGCAATGGTTTATTTATGATATAAAATTTAAGCCACAATTGCGTCAAGAAACTCTTAAGCTAATACTTAAGCTACCGCCAACTTATTTAGTCGGTGTTTCATTTCCCCTTTAGGGCTTAGGCATATAGCCCCTGGGACTTGAGTTCTCGTCACGAAATGTGCACCCCCCCCCACGGTCAGACCAGCCTATGCCCTTGCACAGACAGCTTGTATTGTTTTACACCCCCCACACTTCCTTTAATGGGAAAGCAACTCTGTTCCTGAAATCTGTGTCCCTGACCTGTGGACCACATTAAATTTGAATAGCTTACATTGTGTGATCCAGGCATTAGTGTGCTTATATAACGAAGGCAAGCACCTGGTGGTCAGGCTTCTGCCCATGGAGCCCGGCTGGGCCCAGCCCAAAAATAAAACATGGGTGTATCCTCCCGTGGACCCACCACCTGCAGGAGGTGTTTTAGGGATCGGGCGCAGTGGGAGTTGGGTTGCAGCCAAAAGCATGGGCTCTGTCAGACTCTGACTCTTGGGATATGAGCCTGAGCTGGTGCTTGAGCTGGAGAGATACCAACTAGATATCGTTGGACGCATATATCTCAATGCACAGGTTGGGCTCTGGAACTGCCCATCTGGAGAGGGGCTGAACCTTTTTCAATTCTGGAGTTGATCATGGGGAGAGACGAGAAACCAGTGTAGACGTCCTTGTTGGCCTCGTCTCACTGCCCACATGGTGGGGTTCTTCCCGGTTGACGAAAGGGCAGCTTCCCTCTACCTTCGGGTAGGGCGACGGGTCTTTACTGTTGTTTATGCTTCTGCACCAACAGTCAGTTCAGAGTACCCGCCTTTCTTGGAATCTTTAGGGAGTGTTGGAGAATGCTCCCCCTAGAGGACTCAATCGTTTTCCTGGGAGACTTCAACGTCTGTGTGGGCAATGATGGTGTGACCTGGAAATAGGTACGGGCAGCAAAAAAAATGAAAGTCAACATTAAAGGATGGTTTTAGGTTCTTTTTGTTGGGTTATTCATTACAAATCACTAGTCCAAATTTCATGGAATTACCTTCATTGATTTCCGAGATAGAACCTGTACCGTTACCCCCACTTCAGGCCCCTGACTTGGACATCATTTGGACTACATTTGGGGAGATTATGAAACAAGAATTATTGTTTTCTACAAACACTTGATCCTTTTTCTCAGTCACGTTTATAACCTAGTTCTGCCTGATGGAGTGTCCAGTCTCTCAGGTAATAGGTTTTGAACTAAAAGCCTTTTTTTTTTTTTTTTTTTTCAAATTATGGTTGCACCAAATGGGCAAAGATAGAATTTTTAGAGGCATTTATTTTTAAAATTAGACATCTAGAAAGCCCCATTATGCTATTTTTCAACATTATCTGGTTGAGTAAACCACGGTAATTTTTACGGAGGCCAATTCCTCTCACTTTTGAAGTTATTGTCTCTCAAAAATGCCTCAAACTGAAATTTATGCTGTGGGGAAAAAAAAAAAGATCAAAAGGTTTAATCTTTGAAAATTCATTCAAATTTAACCAACCAAGTCAAGACCTTGATACTTTTGTTTCCAAGGGAGAGTTGTCTGCTTTTATTGGAACCATCAGTTTGGGCTCTCTGCCATAGTTTGGGGTTTAAAAGAAGTCAGACTTTGAAATTTGACAAAAATGCCCAAAATAGTCAAATTTTGAAAATCCATTGAACTTCAACCAACTTCAATCCAATAGCCTGAAAATTTTGTTTCTAAGGTATAATGACCTGCATAATCCACTGGAAAAATCACTTTTAAGCTATCTACCATGGTTTTGGCTGTGAAGATCAAACATGTTAAATGGCAAAATGTTGAACATGTTTTCCAAAAATCATTTTGGAAAATTCAGAGTATTTCAATAAGGAATGATTGTAATTTTTTTTCAGAGTATTGTGCTCTTTATTCACTATTTAGACAGGAATGTATGCATTATCTTATCATGTGGGTTGTCTGTGAATAAAATGTCTGTATAAAACTTAATTGAATAAAAAAACTTTAATGAATGAAAAAGTAATTATGAAAAATACGATGTGCATTAGTTTCCTTATTTCTTCATTCACAGAGTGTGATTAAATCACATGACAGAATCAATGGCACAGGGATGAATGTAAATTTCTCCATCAAAACATTCTTAAATAGCCTCAGACTAAGTAGGAGTCTTCATTCATATCTGAAGAATATGTCCTATCTGTTGATTTTGAAATTAGAACCCATCAATTAAATAAAAATCTGCCTGAAGTCGGAATTGCCAATTATATTCATGTTTAACCAGCAAGCCGAGTGACCCGATCACTTCAGAGTCAAAGTTTATATTCTATCTCATGATTAACAAAACAGCTGCACTAGAAAGTTCTATACACAATAAAGGTTATATTCCGGTTATAGAAATATATATTACTCACCCAGGTATGTAATAAATAGATCAGAAATTACAGTATTCTGCTCAGACACGTCCATCGTGGTGGCGGCCAACTTGCATTTGATGGTCAATACCACTTTTTTGAAGGTGACTCGCGATTAAATTGCCTGGTGTGTTGCGCTCATTGATTCTTGATTTTTGATTCAAATTACATTTTTCTAGTTTGTGGGGGTTATATTCTACTGACTTTTAAAGAACCAGAAATATCCGTGGACATATTTACTAACATGAAGTTTTCGGAAAAAAAACCCCCAAAAAACCCCAAAACAAAACAAACAAACAAACAAACAAACAAAACAGTGCAATATATACCGCTGACAAACCGGGTATGGCTGGAAAGCTGGAGATTCACTGCTGAATATGGTAATGGTTTAGATCAAATTTGTCAGATCCTTTCCACATGTGACCCTATTTCATGGACAATACCTTGGAACTGGGTCTCAATACACTTGAGATTGCCTCAAAACAAAGAAGTTATAATCAAGGTTAGTGAAAAATCAACACAATCTCGGTCTACAATTGAGATGTTCTTTTTTTGTGAACATGGCTCAATTTGGTACCACTGGAACAAGAATGAAATAAACTCTGAACACAATGAAATTTATTCAACATTATTTGGTTGCAAGGGCTGCAGTTGCAGGTTGAAATTTGAATATTTTCAGCCTTCAGGCTTAACTATGTCACAATTCCTGAATGTATCATGCATCACTGCTGGTACCGACTGGAAGGGTGTGAACGGTAGTAGGCCTCTCCAGTCTGAACCCGAATGTGTGTTTGCATATATCTGGTGATTATACTGTAGATGACAATATGGAATTTGGCTTTAATAATATTGCCAAGTCTTACACTTTCATCTTGAAATAAAACTACTTAACTTTTTATTTTTGATTTAACAGAAATAGGTTCAGTGAGACTATCAAGAGCCTTAAAAAAAAAAAAAAAAGATTCATGATATTTTACTCAAATTGAAACAAAATAATGGAAGGTATGTAATATTTCATGATGCATGCATGTACATATATTCAGGAAATGATCATTTGCTGGTACAGAAATGATTTGTTTGGTGCGAGACCCATGATGGCCTTTTTGGTGTTCTGTTCAGGACGGAGGAATAATGTAACATTTTTCACATGATTCAAATTCAGCCAATAGCTGTCGTCCTTCCTGCTGATTGGTTGAGGTGATGTAACACCCCCTTTTTCTCATTCGTGCACAAGTTAGCAATGAGCTTTTTTTTTTAGTGTGTTTTAATTACCAATTGTCACTTAAACGCCTGCTTAAGCACCAGAAAAAGGTAATGAGGTTGGATGTCTCTTTTGAAGAAATAAGACTGTCTGGAAGAAACGACAGTTTCCTCTGAAGTCACGCTGAAGCGGAATACAGTAATCCTTTGAACTGTTGTAAAACACTCCACTATTAAAGTCTTTTTTAATTATTATTCCAGTACATGATCTAAGGTAATGTTTAAAATGTTTGTGTGGTATATTTTATTTACTGTGGTGGAGCATGTTTCTCATTGTGTTTTGTTTATCCAATTTATTATATTTATTGTTCTTTTATGTCCTTTTTGTTATGGTCTGTGTTTTGGGGGACTTTGATTTTGGCGCTGTGCCTCTCACTGACTGTTTACTTCCTGAGGCGCGTAGCTGAGCTGCTCGGGAGCACACACACCTGAATTCACTATTCTCATTTACTCCCAATAAACAAAAGCTCACTCACCTCTGCGCCAGAGGATAAACTCACATCAACATCACCTCTTCTTTGGTTTGTAACGCCTCTTACTCTATCTATCACTTTAAAATTCTGTTTTGTACTGGCTCCGGCTGGGGGGCGTGGCTGAGCTGCTCGGACTTAATACAGTTAATACCTGAATTCAGTCGTGTCATGCCTAATGCAGTACAGTACGTTCCTCTAGTGGGCATTTTGTAAACTACACTGCTGTATGTTTATAAAGAGAATGCACTGAAAGGTGTTTTATGCGTATGCAGTATCTTCTTTTCCTTTCGGCTGTTCCCTTCAGGGGTTGCCACAGCAAACCATCCGCCTTCATCTCACCCTGTCCTCTGCATCTTCTTCTCTTACTCCAATGACCCTCATGTCCTCCTTCACCACATCCATAAATCTCTTCTTTGGTCTTCCTCTGGGCCTTCTGCCTGGTAGTTCCAACCTCAGCATCCTACTACCAATATACTCATTATCCCTCCTCTGTACATGTCCAAACCATCTCAATCTAGCCTCTCTGACTTTGTCTCCAAGACATCTAACATGTGACGTCCCTCTGATGTACTCATTCCTGATCCTATCCATCCTCGTTACTCCCAAAGAGAACCTCAACATTTTCATCTCTGCTACCTCCAGCTCTGCCTCCTGTCTTTTCCCCAGGACCACTGTTTCTAAGCCATACAACATCGCTGGCCTCAACACCATCTTGTACACTTTTCCTTTCATTCTTGCCGATACCCTCCTATCACACATCACACCGGACACTTTTCTCCATCCATTCCAACCTGCCTGCACACCCTTCTTCACCTCTTTTCCACACGCTTCATTGCTCTGGATTGTTGAGCCTAAGTACTTAAAATCCTCCACCTATTTTATCTCTACTCCCTGTAACCTCACCGTTCCTCTTGGGTCCTTGTCGTTCACACACATGTATTCTGTCTTACTGAGGCTAAGCTTCATTCCCCTCCTTTTCAGGGCATACCTCCACCTCTCTAGATTTTCCTCTACTTGTTTTCTGCTCTCACTACAGATCACAATGTCATCTGCAAACATCATAGTCCATGGAGATTCTTGTCTAACCACGTCTGTCAGCCTGTCCATCACCATAGTAAACGAGAAGGGGCTGAGAGCTGACCCTTGATGCAGTCCCACCTCCACCTTGAACTCTTCTGTTTTACACGCATGAACCTGCCAGGTCTGAAAGGCAGCCCTCCCCTCCACCAAAGAAAACTCACCACCAGGTGGTGATCGGTAGACCGCTCATCTCCTCTCTTTACCCGAGTGTTCAGAACATACGTCCGCAAGTCTGATGACACAAGTACAAAGTCGATCACTGAACTGCGACCTAGGGTGTCCTGGTGCCAAATACACTTATGGGCACACTTATGTTCGAACATAGTGTTCGTGATAGACAAACAGAAGTCCAACAATGAAACACGATTTTGTTCAGACTGGAGAGGCCGTACCTACCGCTCACACCCTTCCAGGTTACACTATCGTTGCCCACATGGGCATTGAAGTCTTCCAAGAAAATGACTGAGTCTCCCGAGGGAGCAGATATGGGATTTTGCTTTAATAATATTGCCAAGTCTTACTCTTTCATCTTGAAATAAGAGTACTTAACTTTTTATTCTTCATTTAACAGAAATAGATTTAGAGAGACTGTCAATTAAACAGAAATACGTTCACTGGGACTATCAAAAGACTTAAAAAAATTAATAATATAAAAAAAGATTCATATCATTTTACTCAAAATAAAACAGAATAATGGAAGTTATGCGATATTTTATGATGCAGGTATGTACATTAATTCTGGAAGTGATCATTTGCAGGTATTTATTTGTTTGGTGCTCGACCCATGATGGCCTTTTTGGTGTTCTGTTCAGGACGGAGGAGAATAATGTAGCATTTTGGAGCAAATATAGCTACCAACAGGCCAAAACTAGATGCCAGGATAGCAAAGACCTCTACAGCCACAGAATATTTCCCTGGAGAGCTGACATATGCAGGAATAAAAGTGATCCACACAGCACAGAATATCAACATGCTAAACGTGATGAATTTGGCTTCGTTAAAGTTATCTGGAAGGTTCCTTGCTAAGAAGGCCAGAAGACAGCTTATGGCCGCCAGCAGGCCGATGTAGCCTAATAGACTTACAAACCCAAATACAGAACCTACAGCACATTCAAACACTATTTTTGAGCTGATGTAGCGAGTGTTCTTATAGGGTGTTGGAGATGCAGTTGCCAACCACACTGTACAAATAACCACCTGCATACACGTGAGGACCAGGACTGTTCCTCGCTGTTGGGCCACTCCAAACCACTTCATAGCGTTCTGGCCTTCTGGTCGAGAGGATTTAAACACAGCCACAACCACCATGGTTTTGACCAGAATACTAGACACACTCAATACGAAGCTGATACCAAATGCCACATGTCTCAGTTGGCATGTCCACAGCTGAGGTTGGCCAATGAACAGCAACACGCACAGGAAACACAGTTTGAGTGACACGAGAAGCAGGAAACTCAGCTCAGAGTTGTTGGCCCGGACCACAGGGGTGTGGCGGTGATGCACAAACACAATCAGAACCCCAGTACAGAAACAGGTCCCCAAAAGGGAAGCTGTTGTTAAGGAAATACCCAGCGGCTCTTCATAGGACAGGAACTCCACCTCTTTTGGGACACAGTGGTCATTCTCTGGGCTGGACCAGAACTGATCAGGGCATTTGATGCATTCATTAGAATCTTAAAAAGAGGAAAAAACATGTGCATGATTTATTTTCAAAGAATGAGCCACATTTCAGTGGTATATTGTATCTTGTATTAAATATAAAGCTGAGGTTCACCAGTTGTGTTGCTGATCTCTCCATCAGCACAGGGCAGACAGTCAAAGCAGCAGATAGGCATTTTCTTCTTTCTGGCTCTTCTGGTTCCCAGAGGACAACTTTCACTGCACACAGACCTGGGTGGCTAAAGGATAGAGAGGTTCGATTTATCAGTTCAGCAATGCAGTGTGTTACTTCTACCATATGTTTACTCTTCATTCACTGCTGGCAATATTTATGTGCAAGCAAAAAAATAAATTGGATTAAAAATGTCACTAAGTTGAAAACATTCACAACCTAAAATACTAGTAAATATCTTTCATTCACATGTGAGAAAAAGCACATTATTTACTTTCTTTGTATCAGAGTTCCAGAAAAAAGAATCTTCATTTAGTACCAGAACCGGGTCTTTCTGTGCAGCTTCATACACCTCACCGACTGTGTAGAGCCTGATTGACCCATCCGGGTTTGGTTTCCAGTTGAGAATATCATAAATACCCAGAGGATCACCATGATCATCGAAGGATACATGGTCCCCAAAGCTAGTGGTGAAATTCACCCTCTGTAGGTAATGGACGATCTGTACTGGTGAATAGAAAAAGAAATACCAGCAGAGGGTCAAGCTGAGCTTTATATATATGGAATTTTTTTTTGCTGTATTTGAACAAAATAATTTTTCGTTTTTTTTTTGTTTTTTTTTGTGAGATGAAAAATGAATATAATACTAATTGAACCATGTCTTTTTTAAAATTATTATTATTAATTGCACTCATGTATTGCTTTATTATGCATATGTGTATTTCTCAGGTTCACCTGCCAGGGTTGTAATGCACTTATTCTGGCACAGCTGTGAGCACTAAAGGCCCTTTTCCTTCCCGACACTGTGTTAGGTCATGCAGGGCATGAGCTACTGCGTACACTGCTTTATATACATTATAAGAAATTCTGAGTTCGGACACATCACTGTACTCTGTATATCCGCTGCTCAGATCTTCATTTCCTGTGCACATTCTGTGATCTCCTGCATCAGAAACAAACTTGCATTTGAACATCTCCTCCCAGAAGAGCCGCACCATGTTATTTTCAGGCTGTGTGTCAGGGCGTAGACGTAACAGGAAGTCCCGAAGCCCTGCAATCTCTCCACGATGGATGGCGATGCCGAGAGTTCCGCCAAGGTATGGTAGGAAGCGTGGTTTGAGGAAGACAGGTGAAGTCGCCCAGGCCTCACTCGCAATCCACTGCTTTCCAGTAACATTTCTCAGAACCACTTCATCCATTAAAGACAATAAGTTGGCATCACTTGAAATCACCACCACCACGTTAGCTGTGGAAGTTTGGATCACTCTGACAATATGCTCCACATCTCTGTGGTTGTTGTCAATTGTTAGTATCTCAGCGTAGGCCACACAGCCACCCAGCTCTTCCTTCATATTCTGATGGAAGGACTGGGCAGCATGTATACCATAGTCATCATTGCTGTACAACAGACCCACCCAGGTCCAATTGAAGCGTTTCAGGATTTGGATGATGGCATGTACCTGGAAGGCATCACTGGGAATTGTCCTGAAAAATGAGGGGAACTGATGCCGGTCGCTGAGACAGGAACATGTGGCAAAATAGCTCACCTGATAGAAAGAGACAAACAAAGAGCAAATTTTGTCACAGAGAGAAATTTACAAAGACAGAATGAATGTAAAATAACAATATCAAATATATGATGGGTTCAGCTGAAATAAGTTATAATCGTTTAAATAAAACTTTTGCTGCATTTTAGTAGAACAGAAATTAAATATATAAACATAAACATTTCCCACATACAGTGGGTGGACAAAATAATGGAAGCACCGAACATTTTGGCATCATAATCTTTCAACATACTTTAAACAATCAAAACTTGGCATGTGTTATTATTTTTTGTAGAATAATTTTTTTATTTGATATGTTCATGTAAAATAAATGGGTTTTTTTGTTCCTTTTTCAGATATTGAAAACATTAAACAGATATTGAAAACATTATTCATACCCCATAATGACAGACCTCTCAGATTTTAAGAGGCCAAATTGTTGATGCTCGTATGGTAGGCACCAGTGTAACAAAAACTGCCCAAATGTTCGGTGTTTCAAGCGGTACTGTCTCAAAAGAAATGACTGCCTTTGAAAGAGAAGGAAAAACATCCTCAGCAAACAGCACAAGTCCGCCATCGTCTCTAAAAGAGTTGGAGGGTATTCTAACTGAAGAATGGCTTAAAATTCCTTTGGAAACAATTCACAAGGTGTATGAATCAAATCATATTACAAGTTTTGATTGTTTAAATTATGTTCAAAGATTATGATGCCAAAATGTTAGGTATGTATTTTCTTAGATGCTTTTGTGATCTGAACTTTCCCTGAATCTGTACCATGGGCACTCGAAACAGCCCCAGCACACTAGAGATGGCAATAGAGCGAGTAGAACTCGAATCCCCCACAATTCCGACCACTGGGGGAGAACCGGTGCAGTTCAGTCCAGAGAAAGCTTCATTATTTTCACTGATCAGAGCTGTGGCTGCACGAAATGCTACAGAAAGCTTCACACAACTGTCATACAGATGGTAACCCAGCGTGATGTTCGGAAGCAGGTTGGCATTTCTGTTGATCTCATCAATAGCAAAAACCATCGTAATTGCCTGTTGGAAGTTTGCCATGTCGAACCTGTGAAAATATCACAAAGAAATAAATCATGTGAGACAACATACCATTCTGATGCAGTATATTTTTCTCAGAGTGCATCAGGGTATAACTGATTGGTGAAACCCACTCACTGTGTACAGTACGGCTGCTCGGGTTCACTTGTGAAATTCCAATCTGAAGACTCACTAATCAGGTGAATTGCAAATATGCCCCCCAAAATCAGGTCTCCTTTCTGCCGCATTCCGTTTAGCTTGAAGTTACCTCGGAGTTTACAGAATCCTGGGACGACATCCAAGCCAGTGACAGAAGATGTGGATAAGGAGAAAGTCAGTGCTAAGCTCGAGGCTATGTACAGATACAGATGCACAACAGACCTCATCACTTCTCTCTCTCTCTCTCTCTCTCTCTCTCTCTCTCTCTCTCTCTCTCTCGCTGTCTCTCTCTTGCTTGCTCTCTGTCTCTCTCCCTATCTCTTTCTGTGGTGAACATGTTGGATTTTTATACTGCAAATGAGGTCACATGGGCTTCTGTGTAAATTTTGACAACATCTTTTTTTCATCTTTGATTTTAACCTTTGATGCACGCACACACACACACACACACACACACACACACACACACACACACACACACACACACACACACACACTCACTGACAGCTTGTATTGTTTTACACCCCCTCACTTCATTTAATCGGAGAGGAACTCTTTTCCTGAAATCTGTGTCCCTGACCTGTGGACCACATTAAACTTGAATAGCTGACATTGTGTGATCCAGACATTGGTGTGCTTATATAATGAAGGTGAGTGCCTGGTGGTCAGGCTTCTGCCCATGGAGCCTGGCTGGGTCCAGCCCAAAAAGGAGACATGGATGCACCCTTCCATGGACCCACCACCTGCAGGAGGGGCTTTAGGGATATTGTGCAGTGGGAGTTTGGTAGCAGCCGAAGGTATGTGCTCTGTCCGACTCTGACTCTTGGGATATGAGCCTGAGCTAGTGCGTGAGCTGGAGATATACCAACTAGTTATTGTTGGACTCATCTCAACGCATAGGTTGGGTTTTGGAACTGCCCATCTCAAGAGGGGCTGAACCTTATTCAAATCTGCAGTTGTTCATTGGGAGAAGCGAGAAACCTGTGTGGATGTCCTTGTTGGCCTCGTCTCACTGCCCACACAGTGGTGGTCTTCCTGGTTGACGAAAGGGCAGCTTCCCTCCACCTTCGGGTAGGGGACGGGTCTTGAGTGTTGTTTGTGCTTCTGCACCAAATGACAGCTCAGAGTACCCACCTTTTAATGGAGTCTTTTGGGCGTGTTGGAGAACGCACCTTCTGGGGGACTGAATCGTTTTCCTCGGAGACTTCAACGCCTGTGTGGGCAATGATGGTGTGACCTGGAAATAGTCACGGGCAGCGAGAAAAATTACAATCAACATTAATGCATGGTTTTAGATTCTTTTTGTTGGGTTACCCATTAGAAATCATCAGTCCAAATTTCATGAAATTATTTTGAATGGTTTCCGAGATTGAGCCTGTTCCATTACCCCCTTTTCAAGCCCCTGGCTCAGACATCATTTGGAACACATTTGGGGAGAGTATGAAACAAAAAATATTATTTTCTACAAACACTTAATGCTTTTGTCTCAGTCACGTTTATAACCTAGTTCTGCCTGATGGAGTTTCAGGCCTCTTAGGTAATAGCTTTTGAACTAAAAGCCATTTCAAAATGAAATCTTTTTTTCAAATTATGGTCGCACCAAATTGGCAATGATAGCATTTTTTGATCAACTTATTTTTAAAATTATACATCTAGAAAGCCCCATTATGCTATTTTTCAACAGAATCTGGTGGAGTAAACTACAGCAATTTTTACGAAGGGCAGCTCCTCTCATTTTTGAAGTCATTGTCTCTCAAAAATGCCGCAAACTGCAATGTATGCCGCGGAAAAAAAAAAAAAAAAAAAAAAAAAATGATCAAAAGGTTCAATCTTTGAAAACTCATTCAAATTTAACCAACCGAGTCAAGACCTTGATACTTTTGTTTCCAAGGAAGTAGTATCTGCTTAATTCATTGGAACCATTAGTTTGGGCTATCTCCCATAGTTTGGGGTTTAAAAGAAGTCAGAATGTGAAATTTGACAAAAATGCCCAAGATAGTCACATTTTGAAAATCCATTGAACCTCAACCAACTTCAATCCACCCGCCTTAAACATATAATGACCTGAATAATCCATTGGAACAATCAATTTTAAGATATCTACCATGGTTTTGGCTGTGAAGGATATCAAACATGTTAAATAGCAAAATTTTGGAAAAGTCTAATACATAATCATTTTGGAAAATTCAAAGTATTGTTCCTTCCTTTCACTGGAAAAAGAAACAGATCATAAGAATAAACCATCCAATTATTTATAATAATGATCATTCTACTTTGAGTGACTGGGGCAGCGGCCTCGAATACACATGCAGCAGCTGATTTTAGACAGGAATGTATGCATTATCTTATCATGTGGATTGTCTGTAAATAAAATGTCTGTATAAAACTTAAATGAATGAAAAAGTAATTATGAACAATATGACGTACATTCGTTTCCTTATTTCCCAAATCACAGATTGTGATTAGGTCACATGACAAAATCAACGGCACAGAAATGAATGTAGATTTCTCCATCAAAACCATTCTTAAACAGCCTCTTACAAAGTAGGAGTCTTAATTTATATCTGAAGAATATGTCCTATCTATTGATTTTGAAATTAGAAACCATCAATTTCTTAAAAATCTGCCTGAAGTCGGAAGTGCCATTTCTGTTCATGTTGAACCAGCCAGCCGAGTGACCCGATCAATTCAGAGTCAAAATTAATATTCTATCACAAGATTAACAAAACAGCCACACTAGAAAATTCTATACAGAATAAAGGTTATATTCCGGTAATATAAATATATATTACATAACCAGGTACGCAATAAATAGATCAGAAATTACAGCATTATGCTCAGGCATGTCCATCATGGTGGTGGCCATCTTGCCATGTTGTGGTCAATACCACTATTTTTGAGGGGGACTCGCAATTAAATTGACTGGTCCATTGCGTTCATTGATTCTTGATTTTAGATTCAAATGACATTTTAAACCAGATAAACAGCTCTAATTTTTGGTACTTAGTTTGTGATGAATATATTCTACCAACTGTAAAGAACTGGAACCTTCTTGGGGATATTTATAAACATGAAGTTTAAAAAAAAAAAGGGCGAAATATACCCCTGACAAATCGAGTATATCTGGAAAGCTGGAGATTCACTGCTGAATACAGTAATGGTTTAGACCAAATTTATCAGATCCTTGCCACATGCGACTCGATTTCGTGGACAATACCTTGGAACTGGGTTGCAATACACTTGAGATTGCCTCAAAACAAAGAAGTTATAATCAAGATTAGTGAAAAATCAACACAATCTTGATGTAAAATCGAAATGTTCTTTTCGTGTGAACATGGCTCAATTTGGTACCACTGGAACAAGAATGAAATAAACTTTGAACACAATTAAATTTATTCAACATTATTTGGTTGCAGGGGCTGCATTTGCACATTGAAATTTGAATATGTTCAGCCTTCAGGCTTAGCTGTGTCACAATTCCTGAATGTATCATGCATCACTGCCAGTACCTACTGGAAGGGTGTGATCAGTAGGTACGGTCTCTTCAGTCTGAACCAGAATGTGTATGTTTGCATATATCTGGTGATTAGACTGTGGATGAAAAGATGAAATTTGGCTTTAATAATATTGGCAAAGTCTTACACTTTCATCTTGAAAAAAACTAATTCACTTTTTATTCTTCATTTAACAGAAATAGGTTCAGCAAGACTATCACGAGCCTTAAAAAAAAAAAAAAAAAAAAAAAAAAAAAAAAAAAAAAAAAAACCCACAAGATTCATAACATTTTACTCAAAAAGAAACAGAATAATGGAAGTTATATTATTAAGATGAAGGCATGTACATTTCTTCAGGAAATGATTATTTGTGGGTATTTATTTGTTTGGTGATCGACCCATGATGGCCTTTTTGGTGTTCCGTTCAGGATAGAGGAGAATAATGTAGCATTTTGGAGCAAATATGGCTACCAACAGGCCAAAACTAGATGCCAGGATAGCGAAGACCTCTACAGCAACAGAATATTTCCCTGGAGAGCTGACATATGCAGGAATAAAAGTGATCCACACAGCACAGAAAATCAGCATGCTAAACGTGATGAATTTGGCTTCATTAAAGTTATCTGGAAGGTTCCTTGCTAAAAAGGCCAGAAGAAAGCTTATGGCCGCCAACAAGCCGATGTAGCCTAATAGACTTACAAACCCAAATATGGAACCTACAGCACATTCAAACACTATTTTTGAGCTGATGTAGCGAGTGTTCTTATAGGGTGTTGGGGATGCAGTAGCCAACCACACTGTACAAATAACCACCTGCACACACGTGAGGACCAGGACGGTCCCTCGCTGTTGGGTCACTCTAAACCACTTCATAGCATTCTGGCCTTCTGGTCGAGAGGATTTAAACACAGCCACAACCACCATGGTTTTGACCAGAATACTAGACACACTCAATACGAAGCTGATACCAAATGCCACATGTCTCAGTTGGCATGTCCACAGCTGAGGTTGGCCAATGAACAGTAACACGCACAAGAAGCACAGTTTGAGTGACACTAGAAGCAGGAAACTCAGCTCAGAGTTGTTGGCCCGGACCACAGGGGTGTGGCGGTGATGCACAAACACAATCAGAACCCCAGTACAGAAGCAGGTCCCCAAAAGGGAAGCTGTTGTTAAGCAGATGCCAAGCGGATCTTCATAGGACAGGAACTCCACCTCTTTTGGGACACACTGGTCCTTCTCTGGGCTGGACCAGAACTGATCAGGGCATTTGAAGCATTCATTAGAATCTATTTGAGTAAGGAAAAAAAAAAAAATAAATAAATAAAAATAAATTATATATATCAAAAGTGTCAGCATGGATCCTGAACTTCACTATTTAGTTGCGCTGAGTGACAAGAACATGGTAGTGTTTTGGAAATGAGCAACTGCACCATGAAGTAATCCAATTTAATGGACTTTGTTATTATTATTTGTTTGGGACAACATTTATATATATATACATATACATACACTCCCAGTGCAGCTAACTGGGTTATCAAAGGCCGGCCATGTCTCTCACTGTCTATGGTGTGAGGCATGTAAAAGAACCATTGCTGACTTTTGACAAGAGGACAAGGGTAGGCTGCAAAGCCGTCTGCGTGTTTCCGCCCTGCGATGGCCTGGTGAGCTGTCCAGGGTGTACTCTGCCCTCGCCCTGAGTTGGCTGGGATAGGCACCAGCCTCCCCGCGACCCTAATTAGGATGAAGCGGTTACAGAAAATGAAAAAAATATATATATATATCTATATATATATATATATATATAAAATAGGCATGAGGCAGAATCCTAAAAGTAAACAGCACAAATTTTAGTGGGATATTTTATCTTGTACTAAATACGAGTATAAAGCTGAGGTTCACCAGTTGTGTTGCTGATCTCTCCATCAGCACAGGGCAGACAGCCAAAGCAGCAGCTGGGCATGTTCTTTTCTCTGGCTCTTCTGGTGCCCAAAGGGCAACTTTCACTGCACACAGATCTGGGTGGCTAAAGTATATAAAGTCCAGATTTATTAATACTGTATACAGCATTCATGAATACACAAATTTTACTGTTTCTTTTAGAAAATTTAATATTTGGATATTTAAGTGTCTAACATTGATTTTAAAAAGCACATCTAGAGAGAAACAGGAATACAGAAAAATAAATGATGACACATGTAATTTAGCATGCTGATTATGAGAATCTGATTTACTTTCTGTTTCTCGAAGTTCCAGAACAGAGCATCCGCATTCATTACAAGAACATAATCCTTCTGTGCATCTTCATAGACGACTCCGACTGTGTGGAGCCTGATCGACCCATCCGGGTTTGGTTCCCAGTTCAGAATATCATAGATACCCAGAGGATCACCATTATCATCGAAGGATACGTGGTCCCCAAAGCTAGTGGTGAAATTTACCCTCTGCAGGTAATGGACGATCTGTACCAATGATACAATAGAGAAAGATGAGAAAAGCATTAGCCCCAAACTTTATTGATAAAATAAATAACAAGAAATTCAGTAATATTCTGTCTTATTTTAGACATGTGCTTGACACATATGAAGTGTTTTAGTACTAATAGTACTAGTACTACTTTCACAAAATAGTTTTTTTTTTTATGTAAGATATTTTTGTGTGTTTGAAACACATACAAGATTAAATAATTAACTATTTCAGAAATACATGATAAATAAAACACTACAAAGTTTAGCAAATCCATTTTGTGCAATACTTCAATAAACACATGCATTATTTAAATTCACCTGCCAAGGTTGCACTGTGGATATTCTGGCACAGCTGTGAGCACTAAACGGCCCCTTTCCTTCCCGACACTGTGTTAGATCATGCAGGGCATGAGCTAGTGAATATACTGCTTTATAAACATTATACGAAGCTCTGAGTTCAGACACATCATCATATGCTGTCTTTGTGCTGCTCAGATCTTCATTTCCTGTGCATAACATTCTGTCATCTTCTCCTGAATCATTACTGTGATCAGAATCAAACTTGCATCTGAACATCTCCTCCCAGAAGATCCGCACCATGTTGTTTTCAGGCTGTGTGTCAGGGCGCAGACGTAACAGGAAGTCCCGAAGCCCTGCAATCTCTCCGCGATGGATGGCGATGCCGAGAGTTCCTCCAAGGTATGGTAGGAAGCGTGGTGTGAGGAAAACAGATGAAGTCGCCCAGGCCTCACTCGCAATCCACTGCTTTCCAGTAACATTTCTCAAAACCACTTCATCCATTAAAGACAACAAGTTGGCATCACTTGAAATCACCACCACCACATTGGCTGTGGAAGTTTGGATCACTCTGACAATACGCTCCACATCTCTGTGGTTGTTGTCAATTGTTAGTATCTCAGCGAAGGCCACACAGCCACCCAGCTCTTCCTTCATATTCTGATGGAAGGACTGGGCAGCATGTATACCATAGTCATCATTGCTGTACACAAGGCCCACCCAGGTCCAACCAAAGTGTTTCAGGATTTGGATGATGGCATGTACCTGGAAGGCATCACTGGGAATTGTCCTGAAAAATGAAGGAAACTGACGCCGGTTGCTGAGACAGGAGCAAGTGGCAAAATAGCTCACCTGATGAAATGGAACATAAGCATAAAGGGAATTTGTCACAAAAAGGAATTTATAAACACAGAATGAAAGTAAAATACCAATATTAAACTATATGATGGTTTCAGTTGAAAGAAGTTATAATCGTTTGAATAATACATTTTGAAGATACATTCCCCTCCATATTTCTAATATGATTTTGCTATCTGAACTTTCCCTGAATCTGTACCATGGGCACCCGAAACAACCCCAGCACACTAGAGATGGCAATAGAGCGAGAAGAACCCGGGTCCCCCACAATTCCGACCACTGGAGGAGAACCGGTGCAGTTCAGTCCAGAGAAAGCTTCATTATTTTCACTGATCAGAGCTGTGGCTGCACGAAATGCTACAGAAAGCTTCACACAGTTGTCATACAGATGGTAACCCAGCGTGATGTTAGGAAGCAGGTTGGGATTTCTGTTGATCTCATCAATAGCAAAAACCATCGTAATTGCCTGCTGAAAGCTTGCCATGTCGAACCTGTGAAAATATCACAAAGAAATGAATCATGTGAGACAACATACCATTCTGATGCAGTATATTTTTCTCAGAGTGCATCAGGGTATAACTGATTGGTGAAACCCACTCACTGTGTACAGTACGGCTGCTCAGGTTCACTTGTGAAATTCCAATCTGGAGACTCACTAATAAGGTGAATTGCAAATATGCCCCCAAGAATCAGCTCTCCTTTCTGCTGCATTCCGTTTAGCTTGAAGTGACCTCGGAGTTTACAGAATCTTGGGACGACATCCAAGTCAGTGACTGAAGATGCGGATAAGGAGAAAGTCAGTGCTGAGCTCGAGGCTATGTACAGATACAGATGCACAACAGACCTCATCACCTCTCTTAGTATATCTCTCTCTCTCTCTCTCTCTCTCTCTCTCTCTCTCTCTCTCTCTGATAAATATGTAGTGTTTTCTACAGCTAATGAGGTAATGAGGTCACAAGGGCTTCTGTGTAAATTTTGACAACATATTTGTTTTTTAATCTTTGATTTTAATCTTTGACGCACGTATGCACACACACACACACACACACACACACACACACACACACACACACACACACACACACACTCACACTCACACACACACACACACATACACACACATACACACACAGCTTGTACTGTTTTCCACCCCTGACACTTCTTGCTTTTTGCTGACATTGTGTGATCCATCCATTGGTGTGCTTATATAATGAAGGCGAGTGCCTGGTGGTCAGGCTTCTGCCCAGGGAACCCGGCTGGGCCCAGCCCAAAAAAGGAGACATATGTGCACCCTTCCATAAACCCACCACCTGCAGGAGTGGCTTTAGGGGTTGGATGCAGTGGGAGTTGGGTGGCAGCCAAAGGCATGGGCTCTGTCACACTCTGGGATATGAGCCTGAGCTGGTGCGTGAGCTGGAGAGATACCAACTAGATATCGTTGGACTCATCTGAATGCATAATTTGGGCTCTGGAAGTGCCCATTTCGAGATTGGCAGAACCTTATTTTAATTCTGGAGTTGATCATGGGGAGAGGCAAAAAACCAGTGTGGACATCCTTGTTGGCTCCATCTCACTGCCCACAAGTGGGGTTCTTCTCAATTGATGGAAGGGCAGCTTCCCTCCTCCTTCACGGATGAAAATTATTATTATTTTTTAATTATGGTATCAGCAAATTGGCAAAAATTGCATTTTTAGACAAACATATTTTCAAAATTAGACATCTAGAAAGCACCATTATGCTATTTTTCAACATAATAGGGTTGAGTAAACCAATGCAGCCATGAGGGGGGCACAAGCCAGTGTTCACCCTCACACCGGTGTCAAACCCAAATAAATGCAGAGGGTTGCGTCAGGAAGAGCATCCGGTATAAAACCAATGCCACATATAATACTCACATACATATATGCGAGTCAAACATAAGAATCCCATACCAGAGTGGTCAAAGCCAGGGTTAACAATGACCGCCATCAGTGCTGTTAACCAACAGGGTGCTGGTAGAAATTGGACCACTGTTGGTCGAAGAAGGAGAGGGCGAAGAAGGAGGGGTGGGAGGCGTGTCCATAGGCAGAGAGAGAAGAGGAAAGGCATGAGTCTAGGACTGAGAGTAGGGACTTTGAATGTTGGAACTATGACAGGAAAAGGTAGAGAGCTAGCTGAAATGATGCAGAGGAGGAAGGTGGGCATTCTGTGTTTTCAGGAGACCGGGTGGAAATATAGCAAGGCTAGATGCTTAGGAGCAGGGTTTAAGCTGTTTTATCATGGTGTGGATTGGAAAAGAAATGGAGTAGAAGTTACCTTGAAGGAGGGGATTGTCACGAATGTTCTAGAACTAAAAAGAGTGACAACAGAGTGATGAGTTTCAAGTTGGAAATTGAAGGTGTGATGTTCAGTGTTGTCAGTGCTTATGCCCCACAGGCAGGATGTGAGCTAGAAGAGAAGGAGGGATTCTGGAGTGAGTTAGAAGAAGTGATGCAGAGTACCCCCAGTGGTGAAAGAGTGGTCATTGGGGCAGACTTCAATTGACATGTTGGTGCAGGCAACAGAGGAGACGAGGAAGTGATGTGCAGGTTTGGTATTCAAGACAGGAACCCAGAAGGACAGATGTTGATAGATTTTGCAAAAAAGAATGGGAATGGCTGTGGTGAATACTTTCTTCCAGAAGAGACAGGAGAATTGGATGACTTATAAAAGCGAAGGTAGGAGCACACAGGTAGACTACATCTTGTGTAGGCAAGTAAGAGTGTTGCCAAACAGCATAGGATGGTGGTGTGCAGGGTGACGCTGATGATGAGGAAGGTGAAGAAAGCAATGGCAGAGCAGAAGACAAAGTGGTGGAAACTGAAAAAGGAAGAGTGTTGTGTTGTGTTCAAAGAGGAGTTGAACCAGGCTTTGGGTGGTCAGGAAGTGCATCTGGATGACTGGCAACTACGGCTAATGTGATCAGGGAGACAGGTAGGAGAGTATTTGGTGTGTCATCTGGAAGGAAAGTAGATAAGGAGACTTGGTGGTGGAATGAGGAAGTGCAGGAGTGTGTACAAAAGAAGAGATTAGCTAAGAAGAAGTGGGACAGTAAGAGGGCAGAAGAGAGTAAACAAGGAGTACAGGGAGACACAATATAAAGCAAAGGTAGCGATGTCAAAGGCCAAACAGAGAGCGTATGATGACTTGCTAGGTTGTACAGTAAGGAGGGAGAAACTGATTTATACAGGTTGTCACAGCAGAGAAATAGAGATGGGAAGGACATGCAGCAAGTTAGAGTGATTAAGGACAGAGTGGGAAACATATTAACTGATGACAGAAGAGTGAGAGCATGCCGGATGAATGGAGAAGTGTGCTGGTGCCCATTTTTAAGAACAAGGGAGATGTGCAGAGTTGTGGCAACTACAGAGGGATAAATTTGATGAGCCATATGATGAAGTTATGGGAAAGAATAGTGGAAGCTAGACTAAGGGCAGAGATCAGCATCTGTAAACAACAGTTTGGGTTCATGCCAAGAAAGAGCACCGCAGATGCAGTGTTTGCTTTGAGGATGTTAATAGAGAAGCACAGAGAAGGTCAGAGGGAGCTACAGTGTGCCTTTGTGGATCTGGAGAAAGCATATGACAGGGTGCCGAGAGAGGAACTATGGTATTGCATGAGGAAGTCGGGAGTGGCAGAGAAGTATGTTAGAGTTGAACAGGACAGGTATGAGAGATGCAAGCAGTGGTGAGGTGTGCTGTCAGAGTGACAGAAGAGTTCAAGATGGAGGTGGGACTGCATCAAGGGTCAGCTCTGAGCCCCTTCTTGTTTGCTATGGTGATGGACAGGCTGACAGACGAGGTTAGACAAGAATCTTCATGGACTATTATGTTTGCAGATGACATTGAGATCTGTAGTGAGAGCAGAGAACAAGTGGAGGAAAATCTAGAGAGTTGGAGGTATGCCCTGGAAAGAAGAGGGATGGAGGTTAGCCTCAGTAAGACAGAATACATGTGTGTGAACGAGAAGGACCCAAGAGGAACGGTGAGGTTACAGGCAGCAGAGATAAGGAAGGTGGAGGATTTTAAGTATTTAGGCTCAAAAATCCAGAGCAGTGGAGAGTCTGGAAAAGAGGTGAAGAAGCGTGTGCAGGCAGGAAAACAGGAGTACAGGGAGACACAGCATAAGGCGAAGGTAGCAGTGTCAAAGGCCAAACAGAGTGCGTACGATGACTTGTATGCTCGGTTGGAATGTAAAGAGGGAGAAAATGATTTATACAGGTTGGCACAGCAGAGAAATAGAGATGGGAAGGATGTGCAGCAAGTTAGAGTGATTAAGGACAGAGAGGGAAACATATTGCCTGATGACAGAAGTATGCTGGGAAGATGGAAAGAGTACTTTGAAGAGCTGATGAATGAGGAAAATGAGAGAGAAAAAAGAGTAGAAGAGGTGACTGTTGAGGACCAGGAAGTAGCAAAGACTAGTACGGGTGAAGTGAGGAGGGCATTGAAGAGGATGAAGAATGGAAAGGCAGTTGGTCCTGATGACATACCGGTGGAGGTATGGAAGTGTCTAGGAGAGGTAGCAGAAGATTTCCTGACAAGAACATTCAAGAAGGTCTTAGAGAGTAAGAGGATGCCAGAGGAATGGCGAAGAAGTGTGCTGGTGCCTATTTTTAAGAACAAGGGAGACGTGCAGTGTTGTGGCAGTTACAGAGGGATAAAGTTGATGAGCCATACGATGAAGTTATGGGATAGAATACTGGAAGCTAGACGAAGGGCAGCGGTCAGCATCTGTGAACACCAGTTTGGTTTCATGGCAAGAAAGAGCACCACGGATGCAGTGTTTGCATTGAGGATGTTAATAGAGAAGTACATAGAAGGTTGGACAGAGCTGCATTGTGCCTTTGTGGATCATATGACAGGGTGCTGAGAGAGGAACTGTGGTATCGCCTGAGGAAGCCTGGAGCCCCTTCTTGTTTGCTATGGTGATGGACAGGCTGATAGACGAGGTTTGACAAGATTCTCCATGGACTATTATGTTTGCAGATGACATTGTGATCTGTAGTGAGAGCAGAAAACAAGTGCAGGGGAATCTGGAGAGGTGGAGGTATGCCCTGGAAAGGAGGGGAATGAAAGTTATTCTCAGTAAGACAGAATACATGTGCATGAATGACAAGGACCCAAGAGGAACGGTGAGGTTACGGGGGCAGCGATAAAGAAGGTGGGGGATTTCATGTACTTAGGTTTAACAATCCAGAGCAATGGAGAGTGTGGAAAAGAGGTGAAGAAGCGTGTGCAGGTATGTTGGAATGCTTGGAGAAAAGTGTCCGGTGTGATGTGTGATAGGAGGGTATCGGCAAGAATGAAAGGAAAAGTGTACAGGATGGTGTTGAGGCCAGCGATGTTGTATGGTTTAGAAACAGTGGCCCTGGGGAATAGACAGGAGGCTGAGCTGGAGGTAGCAGAGATGAAAATGTTGAGGTTCTCTTTGGGAGTAACGAGGATGGATAGGATCAGGAATGAGAACATCGGAGGGACAGCACATGTAAGACATTTTGGAGACAAAGTCAGAGAGGCTAGATTGAGATTGTTTGGACATGTACAGAGGAGGGATAGTGAGTATATTGGTAGTAGGATGCTGAGGTTGGAACTACCAGGCAGAAGGCCTAGAGGAAGACCAAAGGGACGATTCATGGATGTGGTGAAGGAGGACATGAAGGTAGTTAGTGTAAGAGAAGAAAATGCTAAGGATAGGGTAATATGGAGGCAGATGATTTGCTGTGGCGACCCCTGAAGGGAACAGCCGAAAGGAAAAGAAGAAGAGAAAATCAAGGGACCAAGTTTAAGTGAATACATTCGTTTTTGTTTAATCTTTTTTAATTCTAATGATTTTGCTAAATCTTGCTCTGAACTGAATTAGGCTTGTGAAATTTGCATAAATTTGTCACTGTCCAGTTTTCCTGAGGCATTTATCGCGTTGTTCATCGATGCCTCAAGTACTTTTAGCCTTTCTGAGCTGTTGGCCTTCCTTAGCCTTTTTTTATGGAGTTTGCATGTTCTCCCGGTGCTTGTGTTGGTTTTCTCTGGGAACTCCAATTTCCTCGCTCAGAGTCAACTTGGATGAGTGCTAGCCTCTCTGTGAAGGTTCAGGGTGTCTTTAAAGTGCTTCTTCTGTCCTCCTTGGGATCGTTTACCATGCTGTAGTTCGCCAAACAAAAGTTTCTTTGGGAGTCAATGGTCAGGCATTCCAACAACATGGCCTGCCCAGCATAACTGGGTCTGCCTCAGGATGGTATAGATGTAGGGAAGGTTTGCTTGGGTGAGCACTTCTGTGTCTGGGATCTTGTCTTTCCACTTTATGCCAAGCAATTTTCTTAGGCAGGTGGTGTGGAAATGATTTAGCTTCTTGGCATGACGTTGGTAGACCATCCAAGTCTCACAGCCATAGAGCAGGGTGGTGATCACTACCGCTTTGTAGACCTTGATCTTTGTTTCTGTGGTGATGCCTCTTCTATCCCACACATTCTTATGGAGTCTGCCAAAGGCAGCGCTTGCTTTAGCAAGTCTGATGTTGACCTCGTCATCAATGACAACTGTGCAGGAGAGTGTGCTGCCAAGATATTTAAACTTGTCCACTGCTTTCATGTATGTCCATTGACAAAGATGGGTCCAACGTAGGTTTTCCCTGGGGCTGGTTGGTACATCATCTCAGTCTTCTTGGTGCTGATTGTCAACCCAAAGTTGTTGCAGGCATCAGAGAACATCTCAACACTATGTTGCATATCCGCCTCAGAAGCAGAATTGACGGCGCAGTCATCAGCAAATAGAAGGTCATTGACGGTATCAATTGAAACCTTGGTTTTTGTTTGTAGCCTCCTGAGGTTAAAAAGTGAGCCATCGAACCTGTACCTGATGCCAATGCCTACGTCAGCGTCTCCAAAAGCATCCCTCAGCATTGCTGAAAACATGAGGCTGAAAAGGGTGGGGGCAAGCACATAGCCCTGTTTCACTCCATTGGAGACTGGGAATGGTTCTGACACCTCTCCACTGCCTTGTACATGAGCCAGCATACCATCATGGAACTGTCATATGATGGCGATTAATTTTCGTGTGCATCCATATTTCGCCATGATTCTCCATAGACCCTCTCTACTTACAGTGTCGAAGGCCTTGATCAGATCAACAAAGATGGAATTAAGGTCGGTGTTCTGTTCCTGACACTTCTCTTGGAGCTACCTGGCAGCAAACACCATGTTGATAGTCCCACGGTCTTTTCGGAAACCACACTGACTCTCTGGAAGGAAGCCTTGCTCAAGATGGGCTATGAGCCGATTCAGCAATACTCTGTCCAGGACCTTTCCTGCAATGGACAGCAGGGATATTCCTCGATGGTTGTCACAGGCCTGACGATTACCATTGTTCTTTTAAAGGTGTATAATGGAGGCATCCTTAAAGTCTTGTGGAAGTGTCTCATGCTGCCATATGACTAGGAATAGTTGATGGAGTTTTTCAATGAGTGCTCTGCCACCCTCCTTCTAGACCTCAGGTGGAATTGAGTCTAGACCAGGTGCCTTACTACTGGACAGCAAACAGATTGCTTTCTGGATCTCCTCAGAAGTTGGCGAAGCATCCATTGTTTCATTGACTGGAACTTGTGGGAGATGATTGATAGCCTCATCATTGATGGTAGAAGGGCGGTTTAGTACACTTTCAAAATGTTCAGACCATCTCTCAAGGATCTTGTCTTTGTTATTTATGAGAGTAGATCCGTCTGCACTGAGAAGAGTTGGCGACCTAAAAGTGGTAGGACCATTCTTCATGTCTCTCCTGTCTGCATTTCCTTGAATCTCATTGGCTTTGTCACTGAGCCAGGAGTCTTGCATCTGACGCAGCTTTAGCTGGATGGTGCTGCAAATGTTCTTTGGTGCATCTTTCTTTGTTGTTGAGACACACAAACGTGTTGAAGGCACGGCGCTTGTCTTCCAGCAACTGTGTGATCTCAGAACAGTTTTCATCAAACCAGTCTTTGTGCCATCTGGAGGTCAGCCCGAGGCACTCCATGGCTGTGTTGGAGACTATATAAGTGTACCCCATGCTGCTTCCACATCATGGTTGTCCAGCACTATGTGTTCTAGGCATTCTTCCAGCATTGTCGCAGATGACTGCTTGATGGTGTTGATCTTCAGATTGTTGACATTCAGGCGTATTGGTGCTTTCATGCCTTGCAGCCGTCTTTTTGGTTGAATACATAGCCAAAGTTTTGAGATGATAAAGCGGTGATCCGTCCAACACTCTGCTCTGCATATGGCCTTTGTGACTCGGACATCACGTCTATCTCTTTTCCTTATAATGACATAAGCGATGAGATGCCAATGCTAAGAACGAGGATGCATCGATGATGTCTTGCTGCGGGTTGGGAGTTGGAAGGTCGTAATTAGCAGGTCATGTTTGACGCAGGTCTCGAGAAGTAGTAGATCATTACTGTTGCAGTTTCCTACTCCATGCTTTCCGATGACGCCTTCCCAGGTGGTGCTGTCACAGCTTACTCTTGTATTAAAGTCACCAAGGATGATGAGCTTATCTGCATTGGGAACCATGATGAGGACTGCATTTAAGTCTTCATAAAATTTGTCCTTTATCTCACCTGAGTTTGTCATGGTGGGAGCATAAGTGCTGACAAGAGTAGCGAACTTCTTCCCGTGTGAAAGGGGCAGTCTCATTGTCATGAGCCGATCATTCACTCCTTTGCGGGTCCAGCCAGCTTGTTGACAAGTGAAGTTCTCACTGCAAAACCCACTCCAGCCTCTCGTCACTCTTCAGGCTCTCGTTCAATCCAAAAGAAGGTATAGCCTGTGCCTATTTCGCAGAGTTGTCTCTTGCCTGCTCGCCTGGTCTCACTAAGGGTAGCAATGCTGATGTTGTATCGGGCAAATTCACTTGCTATGAGTGCAGTCCTTCTCTGGGGTCTTCCATTGTTGTTCCTGTCAAGAAGCGTACGCACATTCCAAGTGGCAATGATCAGACTGTGGATCTTAGTTTTTATTGTTTTTTTCTTTTTTTCTCGACCACATGCACAGGATCCCCACCAGCCGCAGTAAGCTAGCCAGGGTAATGTGGAGCAGGCAATGTTTAGGGCACTTTTTCTAGCCCCTTCCTCGAGCATGGAGGTGAGTAGTACATTCCTAAAAAGGTCTGCTCAGACGGCTGCCGAAATCTACAGCTGCGCCTTTCCGTAGATAGCGACCCTATAGCCTGAGCCACTTGTTTGCAGGTTTGCAACTACGACTGCCAGTGTACCCACACCTGTCACTTCACTGCTTGCCTGTCGCCGCAGGACTTAGGGGATGAGGGTGGTGGATGATGGATGAAATTGTGCGATGACTTCGCTTAAAGTGAATGAAGAGTTGCACAGCATCGACCTCACTCTCTTGTCCAAAAACCATCAGTAGCCAGTGGCAAGACAAGGTCAAGACGACTGGGGATGGGTCAGGATGCAGGAGTTGCCAGAAGGTAACAACGTGTCAGTCAACCACCTTAGGGGCTCCACTCCTGATTTTCTTTCAGGGTTTACTCCCTTAGCCTTTGTCTACAACAATAGACATCCACAATGCAGTGGAACTGAGACAGGTTACACTGGTTTACAGCTTTACCAGTGGCAAGTAGATTTACAATAAATATAATATCTAATTTGACCTGACATTAAGAGAAACCAATAGGACAGTGAAAAAAGGCATGAAAATGTTGAAAGAGTCTTGGATCAAAGTCCAGTGCCAAGACATTGAAGAAAACCTATAGAGAAACAACAGCAGGAAAGCCTACCAACTTGTGAAAGATCTAACAATTTCTAAACAAGGGATATCTACTATCATCCAAAACAAAAAGGAGAACTGTCTCACAGAGCAACCAGGCATCTTAAAAAGATGGACAGAATACAGCTCAAAACTCTATTCAAACCAAACAGCAGGAGACCCCAAGTTTCTGGATGTCCCACTATCAACTGACATCGATAGCCACCCCATCCGACAGGAAGAGGTTCATGCTGCTGTAGAGTCGCTGAAGTTGCAAATCGGCAGGTGTAGACAACATTACATCTGAGCTGGTCCAAGTGGCAGGAGATGTCATGATAAACATGCTACTCACCATCTGCAATAACATCTGGCGAATGGGAGATTGGCCAATGCCCTGGACCCAATCCCTGATCATTACTCTCTGAAAGAAACACAACTTACAACTATGTCAAAACTACTGCACTATCAGTCTGATCAGTCATTGAAGCAAGGTCATGCTTAAAATCCTTCTGAGCAGTGTGAAACCACAAGCTGAAGAAGTCATAAAAGAGGAATAGGCTGGCTTTAATGCAGGTAGAAGCACAACCGAGCAAATCTTTAACTTGAATATATCATGTGAGAAGTACCTGCAGCATCAACAGGACCTGTACCATGTCTTTGTGGACTTCAAGAACGCATTTGACAGAGTCTGGCATGCAGCCTTGTGGACAACCATGAAACGGTACAACATCAATGGCAACCTGATCAAAACAATTGCAGCCCTCTACAACAAGGCAACCAGCGCTATCTACCTTGACAACCACATAGGGACTGGTTTTGAACTACAGTTAGAGTATGTCAAGGTTGTCTCCTTTCCCCCACTCTCTTCAATGTCTTCTTGGAGAGAATAATGGATGACACACTTGAGGACCATAAAGGAACAGTCAGCATTGGATGCAGGACAATCACCAACCTATGCTTTGCTGACAATATTGATGGCTTAGCTGGAGAAGAACAAGAGTTGATTAATTTAGTCACTCGCCTTGAAGATACAGTACCTCCACAGTATATGGCATGCAAATCAGTGCAGAAAAGACCCAGCTGATGACAAACTGCATTAATGGCATCAAATATGACATCATAATCGATGGAAAAAAACTGGAGACATTTGACAGCTTCAAATATCTGGGAGCCATGGTATCAGATAGGGGATCCAGGCCAGAAGAAGTCTCAAGGATAGCACAGACTGCAGTAGCTATGAGATAAATTAAAGGTCATTTGGAAAAACAAGAATATCGCCACCAGTTCTAAAATCAGACTGATGCGTTCCCTGGCCATGTCTATATTTCTTTACAGTTGTGAGACCTGGACCTTAACAGCTGACATCAAAAGAAGGGTACAGGCCCTTGAGATGAGATGTTTCAACCAAATCCTTGGTATTTCATATAGAGACCATGTAACTAACAAAGTGAAAGCCAGAACAACAAACATCACTGGACCTTACGAGGACCTTCTGACTCAAGTCAAAAGAAGAAAACTGAATTGGTTCTTGCACATCACAAGAACCTCGGGACTGGCCAAGACCATCCTGCAAGGAACAGTGCAAGGAGTGAGACAAAGAGGCAGGCAGAGGAAGAGATGGGAAGACAATATCAGGGAGTGGGCAGGCCTTGACTAGAACATATTGCTGTGGAAGGCTGAGGATCGCAAGGAATGCGGAAGGTGGTTGCTGAGTGTGCAGTGGTGTCCCAACGATCAACCAGACTATGGGATAGGTGAATAAGATAAGATAAGATAAGATAAGATAAGATAAGATAAGATAAAAGTCCCTGCTTAATTCATTGGAACCATCAGTTTTGGGCTATCTACCATGATTTGTGGTTTAAAAGAAGTCAGACTGTGAAATTTGACAAAAAAGCCCAAAATAGTCAAATCTTGAAAATCTATTGAACTTCAATCAACTTCAAGCCAATAGCCTGAAACTTTTGTTTCGAAGGTATAATGACCTGCATAATCCATTGGAAGCATCAGTTTTAGGTGATCTATCATTATTTTGGCTGTGAAGGAGATCAGACATGTTAAATGGCAAAATGTTGGAAAAGTCTAATACTAGTCCTTCTCAAAAAATAAGCATATTGTGAGAAAGTTCATTATTTTCTGTAATGTCCCGAGTAAAAGGGAAAAAGCCAAAGGAATACAGACAGACAGACAGACTGATAAAAATTAAACTTTCATATATTTTAGAATTATTGCACACAAACTGAAATATTTCAGGTCTTTTATTGTTTTAATACTGATGATGTTGGAATACAGCTAATGAAAACCCAAAATTCCGTTCTAAAAAATTAGCATATCATGAAAAGGTACCCCTTTTCCTAAGCACCTGCAAAAGATTCCTGAGGCTTTTAAAAACTCCGTCATTGACACCCTCAAGCAAGAGGGTAAGACACAGAAAGAAATCTCTGTGCGAATAAGCTGTTCCCAGAGTCCTGTATCAAGCCACCTCAGTCTGTGGGAAGGAAAAAGTGTGGCAGAAAACAGTGCACAACTAGAAGAGGAGACCAGACCCTGAGGAAGATTGTGGAGAAGGACGATTCCAGACCTTGGGGGACCTGTGGAAGCAGTGGACTGGGCTACAGGTGCCGCATTCCCCAGGTCAAGTCACTTTTGAACCAGAAACAGCGGCAGAAGCGCCTGACCTGGGCTACAGCACTGGACTGTTGTTCTGAGGTCCAAAGTACTTTTTTTGGATGAAAGCAAATGTTGCATGTCATTCGGAAATCAAGGTGCCAGAGTCTGGCGGAAGACTGGGGAGAAGGAAATGCCAAATTTCCTGAAGTCCAGTGTCAAGTACCCACAGTCAGTGATGGTCTGAGGTGCCATGTCAGCTGCTGGTGTTGGTTCACTGTGTTTTATCAAGGGCAGGGTCAATGCAGCTAGCTAGCAGTTGATTTTGGAGCACTTCATGCTTCCATCTGCTGAAAAGCTTTATGGAGATGAAGATTTCATTTTTCAGCACGACCTGGCACCTGCTCACATTGCCAAAACCACTGGTAAATGGTTTATTGACCATGGTATTACTGTGCTCAATTGGCCTGCCAACTCTCCTGACCTGAACCCCATAGAGAATCTGTGGGATATTGTGAAGAGAAAGTTGAGAGCCACCAGACCCAACACTGTGGATGAGCTTAAGGCCACTATCAAAGCATCCTGGGCCTCCATAACACCTCAGCAGTGTTACAGGCTGATTGCCTCCATGCCACACCACATTGAAGCAGCCATTTCTGCAAAAGGATTCGTACCCATGTATTGAGTGCATAACTGAACATAATTATTTGAAGGTTGACTTTTTTTGTATTAAAAGCACTTTTTTATTGGTCGGATCTTCTTCTTCTTTTGCTTTCGGCTGCTTCCTTCAGGGGTCGCCACAGCAAATCATCCGCCTCCATCTCACCCTGTCCTCTGCATCTTCTTTTCTGACTCCAACGACCTTCATGTCTTCCTTCACCACATCCATAAATCTCTTCTTTGGTCTTCCTCGAGGCCTTCTGCCTGGTAGTTCCAACCTCAGCATCCTCCTGCCAATATACTCACTATCCCGCCTCTGTACATGTCCAAACCATCTCAATCTAGCCTCTCTGACTTTGTCTCCAAAACATCTTACATGGGCTTTCGCCTTACGCTGTGTCTCCCTGTACTCCTGTTTACTCTCTTCGGTCCTCTCTATGTCCCACTTCTTTTTAGCTAACCTCTTCCTTTGTACACACTCCTGCACTTCCTCATTCCACCACCAAGTCTCCTTATCTACTTTCCTTCCAGAGGACACACCAAGTACTCTCCTACCTGTCCCTGATCACATTTGCTGGGGTTGTCCAGTCATTTGGAAGCACTTCCTGGCCACCCAAAGCCTGTTTCAACTCCTCTTTGAAGACAACATGACACTCTTCCTTTTTCAACTTCCACCACTTTGTCTTCTGCTCTGCCTTTGCCTTCTTCACCTTCCTCACCATCAGCGTCATCCTGCACACCACCATCCTATGCTGTTTGGCAACACTCTCACCTGCTACTACTTTGCAGTCATTGACTTCCTTCAAATTACATTGCCTACACAAGATGTAGTCTACCTGTGTGCTCCTACCTCTGCTTTTATAAGTCACCCTATGCTCCTGTTTCTTCTGGAAGAAAGTATTCACCACAGCCATTTCCATCCTTTTTGCTAAATCTATCAACATCTGTCCTTCTGCGTTCCTGTCCTGGATACCAAACCTGCCCATCACTTCCTCGTCCCCTCTGTTGCCTGCACCAACATGTCCATTGAAGTCTGCACCAATGACCACTCTTTCACCTCTGGGAGTACTCTGCATCACTTCATCTAACTAACTCCAGAATCTTTCCTTCTCTTCTTGCTCACATCCTGCCTGTGGGGCATAAGCACTAACAACATTGAGCATTACACCTTCAATTTCTAACTTGAGACTCATCACTCTGTCTGACACTCTTTTCACTTCTAGAACATTCCTGACAAACCCCTCCTTCAAGATGACTCCGACTCCATTTCTCTTCCCATCCACACGTGATAAAATAGCTTAAACCCTGCTCCTAAGCTTTTAGCTTTGCTACCTTTCCACCTGGTCTCCTGAACACACAGTATGTCCACCTTCCTCCTCTGCATCTTGTCAGCCAGCTCGCTACCTTTTCTTTGCATAGTTCCAACATTCAAAGTCCCCACTCTCAGTCCTAGACTCATGCCTTTCCTCTTCTTTTGGGTTTTCATGAGCTGTATGCCAAAATCATCAGTATTAAAACAATAAAAGACCTGAAATATTTCAGTTGGTGTGCAATGAATCTAAAATATATGAAAATTTAATTTTTATCAGTACATTACAATTACTTTATCACCATATGCTAATTTTTTGAGAAGGACTTTTGGAAAATGCACAGTATTGTAATAATTGTAATCTTTCTCAAAGTATTGTTCTCTTCATTCACTGGAAAAAGAAACAGATCATATGAATGAACAATTGTCGGAAAAAACTCAAGCCCACCTTCCCAAGTTGGACATATGCCAGTGAAAAGAAGGTCCCCCGTTGTTGCCCTAGTTGCCCATGTATTGTTCTTAGTACACTTCCAATTAGCTCTAATATTATTGACACTTAATAAAATAAAGCAGCTTACCACAACCAGACGAGAAGAAACAATCCTTTGTTCCAAAATATCACACAGATGAGTTGGAAGAAAGTTGACAGTTACAGCAGACAATCAGGTAACCTATCAGCCTTATCCAATCAAACCCCGTTCACAGTCAGCTATCTTTGCTAGCGACATGCTATCTCCATCCAAACTGCAACTGTGATCACTTCTGAATTCCCCTGTTTACATGTTCTTCACCCCTCCTTGAATCGCCACCTTATCGTGGTGGAGGGGTTTGCGTGACCTAATGATCCTCGGAGCTATGTTGTCGGGGGCAAATGCCCCTGGTAGGGTCACCCAAGGCAAACAGGTCCGGGGTGAAGGTCCAGACAAAGTGCGATTCAAAACAAACCCCTAAGACACGAGACAACATAGGAATCAGTCTCCCTTGCCCGGACGCGGGTCACCGGGGTTCCCTCCTGGAGCCAGGCCCAGGGGAGGGGCTCGAAGGCGAGCGCCTGGTGGTCGGGCTTATGCCCATGGAGCCTGGCCGGGCCCAGCCCGAAAAGGAGACATGGGTCCGCCCTCCCATGGACCCACCACCCGTGGGATGAGTTTTAGGGGTCGGGTGCAGTGTGAGTTGGGTGGCAGCCAAAGGCATGGGTTCTGTCGGACTGATCCTCGGCTACTTACTCTGACCTTCGGGACATGGAATGTCACCTCTCTGGTGGGAAAGGAGCCTGATTTGGTGCATGAGGTGGAGAGATACCGACTAGATATAGTCGGGCTCACCTCATCGCATAGCTTGGGCTCTGGAACCATCCATCTCGAAAGAGGCTGGACCTTCTTCTATTCTGGAGTTGCTCATGGGGAGAGGCGGCGAGCCGGTGTGGGTATTCTTGTTGCCCCCCGTCTCGGTGCCCAAATGTTGGGGTTCTCCCCGGTTGACGAAAGGGTAGCTTCCTTCCGTCTTCGGGTGGGGGGACGGGTCCTGACTGTTATTTGTGCTTATGCACCAAATGACAGTTCAGAGTACCCACCCTTTTTGGAGTCTTTGGGGGGGTGTTGGAGAACGCTCCCTCGGGAGACTCGCTCGTTGTCTTGGGAGACTTCAACGCCCATGTGGGCAACGATAGTGTGACCTGGAAGGGTGTGATCGGTAGGTACGGCCTCTCCAGTCTGAATCCGAATGGTGTGTCGTTGGACTTCTGTGCTCGTCACAGTTTGTCTATCACGAACACCATGTTCGAACATAAGGGTGTCCATAAGTGCACTTGGCACCAGGACACAATAGGTCGCAGTTCGATGATTGACTTTGTAGTCGTGTCATCGGACTTGCGACCATATGTTCTGGACACTCGGGTGAAGAGAGGAGCTGAGCTGTCTACCGATCACTACCTGGTGGTGAGTTGGCTTCGGTGGTGTGGGAGGTTGCCTTCCAGACCTGACAGGCCCAAGCGTGTAATCAGGGTCTGCTGGGAACGTTTGGCGGAGCCCCCTGTCCGAGAGGCCTTTAACTCCCACCTCCGGCAGAGCTACAACCACGTTCCGGAGGAGGCGGGGGACATGGAATCCGAATGGGCCATTATTCGTGCCTCCATTGCTGAGGCGGCAGCCCATAGCTGTGGCCGTAAGGTCGTCGGTGCTTGTCGTGGCGGCAATCCCCGAACCCGGTGGTGGACACCTGCGGTGAAGGGGGCCGTCCAGCTGAAGAAGGAGGCCTATCGGGTTTTTAGCCTGTGGGACTCCTGAGGCAGCAAACGGGTACCCGGCAGGCCAAGCGTGCTGCAGCCGAGGCTGTCGCAGATGCAAAATCTCGGGCGTGGGAGGAGTTCGGTGAGGGCCTGGAGAGTGATTATCGGTTGGCCTCAAAAGGTTCTGGGCCACCATCCGACGCCTCAGGAGGGGAAGCAGTTCTTCACAAACACTGTTTACGGTGGAGGTGGGGAGCTGCTTACCTTGACTGGGGATGTTGTTGAGAGGTGGAGGGAATACTTTGAGGACCTTCTCAATCCCACCAACACGCCCTCCGTGGAAGAGGAAGACCCTGGGGGTTCGGGTGAGGGTCCGCCCATCACTGGAGTGGAGGTCACTGAGGTTGTCAAAAGCTCCTCGGTGGTCGAGCTCCGGGTTGGACGAGATCCGCCCGGAATATCTCAGGGCTCTGGATGTTGTAGGACTGTCTTGGTTGACACGTCTCTGCAACATCGCGTGGTCATCGGGGCTGTACCTCTGGATTGGCAAACTGGGGTGGTGGTCCCAATTTTTAAGAAGGGGACCGGAGGGTGTGTTCCAATTATCGGGAATTACACTCCTCAGCCTACCTGGGAAAGTCTATGCAGGGGTACTAGAGAGGAGGATCCGACCGATAGTCGAACCTCGGATTCAGGAGGAACAATGTGGTTTTCGTCCTGGCCGCAGCACTCTTGACCAACTCTATACGCCTCCACAGGATTCTGGAGGGGGCATGGGAGTTTGCCCAATCTGTCCACATGTGCTTTGTGGATTTGGAGAAGGCTTTCGACCGTGTCCTCGAAAGATCTTGTGGGGCGTGCTCGAGAATACGGCGTTCGGATCCGTTGCTACGAGCTATTCGGTCGCTGTATCACCGAGCCAGAGTTTGGTCCGTATTGGTAACAGCAGGTCGGATTCGTTTCCAGTGGGAGTTGGAGTCCGCCAAGGCTGTCCTTTGTCACCGATTCTGTTCATAATTTTTATGGACAGAATTTCTAGGCGCAGTCGAGGCGATGAGGGGTTCTGGTTCGGTGGCCATCGGATATCGTCTCTGCTTTTTGCGGATGATGTTGTCCTTTGGCTTCATCAAGTCGGGCCCTCCAGCTCTCATTGGAGCGATTCGCAGCTGAGTGCGAAGCAGCCGGGATGAAGATCAGTACCTCCAAGTCCGAGGCCATGGTTCTCAGTCGGACAATGGTGGAATGCACCCTCCGGTCGGGAATGAGGTCCTGCCCCAAGTGGAGGAGTTTAAGTATCTTGGGGTCTTGTTTACGAGTGAGGGAAGGATGGAGCGAGAGATCGACAGACAGATCGCTGCAGCCTCCGCTGTTAAGCGGTGCCTGTACCGGTCCGTTGTGGTGAAAAAGGAGCTGAGCCGCAAGGCGAAGCTCTCAATTTACCAGTCGATCTACGTTCCAACCCTCACCTATGGTCACGAGCTTTGGGTAATGACCGAAAGAACAAGATCACGGATACAAGCGGCTGAAATGAGCTTCCTTCGCCGGGTGGCGGGGGTCTCCCTTAGAGATAGGGTGAGAAGCCCCGCCACCCGGGGAGAGCTCGGAGTAGATCCGCTGCTCCTCCGCATTGAGAGGGGCCAGTTGAGGTGGCTCGGGCATCTGGTTAGAATGCCCCCCGGACGCCTCTCTGGTGTGGTGTTTCGGGCATGTCCAACCGGGAAGAGACCCCGGGGTCGACCTAGAACACGCTGGAGGGACTATGTCTCTCGGCTTGTCTGGGACCGCCTCGGTGTCCCCCCGGGAGAGTTGGAGGAAGTAGCTCGGGAGAGGGATGTCTGGACCTCTTTGCTAAGGTTGCTGCCCCCGCGACCCGACCCTGGACTAAGCGGAAGAAGATGATGATGATGATGATGACATGTTCTTCAGGTGCTGTGTCAGATCTTCCAGCTCAAGCCAATTTTTCCCTTATGTTTGCACTTTTGGCCTTTAACCCCTTCTTCTTAATTTGCATGTCATTTTCTAATTTCCCCTTATTTTCTCATTTTCTTTTAATGTGATGTCATACAACCCTAAGTGACATTGTTTTCTTTCTACATTTCCCCCCTTTATTTTGGTCAAATTCAGACAGAATTTTATAAAATAGGTGCTTGATCGCCAGCACCTTCTTCCTTCTGTAAGTACCTTATTCTTTTCACTTTATGATATTTCATTTTCAATGCAGTAATCACATCCTGCTATATATAGATACTTATCACTTGTTCCAAGCCTTATTGTGATTACATGTTTTGTCTATTAGCAATTAGTGTACCAGCATTTCTTGTAACCACCAATTGGTGCATGACCTGGGTCTTATGCCTTTCACTCATTACTATGTTGATTCTCTAAGCTTTTAGCACTGGATTGCAGTTGATTATGTATTCACAAGACATGCACCTTATGCCCTATCCTTCTGCATTTTGTCCTTTCAGCCCAACCTGCCTCTCGTCCTGTGTATATGAGGAGAGGAGGCATCGATCGGTGCTGCATTCTCACCCATCCTCACCCATCCATCCTCTCTGCTGACCTTCTGGACTTTCTACACTTCCTGGCGGCTACTCAGTTCCAACCTCCGTGCCTTGTCACCCATGAACAAGGTATCCAGTCTCCCCCAGAGACTTGTGACCAATCTATCCAGACTGACGATTCCCTGTCTCTCTTCACCACCCCATCATCTTCATGACTCCCCGCATCCTCCTGGTTTGCCTTACATTCCTCTGCTGTCACCTGACTATTCAAACTACAGTATTCTGATTACAGTCCTTACTATAGTCCCAACTATGCTTCTCCTGTGCCTTCTCCCTTGCTTCCAGGCTGGCCTGACTCACCCTTCGACAATACACCAACATCGCCCCCTGCGGTTGAGGCCTCTTCTTCTATGGATGTGGTGCCCATCATCCCTTTGGATAAACGTAGTAATTTGTAACATTTCCCAATTTGACTAATAAAGGCTCCCCATTGTCTGTTACATTTCTGGTTTGGCGTGGTTATTTATCCTTGGTACACTAGTTGCTGCACAATCATATCTGAAACAGCAAACATTAGTTTGAGGTCATATTCAAGTGTCATCACTTTTTACATTTTTCTCATTTTAGGCACTAAAAAAATTTTCTGTACATGTATGTATGCAACACCAACATAGACACTACACAACAATCTATAAACACAGGTCCCTTCCCCACCAGTCAGTGACACCACCATTGGTTATCCGTATTAGGTTCGTACATCCTGCGGGGCAGGCGCACTGGTGTCCACCATGGAATGCATTGGAATGTCGGACACCTCCCTTCTCTGTTGAATTGAGACGCATGGATGACCCACCCATCTGGCACGTTGATGCAAACAGACCAGGCACTGGGGTTGAGGTTCCGATGTTAAATAGGGTGGGGTCATGGTACCTGCACACAACATGCATGACAGAGACGAGACAACATGACAAGCCACACAGCAGATGAACAACACAAAACAATATACACGACATAAGACTAGATGGTTACAGATAAACATCAATCTCCTGCAGCAGAAACATCTGAGGTTCTGCTGCTGGTGTGTCCATAGTGGCCATGCCGTCCGGGATAGATGCATTATCAGTGGGCATGTCCAACAGGGGCACAATGTCTGACTGGGGCATCAGTGCCATTTGTTTGGCCACCAGTTGACCACATAGTCCATGTACAACCAGAATTCGGCAGCACACAATCAAAGCCAGGACCAACAAAATTATTGGTGCAGTTAATGAACCTTTGCCGATTATAGTAGATATAGTTTATCCATTCAGCATTCTTCATAGCTGTAATGGAGGCCACAAAAAATGCCCTGATACCCCCCCGCTATCGCATTGTGTGCATTGAATCCATTTAGGATTCATAGAGAATGTCCGATGGCATCCAGGTACACTCCTGGATCTGCGTGGTATGACCTCTTTCCACAAATGAAACTCCATTATCTCTTCTTTAGACTTAAACATTCGTACTTCTGTAATTATCATTACTCGGGTACACAGTCCTGACCATCCTACCTGCAGGGAACCACACAACTGCATCTCCCCGCAGACCCACCATATGTCCGCTAGTGGCATTGTCTGATATTGCAGTACCTGGGGTATCTTTCTATACCACCCCATCTCCAATATGCATTACCATCCTTCTTTGTTTTAATCACCCCCCAAGTACTATTAATCCCAAGGGCTGAGAACCACATATTGGTTATATCCCATACTCTCCCACATCCCTCTGTGCAGTTACCCACTGATTTATTTCCCTTGGAGCATTTGAAGGTGTGATTTCTTGCCTAGACAAATGATACCCTTCCCCGGGGTGACTTCAACTTGGTGGTTTTGGGCCACCGGGACAAATTCCCACATCGTTGCAAGAATGTATGTGTTAGGTTCCCCAAGCCTGCATACAATTCTGTCTTCCTTTCGGCTTTTTCCCTTTTACTCGGGAGTCGCCACAGCGAATCATCTTGATTCGCACGTTTGATTTGGCAGAGGTTTTTATGTCGGATGCCCTTCCTGTCACAACCCTTTTTCGCAAGGGACAGAAACACGCTGACGACTTTGCAGCCTACTCTTAACAAAAGTCAGCAATGGTTCTTTTACATGCCTCTCACCATAGACAGTGAGAGACATGGCCCGCCTTTGATAACCCAGTTAGCGCACTTGGGGGGGGCAGTGACAACCTTGTGGAGAGTGGGACTTGAACCCCCAACCTTTGGATCAGCGATCCAGCGCCCTATACCACTAGACCGCCACTGCCCCCTCCCAAGCCTGCATACAAAATACACCAATATGTACATATTCCTGTGTGGTTTAGTTGAGTAATTGGAACTGAAATCTTCAGTTTTGGGCCGTTGGTAGCTGTCACTTCATAGTCTCATTTTTTATTATTACTTTGGTGCCGTACAAGTTGACCATGTCAAGCTGAAAGTCTGTGCATATTTCAGTATTAAATGGCAGTGGCACAAGTTCTAACTTCCTCTTAGCTGTGGAGCATAATACACAGTCTGCGTCTCCCCCTGTCCAGTCACTAGCAGTATAATTCACATACTGATACCACTCATTTGATTGTGCATTTTGCCACATTTCCATGCTCTGGTCTGGTTCCTCATGCAACTGGCCATGCTCACCTAACGTGTTGTTCTCTAGTTCATACTTTATGACTTAAAGCACTACCATGTTACCTGCCATTTTCTCCTTCATATAGGGGTCAATGTGGAATCTCTTTGTGTTCCCCTTTACAGTAATGTTAACTTGCGCCCAGACTTCGGCTTTGCCATATGTCTTCTCATCCTACAGTGATACCTCCACTTTGTTTGTTGGGCATATAATTCTCCTGGAACTGAACATTTCTTTTCTTCCCACATGTCAGAGACCATTTGTGGTTAATCTAGAAGCAGTTTGGCTGTCTGTTCTGTGTCCATGGCCGACCTGCAAGTTGCTTCACCACCTTGGCATGCGTCTCATAAGGAGTCTTCTCTCTTCCCTGCGCCCTTGCTTCCTCTATCTGTTTCTTCCAGGCCTCCACTTCCCATGGTTTATGCTCCGTATCCTTCATGGTAATGGCACAGTGTCCTTCCCTGCCTTGGCTCCTCCCGGCCATAGTACTCCAATACTCCAATTATGCCTCCTCTTGGTCACATTGGCCATGGGACTGGTCGCCCTTCAGTTGCCTGCCGTTTACTACATTACGGCATGGGTCACTAGATGAGTTAACTCTGGTGGGTGCTGGACGGTTCCCCTCCCACTCCTGGGTTATCCTAACAAACTGCACAATCATCACAACTGCAAATACATACACTAAGCCTGTGCAAATTATAAGCACTAGATGATAAAACCAGGAACTTCACAGGGGCCTGTGGTGTGAGTTTGGCTTTCCTAGTAACATCTGGTGTTCTGCCATTATGGTCATTCTGAGTTGTTCCAGTTTGGGAGAGGGTCACTCAGGTCCAGGGTTGTCAAATCTGCAGTTTTTGTTGCTCTACTGAGCTGGAACCCTGATGGGCCTAATTGTGGGGTGTCTACAACCTCTGGTACGTCTAAGTCAGGGTAATTCTCCCTAAACTGATGAAATACTGGTACTTCACCATCCGGCTAAATCAGTGGGGTGCCTTCCGTCTGTGTTGGTGCTTGCGTCTGTTGGGAATCCACCTTTTTCCCAACTTTCCTTACTTTCCTCATTGTAAAATACGCTGGTGCATTGGGCTGATCTACATCCTCAGGTTCTGTGTCACTGTATTCCCACTGCTTTGCAAGTGGTATCAGTTTAGTCTGCACATCTTCCCACCTGGGCTTTTTCCCTGCAGCCCTGCAACAATGGTTGAGGTGGTACCAATGATCCCTGCGCTCTATTTTGACTACTGTTGGTGTTTCCAGTACCACCTTAAATGGTCCCTCACACAGCAGTTGAGTCCAATCCTTTTTACTAAACACCCTGATGTCGACGTGATCTCCCGGTTCCACCTGCCGCAGCTCTTCCTGCTTTACCTCCTCACTATGTATGGCGTCTTGAACCTGGGGAGATAGGACCCTATTTACTCGGGTTAGATGTTCCACATAGCTCGACATTTCACTCGCCAATTGTTCCAACGAGGGGCCCCTCATACGACTCCCGTATAAAGGGCACTGGCATTGGTCGCCCTATGAGCATTTCATGTGGTGTCAGATGTGTGATTCTGTTGGATTGTAAACGCATTTTCATAAGTGCCAATGGAAGTACCTACACCCAATTTAGTTTTGTGGTTGCACAAATCTTCACCACTTTCTCTTTCAACACCCCATTTGCTCTCTCCACCATCCGCTGTGATTGTGGGTGCTAGACATACCCAAGCCTATGCTTCAGGCATAGGGCCTCGCTATGGCTATTATTAGCTTGTTTGCAAAATGTACACTGTCATCCGTGCTCAATTGGTCTGGGATACCGAATCGTGAGATTACTTCCCTGCACAAAAATTTGGCTACAATCTTAGCATTGTTTCTTGCTGTTGCCTGTGCCTCTACCCACTGGCTAAACCTGTCCTGTACCCCAAAATGTACCTTTTGCCTTCCCTCCTTTCTGACGCCCCCATGTCTACAAAGTATATTTTTATGTGTTTGAATGTCCCTCTGGACTCTGAAATGTGGCCAATTGGTTCTGTAAAATGTTTCCCTGATGTTTCGGGTTGCTCACAATTCACACGTGCAGAAGAATTTATCTACCATACCTGCCAGGTATGGGGACCACCAGTCTTTCCTAATTGTTGCAATCATTTTTCTTCTGTCACAGTGATCTATTCCATGTGCCTTCTTAATTAGCAATGGAAGGAATCCTCGTGGGGCTATGAATACTCTGTCACAGCTCCTCCAAACACCTGCCTGTGAGTCCACCACTGCCCCCCTCTTATTCCACCTTTCCTTTTCCTCTGCTGTGGCTGCTCTCTGGAACAGCCTCACGTCATCTATTGTGGTCTGAAACTGTCTATCCCCCTCTGGCTCCTTGACCATCATCATCATTAATGAGCCCTTCTCCCCATTTTCTCCTGCTGCTTCCTCTTTGGCTGCTGCATTGCCTTTACTCACCCATTCCCCATCTGATCTGTGGGCTTTACATTTCACTATGGCTAGTGCCTTGGGGAGCATCATTGGACCCAATAGTTCTGAAATGGCCAGCCCATGTATGATGATACTCCCATCTGCTCTCTGGAATCCTCTCTGTGCCCAAATCGGCCCAAAAACATGATATACCCCATATGCATAGGCCAAATCAGTATATACTGTACATGTATTTCCTGCTCCTAGTTTGCATGCCGCAGTAAGGGCCCTTATCTCTGCCAATTGGCCTGAGCATGGCTATGGGACTGCCACTGCCATCACAAAATCAAATTTGTCTGCCTCTTTGTTGTACTGTACAGCTGCACACCAGCCTTATTGTCGTCACCACTGTGAAAACATAATCCATCCACAAATAATACATATTGTGAGTTTTGCAATGATTCAGCATCTCAGGACAGCTCTTTTTTCCGAAACAATCTAATTATTGATAATGATGACACTGCAGCTGTGAGGGGGGCACAAACAAGTGCCCCCCTCACGCCGGTCCCAAATCCGGATAAATGTAGAGGGTTGCAACAGGAAGAGCATCCGGCGTAAAACTTTTCTCAGAATACAAAATTCAAACCATAAAGACAAATTTCATACCGGATCAGTTGAAGCCCAGGTTAACAACGACCGCAATCAGTGCTGTTAACCGACATGGTGCTGGTGGAAATTGGACTACTGTTGCTCGAAGTCGTCGAAGAAGGAGAGGCGGGAGGTGTGTGCGTAGGCTGAGAGAGAAGAGGAAAAGCATGAGCTTAGGACTGCGAGTAGGGACTTTGAATGTTGGAACTATGACAGGAAAAGGTAGAGAGCTGGCTGACATAATGCAGAGGAGGAAGGTGGACATACTTTGTGTTCAGGAGACCAGGTGGAAAGGTAGCAAGGCTAGAAGCTTAGGAGCAGGGTTTAAGCTGTTTTTTCATGGTGTGGATGGGAAGAGGAATGGAGTAGGAGTCATCTTGACTGATGAAGTGATGAGTCTCAACATAGAAATTGAAGGTATGATGTTCAATGTTGTTAGTGCTTATGCCCCACAGGTAGGATGTGAGCTAGAAGAGAAGGAGAGATTCTGGAGTGAGTTAGATGAAGTGATGCAGAGCACCCCCAGAGGTGAAAGAGTGGTCATTGGAGAAGACTTCAACAGACATGTTGGTGCAGGCAACAGAGGGGATGAGGAAGTGATGGGCAGGTTTGGTATCCAGGACAGGAACACAGAAGGACATATGTTTGTAGATTTTGCAAAAAGGATGGAAATGGCTGTGGTGAATACTTTCTTCCAGAAGAAACAGAAGCATAGGGTGACTTATGAAAGCGGAGGTAAGAGCACACAGGTAGACTACATCTTGTGTAGGCGAGGTAATTTGAAGGAAGTCAGTGACTGCAAAGTAGTAGTGGGTGAGAGTGTTGCCAAACAGCATAGGATGGTGGTGTGCAGGATGACACTGATGGTGAGAAAGGTGAAAAAGGCAAAGGTAGAGCAGAAGACAAAGTGGTGGAAGCTGAAAAAGGAAGAGTGTCGTGTTGTCTTCAAGGAGGAGTTGAAACAGGCTTTGGGTAGTCAGGAAGTGCTTCCAGAGGACTGGACAACCACAGCCAATGTGATCAGGAGACCGGTAGCAGAGTATTTGGCGTGTCCTCTGGAAGGAAAGTAGATAAGGAAACTTGGTGGTGGTATGAGGAAGTCCAGGAGTGTGTACAAAAGAAGAGGTTAGCCAAGAAGAAGTGGGACATTGAGAGGACCGAAGAGAGTAAACAGGAGTACAGGGAGACACAGCGTAAGGCGAAGGTAGCAGTGTCAAAGGCCAAACAGAGGGCGTATGATGACTTGTATGATAGGTTGAACAGTAAGGAGGGAGAAAATGATCTATACAGGTTAGCACAGCAGAGAAATAGAGATGGGAAAGACGTGCAGCAAGTTAGAGTGATAAAGGACAGAGAGGGAAATTTATTGACTGATGACAGAAGTGTGCTGGGAAGATGGAAAGAGTACTTTGAAGAGCTGATGAATGAGGAAAATGAGAGAGAAAAAAGAGTAGAAGGGGTGACCGTTGAGGAGCAGGAAGTAGCAAAGATTAGTAAGGGAGAAGTGAGGAGGGCATTGAAGAGGATGAAGAATGGAAAGGCAGTTGGCCCTGATGACATACCAGTTGAGGTATGGAAGTGTCTAGGGGAGGTAGCAGTAGATTTTCTGACAAAAATATTCAACAAGGTCTTAGAAAGTGAGCAGATGCCAGAGGAATGGAGGAGAAGTGTGCTTGTGCCCATTTTTAAGAACAAGGGCGATGTACAGAGTTGTGGCAACTACAGAGGGATAAAGTTGATGAGCCATACAATGAAGCTATGGGAAAGAATAGTGGAAGCAAGACTAAGGGCAGAGGTCAGCATTTGTGAACAACAGTTTGGTTTCATGCCAAGAAAGAGCACCACAGATGCAGTGTTTGCTTTGAGGATGTTAATAGAGAAGTACAGAGAAGGTCAGAAGGAGCTGCATTGTGCCTTTGTGGATCTGGAGAAAGCATATGACAGGGTGCCGAGAGAAGAACTGTGGTATTGTATGAGGAAGTCTGGAGTGACAGAGAAGTATGTTAGAGTGGTGCAGGACATGTATGATAGATGTAAGACAGTGGTGAGGTGTGCTGTCGGTGTGACAGAAGAGTTCAAGGTGGAGGTGGGACTGCATCAAGGGTCAGCTCTCAGCCCCTTCTTGTTTGCTATGGTGATGGACAGGCTAACAGATGAGGTTAGACAAGAATCTCCATGGACTATGATGTTTGCAGATGACATTGTGATCTGTAGTGAGAGCAGAGACCAAGTGGAGGAAAATCTAGAGAGGTGGAGGTATGCCCTGGAAAGGAGGGGATTGAAGGTTAGTCTTAGTAAGACAGAATACATGTGTGTGAACGACAAGGACCCAAGAGGAACTTTGAGGTTACAGGGGCAGAGATAAAGAAGGTGGAGGATTTTAAGTACTTAGGCTCAACAATCCAGAGCAATGGAGAGTGTGGAAAAGAGGTGAAGAAGCGCGTGCAGGCAGGTTGTAATGGATGGAGAAAAGTGATAGGAGAGTATCGCCAAGAATGAAGGGAAAAGTGTACAAGACGGTGATGAGGCCAGCGATGTTGTATGGTTTAGAGACAGTGGCCCTGGGGAAAAGACAGGAGGCAGAGCTGGAGGTAGCAGAGATGAAAATGTTGAGGTTCTCTTTGGGAGTAACGAGGATGGATAGGATCAGAAATGAGTACATCAGAGGGACAGCACATGTTAGATGTTTTGGAGACAAAGTCAGAGAGGCTAGATTGAGATGGTTTGGACATGTACAGAGGAGGGATAGTGAGTATATTGGTCGTAGGATGCTGAGGTTGGAACTACCAGGCAAAAGGCCCAGAGGAAGACCAAAGAGAAGATTTATGGATGCAGTGAAGGCGGACATGAAGGTCGTTGGAGTAAGAGTAGAAGATGCAGAGGATAGGGAGAGATGGAGGCAGATCATTTGCTGTGGCGACCCCTGAAGGGAACAGCCGAAAGGAAAAGAAGAAGAAGAAGAAGAAGAAGACTGACTTATAAAAGTGAAGGTAGGAGCACACAGGTAGACTACATCTTGTGTAGGCAATGTAATTTGAAGGAAGTCAGTGACTGCAAAGTATTAGTGGCTGAGTCTTACCAAACAGCATAGGATGGTGGTGTGCAGGATCATGCTGATGGTAAGAAAGGTGAAGAAGGCAAAGGCAGAGCAGAAGACAAAGTGGTGGAAGCTGAAAAAGGAAGAGTTTCGTGTTATCTTCAAGGAGGAGATGAAACAGGTTTTTGGTGGTCAGGAAAATGATTTATACAGGTTGGCACAGCAGAGAAATAGAGATGGGAAGAATGTGCAGCAAATTAGAGTGATTAAGGACAGAGTGGGAAACATGTTAACTGATGACAGAAGTGTGCTGGAAAGATGGAAAGAGTACTTTGAAGAGCTGATGAATGAGGAAAATGAGAGAGAGAAAAAGAGTAGAAGAGGTGACTGTTGAGGACCAGGAAGTAGCAAAGATTAGTAAGGGTGAAGTGAGAAGGACATTGAAGAGGATGAGGAGTGGAAAGGCAGTTGGTCCTGATGATATACCGGTGGAGGTATGGCAGTGTCTAGGAGAGGTAGCAGTAACTTTTCTGACAAGAACATTCAACAAGGTCCTAGAGAGTGAGAGGATGCCAGAGGAATGGAGGAGAAGTGTGTTTCTGCCCATTTTTAAGAACAAGGGAGATGTGTTGTGGCAACTACAGAGGGATAAAGTTGATGAGCCATACGATGAAGCTATGGAAAAAAATAGTGGAAGCTAGACTAAGGGCAGAAGTCAGCATTTGTCAACAACAGTTTGGTTTAATGGCAAGAGAGATCACCACAGATGCAGTGGTTGCCTTGAGGATGTTAATAGAGAAGTACAGAGAAGATCAGAAGGAGCTGCATTGTGCCTTTGTGGATCTGGAGAAAGCATATGACAGGGTGCCGAGAGAGGAACTGGGGTATTGCATAAGGAAGTCTGGAGTGGTAGAGAAGTATGTTAGAGTGGTGCAGGACATGTATGACAGATGTAAGACAGTGGTGAGGTGTGCTGTCAGTGTGACAGAAGAGTTCAAGGTGGAGGTGGGACTGCATCAAGGGTCAGCTCTGAGCCGCTTCTTTTTTGCTATGGTGATGGACAGGCTGACAGATTAGGTTCAACAAGAATCTCCATGGACTATGATGTTTGCAGAGGAAATTGTGCTGGAAAATCTAGAGAGGTGAAGGTATGCCCTGGAAAGGAGAGGAATGAAGGTTACCCTCAGTAAAACAGAATACATGTGTGTGAACGAGAAGGACCCAAGAGGAAAGGTGAGGTTACAGGGAGCAGAGATAATGAAGGTGGAGGATTTTAAATACTTAGGCTCAACAATCCAGAGCAATGGAGAGTGTGGAAAAGAGGTGAAGAAGCATGTGCAGGCAGGTTGGAATGGTTGGAGAAAAGTATCTGGTGTGATGTGCGATAGGAAGATATCGGCAAGAATGAAAGGAAAAGTGTACAAGACAGTGATGAGGCCAGCGATGTTGTCTAGTTTAGAAACAGTGGCCCTTAGGAAAAGACAAGAGGCTGAGCTGGAGGTAGCAGAAATGAAAATGTTGAGGTTCTCTTTGGGAGTAACGAGGATGGATAGGATTAAGAATGAGTACATCAGAGGGACAGCACATGTTAGATGTTTTGGAGACAAAGTCAGAGAGGCTAGATTGAGATGGTTTGGACATGTACAGAGGAGGAGGGATAGTGAGTATATTGGTAGTAGGATGCTGAAGTTGGAACTACCAGGCAGAAGGTCTAGAGGAAGACCAAAGAGAAGATTTATGGATGTGGTGAAGGAGGACATGAAGGTAGTTGGAGTAAGAGTAGAAGACACAGAGGATCAGGTGAGTAGGAGGCGAATGATTTGCTGTGGCGACCCCTGAAGGGAAAAGCCAAAAGGAAAAGAAGATCATTCTACCTTGAGTAACTGGGGTAGTGGCCCTGAGTACACATGCAGCAGCTGATTTTAGACAGGAATGTATGCATTATCTTATAGTGTGGGTTCTCTGTAATCACAGAGTGTGATTAGGTCACGTGACCAAATGAACCACACAGGAATGAACGTAAATTTCTCCATCAAAACATGCTTAAGTAGCCTCAGACTAAGTAGGACTTTTAATTTATATCTGAAGAATATGTCCTGTCTGTTGGTTTTGAAATTAGAAACATCAATTTCATAAAAATCTGCCCGAAGTCGGAAATGGTGATTCCGTTCATGTTTAACCAGCAAGCCGAGTGACCCGATCAATTCAGAGTCAAAGTTTATCTCAAGATTAGCAAAACAGCCACACTAGAAAATTCTATACAGAATACAGGATATATTCCGGTAATCTAAATATATATTACTCAACCAATTATGCAGTAAATAGATCAGAAATTACAGCATTCTGCTCAGACGCAACCATCAGGGTGGCAGCCATCTTGCCAATGTATGGTCAATACCACTTTTTTTGATGGGAACGTGGAATTAAATTTCCTGGTGTCTCACGCTCATTGATTCTTGATTGTTGATTCAAATGACATTTTAAACCAGATAAACATCTCTAAATTTTGGTGCCTAGTTTGTGGGGGTTATATTCTAGTGACTTTAAAGAAGCGAAATATACCCCTGAAAAACTAAGTATGGCTGGAAAGCTTGGATTCACTACTGAATATGCAATGGTTTAGACCAAGTTTGTCGAGATCCTTGCCATGTGCGACCCGATTTACTGGACAATATCTTGTAACTGTGTAGCAATACACTTGAGATTGCCTCAAAACAAAGATGTTCTAATCAAGGTTAGTGAAAAATCAACACAATCTCTATCTAAAATGAAATGTTCTTTTTCAATGAACATGGCTCAATTTGGTACCACTGGAACAGGAATGAAATAAACTTTGAACACTATAAAATTTATTCAACATTATTTGGTTGCAAGGGCTGCATTTGCAAGTTGAAATTTGAATATTTTAAACCTGAAGAGTGTGATCGGTATGTGCGGCCTCTCCAGTCTGAAACCAAATGTGTGTGTTTGCATATACAGTAGGCCCTTGACTATTTGCGTTTTTTTGCTCATGCGCAGGCGCATATTTGCGGATTGCCGAGCAAGTGTCACGTGATTCAAATCCAGCCAATGGCTGTCCTCCTTCCTTCTGATTGGTTGAGATGATGTCCCCTTTTCCCTCATTTGTGCACAAGTTGTCAATGAGCCTTTTTTGTGTGTTTTAATTACAAGTTAAATTCTATGATGCCACTCAAATGCCAGCCAGGCCAGAAAAAGGTAAGGGTGTTGGATGTCTCGTCTGAAGAAATAACACTTTCTCTTGAGGAAACGACAGAGTAAGAACTCTAGTAGTAAACCATTTTTCAATTATTATTCCAGTAAAGGACCTAAGTTAATGTTTAGAATGTTTGTGTGTGTGATTTTTATGTACTGTGGTGTCGCATGTTTATCATTTTGTTTTGTTTATCCAATTTATTACATTTCATGTTCGTTTCTGTTATTTTTGTTATGGTCTGTGTTTTGAGGGACTTTGATTTTTATGGTTGTTCTCGAACTCTGTTTTCTCTCTGCTCCGTCTGGAGGGGCATGGCTGAGCTGCTCGGTGGCTCACACCAGAATTCACTCTTCTCATCTATTCCCAATAAACTCTGTTTTTCTGCCCCCTCCGGCTGAGGGGCATGGCTAAGCTGCTAGGGCTTACCTGAATTCAGTCCTCTCATCTCCTCCATATAAACACAAACCGCACGCTGCTTAAGTGCTTCCCCTTTGAATAATAAATCTACTCTGCCATCTCACGCTGCCTCACAAATAGTAATACAATATATCCCTATAGTGAGCCTTTTTGAGAACTACAATGCTGTATGTTTTAAGGAAAAAATTTAAAGGTGTTAATTTATATATACAGTATATACATAAACACACACACACACACACACACACACACACACACACACACACACACACACATATATATATATATATATATATATATATATATATATATATATATATATATATATATATATATATATATATATATATATTATAAATATCACAGAAAAAAAATAAGTTTGTTAATCATTATGACATTTCACTACATTAATACTGTATTAATGAGTAGTATTGTTGATCATCCCCACATGTAATATGATATATGAGGTTTTACTTCAGGGTACAGAACTCACGGATTATCTTCATTCGTGGGAGGGGCTGGAACCAAACCCTCATGAATAACAAGGGCCTACTGTATCGGGTGATTATAATGTAAACGACAACATGGAATTTGGTTTTAATAATATTACAAACTCCTACACTTTCACCTTGAAATAAAACTACTTCACTTTTTATTCTTCATTTAACAGAAATAGGTTCAGCAAGACTATCAAGAGACTTGAAAAACAAAAAAAAACAAAACAAAAAAAAACAAAACAAAACACAATTCATATAATTTTGCACAAAATGAAACAGAATAATGAAAGTTTTGTGATATTTTATGAGGCAGGCATGTAAATACGTGATAATTGTAGGAAGTTATTTGTTTGGTGCTCGACCCATAATGGCCTTTTTGGTGTTCCGTTCAGGACGGAGGAGAATAATGTAGCATTTTGGAGCAAATATAGCTACCAACAGGCCAAAACTAGATGCCAGGATAGCGAAGACCTCTACAGCCACAGAATATTTCCCTGGAGAGCTGACATATGCAGGAATAAAAGTGATCCACACAGCACAGAATATCAACATGCTAAACGTGATGAATTTGGCTTCATTAAAGTTATCTGGAAGGTTCCTTGCTAAGAAAGCCAGAAGAAAGCTGACAGCCGCCAGCAGGCCAATGTAGCCTAATAGACTTACAAACCCAAATATGGAACCTACAGCACATTCAAACACTATTTTTGAGCTGATGTAACGAGTGTTCTTATAGGGTGTTGGAGATGCAGTAGCCAACCACACTGAACAAATAACCACCTGCACACATGTGAGGACCAGGACTGTTCCTCGCTGTTGGGCCACTCCAAACCACTTCATAGCGTTCTGGCCTTCTGGTCGAGAGGATTTAAACACAGCCACAACCACCATGGTTTTGACCAGAATACTAGACACACTCAATACGAAGCTGATACCAAATGCCACATGTCTCAGTTGGCATGTCCACAGCTGAGGTTTGCCAATGAACAGCAACACGCACAGGAAACACAGTTTCAGTGACACTAGAAGCAGGAAACTCAGCTCAGAGTTGTTGGCCCGGACCACAGGGGTGTGGCGGTGATGCACAAACACAAGCAGAACCCCAGTACAGAAACAGGTGCCAACAATGGAAGCTGCAGTTAAGCAGATGCCAAGTGGATCTTCATAGGACAGGAACTCCACCTCTTTTGGAATGCAGTGGTCCTTCTCTGGGCTGGACCAGAACTGATCAGGGCATTTGATGCATTCATTAGAATCTATGTGTGTGTGTGTGTGTGTGTGTGGGGGGCATAGCACAATAGGCATGAGATAGAATCCTAAAAGTGAACAGCACACATTTTAGTGGTATTTTTTATCTTGTAATAAATATAAAGCTGAGGTTCACCAGTTGTGTTGCTGATCTCTCCATCAGCACAGGGCAGACAGTCAAAGCAGCAGATGGGCATGTTGTTCTTTCTGGCTCTTCTGGTGCCCAGAGGGCAACTTTCACTGCACACAGACCTGGGTGGCTAAATGATAGAAATTCCAGATTTATTAATATATTCATGCAATACACAAGTTTTACTGTTTTTTTTTTTTTGTTTGTTTTTTTTGTTTTTTGTTTGGTTGGTTGTGTTTTTTTTTTTTTTTTTTTTTTTTTAGAACATTTAATATTTGGATCTTTAAGTTCCTGACATTGAGTTTAAAATGCACATCTAGAGTGAAACAGGAATACAGAAAAATAAATGCTAACAGATGTAATTTAGCATATAATCTGGTTTTATAGTACGATCTATTATTGTCTCTGCTGCTTATAAGAATCTGATTTACTTTCTGTTTCTCAAAGTTCCAGAACAGAGCATCCGCATTCATTACAAGAATATAATCCTTTTGTGCATCTTCATAGACGACTCCGACTGTGTGGAGCCTGATCGACCCATCCGGGTTTGGTTCCCAGTTCAGAATATCATAGATACCCAGAGGATCACCATTATCATCGAAGGATACATGGTCCCCAAAGCCAGTGGTGAAATTTACCCTCTGTAGGTAATGGGCGATCTGTACCAATGATACAATAGAGAAAGATGTGAGTGAAGCATCAGCCCCAAACTTTATTGAAAAAATAAATAACAAAAGAAATTCAGTAATACTATGCTTTATTTTAGACATGTTCTTGACACATATGAAATGTTATAGAAACAAAAACACACTGCTTTCACAAAATATCTTTGTATGTAAGACATTCCTGTGTGTTTGAACCACAAGAGAAATTAGATGATTAAATATTTCAGAAATACATGATAAATTAAACACTACAAGCTCAGTAAATCCAATTGTGTAATACTTCAATAAACAGATATGTAGTCCTCAGATTCACCTGCCAAGGTTGCACTGTGGATATTCTGGCACAGCTGTGAGCACTAAACGGCCCCTTTCCTTCCCGACACTGTGTTAGATCATGCAGGGCATGAGCTAGTGAATATACTGCTTTATATACATTATAGGAAGCTCTGAGTTCAAACACATCGTCATATGCTGTCTTTGTGCTGCTCAGATCTTCATTTCCTGTGCATAACATTCTGTCATCTTCTCCTGGGTCATTTCTGTGATCAGAATCAAACTTGCATCTGAACATCTCCTCCCAGAAGATCCGCACAACATTGTTTTCAGGCTCTTTATCAGGGCGCAGACGTAACAGGAACTCCCGAAGCCCTGCAATCTCTCCGCGATGGATGGCGATGCCGAGAGTTCCTCCAAGGTATGGTAGGAAGCGTGGTGTGAGGAAAACAGGTGAAGTCGCCCAGGCCTCACTCGCAATCCACTGCTTTCCAGTAACATTTCGCAGAACCACTTCATCCATTAAAGACAACAAATAAGCATCACTTGAAATCACCACTACCACATTGGCTGTGGAAGTTTGGATCACTCTGACAATACGCTCCACATCTCTGTGGTTGTTGTCAATTGTTAGTATCTCAGCGAAGGCCACACAGCCACCCAGCTCTTCCTTCATATTCTGATGGAAGGACTGGGCAGCATGTATACCATAATCATTATTGCTGTACACCAGGCCCACCCAAGTCCAATCGAAGCGTTTCAGGATTTGGATGATGGCATGTACCTGGAAGGCATCACTGGGGATTGTCCTGAAAAATGAAGGGAACTGACGCCGGTTGCTCAGACAGGAGCAAGTGGCAAAGTAGCTCACCTGATAGAAAGGGACATAAAAAAGAAGAAGCAGTTCATGAAACTAATGTGCAAATGGAAGGCCGCTGAAATTCTGAAAAACAAAACAATTTATAATTATTAGATTGAAACCATGGCCACTTTTAAGTACAAATATAAACACAAACTACAAAAGTCATCTGAACTTTCCCTGAATCTGTACCATGGGCACTCGAAACAGCCCCAGCACACTAGAGATGGCAATAGAGCGAGAAGAACTTGGGTCGCCCACAATTCCGACCACTGTGGAAGAACCAGTGCAATTCTGTCCAGAGAAAGCTTCATTATTTCCACTGATCAGAGCTGTGGCTGCACGAAATGCTACAGAAAGCTTCACACAATTGTCATACAGATGATAACCCAGCGTGATGTTAGGAAGCAGGTTGGCATTTCTGTTGATCTCATCAATAGCAAAAACCATCGTAATTGCCTGTTGAAAGCTTGCCATGTCGAAACTGTGAAAATATCACAAAGAAATAAATCACGTGAGACAGCATACCATTCTGATGCAGTATATTTTTCTTAGAGTGCATCAGGGTGTAACTGATTGGTGAAACCCACTCACTGTGTACAGTACGGCTGCTTGGGTTCACTTGTGAAATTCCAATCTGGAGACTCACTAATCAGGTGAATTGTAAATATGCCCCCAAGAATCAGGTCTCCTTTCTGCCGCATTCCATTTAGCTTGAAGTAACCTCGGAGTTTGCAGAATCCTGGGACGACATCCAAGCCGACTGAAGAGGTGGATAAGGAGAAAGTCAGTGCTGAGCTCGACGCTATGTACAAATACAGACGCACAACAGAACACATCACCTCTCTTAGTATGTTTCAGTCTCTCTCTCTCTCTCTCTCTCTCACACACACACACACACACACACACACACACACACACACACACACACACACTCTTTTCCCGCCCTCCCTCGCTCCATGTCTTTCTGTTAAAGCGATGAGAGTGTTTTATACAGCTAATGAGGTCACAAGGGCCTCTGTGGAAATTGTGACGACACATTTTTCTAGATATATGATTTTAATTAAGAGGTTTCTAATTGATGTAATCGATATCTATTAATAAAATATTGCATTTCATTATGTTTATTTTACTCGACTACATATGCATATCCTGTGTAAAATGTTCTATGAAATTTGCAGGCTTATATTTCAATGGTGGGTTCTGTTTATTTGTTGACTTGTTCACAGGCTTTTTCTCAATTGTTGTTCGTAACGCTTTAGGCCACTCATTCTTTATTTTCTGGCTGACAGATGCTTCAGAACAAATTTAGTGATGTTGGAGGAAATAAGAAAAAAAAAGGCCACTAGATTTAAAATATTATTATTTACAATTTTGAAAACACAAATAAATAATTAAATAAGTAAATAAAATAAAATTGTATATATATATATATATATATATATATATATATATATATATATATATATATATATATATATATATATATATATATATATATATATATATATATATATATATATATATATATATATATATATATATATATATATATATATATATATATATATATATATATATATATATATATGGCAGCACGGTGGCATAGTGGTTAGCACGCCCGCCTCACAGCAAGAAGGCCCGGGTTCGATTCCTGGCCTGGGCGTTTCTGTGTGGAGTTTGCATGTTCTCCCCGTGCTTGTGCGGGTTTCCTCCGGGTGCTCCAGTTTCCTCCCGCAATCCAAAGACGTGCACTGTAGGTTAATTGGCCGTTCTAAATTGACCGTAGATTCTCTCCTGCAACGACACCGGAACCCAGTCGTATCGGCACTTGCCTTTCCATTGGATCCTTCCGGTGGCACCGAGATGGATACTTGCTGCCTGGGTAACAGCCTGTCCCTCATTACTCCCTACCCGGGCTCTGCGCACTGGGGAGTATCACCAGCCGGGATACCAGCCAGAGCGCAGCCATAGTCCTTCGGGACTGACGGAGGCCTACCATATATATATATATATATATATATATATATATATATCTTCTTTTCCTTTTGGCTTTTCCCTTCAGGGGTCGCCACAGCATCTGCCTCCATCTCACCCTATCCTCTGCATCATCTACTGTTACTCCAACTACCTGCTATCTTCGCTTTTATAAGTCACCCTATGCTCCTGTCTCTTCTGGAAGAAAGTATTTACCACAGCCATTTCCATCCTTTTTGCAAAATCTATCAACATCTGTCCTTCTGTGTTCCTGTCCTTGATACCAAACCTGCAAACTACATTTGCAAGTACATGTGCGAAATACATTTACAAATTGAGCTAAAGTTATTTATCTATTCAAAGGCACAAACAAATATTAATACATATTTACAGCACAAAAACATACTATTAATTTTATAAAAGTACTGACCATTAGGCTGCAGATACAGACTGGATGGTTTCTGATTATGTTAGCCATTCATTCTCTGCACATCAATGTTTGTGTTCTAACACATGTGCAGGAACCGGAGGAGGTACGAAGAAACTGTGCTTTATTCTCACACTTTGTTTGATTGACAGTGTTTAGCTATTATTGCTTACTGATAATATTGTGTTTGTTGATTGGTCAGCTCGGGCGTGCACATGCGCAGTGCCTGTTACACGTTAACTTCCGGTTTACTTCCTGACTCCAGTCATGCGGAACTTATCTCCGACTTTCTCTTCAATAACAGTCATTAAGTTTATTTATAAGATTGTGAATACACATAATCTCTTGTCCATTGGAACTCAAATCCTGCTGTATGTGTGTGTGTGTGTGTGTGTTTGTGTGTGTGTGGGTTACACGTGCATCCTGTGTACCCCCCCCAGCCTATGCCCTTGCAAAGCTGCCATTCTTTTCTGCCAAGGGAGTGGGAAAGGCCGCCCAAATATAATCGGTGTGCATCTTTTCGGGGCATCATCCTCATCTCAGCCAACACCGCGGGGAGGAGGTCAACTCACTTTTTACAGCTAGTGCTTTGCATAGCCTGTGTTAGTGCGGTTGGTACGTTCAACAATCCAAGAAGATTGTGGATGGTATGGAATGTGAAATCGCTGATTAAGGTGTAAATACTTACAAAGTTGTTGTGTGATCCTGGAAGTAAATAGAGTACCTTAATCTGAGTCAATTGTGGCATTTAGATTTGCGATACAAAAAAAAGTTTGTTCATGTCCTCTTTGTGTCCAGTATAATCTAGATTCTGTCCTTGGAGAGAGTCTTAGTGCCCTGCGAGAGTTCAAAGCCCAGGTATCTCACTTTGTCCTTTCAAACTGTCTTTGATACCTTGAAGCCACGTTCAGCCAGGTGCTTGAGGAGGACCAGGGAGGTGTTTGAGGATGCCTCCTGGCTTTCAGCAGATACCAGAACATATTCTGCGTACTGGAGAACGCAGGAGCGCGGGGGAAGCACAAGGTCACACAGCTTATACCTAACAACAGCTGCAAAGACAGCAGGTGATTCAATGAAGCCTTGCGGCAATCTAATCACGTGTATTGTTTACCGCTGTGCGTAAAGGCGAAGAGTGACTATGTCTGCTCCTCAACAGGAACACTGAAGAAGGCAGAACAGAGATCAATCACAGAAAAATAAGAATGATTACATGGTATTGATGCCATAATAGAAGAAACATCAGGTACCACCGGTGCCACGTTAATTCTATGCAAATCTTGTGTAAAACGCCAGGTACCATCAGGCTTTGGTACAGGATTATCTGGGGTGTTGTAAGAGCTAGAACATGGTATGACTACTCCTTGTTGAGGGAAAGCCTCGAGCAATTAACAAATTGCCACAGACTTATCTTTTGAGAGAGGGTATTGTTTTATAAAAACAGGATTCGGGTGTTTGATTGTAGCCTCATAAGGGACACAGTGAACCAACCCGTCCTCATCCTTATGTCCAGCCCAGAGGTGTGATGAGAGGGAGTCCAAGACAGAGAGTGTCGAGAACAGAAAACCCTCCAAAAGAAAGACCGCAGCGAAATTGTACAGGGCAAAAGAGCCAGATAAATGGGACATATCCGGCAGTATCATCAGGCGTGCATATAGTTACAGCAGAACCATTAAAGCCAATTGATAGTGACAAGGCACAAAAAGTCACTATTACTTATTACTTAACTGACATTAAGTCTCTGCCTAAAAGATTAAAGGGGCACGAAGACATATATACAAAGGAATGTGTTTATTAGCTGAAGGTAACATCTTAATGATATCTTTTAACTCAGATGATGAAGTGGAGTCAAATGGCTCAACGGACCAAACACAAGCAGTGTTTTCAAGTGGCGGCACAGGCTTTGAATATGCATTAAGATCTACATCATCAAGTTCTTGATCATCTATTTCTCCATCAGAGTCAGACTGTAATAATGGCAGTTCAGTAGGACGAACGGATTGTTTCTGCCTAGTTTTAGGTTTGATGCCAAGTGAGTGTGAAGGCGGTACAGTCCCAGTCACCGAAGGACAACATTAAATTTCTAGGGTCAGGTACAAAGAATTATTCATGGGTTCAGGAGCAGATGTGGTACAGCAGCAATTTTCAATTAAGGCTGAGGCTTAGTAGTGAGTCGTTTGCTGACCATCCTCTGCATAGATCTAGTTTCTTTCACATTTTGGTATTTATCCCAAACGGGTTTCATTTCAATCCACTTTGAATAGGACGCAGACATATCATCATAATTCCAATTAGGGTCTCCATTGCCTTCATAAATTAGTCTGTATGCAGACTCAAGGTATTCAGGTTTAAAAGTTTTTCTGCGTGGGTATGACAGAAATTGTGGTTGGGATTCAGTCCAACCCATCAAATTATCTAACCAAGGTGTTGTGAAAAACATCAGATTATAGCGATTCATCCAAATCCCTTGTGGTTTCCTTTGGATCAGGTTTGGGTAGTTTTGGTGACCCACACATATTTCCCATGGTAAGACAGATTAACTATCCCGAGGAATACACAAATTATTTATAAAGCGTGCACTTGTTCCCATGGAAACACACAAGGATAACACTAAATTTCTTCCCATGACAACCTTCATGAGGATAATACTAGATTTTGTCCCATGACAACCTTCACTGGTATAGCTGGTTTGTTGATACTGCCAACCAGGAACGAGAGAATGAAAATAATTCCTTACCTGATCAGGAGTATCCCGGACGAGCCCCCAAGACTGTTGGGATTTGACTTTCGTTTTCTAGTTCTTTCTCTTGCTGGTTCTGAGCGAGTTCTAATCATCACGTGGATCAGTTAGTCTTTGTCACCCAGAGCTCTGGGGTGGCTTGTAATAAAGGGTCACGTTCTCTATTCACAAGCTCACCGAAGCTTACAGAGGTGAACAAAGTATTTATATCATTTACAGTATTTATGGGTGGGGGTCATAAAACAATAGAACCCTTGTATGACCCAAGGAATGAGACCAGTCCTGCCCAAGGTATGACCCCTGAGCTGTAACGATAAAAGAACAGCTGGATAAACAGGACACAAAGTAGATGCAAGGAGCTGATTACAAGAACAAATGGTTCTTGACCATTTGGTGACAGTTTCTCACGAGAAGAGGAACAACATCTGGGTTATAATACTGACGAGAACACTTTTGTGCTTTCCATAGGGAAACAAATATGAACCCATAGTTAAAGGATATCAACCACAAAAATAAAATTTACTGCAACTCTGAAAACCCCTTTCACACTTCATCCATTAACAACAATAAGTTGGCATCATTAGAAATCACCACCACCGTGTTGGCTGTGGAAGTTTGGATCACTCTGACTATACGCTCCACATCTCTGTGGTTGTTGTCAATTGTTAGTCTCTTAGCGTAGGCTACACAGCCATCCAGCTCTTCCCTCATATTCTGGTGGAAGGACTGGACAGCATGTATACCATAGTCATCATTACTGTACTATTTTGGGCTAGACTCGGCCAGGCTCCATGGGCAGAAGCCTGACCACCAGGCACTCGCCTTCATTATATAAGCACACCAATGCCTGGATCATACAATGTCAGCGATCATACAATGTCAGCAATGTTCAAGTTTAATGTGGTCCACAGGTCAGGTACACAGATTTCAGGAACAGAGTACAGATGAGGGATAGTGAATATATTGGCAGTAGGATGCTGAGGTTGGAACTACTGGGCAGAAGGCCTAGAGGAAGACCAAAGAAGAGATTTATGGATGTGGTGAAGGAAGATATGAAGGTCATTGGAGTAAGAGAAGAAGATGCAGAGGACAGGGCGAGATGGAGGCAGACGGTTTGCTGTGGCGACCCCTGAAGGGAACAGCCGAAAGGAAAAGAAGTTCCTCTCCAATTAAAGGAAGTGTGGGGGGTGGAAAACAATACAGGCTGCCAGTGTGTGTGTGTGAGTGTGTGTGTGTGTGTGTGTGTGTGTGTGTGTGTGTGTGCATGCGTGCATCAAAGATTACAATCAATGATGAAAAAAATATGTTGCCAAAATTTCCACAGAAGCCCATGTGACCTCATTTGCAGTATAAAAATCCATCATGCTTACCACAGAAAGAGAGAGAGAAAGAGAGAGAGACAGTGAGACAGAGAGCGAGCGAGAGAGAGACAGAGAGAGAGAGAGAGAGAGAGAGAGAGAGAGAGAGAGAGAGAGAGAGAGAAAGAGAGGTGATGAGGTCTGTTGTGCATCTGTATCTGTACATAGCCTCGAGCTCAGCACTGACTTTCTCCTTATCCACATTTTCAGTCACTGACTTGGATGCCGTCCCAGGATTCTGTAAACTCCGAGGTAACTTCAAGCTAAACGGAATGGGGCAGAAAGGAGACCTGATTCTTGGGGGCATATTTGCAATTCACCTGATTAGTGAGTCTCCAGATTGGAATTTCACAAGTGAACCCGAGCAGCCGTACTGTACACAGTGAGTGGGTTTCACCAATCAGTTATACCCTGATGCACTCTGAGAAAAATATACTGCATCAGAATGGTATGCTGTCTCACATGATTTATTTCTTTGTGATATTTTCACAGGTTCGACATGGCAAACTTCCAACAGGCAAGAACAATGAGATCAACAGAAATGCCAACCTGCTTCCTAACATCACGCTGGGTTACCATCTGTATGACAGTTGTGTGAAGCTTTCTGTAGCATTTCGTGCAGCCACAGCTCTGAGCAGTGAAAATAATGAAGCTTTCTCTGGACTGAATTGCACCGGTTCTCCCCCAGTGGTTGGAATTGTGGGGGATTCGAGTTCTACTTGCTCTATTGCCACCTCTAGTGTGCTTGGGCTGTTTCGAGTGCCCATGGTACAGATTCAGGGAAATTTCAGATCACAAAAGCATATAAGAAAATACAGGGGGTGGCCAAAATAATGGAAACACCTAACATTTCGGCATCATAATCTTTGAACATAATTCAAACAATCAAAACTTGTAATATGATTTGATTCATACACCTTGTGAATTGTTTCCAAAGGAATTTTAAGCCATTCTTCAGTTAGAATACCCTCCAACTCTTTTAGAGATGATGGCGGACTTGTGCTTTTTGCTGAGGACGTTTTTCCCTCTCTTTCAAAGGCAGTCATTTCTTTTGAGACAGTACCGCTTGAAACACCGAACATTTGGGCAGTTTTTGTTATACTGGTGCCTACCATACGAGCATAAACAATTTGGCCTCTTAAAATCTGAGAGGTCTGTCATTATGGGGTATGAATAATGTTTTCAATATCTGTTTAATGTTTTCAATATCTGAAAAAGGAACAAAAAAAAAACATTTATTTTACATGAACATATCAAATAAAAAAATTATTCTACAAAAAATAATAACACATGCCAAGTTTTGATTGTTTAAATTATGTTGAAAGATTATGATGCCAAAATGTTCGGTGCTTCCATTATTTTGTCCACCCACTGTATGTGGCAAATGTTTATGTTTATATATTTAATTTCTGTTCTACTAAAATGCAGCAAAATGTTTATTTAAACGATTATAACTTATTTCAGCTGAACCCATCATATATTTGATATTGTTATTTTACATTCATTCTGTCTTTGTAAATTTCTCTCTGTGACAAAAGTCCCTCTTTGTTTGTCTCTTTCTATCAGGTGAGCTATTTTGCCACATGTTCCTGTCTCAGCAACCGGCATCAGTTCCCCTCATTTTTCAGAACAATTCTCAGTGATGCCTTCCAGGTACATGCCATCATCCAAATCCTGAAACGCTTCAATTGGACCTGGGTGGGTCTGGTGTACAGCAATGATGACTATGGTATACATGCTGCCCAGTCCTTCCATCAGAATATGAAGGAAGAGCTGGGTGGCTGTGTGGCCAACGCTGAGATACTAACAATTGACAACAACCACAGAGATGTGGAGCATATTGTCAGAGTGATCCAAACTTCCACAGCCAACACGGTGCTGGTGATTTCAAGTGATGCCAACTTGTTGTAAATGGATGAAATGGTTCTGAGAAATGTTACTGGAAAGCAGTGGATTGCGAGTGAGGCCTGGTCGACTTTACCCATCTTCCTCAAACCACGCTTCCTACCATACCTTGGAGGAACTCTCGGCATCGCCATCCATCGTGGAAAGATTGAAGGGCTTCAGGACTTCCTGTTACGTCTGCACCCTGAAACACAGCCTGAAAACAACATGGTGCGATTCTTCTGGGAGGAGATGTTCAAATGCAAGTTTGATTTAGATGTCATAAAAATCATTGGAAAGTATGACAGAATGTGCACAGGAAATGAAGATCTGAGCAGCGGATATACAGAGTACAGTGATGTGTCCGAACTCAGAATTTTTTATAACGTATATAAAGAATGTACGCAGTAGCTCATGCCCTGCATGACCTAACACAGTGTCGGGAAGGAAAAGGGCTTTTTAGTGCTCACAGCTGTGCCAGAATAAGTGCATTACAACCCTGGCAGGTGAACCTGAGAAATACACATATGCATAATAAAGCACGACACGAGTGCAATTAATAATAATAATTTAAAAAAAGACATGGTTCAATTAGTATTATATTCATTTTGCATCTCACAAAAAAGAAAAAGAAAAAATATATTGTTCAAACACAGCAAAATTTTTTCCATGCATATAAAGCTCAGCTTGACCCTCTGCCGGTATTTCTTTTTCTATTCACCAGTACAGATCGTCCATTACCTACAGAGGGTGAATTTCACCACTGGCTTTGGGGACCGTGTATTCTTTGATGATAATTTCGATCCTCTGGGTATCTATGATATTCTCAACTGGAAACCTAACCCGGATGGGTCGATCAGGCTTCACACAGTCGGTGTGGTGTATGAAGCTGCACAGAAAGACCCGGTTCTGGTACTAAATGAAGATTCTTGTTTCTGGAACTCTGATACAAAGAAAGTAAATAATGTGCTTTTTCTCACATGTGAATGAAAAACATTTATTAGTATTTTATGTTGTGAATGTTTTTAACTTAGTGACTTAGTGACATGCGCATGAATATCTTCTTCTTCTTCTTCTTTTCCTTTCGGCTTTTCCCTTCAGGGGTCGCCACAGCGAATCATCTGCCTCCATCTGACCCTATCCTTTGCATCTTCTTCTCTTACACCAACGACCTTCATGTCCCCCTTCACCACATCCATGAATCGTCTCTTTGGTCTTCCTCTAGGCCTTCTGCCTGGTAGTTCCAGCCTCAGCATCCTATCACCAATATACTCACTATCCCTCCTCTGTACATGTCCAAACCATCTCAATCTAGCCTCTCTGACTTTGTCTCCAAAACATCTTACATGTGCTGTCCCTCTGATGTGCTCATTCCTGATCCTATCCATCCTCGTTACTCCCAAAGAGAACCTCAACATTTTCATCTCTGCTACCTCCAGCTCTGCCTCCTGTCTTTTCCCCAGGGCCACTGTTTCTAACCCATACAACATCGTTGGCCTGAACACCGTCTTGTACACTTTTCCTTTCATTCTTGCCGATACCCTCCGATCGCACATCACACCGGACACTTTTCTCCAACCATTCCGACCTGCCTGCACACGCTTCTTCACCTCTTTTCCACACTCTCCATTGCTCTGGATTGTTGAGCCTAAGTACTTAAAATCCTCCACCTTTCTTATCTCTGCTCCCTGTAATCTCACCGTTCCTCTTGGGTCCTTGTCATTCATGCACATGTATTCTGTCTTACTGAGGCTAATCTTCATTCCCCTCCTTTCCAGGGCATACCTCCACCTCTCTAGATTTTCCTGCACTTGTTCTCTGCTCTCACGACAAACATCATAGTCCATGGGGAATCTTGTCTAACCTCGTCTGTCAGCCTGTCCATCACCATAGCAAACAAGAAGGGGCTGAGAGCTGACCCTTGATGAAGTCCCACCTCCACCTTGAACTCTTGTGTCACACCGACAGCACACCTCACCACTGTCTTACATCTCTGATACATGTCCTGCACCACTTTAACATACTTCTCTGCCACTCCAGACTTCCTCATGCAATACCCCAGTTCTTCTCTCGGCACCCTGTCATATGCTTTCTCCAGATCCACAAAGGCACAATGCAGCTCCCTCTGACCTTCTCTGTACTTCTCCATTAACATCCTCAAGGCAAACACTGCATCTGTGGTGCTCTTTCTTGGCATGAAACCAAACTGTTGTTCACAAATGCTGATCTCTGCCCTTAGTCTAGCTTCCACTATTCTTTCCCATAACTTCATCGTATGGCTCATCAACTTTATCACTCTGTAGTTGCCACAACTCTGCACGTCTCCCTTGTTCTTAAAAATGGGCACCAGCACATTCTCCTCCATTCCTCTTGTATCCTCTCACTCTCTAAGACCTTGTTAAATGTTCTTGTCAGAAAATCTACTGCTACCTCTCCTAGACACTTCCAGACCTCCACCGGTATGTCATCAGGGCCAACTGCCTTTCCATTCTTCATCCTCTTCAATGCCCTCCTCACTTCACCCTTACTAATCTTTGCTACTTCCTGGTCCTCAACAGTCACATCTTCTACTCTTTTTCTCTCTCTCATTTTCCTCATTCATCAGCTCTTCAAAGTACTCTTTCCATCTTCCCAGCACACTTCTGTCATCAGTTTCCCTCTCTGTCCTTTATCAATCTAACTTGCTGCATGTCCTTCCCATCTCTATTTCTCTGCTGTGCCAACCTGTATAAATCATTTTCTCCCTCTTTACTTTCCAACCGAGCATACAAGTCATCAAACGCGCTCTGTTTGGCCTTTGAAACTGCTACCTTTGCCTTACACTGTGTCTCCCTGTACTCCTGTTTACTCTCTTCGGTTTTCTCAATGTCCCACTTCTTCTTAGCTAACCTCTTCCTTTGTACACACTCCTGCACTTCCTCATTCCACCACCAAGTCTCCTTATCTACTTTCCTTCCAGATGACACACCAAGTATTCTCCTACCTGTCTCCCTGATCACATTAGCTGTAGTTGTCCAGTCATCTGGAAGCACTTCCTGACCACCCAAAGCCTGTTTCAACTCCTCCTTGAAGACAACCCGACACTCTTCCTTTTTCAACTGCCACCACTTTGTCTTCTGCTCTGCTTTTGCCTTCTTCACCTTCCTCACCATCAGCATCATCCTGCACACCACCATCCTATGCTGTTTGGCAACACTCTCACCCGCTACTACTTTGCAGTCACCGACTTCCTTCAAATTACATCGCCTGCACAAGATGTAGTCTACCTGTGTGCTCCTACCTCCACTTTTATAAGTCACCCTATGCTCCTCTCTCTTCTGGAAGAAAGCATTCACCACAGCCATTTCCATCCTTTTTGCAAAATCTACCAACATCTGTCCTTCTGCGTTCCTGTCCTGGATACCAAACCTACCCATAACTTCCTCGTCCCCTCTGTTTCCTGCACCAACATGTCCATTGAAGTCTGCCCCAATGACCACTCTTTCACCTCTGGGGGTGCTCTGCATCACTTCATCTAACTCACTCCAGAATCTCTCCTTCTCTTCTAGCTCACATCCTACCTGTGGGGCATAAGCACTAACAACATTGAACATCATACCTTCAATTTCTAACTTGAGACTCATCACTCTGTCTGACACTCTTTTCACTTCTAGAACATTCCTGACAACCCCCTCCTTCAAGATGACTCCGATTCCATTTCTCTTCCCATCCACACCATGATAAAACAGCTTAAACCCTGATCCTATGCTTCTAGCCTTGTTACCTTTCCATCTGGTCTCCTGAACACACAGTATGTCCACCTTCCTCCTCTGCATCATGTCAGCCAGCTTTCTACCTTTTCCTGCCATAGTTCCAATGTTCAAAGTCCCTACTTTCAGTCCTAGACTCATGCCTTTCCTCTTCTCTCTCTGGCAACGGACACGCCTCCCGCCTCTCGTTCTTCGATGTCTTCGACCAACAATAGTCCAATTTCCATCAGCACCCTGTTGGTTGACGGCACTGATGGCGGTCGTTGTTAACCCGGGCCTCTACCGATCCGGTATGTCATTCTTTCTTGTGATTCGCATAGTTTATTTGGCATTTGTTTTACGCCGGATGCCCTTCCTGACGCAACCCTCTGCATTTATCCGGGCTTGGGACCGGCGTGAGGGAGAGACATTGGTTTGTGCCCTCCCTCACGGCTGCATTGACATGCACATGAATATCACGAATAATAAACATAATATGAATATGCAGTGAAAGAAAAATAAGTAATAATAAAAAGACCGAACAAAGACTTTCCATTAAAACTTCATTTTCACTACAAATCTGTTTCGATGGCCGACGAAACCAGCCTCTCTGTTCAGGTTTACATTGTTGCCACGACATGGCAATGACACGTCACCGTGACGTCGCAGGAAAACGTCGCCATTACGCCAAAATGAGACATCGCTGTGACGTCGAGGGAAAACGTCAACATTACGCGGCAATTAGATGTCGCTGTGTCCTGTCAGTGAAATGTCGCTGGGACGTCGGGAGAAACGTATCCGCAACGTGACAATGAAACATCGCTGTGCAGTTGCGGGTGAACGTTGCACGTCGCTGAAAAACGTTGCCGCAACACTTCAGTGAAATGTCGCTGTGACATCGCGGAAAAAATGTCTCAATGACGCCGCAATGGGATGTCGCCGTGACATAAAGCAAACATTGCTGCGACCTGTCAGTGAAACGTTGCCGAGATGTTTTTTCATGACGTCACAGCGACGTTTCACTGACAGGTTGCAGTAACGTTTTTCCGCTACGTTCAGGTGACGTTCCACTGGTGGGTTGCTGCTGCGTTTTTCCGCGACTTCAAGACGACGTTCCACTAAAGGTTGTCTTGATGTCCCGAAATCACATTTCGGCGACGTTCCACTGGCAGGCCGTGGCAACGTTTTTCCACAGGCACAGATGTCCCTGTTTTCAGTGTGTAACAAATAGAGGACCCAGCTATATAAATGGCCTTAGAGCCATGTCATGTGGTGTCACATGTGACTGATATGCACACACACACACACACACACACACACACACACACACACACACACACACACACACACACACACACACACACACACACACACACAGAGGGTACTGAGAAAGGTAGAGTGTTGACAAGACTATGGACACTTAATGAAAAACATAGTCTACACACACACACACACACACACACACACACACACACACACACACACACACACACACACACACACACACACACATTACTTGGAAATACAAATATTAATTGCCCCAATAATAATCAACCCCTCCCTGAATCGCCACCTTATCGTGGTGGAGGGGTTTGTGTGACCTAATGATCTGGAGCTATAGGGGAAGGTAACCCCGAAATAAAATCCTTGGCCCTCCAAGAAGGGGGTTAGGCTTGGAGCTAACAACCCCAACCTATAAAACAATTTCACTGGCGTTTTTCCTCGACGTCAAGACGACGTTCCACTAAAGGTTGTCTTGATGTTGCAAAATAACGTTTCGGCGACGTTCCACTGGCAGGTTTCAAATGACACACATACACACGCACGCACACACACACACAAGTATACTTTATTGTCTTTCTATCATACTTAAGCAGTCTTGTGAATTTTATGAAAACAAACAGGTTGCAGCAACGTTTCTCCACGACGTCAAGGCGATGTTTGACTGGCAGGTCGTGACAAATTTTCACCGCAACGTCAAGGCGACGTTTCACCATGTATCTGATCAGTTGACCTTACCTGCACCACATTTAAAAGTGGGAACTGTGTCTTTGTATTTGTCTGTATTTGCCTTTTGTAAAGATTTTTTATCCAGAATTTAAATACATTGAGATATTGACTTGGATAAGGGACAATAAGTACATGCAGAAGTGAGACCTTCATTCACTCATTATCTGACAACCCTGTGATAATAGAGCTTGAACCCCTGACCCTTGAATCAGTAAGCCGGCTCCTTATCACCGAGCCACTATTGTCCCTCAATCATTCACATTAATTCATTTGCCAGACTACTTAATCCTACTCGGGTCACATGGAGGCTGTACCCGAGCTCAGCTGACAATGGGCAAAGGCGGGGCAGTTTCCTGATCATTGCACCGCTAACACACATACAAGCCTTCATACTCACACTCACATCTAGGGGCAATTAAAGAACAACTAATAATCCTAACGTGCATGTCTTTTAACTGTGCAAGGGAATTGGAGTGTCAGGAGAAGACCCATACCATCCACACATGATGACAAACAGAAAGGACTTCTCGCTCCGCCCAGAACTGGAACCGAGGACCTTCTTGTGAGGTGGACATTGCCTTCTGGGATATGTGTGTATGTGTGTGTGTGTGTGTGTGTGTGTGGGGGGGGGGGGTAGTCAGTGGAAACAAATTTCAAATTAGTTTCTGCATCTGAATTGCATAATAATGTCCATCTGTAATTGTTGTCAAATTAAAAGATACATTTTTAAGTGAAGAAAGTCCCAGTTAATCATTAATCTGTTGAAATTCACAAGACTGCTTAAGTGTGATAGAAAGACAATAAAATATCCTGGGGTGTGTGTGTGTGTGTGTGTGTGTGTGTGTGTGTGTATGTGTGTGTGTTTGTTCAGTTCCTTTTGAAATAAATTATTTCAGATCCTGCAGGTGGCAATATTGGACCTGCCTTGATTATTATTGGTGCAACTAATATTTGTATTTCCAAGTACTGTGTGTGTGTGTGTGTGTGTGTGTGTGTGTGTGTGTGTGTGTGTGTGTGTGTGTAGAGTATTTTTTTTTTTATTAAGTGTCCATAATAATCAAGTCTTGCAACTCTCTCAGTATCATGTGTGTGTGTGTGTGTATGTGTGTGTGTGTGCATATCAGTCACATGTGACACCACATGACATGGCTCTCAGGCCATTTATATAGCTGGGTCCTCTATTTGCTACACACAGAAAACAGGGACATCTGTGCCCATGAATTCAACCAAGAACCTCTGTGTTATTTGGGAATATGACAGTTGTTGAGTTCACACTTTCAGCTGTTTTTCTACTCCTTTGCCCCCAGTTTGAGCCATCAACGTCTACCAATAGCTGTTGGAGAATAGGAGAGTTTGATCCTCATGTGCTAGACATGGATGGAGATGTGATTCTTGGAGGACTATTCCCTCTTCATTACATACCACCAAAACCTGACTATGTTTATACAGACCGACCAAGGGTTGAGCGGTGTCGTGGGTAAGTGATGGTGCATGTTCTCACCAAGATCAACTTCTTAAATTGCATCTCCATTAAAGGAACATGAGCGATTGGCTCCCGTGCACAATGCCTATACTAGTTATTAACATCATAGTGATGAAGATGACAAATAAGTAACTGCAGGTCCATGTTGTGCTATATAAAATTAAACTTTGTCCTTCCTTACTCCGTATGGCTTTTGTAGGATTTTCATTCCCATTTTAACCAAATGTTTTGTTATTAATTATTATTCATCAGGTTTGATCTGAGAGCTTTCCGATGGGTACAGACTATGATGTTTGCCATTGAAGAGATAAACAATAATTCCCGACTTTTGCCAGGCATGAAACTGGGTTATCGGATTCTGGACAGCTGTGATCACGTTCACACCAGTCTGCAGAGTGCATTCTCCTTACTCAACGGACCTTCTCTTCCTCACACCAGCAGCACAGGAGCCATTGGCAGTTCATGCCTGTCTAAAGCTCCTGTTCCTGCAATCATAGGCCTTGCATCATCAACACCAACTCGAGCTGTAACCCACACATTTGGGCCTTTTAAAATCCCGATGGTGAGCTTTACTGATATAAAAGTATAATATATATATATATATATATATATATATATATATATATATATATTTTTTTTTTTTTTTTTTTTTTTCACTCATTCATTCATTATAATTTTAAATACATGTGTACCAGATATAATTTATATACAATATGCATTTTATCTGGTAAACACTTGTTTGAAATTAAAATCTCCAAAATTGCTGCAGCCTGACTTGATCTTTATCACATTCATTTTTTAAACAAAACAAAACAAAACAAAAAAACAAAAAAAAAACCCCAAAAAACATAAACACCTGCTGTATTTTTTTATTTTTTTTCATTCTGTAATATTTCCTCTTTCACTATATGTTTTGTTCTGTTTATGGTGTAAAACATTGTGTTCTTATTATATAATAATAATGCACATCTATAGCAGTGATATAGTTACTCCTCTACCGTGCACTGAATATGCAGCAACATATATTCAGAACTACTGAAATTAAATAAGCATTTCTTTCCTAAAAAAAAAAAAAAAAAAAAAAAAAAAAAAGGTTTCCTGTTGATCTCTGAAGACTTTCATTTATTCAGAGAAAAGTCTGTAATGTCCACTATCAACATGCTTATACAATCTTTAAATATTACATTTATCTATTTATTTATTTATTTATTTTTACCATTTTCTTTGCCATCTTATTCATTGTATTATTTTTGTATATTTTAAATTATTATTATTATTATTATTATTATTATTAATAATAATAATAATAATAATAATAATAATAATAATAATAATAATAATTTATTTACTTTTTATTACTTTATATTTTACACTGTAATTTTGGGCAGTGGTGGCCTGATGGTAAACCTAAGGTTGGGGGTTTGAGTCCCACTCTCCATAAGGTTGTCACTGTCCCCCCAGTACAGCTAACTGTGTTATCAAAGCCAGCCATGTCTCTCACTGTCTATAGTGAGAAGTTCATGTAAAAGAACCATTTCTGACTTTCCTAAAGAGTCGCTGCATAGCTGCCAGCATGTTTCTGCCCCTGGCTGAAGGGTTGTGTCAGAAAGGGCATCCGACAAAAAAAACTAAAAAAAGGGAAAAAAGCCGAAAGGAAACGAAGAAAACGAGAATATAACAGTGCAATTTAAATAAACTTAAGTCACTAGTGAAGAGGCCTCTGTGAAGAATTTGAAGAGTTTTGAACAGCATGAGGTATATTTGTTCCTGGTTAAAAATGATAACTTTCAGCCACAATGACCTTTGGTGGACATGAGTGGTTAACATTGCTTTACAAATTTCACTGAATTATATTCCTTATATAAATCACGCTCGGAGTTCAAATTCAAAAATATATATGAAAAATGCATTTTTGCCCCGTTAAAATAATCTTTATTTGTCTGTCATTCCACATTTTATTTAAATGCTTCCAGATCAGCTACTTTGCAACCTGCACATGTCTGACTGATAAGCACGTGTACCCAGCCTTCCTCCGGATGGTTCCCAGCGATGTTTTCCAGGTGCAGGCTCTGGTGCAGTTGATGGCCCACTTTGGTTGGCGCTGGGTAGGAACAATAGGCACAGCAGATGACTATAGCCGGTACGGAATACAAGCTTTTACTGAGCAGCTGGAAGAATGGGGCGGCTGTGTTGCTTTTCATCGCACCATCCCCCAAGTGCCCAATGAAAAACAGATTAGTGCCATCATTGATGTCCTGGAGGCCTCCACAGCTCGAGTGATTGTGGTATTTGCCTCAGAGGTTCAGCTTATTGAGCTGCTATCAGAGGTGGCACTGAGGAACCTGACAGGCTGGCAGTGGGTGGCGAGTGAATCCTGGGTCACTGCCAGTATCCTTACAGCACCGGAGTTTCAGCATGTGTTAACAGGAACACTGGGATTTTCCTTTAGGGGTGCAAATATCACTGGGCTTGCTGAGTTTCTCCTGAAAGTACGACCATCAGATAACCCAGGTTCAATCTTCACTAACATGTTCTGGGAGGAACAGTTCAACTGCCGTCTGCGTAATTTCACCAGCGAGGGATTGGACAGGCCACTCTGTACTGGGTTGGAAAATCTTGAGCAGGTTGAAAGCAGTTACACAAGCACCACTTCGGTGCGGGTTTCTTATAACGTGTATAAGGCAGTGTATGCCATCGCTCATGCACTACACCACCTGCTACAGTGCACACCTATAGCACAAACCTCTGATCAGAGAAGCTGTAACACTGGTGCACAATTCGAACCTGGACAGGTGCTCATGCAGTATATTGCACAACATTCCCATTTTTGTATACTCATGTTCTAAAATGGTAAATTCCTGTTTATTTATTTATTTATGTATTCATTTATTTATGCGTTGTATTCCCAGTTGCTTTATCATCTACGGAGTGTGAATTTCACAAACAAGTTTGGAGAAGTGGTTTATTTTGATGAACAGGGTGAGCCAGTACCCTTGTATGATTTAATAAACTGGCAGGATGATGACCAGGGTGGAATCAGGTTTCAGAGAGTGGGCAGCTATGATGGTTCAGCACCACGTTGGGAAAAGCTCAAGATGAACATGGACTCGATTGAGTGGACAGGAGGACAGAGCCAGGTGTTCAGTCTGAAAATCAAATCACTGCATTTATTACTTGTTTTCATACTGTACTCTTTGTGTTTCTCATAGTCTGACCTAGTGTTGTGTGTAACAGAACATCTTAAAAACCTATCTATGTATTCTAGATTTAATTTCACCAATGTCATATTAACTATTTAACTATGTTACTGTTTAATTTTAAGTGCATAATGTCCTGCAGGTTCCTTTGTCTCTCTGCACAACCCCCTGTCCTCCTGGGACGCGGCAGGCCATACGACCTGGACAACCCATCTGCTGTTTCAGTTGTCTACCTTGTACAGAGGGGGAGTTCACCAATATATCAGGTAAAAAACAAACAAACAAACAAACAAAAAAAACAACCGACCCCCTACTTACGAAACACTTGGGTACGAAAATACCGGGTTATGAAAAGCACAGGATACGAAAACAACCTCCTCTTATGAAAGCGCCAAATGCACCATTCAAAATTCAAACTCGCCAATCAAAATTTCACACGATGCGTGAGTTGCTTTCTCATTGGCTGTCTCCCAACATCCCGCCCTGCTGGCCTCCGATTGGCTAGGAGGTCTGACACAGCTGAACGTGACCGAGACTTCCTGTTTATCACACACATGAAGGAGAGTTGACTGTTGGCTTGTTTTGAGCTTGATCATGCAGCGTTATGTTTCGTTATGGCTGAAACCCCTGTACAATTGGGACAATATTGAATCAGAAGGAGACCTTGAAGTGGAAATACAGTGACGGAGGCGATTATTTCAGCACGATATTAAAACAGAGTGCTCCGTGGGAAAAGACCTCCGATCTCGCAGGGAAGCAAGTTAATTTTGAATGAGGACCTCTGATCTTTCAAACAGGTACTGTAATTCCGCTTTAGATAAAACATCCCGTCCACTTAAAAATTTATATTGAATTATTCTGTCAGCTGCGCGTTGCATGTGTGTGTGAGAGAGAGAAAGAGAGAACGGGAGTGTGTGTGTGTGTGTGTGTGTGTGTGTGTGTGTGTGTGTGTGTGTGTGTATGTGTTCTTCTTCTTTTCCTTTCGTCTGTTCCCTTCAGGGGTCACCACAGCGAATCATCTGCCTCCATCTCACCCTATTCTCTGCATCGTCTTCTCTTACACAAACTGCTTTCATGTCGTCCAGCTGCCTTCATGTCCTTCCTTCACCACGTCCTGGTTTAATTAATAAATATGTTAATACAATGGCTTAATATGTTAATAAAATGTTTAAATGGTTTAATAAATAATTTTATTTTACTTTTAACACATATTTCATACAAAATTGGTGTACTTTTATCATGCTATAGGGTTTATGGGGTAGTCTTGGGAGCCTTGGAATGAATCAGACGTTTACCATGTTAAATGACCCCCCCTACTTATGAAACTCCCACGTTACAAAAAGGGCTTTCACTACATCCATAAATCTTCTCATTGGTCTTCCTCTGGGCCTTCTGCCTGGTAGTTCCAACTTCAGCATCTTACCACCAATATACTCACTATCCCTCCTCTGTACATGTCCAAACCATCTCAATCTAGCCTCTCTGACTTTGTCTCCAAAACATCTAACATGTGCTGTCCCTCTGATGTACTCATTCCTGATGCTATCCATCCTCGTTACTCCCAAAGAGAACCTCAACATTTTCATCTCTGCTACCTCCAACTCTGACTCCTGTCTTTTCCCAGGGCCACTGTCTCTAAACCATACAACATCGCTGGCCTCATCACCATCTTGTACACTTTTCCCTTCATTTTTGCCGATACTCTCCAATCACACATCACAACACACACTTTTCTCCAACCATTCCAATCTGCCTGCACACGCTTCTTCACCTCTTTTCCACACTCTCCACTGCTCTGGATCATTGAGCATATGTATTTAAAATCCCCCACCTTCTTTATCTCTGCTCCCTGTAAACTCACCATTCCTCTTGGGTCCTTGTCGTTCACACACATGTATTCTGTTTTACTGAGGCTAACCTTCATTCCCCTCCTTTCCAGGGCATACCTCCACCTCTTTAGATTTTCCTGCACTTGTTCTTTGCTCTCACTACAGATCACAATGTCATCTGCAAACATCATAGTCCATGGAGATTCTTGTATAACCTCGTCTGTCTGCCATCACCATAGCAAATAAGAAGGGGCTGAGAGCTGACCCTTGATGCAGTCCCACCTCCACCTTGAACTCTTCTGTCACACCGACAGCACACCTCGCCACTGTCTTACATCTGTCATACATGTCCTGCACCATTCTAACATACTTCTCCGCCACTCCAAACTTCATCATGCAATACCACAGTTCCTCTCTCGGCACCTTGTCATATTCTTTCTCCAGATCCACAAAGGCACAATGCAGTTCCTTCTGACTTTCTCTGTACTTCTCTATTAACATCCTGAAGGCAAACACTGCATCTGTGGTGCTCTTTCTTGGCATGAAATCAAACTTTGTTCACAAATGCTGACCTCTGCCCTTAGTCTAGCTTCCACTATTTTTTCCCATAACTTCAACCTATGGTTCATCAACTTTATCCATCTGTAGTTGCCACAACTCTGCACGTCTCCCTTGTTCTTAAAAATGGGCACCATCACACTTCTCCTCTATTCTCTGGCATCCTCTCACTCTCTAGGACCTTGTTGAATGTTCTTGTCAGAAAATCTACTGCTATCTCTCCTAGACACTTCCATACCTCCACAGCTATGTCATCAGGACCAACTGTCTTTCCACTCTTCATCATCTTCAATGCCCTCCTCACTTCACCCTTACTAATCTTTGCTACTTCCTGGTCCTCAACAGTCACCTCTTCTACTCTTTTTTTCTCTCTCATTTGCCTCATTCACTAGCTCTTCAAAGTACTCTTTCCATCTTCCCAGCACACTTCTGTCATCAGTCAATACATTTCCCACTCTGTCCTTAATCACTCTAACTTGCTGCACATCCTTCCCATCTCTATTTCTCTGCTGTGCCAACATGTATAAATCATTTTCTGCCTCCTTACTGTACAACCTAGCATACAAGTCATCATACGCCCTCGATTTGGCCTTTGACACCACTACCTTGGCCTTACGCTGTTTCTCCCAGTACTCCTGTTTACTCTCTTTGGTCCTCTTAATTTCCCACTTCTTCTTAGCTAACCTCTTCCTTTGTACACACTCCTGCACTTCTTCATTCCACCACCTAGTCTCCTTATCTTCTGTCCTCCCAGAGGACACACCAACAACTCTCCTGCCTGTCTCCTTGATCACATTAGCTGTAGTTGTCCAGTCATCTGGAAGCACTTCCTGACCACCCAAAGCCTGTTCCATCTTCTCCTTGAAGACAACACGACACTCTTCCTTTTTCAGATAAGATAAGATACAGCTTTATTAATCTCACTTTGAAGAAATTCAGCTTCCACCACATTGTCTTCTGCTCTGCCTTTGCCTTCTTCACCTTTCTCACCATCGGCATCATCCTGCACACCACCATACTATGCTGTTTGGCAACACTCACCCACGTCTACCTGTGTACTCCTACCTCCACTTTTATAAGTCAGTCTTTATATTTCTGCAGAACCTCACACTGCCTGGTGCAATAACTATACACTGCAGTCAACCAAGGCATGATTTGATTTGTTCATTGCAGGTGCAGTGTTGTGGAGACTGATTTCCTTTCCTAATATAATGATTCTTTATTATTATTAATCTCAGTTGTGTCACATAGTGTTTTGTGGCATATACAATAGTTCAGTACTAATTAAAAATGGATTAAAATATGTTATTATTTATAATTGACATTGTAAAGCTAAACACTTCTCGAATGCTTAATTTGTAAAATTCTGTGTGTTTCTTGCAGGAGCCACAGAATGTACCAGGTGTCCTCTGTACTACTGGACCAATGCTAAACGAGTTGCATGCGTGGCAGGCGTAGAGGAATTCCTGTCCTTTCAGGAGCTCCTGGGTATCATTCTTGTCACCTTGTCCCTCCTGGGTGTTGCCGCAGCGACTGCTGTCTCTGTAATCTTTTTCCACTTCAGATCTACACCGATAGTCAAAGCCAACAATTCGGAGCTGAGTTTCCTGCTGTTGCTCTCACTGAAACTCTGCTTTCTCTGCTCACTGATATTTCTAGGCCGGCCTTCAATGTGGTCCTGTCAGGCCCGGCAAGCAGCATTTGGCATCAGTTTTGTCCTTTGCATCTCCTGTATCCTGGTCAAAACCATTGTGGTGTTGCTGGCATTCCACTCCACCACGCCCGACTCTAGTTCCCTCAAACGCTTTGGCCCTCCTCAGCAAAGATCATTTATTGTCAGTTGCACTGTAGGCCAAGCCATACTCTGCACCAGCTGGTTGGCATTAGCACCCCCTCACCCTTTTAAAAACACTTCTTACCAGGGTGGAAGGATCATACTGGAATGTAAGGATATCTGGCCTGTTGGCTTCTATTTGGTTCTTGGTTATATTGGACTCCTTTCCTGTGTTTGCTTCATTCTGGCCTTTATGGGACGGAAACTTCCAGGGACATTTAACGAGGCCAAGTTAATCACTTTCAGTATGCTGATCTTTTTTGCCGTGTGGATCTCATTCATACCTGCCTACAACAGCATGCCAGGGAAATACACTGTAGCAGTGGAGATATTCGCCATCCTGGCCTCAACATTTGGCTTATTTATCTGCATATTTGCTCCTAAATGTTATATTATATTGTTGAGGCCTGAACTTAATACCAAAAAAGGAATGACTGGAAAAATACAGTAATAAGAATTTTCACCTTTTTTTTCCAGATTGTCGTTTATTTAAAATACACCTGGTGAAGAAAAAATATTCTTAATCCTCATGCTGTGAAGTTTTTTACTTTATGGAAAATTAGAGGTTTATATATATTTGTAACTATCAGGTGCAATTTCTCCTGTGAATGTTGCTTCTCTATTCTGAGACGCCAGTGTCTTGTCTGACCTTGCTCTGTGAAAATATTTATCTTGATATAGCTAGATACTGTAAAAATGTTTTTCTTGTGGAAAAGTAATGATGACTACCACCAGCGCCCCCCCCCCCCATCCTCCCCCAGACTAACCAGCTTCAACCGGTTCCTCACCTAGGGTGGGAAACCAACTTAGAACTGTATATATGTGTACTCCACCATTGTGTGTTGGTGATTCGTGAATAAAGACTGTTGTTTTTACGTTGACTGCTGTCTTCTTCACGACTTGCACCAGAGCGCTCTGAGTGACACAGACGAATCAATCCTTGAGGAGTATTCTTGGGATCGATTCAGTAAACTTACACTTGGTTGTCTTTTTTTTTTTTTTTTCAAGCTGATGTTACCAGGAACATGCACAGAGAGGATGAGCGTCAGATCTACTGCAATACTCTGTTGGAATTTGAACCCAGTGCAATATAATATAATATAATATAATATAATATCATAGGTGGCAGTGGTGGCCTGGTGGTATAGGGTGCTGGAAGTTTGGGGGTTCGAGTCCTACCCTCCACAAGGTTGCCACTGCCCCCTTAGTGCAGCTAACTGGGTTATTAAAGTCCGGCCATGTCTCTGTCTATGGTGTGAGGCATGCAAAAGAAGCATTGCTGACTTTTGCAAAGAGTAGGCTGCAAAGCCATCAGCGTATTTCTGTCCCTTGCTAAATCAAACGTGCGAATCATTTGCTGTGGCGACCCCTAAAAAAGGGAAAATACTGAAAGGAAATCTGATCTCATTATGGTATGGTAGGCCTCCGTCAGTCCCGAAGGACTATGGCTGCGCTCTGGCTGGTACCCCAGCTGGTGATACCCCCCAGTGCGCAGAGCCTGGGTAGGGAGTAATGAGGGATAGGCTGTTACCCATGCAGCAAGTCCCCCCCCTGTCTCGGCGCCACCGGAAGGATCCAATGGAAGGGCAAATGCCGATACGACCGGGTTCCAGTGTCACTGCAGGAGAGAATCTACGGTCAATTTAGAACGGCCAATTAACCTACAGTGCACGTCTTTGGACTGCGGGAGGAAACCGGAGCACCCGGAGATCTCATTATATAGTATAATATAATCTTCTTTTCTTTCGGCTGTTCCCTTTCAGGGGTCACCATAGTGAATCATCTGTCACCATCTTCACGGAAGTCATATTAATGATTCACACGTTTGATTTGGCATAGGATTTTATGCCGGATACCCTTCCTGACACAACCCTTTAGCCAGGGGCAGAAACACACTGATGGCTACGTAGCTACTCTTGATGAAAGTCAGAAACGGTTCTTTTACATGAACCTCTCACCATAGACATTGAGAGACATGGCTGGCCTTTGATAACAAAGTTAGCTGTACTGGGGGGACAGTGACAACCTTGTGAAGAGTGGGACTCGAACCCCCAACCTTAGGCTCAGGGATCCAGCACCTTTTACTACCAGGCCACCACTGCCCATAACATGACATAATATAATATGATATGATATGATATGATATGATATAATATAATATAATATAATATAATATAATATAATATAATATAATATTGTTGAAATAATTGTACATATGAATTACCACAGTTGTAACCTGTTTTGTTGCTCGCTAAGTATAAATGTTGTAAACTGCTTGTTGAGGTATTTTGCAGAAACATCTCTATCTCCATGGGAAGCAGCCAAGTGGAAACAACCTTGAAGTTCTCACACAACAACAGGATGACTCCCTAACTGCAGCTGGACAGAGAGCTGAAATGAACATTCTAAACTAGACAAAGTAGATAAGCACAGAACAATGATGAAGGTCATGATGCTAATTCACATACACCCCTCCCCATTAGGAAATCAATACGACATGTGTAACTAGAAATCACCCTGATGGAATAAAAGAGGTTCTCAGTCAGGTTTCTACCAGAGCAGCTAGGAGACTTGTAATTGGCTATGAATCCGACTGCTCTCCTCATATATGAGAATGAACTTGACTGTCTCTGTGTCTCCTTCCTAATGAGTGTGTGCATGTTTTTATGATGTCTGTGTTGATTTAGAACCTGACAAATATAATATAATATAATATAATATAATATAATATAATATAATATAATGCTAAAGTAAATATTCAGTAATAATTATATTCATATACAGTAAAGGCAAAAAGGGGCAGTGGTGGTCTAGTGGTATAGGGCGCTGAATTGCGGATCCTGCGGTTGGGAGTTTGAGTCCCCACAAGGTTGTCACTGTCCCCCCAGTTCAGCTAACTGGGTTGTCAAAGGCAGGCCATGTCTCTCACTGTGTGAGGCATGTAAAAGAACCATTGCTGACTTTCGTAAAGACTAGCTGCAAAGCCATCAGCATGTTTCTGTCCCTTGATAAAAAGGGTTGTGTCAGGAAGGGCATCCGACGTAAAAACCTATGCCAAAATCAAAACGTGTGAATCATTCGCTGTGGCGACCCCTGAACAAAGGGAAAAACCAAAAGGAAATCATCCTATACAGTAAAGGTAAAACAATTTTCAATAAAGTTTATTTTGTGAAATAAAGTGTAAATGTCAAGGAAAATCTTTTTATTTTTATGTTTCAATGTGCGGGCAGCAGAAAAGCAATGTTTTCATTTACTATGTGACTTTATCTGCAATGTTTAATGTTTTGGTACTCAGTGGGCATGAAACGGAGTCACCCCTTAAAAATATTCACAAAGTTAGAACTAAAGACACGTTTCCACCCAGCATGATTTAATGAAAGCAACACGGGACATCCAAGTGAATAAAAAGTGAACAATCCCACATTCCTCCATCTCTATGTCAATACTTTGTGGAAATATCCTTTGCTTCGATTAAAGCCGTGAGTCTGCCAGATTAGTTCTTGAGCATCTTTACATGTACAGACTGTGTGATATTTGCTATTTTTCTTCACAAACATGTTCCAGTTTACTCCCATTGGTTGGTGTGTGTTGTTAGACTCATTCAAGGCAATCCACCATTTTTCAATAGGGTTTTTCACTTTTTAATTTCTGGACTGTGACTAAGCCATGAAAAGATTTGGGTGCCAGCCTCTCCGCGACCCCAATTAGGATTAAGCGGTTCAGAAAATGAATGAATGAATGAAACTGAGACGTCGTTTCTGGATATCTGGAATATTCTGGGGGATAATGCAAGATTTATAACTCAATATAACGTTTTATACTTTTTATTTTTACAGTTTTAAATTAGAAATATATTATGATTCTAAAGAATATTGATGAGGCTGGAAATCATACAAGCATCACCACTATAAACTATAAAAAAGCTCATCTTTACTGTTACATTCACTTTTTATTTAAGGCTCTCATAGTGCTTTAGATGGAACTTTACCCATTAGGTGCTTCTTAGTGTTCTGCTCTGGCCTAAATACAATTATAAAACATTTAGGAGCAAAAATACAAATCGTCAAACCAAAACTTGAAGCTAAAATTGCAAATACTTCAACAGCGACGGTGAATTTTCCCGGAGAGCTGATATAAGCGGGAATAAAGGCGATCCACACGGCACAGAATATTATCAAACTGAACGTGATGAATTTGGCTTCATTAAAATTATCAGGCAGCTTCCGCGCTAGAAAAGCCAACACAAAACAAACAAGTGCCAAGAGTGCAATATACCCCAGTACAGCCCAGAATCCTACAGCCGAGCCCAGGCCACATTCCAGGATAATTCGGCCCTTATACTGCTTCATGTTTTTAAAAGGAAAAGGAGGGGATATAGTTAACCAAAGCACACAAATCAGAACCTGTATAAGAGTGAACGATAGAACACTGAGTCTTTGCTGCGGAGGTCCAAACCATTTCATCACATTACTGCCTGGAAGTGTCGCCCTGAAAGCTATCAACACAACCAATGTTTTTCCAAGGACGCAGGAGATACAGAGGACGAAGGCGATCCCGAACGCCGTGTGTCGCAGCATGCAGGACCAATCAGAGGGCCGACCGATGAAAGTGAGTGAACAGAGGAAACACAGAGTCAGAGAAAAGAGCAAAAGAAAACTGAGCTCAGAGTTATTGGCTCTAACAATAGGAGAAGCCTTGTGTTTGTAAAAGACAGCAGCCACACACACAGCCATGAAGGCCCCAGTGATGGAGAATACCGACAGGATGATGCTGAGTGTGTCGTCCCAGGAGAGGAACTCGACAGGCTTGGGGAGGCAGCTGTTCTGGTTGGTGTTGGGCCAGAATTCAGGAGGGCAGCGCAAGCAATCCAGCGAATCTAGAAGAAAGTCAGAATGACTAAATACTGTATATTAAGCCTTATACGTCATACATTAATTATCACAGCAACACAATGGAAATGATGAAGTGTCTCTATGGTAATCAAGTCATCTTGTATCTGTTGTACCAGCCTCATAAAAAATAGCATGAATATTGGAAGATAACATTCATGCACTTATCCTGATGGAACAATGTCAAAATATCACTGAACAATAGACTGGGAATAATGTATACGATCACCTGACCAATCACAGAAACATGTGATTGTTGAGCATCCACATCTATGCATTATAGATTGAATCCCTCTTTAGTGTGTGCATTATACCCGCCACTCTTCTGGGAAAGCTTTCGACTAGATTCTGGTCGCTTGTTCCCATTAAGGCACATCAAGCATTGATTTTGGATGAGGAAACCCATTGCACAGTCAACGTTCTACTTTTCCCCAGAATTGTTTGGTGGGGTTGAGGGCAAGACTGCACAGACAAATCTTAACAAATCATGTCTTTATGTTGGAATAGATTTGTGCCTGCTAGTTAAATTAAAGAGAAATTTAAGGTTAGAACAAGTAGACAAGCGTGTACCACACATGGCCATGATGGTCAAGTGTCACCATTCTTTGGCCATAAAGTGTACACTTTGATATAATTTGTATTCACAACCTGTTTTGTTACTAATCTCTCCTTCAGCGCATGGAATACAGTCATAGCAGCAGACAGGCTTCCCTCTCTGCACAGCCTTCCTAGTGCCAGGAGGACAACTTTCACTGCACACAGACTGTGGCACCTAGTTACAAACACACAACAACATATACACACAGGCAAAATACAGAGTATGTATATATATATATATATATATATATATATATATATATATATATATATATATATATATATATATATATTTATATATATATGTCTGTGTGTCTGTGTGTGTGTGTGTGTGTGTATGTATGTATGTATTTATGTATAGTTCAAACATGTCGCTTTGTAATGTAGTCGAGTATACCTCTGCCTGTGCACCAACCCAAATGATGTTTTTGCTCATTACAAACTCCTTTCCATTTGGTTTGGATGAATCATAATAGCCCACTGTCATCAGATCCAAAGTGCCATCCTTGTCAAACTGCCAGTTTATGAGTTCATATACAGCTGGGGGGTCTCCATTCGCATCAAATGAGACTGGAAAACCATTCCCTGTCATGAAGTTCAGTCTCCTGAGCTGATTACATACCTGGAGTGGTATATATAAATTAATTTATATAAAATGTTCAATAATTAAAAAAAAAATGCTTGCATTTTTCATTCTGAGCAACTTAATACTAATTAGGGTCGCTCACTCCGGGTGAGGGCAGAGTACACCCCAGTCAGCTCGCCAGGCCATCGCAGGGCAGAAACAATGCTGATGGCTATGCAGCTTCTCTTTACGAAAGTCACCAATGGTTATTTTACATGAAGCTCTCACCACAAACAGTGAGAGGCACGGCTGCCCTTTGATAACCCAGTTAGCTGCACTTGGGGGCCTGCATTCTTAATGGTTTGTTTTTATAAATGGTGTGTAGACATCATCAGAATAGTTTTCTTTCATGAACAGTATTTAAATTATTCATTAAAGTCATTCTGGTCCTGAACTTTCCACTGACAGGTCACATAAGGTTAACATTATTTACATCCAGGTTTGAGTGTTCCATTTAGGGGGCAGTGGTGGTCTAGTGGTATAGGGCGCCGGATCACTGATCCCAAGGTTGGGGGTTCGAGTCCCACTCTCCACAAGGTTGTCACTGTCCCCTCCAGTGCAGCTAACTGGGTTATCAAAGGCGGGACATGTCTCTCACTGTCTATAGTGAGAGGTTCATGTAAAAGAACCATTGCTGACTTGGAGAAAGAGTTTGAAAGAGTAGCTGCAAAGCCGTCAGCGTGTTTCTGTCCCTTGCTAAAAAGGGTTGTGACAGGAAGGGCATCCGATGTAAAAACCTCTGCCAAATCAAATGTGTGAATCAGATGATTCGCTGTAGCGACTCCCGAGTAAAAGGGAAAAATCCGAAAGGAAGACATACAGACAGTGTTCAATTTTGGATTAATGCCATCTACTATGTAATAATAATAATAATAATAATAATAATAACAGACAGCATGGTGGTGTAGTGATTCACACATCTGGCTCACAGCACGAAGGCCCTGGGTTCAATTTCGAGCCTGATTGTTTCTGTGTGGAGAGTTGTGCTTGTGTGGGTTTCCTCCCACAGTCCAAAAACATGCACAGTAGGTTAATTGGCTCTTCCAAACCAACCCTAGGTGTGAGTTTGAATGGTTGTGTGAGTGTCGGCCATGCGATGGCCTGGCGAGCTGTCCCTCATCCAGATTTAGCTGAGATGGGCACTAACCCAAACCGACCCTAATGAGGATTAAGCGGTTCAGAAAATGAATGCTGAATGATGATAATAATAATAATGAATATGTTCTGATTTTGATAATTCTTCAACTAAATACATCTAATTTCATGAAAAAGTGAAAATAATTACCTTAATTATAATAAATGTAGTGTAATGCACGTTTCATACCTGCCATGGTGTAAACCTAATATTCTTGTCACACTGAGTGTCATTACATATCAATCCATGGACGGCATGCGCTATGGCATATGTTGCTTTGTATACCATATTAGTCACACGCAGCTGAGATGTATCTGTATATGCGTTACGGAGCGCACCAATGTCCTCAGTGTCGTCACACTGCCGTGCACCCTCAGTGAGCTTCGTTTTCCCTTTCAGGTTACAAGTGAAAGAGCTTTGCCAAAATTCTGTCAACAGCGGTGATTTCGATGCTTCAGATGGGGTCAAGTCTAGCAGAAACTTCCGGAACCCTGGGATAACAGAACGGGGAATCCCAAATCCTACTGCGCCAGCACACATATTAAAGCGCAACAATTCGGGCTCAATAATCCATGTCTCGCTTCCAATCCACTGAAGTTGAGGCAGTGGCTGTCGTGCCAGTTCCTCTAAGAGAAACCTCATATCTCCAGAGGCAATAAATGCCACAATAACCCGGGCTGTTGATCTGCGGATCACATTTGCCACTCGCTCAAGTTTATTGCGCGGCTGTGTCCTGAAGTAAGCCTCAGAGTATTCCACACATATCCCCTCCTTTTGTGCCGCCTTTAGGAATGATGCCATTCCATAATTTCCATAATCCGAGTCACTGCGTATTGCTCCAATCCACGTCCACCCAAAATGTTTCACCATTCGTGCCAGTGCAGCTGCTTGGTGTTGGTCACTAGGAATGGTCCGGAAAAAGGCAGGATACTGGTGTTTATCACTCAGACATGAGCAGGTTGCATAGTGACTCACCTAAAATTGCAACAGTGCAGAAACTCATGACACCAATTATCTATTGTGAAAGCTAATTTTCAAAAATATGCATGTATTATAATTACAAAAACCCAGACTGTACTGTTCAAAAAATGGCTGGACCCCAAACTGCAAAACATGCATGGGATGTGGTGGATTCTTCATGGGATAGGACCAAATAATTATATTTTTTAAAAAAATGCATATTTTGGAAAATTTGTCATGCATTAGTTTAAATGAGCTGGTGTATTCTGCCCCTGCCCGTAGTTGGTTTAGATGGGCACCAGCCTGTGCAGGACCATAATTAGGATTAAGCAGTTTAGGAAATTAATTAATGTTAGTTTAAATTACAGATCAAGCATTACAAGCTTTGCTAGACTTTATCTTAGCACACAAGAAGACGGAATGCAAGAAGTGAATTTTATTGTTTCCATTTCTCCACAACATTGCTTCAGTAATGATCTGTGATAAACCACTGGTGGCACATGCGTGGGAGTGGAACATTTTCAACTTTCACTTTTGCAGAATTTTCTGACCTACATTATACATATATACACACACACACACACACACACACACACACACACTGTACATTCCAGAACACCGGACAGCGCATAATAGTTACCTGTGGGATCCCAAAAAGCCCGAGCGTTCTGGCCATACTTATTGACGGAGTGGATGCAGATTCTCCTATGATAGCAGGTACAGCTGCAAATTTTGAACAGTCTCCTGTGTCATTAAACACTGATTCCACTCCATTTGCAAATTGAAATGCCACTTTAATTGCCATTGCAACAGAAGAGCATGAGTCATGTATCCGGTATCCTAAAGTGATGCCTGGGAGGAGATCTGTTCTGTTGTTAATCTCATGGATGCTGAACTCCATGGCACGAGCAAAGCGCAGTTCTCTGAAATCCATGCTGTTAGAATACAGAAATATATTAACATGACATTAAACAAAAACAATATTCTATTAGTTGTCTTTTGAACTACATACAAATAGCATTCTTTCCTCTTTTAGTTCACAGACAGACCTCCCAGAGCACTGCAGTTGTGATGGCTGCCATGTGTAAGTATTCAGCTCTGATCGGGTGTAATAATGAATGGAAAAAATCCCTCCTATCACAAAGTCTCCATTCATAAATATGCCAGGTAACTGAGGATCATTCCACAGTCTGCAGCTAATCAGGTTAGCATTACATACTGCAGTGTTAGGTGGAGATATCAAGGAAATGGATATGAAAAGCATCACACTCAAAATGAGCAGCATGGCAAAGTTCATGACTCACAGCCCTGAAGAATAGGATGGTTGGCATTTAAATAACATTCTTGCTGTGAAACCCCTTTGTTCATTTTGTGGGTGTGACCGAGTAAGAAGGGGCATTAACTATTCAGAAATAATTATGCTGTCTCTGTCTTTTTTTCTGTCTGTACTACATATGATCAAACACATACATGCACACATATCAAATACATGCGTGCTGAGGACAGTTTTATGTGAAAGTATTTGTGAAAAACAATGTTTTACAAATAAGAAAATCAAATCTTTACAGAAATTGTAAGAATGCTATAAAGGTCACTGAGGAGTTTTACACTTTGCAAAAATAAAAAGAAAGAAAAAAAACATCAAGAACTGTAAGCAAGGACACCTTAGGAATTAAAAACTCATTGCTGGATTTAGTACAAAAAATTGAGCACAATTATCAAATTATTATTATTATTATTATTATTATTATTAAAATAATACTGATTATATAAAATAATAATGATTCTTCTTCTTCTTCTTCTTCTTGTTATTATTATTATTATTAAAATACTACTACTACTACTATTACTACTACTACTAATAATAATAAATTTGTAGATTTATTAATTATTTTTTTTAATTTTTCCATTTTTATTCATGAAGAACTTCCTTCATTTGCAACGCCTTATTATTTTTTTTTAAAACAGGTAAATCAATTTGTCTTTCATTGGGTATTTTTCATTGAAAAGGATGCTCATTATGTAATATATATATACAAGTCCTTCTAAAAAAAAATAGCATATTGTGATGAAGTTAATTGGTTTCCGTAATGTACTGATTAACATTAGACTTTCATATATTTTAGATTCATTACACACAACTGAAGTAGTTCAAGCCTTTTATTGTTTTAATATTGATAATTTTGACAAAAAAGTAAAGAAAAACCAAAAATCCCTATCTAAAAAAATTAGCATATTTCATCCAACCAATAAAAAAGTGCTTTTAATACAAAAATAGTCAACCTTCAAATTATTATGTTCAGTTATGCACGCAATACTTGGTTGGGAATCCTTTTGCAGAAATGACTGCTTCAATGCGGCGTGGCATCGAGGCAATCAGCCTGTGGCACTGCTGAGCTGTAAGCTTTTCAGCAGATGGAAGCATGAAGTTCTCCAAAATCTCCTGATAGCTCGCTGCATTGACCCTGCCCTTGATAAAACACAGTGGACCAACACCAGCAGCTGACATGGCACCCCAGACCATCATTGACTGTGGGGACTTGACACTGGACTTCAGGCATTTTGGCATTTCCTTGTCCCCAGTCTTCCTCCAGACTCTGGCACCTTGATTTCCGAATGACATGCGAAATTTGCTTTCATCCAAAAAAAGTACTTTGGACCACTGAGCAACAGTCCAGTGCTGCTTCTCTGTAGCCCAGGTCAGGCGCTTCTGCTTCTGTTTCTGGTTCAAAAATGGCTTGACCTGGGGAATGCGGCACCTGTAGCCCAGTCCACTGCTTCCACAGGTCTCCCAAGGTCTGGAATCGGCCCTTCTCCACAATCTTCCTCAGGGTCCGGTCACCTCTTCTGGTTGTGCAGCGTTTTCTGCCACACTTTTTCCTTCCCACAGACGTCCCACTGAGGTGCCTTGATACAGCACTCTGGGAACAGCCTATTCGCTCAGAGATTTCTTTCTGTGTCTTACCCTCTTGCTTGAGGGTGTCAGTGATGGCCTTCTGGACAGCAGTCAGGTCGGCAGTCTTACCCATGATTGCGGTTTTGAGTAATGAACCAGGCTGGGAGTTTTTAAAAGCCTCAGGAATCTTTTGCAGGTGTTTAGAGTTAATTGGTTGATTCAGATGATTAGGTTAATAGCTCGTTTAGACTACCTTTTCATGATATGCTAATTTTTTGAGATAGGAATTTTGGGTTTTCATGAGCTGTATGCCAAAATCATCAGTATTAAAACATTAAAAGACCTGAAATATTTCAGTTGGTGTGCAATGAATCTAAAATATAATCTATATATATATTCTCTGGCATAACCCCCCCTCCTTATTCTTAAAATAGTAATTTCTTGTTATAAAATGTATTAACTTAATAATTTATATTCATTGACAAATAAAATAAATATCCAATCACTCACTCATTTGAGGTACCACTTATCCCTACTTGGCCAACACTATAATAATAATAATAAGCAGAAGAAGAAGAAGAAGAAGAAGAAGAAGAAGAAGAAGAAGAAGAAGAAGAAGAAGAAGAAGAAGAAGAAGAAGAATCCCCAGTGCAGCCTACTGGGTTATAAGGCCTTGCCATGTCTCTCACTGTCTGTGGTTAGAGGTTCATGTAAAAGAACCATTGCTGACTTTCATCAAGAGCAGCTGCACCACCATCAGCGTGTTTCTGCCATGTGATGGCCTGACAAGCTGTCCAGCGTGTCCCTTGCCCAGAGTCGACTGAGATGGTCGCCAAACTCCCCCTGACCCTAATTATGATTAAGCGGTTCAGAAAATGAAGTAATGCACACACACACACACACACACACACACACACACACACACACACACACACACACACACACACACACACACACCTAATACACCTTTACCCAGAGTAAGATATGCTCAGGCCTCCCTTGACCACAGCAGAATTCAATGATTTGGCAAGTGAATAAATGCATTAATTAATGTATTAATTATTGTATTTCTGGCATTTGAATTGATTACTTCCTTCATCAAACTTATATATAGTAAAGATTTCACTTCTCAAACCATATATAAGGCAATGTGTTTGTTTCATCCTTGAGTGTTTTTAGCAAGAAACTTATTTTTTGAAAAATCAAGAAGATATTTATTTTCCATTTCCTATTAAAAAAAAAAAATAATCAAAGATATATTGAATAAATTGTTAAAATCACAAGTAGTTTCCATGTTTTTAATTATCAGTGACATGGTACAGTTAGGACTGTCACCTTACAACAAGCAGGCTCTGGGTTCAAACCTGGTAATTAACTGGAGTCTGTGTATGTGGTTTCTGAATGTTCTTCTCATCCCATGTGGGTTGTTGAACAGAGTATCTTGTCCCGTGTCAGTCCAATGTGACCGGTTACAATTTCACCATGTCTTTAAGTTTATCTTAAAAAAGATGATTTTATTATCATTATTATTGTTGTTATGATTATTAGTTGGATGTTTACAACAAAATCGAAACCTCCCTACACTTTGCATATTTACACAACAAATAACACAACATATTCCAAGTTCTGGAACAAAATTCAATCTTTGATTTAAAGTTTTCAAATAGACTGAGAAGGCAATTTACCCATAATGTGCTTCTTGGTGTTCACTTCTGGCTTAAAAATGATTATAAAACATTTAGGAGCAAAAATACAAATCGTCAAACCAAAACTTGAAGCTAAAATTGCAAATACTTCAACAGCGACGGTGAATTTTCCCGGAGAGCTGATATAAGCGGGAATAAAGGCGATCCACACGGCACAGAATATTATCAAACTGAACGTGATGAATTTGGCTTCATTGAAATTATCAGGCAGCTTCCGAGCTAGAAAAGCCAACACAAAACATACAAGTGCCAAGAGTCCAATATAGCCCAGTACAGCCCAGAATCCTACAGCCGAGCCCAGGCCACATTCCAGGATAATTCGTTCCGTGTAATGTTTTAGATTTTTTAATGGGAAAGGAGGGGATATAGTTAACCAAAGCACACAAATCAGAACCTGTATAAGAGTGAACAATAGAACACTGAGTCTTTGTTGCGGAGGCCCAAACCATTTCATCACATTACTGCCTGGAAGTGTCGCCCTGAAAGCTATCAACACAACCAATGTTTTTCCGAGGATGCAGGAAATACAGAGGACAAAGGTGATCCCGAACGCCGTGTGGCGCAGCATGCAGGACCAATCGGAGGGCCGACCAATGAAAGTGAGTGAACAGAGGAAACACAGAGTCAGAGAAAAGAGCAAAAGAAAACTGAGCTCAGAGTTATTGGCTCTAACAATAGGAGAAGCCTTGTGTTTGTAAAAGACAGCAGCCACACACACAGCCATGAAGGCCCCAGTGATGGAGAATACCGACAGGATGATGCTGAGTGTGTCGTCCCAGGAGAGGAACTCGACAGGCTTGGGGAGGCAGCTGTCATGTTTGGTGTTGGGCCAAAATTCAGGAGGGCAGAGCAAACAATCCAATGAGTCTAAAAAAATAAAAAATAAATAAATAAAAATAAATAAATAGAATCATATATGATGCATACAACATGCCAGCATGAGTCAGCATTAAATAAAGTCATAATGACGTTAAAGAAAAATCAATCTCCGCCAAACATGTTCCTGCTGAATTATGTTCTCCCCATGAAATGTAGTTACAGAACATTACTGGATTTCAGAGTTGAGGGTACACATTATGTAGCTGTGATTCCCCAAATATTTGAAAGGCAGTTATAATTTATTGCAAATGTGTTGGTATACAGCTGCTTTTCTCACCAACCCGACAGGTGGACCAGCATTGAAGAGCTAAATTCACTAACTGAAGACCATATGAAGCAATAATGCCGATTGGGAGCTGAAGCACAAACAAGTGTAGAATGTTGTGGACAATGAACACAACCTAGCTTGTTGCTAATTTCTCCTTCAGCGCATGGAATACAATCAAAACAGCAAACAGGCCTTCGCTTTTGTACTGCTTTTCTGGTGCCTGGCGGGCAGCTTTCACTGCACACAGACACTGGAACCTAGAGAAACAAAAACACCAACAAAAACAAAAAAAAAAGCATGTACAGTGTTGCTATTTGGGCAAAAGTGCAAATTCAATATTTCTTCATTAATTTTCTGAACCGGTTAATCCTAATTAGGGTCACTAGGAGGGTAGTGCCCATCTCAGACGACTCTGGGCGAGGGCAGAGTACACCCCGGACAGCTCGCCAAGCAATCACTGGGCCAAATTCAATATTATACTTTGAATTTCAGCTTAAAAAAACAAAACACAATACACAGTAATCTGTACTTTTTATTATGTATCCCTTCATTCATTTTCTGAACCATTCAATCCTAATTAGGGAGGCTCTGGTCACCCAACTATGGGCAGAGTACATTCTGGACAGCTTGCCAGGCCATTACATATGCTTTATATGATAATCCCCAATGGTATTTTTACATGAACCTCTCACCACAGACAATGAGTAATATTTGATAAGCCAGTTATCTGCACTAGGTGTGGCTGGGTGGTGGTGGGTGGGGGATAGCAGTGACAACCCGGTCATAGTGAGGTTTTTATTCCCAATCTTTGCAGCAGTAACCCAGCACTTTACCACCCGACCTCCACTGCTATGAAATCAGTTACTGTATATAATTTGTGTTCTATGAAAACTGAAGAACAGTTTTGAAAGCCACGAGGTTGTGAGAAGGTACCTCTGCCTGGCCTCCGTGCCAGCTGATATTTTTTGTCATTGTGAACTCCTGTCCTCTTGGTCTGGTCGAGTCATACTGTCCCACTGTAACAAAATCCAAAGTGCCATCCTTCTGAAACTGCCAGTTTATCAGTTCATAGACAGCTGGAGGGTCGCCATTAGAATCAAATATCACCTTGAAACCATTCTCTGTGGTAAAGTTCACAACTTTGAGCTGATTGAGGATCTGGAGAAAGAATTGAATGAAATGTTATGGCACAGTGAACTTTGGTTGAATATTTCGTTTTAAAGAATTTTATTTGAAAACCCAATCAAATATTGCATATATGACTGAATCATTTTATAATTAAATAAACAATTTGATACCTGCTGTGGTGTAAATTTAATATTCTTATCACATTTTGTGTCATCGCAGATGAGTCCATGAATAGCGTGTGCGATGGCGTATGTTGCTTTGTACACCATGTTAGTGATGCGTAACTGAGACGTATCTAAGTACGGATTCTTAAGCGTGTGAATGTCCTCAGTTCCATCACACTCTCGCACGGCTTCTGTGATCCCTGTTCTCTCTTTAAGGTAACACCTGAATGAGCTTTCCCAAAATTCTCTCAACAGGGGGGATTTTAGCACTTGGGATGGAGTGAGGTCTAAAAGAAACTCACGAAGACCTGGAATAACCGATCTGGGTACACCGAATCCTATTGCACCAGCACACATATTATATCGCAGAAAATCAGGATCAGTGATCCATGTTTCACTTCCAATCCACTGAAGTGGAGGCAGTGGATGCTGTGCAAGCTCTTCTAAAAGAAATCTCATGTCTCCTGATGACATAAATGCTACTATAACTCGGGCGGTTGATCTACGGATCACGTTTGCCACCCGCTCCAATTTATTTTGTGACTGTGTCCTATAGTAGGCTTCAGAGTACTCCACACATATTCCCTCAGTTTGTGCCGCCTTCAGGAATGATGCCATTCCATTATTTCCATAGTCTGTGTCACTGCGCACGGCTCCGATCCAAGTCCAACCGAAATTTTTCACCATACGTGCCAATGCTGCTGCTTGATGGTGATCACTCGGTATGGTCCTGAAGAAGGTGGGATACTGATGCTTATCACTGAGACAGGCACAAGTCGCATAATGACTGACCTAAAATATACAATTAAAAAAAAAAAAATCCATAATATTATATAATCAGAGGCATTTATACAACAATCCCTCACTTTCCGCAGTTAATTGGGCTTGAGATCCCCCTGTGACCACCGAATTCTGTGAAATAGGATCACAGAATCATTGCATGTTTGATTTGGCGTAGGTTTTTTATGCCGTATGACCTTTCTGACACAACCCTTTAACAAGGGGCAGAAACACGCTGACGACTATGCAGCTACTCTTTACAAAAGTAAGCAATGTTCTTTTACATGAACCATAGACAGTGAGAGACATGACCCGCCTTTGATAACCCAGTTGGCTGCACTGGGGAAGTATATAATATCAATAAATACATATTCAATGCTATAAATGCTTACAATAACAATTAAACATTAAAAAATAATGCATAAGATGTAAATGAAACATAAATATGCACACATACAGACATGCACATGCGCACATGCACGCAGATGCGCATGTATGCACGCAGTCACATACGCAGCTCACAAAAATCGAAATAGTTTTGATGGGAGGTTTTTTTTGGTTGCATAATTTCTGGTCTTGTTTTTATTGCATTTTCCTTAACCTTTCCCCCTATTCTTCTCTAATTTCCTTATTTTTTAAGTCGATGAATATTAAAAAAAAAAAAAAAAAAAAAAAAAAAACATCAAAAAAAAAGCGATGCACTGAAGCCACATGAATTGAAGCGTGAAGTATAGCGGGGGATCCCTGTATTTTGTAATGGTTAGCACTGTGTCGCTGCCTAAAGTACAGAAAAAACTGAGACAGAATATAATAATTATTTTAACCTGTGGAATTTTAAAAAGGCCCAGAAATCTGGCGATACTGATTGATGAGGTTGATGTAGAATCTCCGATGACAGCTGTGGCAATAGCAGCTGTGGCTTTTGAACAGAGATTAGGGTTGTTGAAATCTGTCGTAAAACCATTTGTCAGCTGAAATGCAAGTTTTACTGCCATCGGTACAGTAGAACATGAATCATGTATCTGATACCCTAATGTGATTCCTGGTAGGAGATCTGTTCTGTTGTTGATCTCATGGATGGTAAACTCCATCGCACGGGCAAAGCGCAGCTCCCTGAAATCCATGCTGTTCAGACATAGTTAAATAGTAAATATTGTTTTAAAAAAAAGCAATGCTTCCAATTTCTCCATTTTCAAATTTATAACAGAGTTAAATTCATGTCAAAATAATGAAGAACATAATAAGCAAAGTGTTATAAATAGAAACAGACTTATTGTTTTTTTTCTGTATTTCAATAATAAGTCCCTTGGTGTACATTGTTCTATCAACACACTAACCTTCCAGAGCACTGTAGCTGGGATGGGATCTTGGTGTAGGTTATTTGTTCTGGTTTTGTATAGTAATGAATAGTAAAAATGCCTCCAATTGTAAAGTCTCCATCCATGAATATGCCAGGTTGCTGAGGGACAGTCCATAGCCGGCATCTGTTAACATGACATGCTACCGGGTTGAGGCCAGTTATGCATAGAACTACTCCAAAGGGCATCAGACTCACAAAGAACTCCATGACTGAACCTGTGGATTTCAGTACTCTGAAGGTCAGAAAGCTGCTTCACAATGCTTTAAATAGTGCTTGTGCCACAGTGCACTAAGGGTGAGGGGAGTGGTTATGAATGTAACAACAACAACAACAACAAAAATAAATAAAATAAACATAAAAAAACCTGTACAGCAGTCTAATTAGGGTCATTGCGGACGATATAATAATATGCTGCATTGCCAACGGTTTTTACAAAGTTCAGGAATGCCACATTCTCTGTTTCCTATTGTCTGGTTTAGTAGAATAGCAGAAAGACCAAAGGCATGGCTAATTGCGTTGAACATGACAGGTCCAGCTACTACTTAGTTCTTCTGAACACAAACCTGTGGACAATATGAGAAGTGCTCCATTTCTGTCAGTATCACCACAGCAGTTTAATCCTTTTTTTGATACAGTCTCCAGGATCAAGAAAAAAAAATCTGTATGACTACTTATCTGTCAGGATCATCAGGGAGATGGGGCCGGTCCTAACTGGCTTTGGGAGAAAGTTTTTTTGCTGGGCTAAGACATGACAAATTTTTAAGCAGGGAAAGCATCTGTAGTCTACAGGTTAGACAAATGTCTTTGGGACCAAAATGACACTGGTTCAACTCAGGAAAAATATGTGATTTGTGATATGTGATTGGGACAAACCCAAGAGTCTACAGTGTGAAAAAAGAGAGAAACATAAAAAAACAAACACTTCTTGTTCTTTTAGCACACAGAGTAAAACAGGAAATGATCTTCACCCATAATCATTTGCCGAACTGATTACTGGGGTTGCATGGAGGTGGGCGCTTATTTTAGCCGATGCTGGCAGGGTACACCACAATAAAGGCTCGTCATACTATTGTAGGACAACACACATGCTTATTCACACTTACACCTCGGCTTAAGGGGCAGTGGTGGTCTAGTGGTATAGGGCGCTGGATCGCTGATCCAAAGCTTGGGGGTTCGATTCCCACTCTCCACAAGGTTGTCACTGTCCTCCCCAGTGCAGCTAACTGGGTTATCAAAGGCCGGCCATGTCTCTCACTGTCTATGGTGTGAGGCATGTAAAAGAACCATTTCTGACTTTCGACAAGAGTAGGCTGCAAAGCCGTCGGCGTGTTTCCGCCCTGCGATGGCCTGGCGAGCTGTCCAGGGTGTACTCTGCCCTCGCCCGAAGTTGGCTGGGATGGGCACCAGCCTCCCCGTGACCCTAATTAGGATTAAGCGGTTACAGAAATGATGAACCTCGGCATAATTTGAAAGAGTGAATTGGCCAACCAGCAGACTGATGTGTCATAGCTTTGGACTGTGGGAAGGAAGCTGTCCAGTGACTGTTCCAAATAGCCCATAGGTGTGAGTGTTTGGTTGAACAACTCACTTAACGTTAGTTATGATTGGATCCAGCTTCCACCAGGACCCTAACTGTGATGATGGATGGATAGATACTTCAATAATTTATTCCTCTCTTCCCTCTCACATTCTCCACTGCTGATGAAAATCTGCACCCACTAATGTTACATGTACTTCCCAGTATGAAACGCAATCTAATTAATGTTTTTTTTTAAGAGGGAGTCTGAGCAAATGTCTTTACAATGACACAATGACAGTTTCTGACATTTAGTGACATACAGTGAAATACAGAACCTGTTGTGTTACTGATTTCTCCTTCAGCACATGGACTACAATCGAAACAGCAAACTGGCCTTCACTTCTGTACAGCCTTCCACGTACCCGGAGGACAGCTTTCACTGCACACAGACACTGGTACCAATAAAACATGTAAAACTTCTTAAATTAACATTTTTCATATCAAACTACAACACAAACTCACCTAAAAAAAAAATAAATAAAATAAATAATAAAATAATAATAAAATGGCGGTAGAGTGGCATAGTGGTTAGCATGTCTGCCTCACAGCAAGAGGTCCTGGGTTCAATTCCTAGCTCAGGTGTTTCTATATGGTGTTTGCATGTTCTCCTCATGTTTGTGTGGGTTTCCCTGGGGTACTCCAGTTTCCTCCCACAATCATAAAAACATGTACAGTAGTCTAATTGGCTTTTCAAAATTGCCTGTAGGTGTGAGTGCGAGCATTGGCCCTGAGATGGCCTGATGAGCTGTCCAGGGTGTACTCGGCCCTCGCCCAGACTTGGATGAGATGGACACCAGCCTCGCTGCTACCATAATTAGGGTTAATGGTCCAGAAAATGAATGATAAAAATGAGTAAATGAAAAAAAAATCCTCCTGAATAAGGTATGTTACTTGTATTTCCCCACATTAAACACAGACAGATATATATATTTCACCTCACAAATTCGTTTAATTGAGACAAAATCTCACAATGTAAAATGAACAACCAACCAAACAAACAAACAAACAAAAAATCATATGTCAAGTATAAGGCATTGATTTACATTTTAAGTGTAATAAAAAAATATTATAGTGATGTTTATTCATTCATGCATTCGTTTTCTGTAACTGCTTAATCCTAATTAGGGTCATAGGGAGGCTGGTGCCCAATTCCAGCTAACTCTGGGTGAGTGCAGAGTACACCCTGGACAGCTCGCCAGGCCATCGCAGGGCAGAAACATGCTGACGGCTTTGCAGCTTCTCTTGTCGAAAGTCAGAAATGGTTCATGAGCCTCACGGCACAGACAGTGAGAGACATGGCCGGCGTTTGATAACCCAGTTCGCTGCACTGAAGGCAATGATGTTTATGCTGTAAACAAAGCTATGCCATATCTAAAATTATCCTTGGAAATGTGCTCTTACAACTTTACAAAAACTTTACAACTTTAAACAAAGTACTCTGCTGTTCCAAAATAACAGTCCTGCAAGAACCCAATAGTGAAGTGTAAGCGTTTCTAGTGGATTTGGAGAGATGATCTTGGTGCAAGTAAACATGTGGACTCGGAGAACTTCTGTTTTATTTGCTCCACTTATGATACTGTACCTCCTTCTGTCCTCCAATCCAGCTGATCTTCCTGTTCAATCGAATTCTTGTCCTTTTGGTCTGAATGAGTCATACTGCCCTACCGTGATAAAATCCAAAGAACCATCGCTCTTGAATTTCCAGTTTATGAGCTCAGAGACAGCGGGAGACTCCATTAGTATCGAATGGGGCTTGAAATCAATTTCTTGTTGTGAAGTTTACTATTCTGAGTTGGTCAAATATGTGAAATCAAAATGAAATTCAAATTACACTAAAAGGCCATAATATGGTATTAAGCTTTTTTTTTTGTTTTTTTTTTTTTTTTTTTTTTTTTTGTTTTTTTGTTTTTTTGTTTTTTTTGAAGCTGGCAGGGTCCTGGATATTACATATGTTGGTGGACGTAACCCTATATAACTTAAAAAAAAAAATAGTTATCAAAATGTATAATATCAGGGGAACCATGTCAATTACAAAAACAACTTTTTATACCATTTATCATTGATTCATTCATTTTCAAAACCACCCAATCCTAATTAGAGTTGTGTGGTTCCTGGTGCCCATCTCAACTGACTCCGGTCAAGGGCCAACATTCACACTATCCACACTCACACCTAGGGGCGCTTTTGGTCAGCCAATTAACCTACTATTAACTCACACAGCCATTCATACTCACATTCACACCTAGAGGTGATCTGGGACAGCCAATTAACTTACTGTGCATGCTTTTGAACTGTTTAGTAAACCACAGTACCCGGAGGAAACCCATAGAACACAGAGAGAACATGCAGAACTCCGCACAGAAGCACCCTGAGCTGGGAATCAAACTCAGGATTTTATTGATGTGAAGACACCGTTTATCATTTCAAAAGTAAATCAGGTTTTTCCTGTTACCTGAAGAGCTGAACATTTCATATTATTGTCACACCATGTTTCATTGCAGATGAGTCCATGAAGCACGTATGCGATGGCATATGTTGCTTTGTACACCATGTGAGTAATTCTCAACTGAGATGTATCTAAATATTGGTTCTGGAGCATGTGTATGTCCTCACTGCCGTCACATTCTCTCACATTCTCCGTGTTGCCCGTTTTCCCTTTAAAGGTACAGCTGAATGAGCTTTCCCAAAATTCTCTTAACACAGTTGATTGTAATGTTTGGCTGGAGTGAGGGCTGAAAGAAACTCATGGAGGCCTGGAATAACCGATCTGCATACACAGAATCCTATTGCACCAGCACACATATTATATTGCAGAAAATATGTTTCACTTCCAATCCACTGAAGTGGAGGCAGTGGCTGTCGAACCAGCTCTTCTAAAAGAAGTCTCATGTCACCCGATGCCATAAATGCTACTATAACCCGGGCGGTTGATCTGCGGATCACGTTTGCCACTTGTTCAAGTTTGCCATAAGTCCTCTGAGTACTCCACACATATTCCCTCAGTTTGTGGAACCTTCAGGAATGATGCCATTCCATGATTTCTATTGTCTGTGTCACTGCGCCAATCCAGGTCCAAACAAAATGCTTGACCATTTTTGTGAGTGTGGCTGCTTGGTGTTGGTCACTGGGTGTAGTCCTGAAGAAGGCGGGATACTGATGCTTGTCACTCAGACACGAGCAGGTCGCATAGTCACTCACCTGGAATTTAGGCAATGCAAGAAAGACAATACATTAACTGAATGACCTCATAGTAATTTCCCATTTTTAATTTATTGTTTTGTTTCTGGAATTATTAGACATGTTATTATTTATTATGTTGTGCAATACTCAAGAGAACCGAGGAGATTCGTAATCTTCACCTGTGGAATTCCAAAAAGGCCAGGCACTCTGGTGATGCTGATTGATTGTGTTGAAGCAGAATCTCCTATAACAGCTGTTATAGCAGCACCACCAGATTTTGAACAGGAATCAGAATTGTTAAATTTTGGCACCAAACTGTTTGCAATCTGAAATGCAACTTTTATTGCAATTGGTAGAATCATGTATCTCGTATTCTAATGTGATGCCTGGAAGTAGATCTGTTCTGTTGTTGAGCTCGTGAATAGTGAACTCCATGGCTCAGGCAAAGCGCAATTCCCTGTAATCCATGCTTTTAGAAGACAAAGGAGAGTCAATAAAAAAAAAAAATATATATATATATATATATATATATATATATATATATATATATATATATATATATATATATATATATATATATATATATATATATATATATATATATATATATATATATATATATATATATATATATATATATATATACAGTGATACCTCAGCTCATGAACATAATTGGTTCCCAGAAAGTGTGTGTAAGGCGAAAAGTTCATCTTCCGAACATTTATTTCCCATAAGAAACCATTAAAATGAGAATAATCCGTTCCCAGGTCCCCATAAAACATAATTTTCTACTAAATAAGCCTTAAAACTACACAAAAATATACCTTATTTTATGTATAATAAATGTGCTATTGTATTGTAATTAAAGAAATAAACTGTACTGTATAATAAAGTGGTTTTATTTACCTTTGTGATGGGAGTTGATGGCTTGATGGAATGGAGTGGGAGGAGGAGGGAGGGAGGGACTTACTGTTTGGAAGGAGAGTTTGGAAACACCTACTGTTTGGAAACACCCTTAGCCACACACGCACCCTTAATAGCTTCCTTGTTCTTAAGGATGGGAGCAATGGTAGACTTAGCGTACTGGTACTGGGACGCTGAGTCACACAAACGCACACCTCGTTCGTGTTTTTCAATGATCTCCGCCTGTGGTGGGGTCTTTTTCGGTCCCATAATAGCAAAAGTACACTCAATATGGTCCAAAATGTCTATCAAACACAAACCACTTCCGCATTCAAAGAAAGGGGGTGACGAACTGTGACGCCGTGAGCGTGCGTCAACTTCTCGTGGCCGCCACCGTGGCGCTGTTCGACCGCGTGGTTTGATTCGTCCGCCGAAAACTAGTTCGTCAGCAGAGACTATATGCTCGCAAATTTAATGTTCTTGAGGCGAAAAGTTCGTGAGCTTAAGCGTTCGTTAGCGGAGGTTTTACTGTATATATATATATATATATATATATATATATATATATAGAGAGAGAGAGAGAGCACCTTTTCTGTGTTGTTAACATGCTCTCACCAAGCGTAGATTTATTGTGAGTGCTCTGACTTCCTTCCACACTCCAAAGACATGCACATAAGGGCAACTGCCTACTCTGTCTAATGGGTTTGAATGTTGTTTGGATCATTGTTTTCCCACCACTGGACTGGAAACTTGTTAATTAATTTATTTATTAATTGTTAATTTTGGATTTTACCTCCATTTCCTCCTAATTTATCCATATTCGATTCCCATCCATCAATTATTACCTTCCCGATCACAAACCAACCACCAATCAGGGTTGGCCAAATGCATTCACACGCCCCCTCTGTGACATGCATTGCTAGCCACCGGCCTCTTTTCGAACTGCTGTGCATGTATATTTTGTAGGCGGTCTACTAACACTCGGAGTGAAAGTGCTATCCACCCTCTCGTACGAACATGTGGAATTATATGAATGATTGTTTGTGTGTGTGTGATGGCCCTGCAATAAACTGGTGAGTTGTTCAGGGTGTTCCTCTACTTTGCCGCCTCCCTGTGAACCATGCAGGATAATGATTCAATAAATGAAGGAATAATAATACTATGTTATGGATAGGGAAAATTTATAAATATTTCTGAGTCAACCTTTGAATTAAAAGCCTATGCCGCGACAACAAGTTAAATTAAATGATAGGTAGAGAGAGAGACACAAAGGTAGTATTTAAGAATAAAATCTTGTATTAACAAAATAAAATAAAACTCACAATAATAATTATAAATATATATACAAGATTAAAAATACTAAATTTCATTGTCAGGTAGCAGCATATCCCAAATACAATTCAAATACAAAATTCAAGTGGTTAAACTCACAACAAGCCCCAATGATAATATACACGGATAGTTCCGTCCGGCAAGCTGGCATGAAGCGAATCCCAGTGTCGACGCCATCCCAGAATAGGTGCCTGAATCCAGGAAGGTCACGGTCCACTCTAAATGCTTTGCGCAGGGTCACCGCTGAAGTTTTCTGTTTCTTCGCAAATCCTTTTTTCTCACAATTCTTTTCCTCTCGCAGTCCTCCATGTCCAAGGTGCAGAGGGTTTAAATAGTGTGTATTCAGCTTCTCGAAAGTTTGAATCAGGTGTTTATGCATGTTTGAAAAGTATCTGGCATCCTCTGTCAGTGAGGTAATCTCTCACAGTAACTCTACTTAGTCCTTCCAGAAAAATCCACCAAATTCTAATTTAAGTCCCATGCAGTCTTAACAGCCATATCAAGAGATTTTTGGATGTGGTGAAGGAATACGAGGCTAATCAGCCCAGAAAAGCCATTTCCCCAGCAGAGCTCAAGAATCAAAAATTGCTTGTATCATGGAAAATTCATTATAAGGGACACTTGTAAGTCAAGGTAAGTGTGTGTATATACAGTGATCTCTCGCTATGTCCTGCTTCAGTTTCATCGTAGGTTTTTCAAAAATATTCATTGAAAAATAAAAAAAATAAGAAATTAAGGAAACATAGGGGAAAGGTTAAGGAAAACGCTGCAAAACCATTATGCAACCCCCTCGAAAAAAAAAAAAAATACAACAACACAAAACTCCCCAACAAAACTATTTGCATTTTTATGTGAGGTGCACATCTGTTTGTGTGTGTGTGTGTTTGTGTGTGTGTGTGTGTGTGTGTGTGTGTGTGTGTGTGTGTGTGTGTGTGTGTGTGTGTGTGTGTGTGTGTGTGTGTGTTTGTATTTATATTTAATTCTTACACATTATTTTTGAATGTTTAATTGTTATTATAAGCATTTATAGCATTGAATATGTATTTATTGATGATATATACACATATACATGTGTGTATACTGTCGGGGGGGGGTCGATCCTACTTCGTGGAAATCGGCAGCCGTGGGGGGTGTGTGTGTCTCGGTCCCCATTAACCACGGAAAGTAAGGGATCAATGTATATAATCATCAAAATCAATTCATAGTTCATGTCATAGACCTATTTATAGGAGCTATAGACCAACTGTAGACCCACTGGGTGGGTGTTTGAAGGGAGAAAAACACCTGCTACAGCAGTGGTTCCTAACCTGGGTTCGATCAAACCCAAGGGGTTCGGTGAGTCAGTCTCAGGGGTTCTGCGGAGGTCAAGAGAAACGCCCGACTTATATTCATGATGACACGCCCCACTTGGTCATGACTGGCTGCAGGTGATCATGCTACATTGCTTGGAGGATCTATGCTGCAGCAAATTTGGTGTGTTCAGTAGTTGAACTGTGACTGCCAGAATGTGATTTCTTTCTTCATGTTTTAATCCGTACTTTGTTAAGCAAAAAAAGAAAGTGTTCAGACGCATATGTACAACACGGATTCAAATATATAACGGAACGTGATGCTAGTCAGCGTCCTATCTGCATGATTTGCAAAGTAGGATCAACCCTGTGCTGACTGACGTATACGTACATGTATATATGTGCATATAATATCAATAAATACATATTCAATGCTATAAATGCTTATAATAACAATTAAATATTCACAAATAATTCATAAGATGTAAATAAAACATAATTACTCGCACATACTAATGTGCACACGCACACACAAATGAACGTTCACCATGCAGATGTGCACCTCACATAAAAATGTAAGTGGTTTTGATTGGGGAGTTCATGCATTATATTGGTTTTGTTCTTTAAACACAGTGATGTTAATGTATGGTTAATTTTGGTGCCCCAGTAAAAACATATAGCTATGTCTTGAATTTGAAAAAAAAAAAAAAAAAATCAGCATTACCAAACACAGGACTAGTACAGAATTACTGTTGCCCAACAATTTAAACTATATAACTTAATATTGCTAGCACTACACAGGCTCCTTTTATCCATTAATCATATTGCTACCTGACATGCTGGCTTTTTTGAGCGATTCAGCCATTTAAGTTGAATGTATTAATTATTATTTTTTCCCGCACTATGCATGCAAAGCAACCCATAATGTGTTTATTATTATTATTATTATTATTATTATTATTATTATTATTATTATTATTATTATTATTATTAACAGTTTTTTTTTTAATCAATCATTTTTGAGTTAGTTTTATTTTTTTATTTTTTATATATATTTTTTTGTTTTATCGTGCAAAAATTAAGTGGAGCACAAAATAATCTACTTCAGAAACCATACTCAGACCACTCCGGTCATGACAGATTGCTGTATTTTTGTGTTATTTGCAGCATTCTTATAAGGATCACGCTGACCTTTCAAATTTGCTTTACCCATAAGGTGCTTCTTGGTATTCTGATCTGGCCTTAAAATAATTATAAAACATTTAGGAGCAAAAATACATATAATTAAACCAAAGCTTGAGGCCAAAATTGCAAATATCTCGGCAGCGACAGTGAATTTTCCCGGAGAGCTGATATAAGCGGGAATAAAGGCGATCCACACAGCACAGAATATTATCAAACTGAATGTGATGAATTTGGCTTCATTGAAATTATCAGGCAGCTTCCGAGCTAGAAATGCCAACACAAAACATACAAGTGCCAAGAGTCCAATATAGCCCAGTACAGCCCAGAATCCTACAGCTGAACCTAAGACACACTCTAAGATTATTTTTTCTTTGTAGTGTTTTAGGTTCTTAAAGGGAAAAGGAGGTGATATTTTCAACCAAAGCGCACAAATAAGGACTTGCACCAGAGTAAAACAAATTACACTGAGCCTCTGCTGCGGCGGTCCAAACCATTTCATGACATCACTACCTGGAAGTGTTGCCCTGAAAGCCATTAACACAACCAATGTTTTTCCCAGAATGCAGGCGATAGAGAGGACGAAGGTGATCCCGAATGCTGTGTGGCGCAGCATACAGGACCAATCAGAGGGTCGACCAATAAAAGTGAGTGAACAGAGGAAACACAGCATCAGAGAGAACAGCAGCAGGAAGCTCAGCTCAGAGTTATTGGCTCTAACAATAGGAGAAGCCTTGTGTTTGTAAAAGACAGCAGCCACACATACAGCCATCAAGGCTCCAGCAATGGAGAACACGGTCAGGACGATGCCCAAAGTTTCATCCCAGGAGAGGAACTCAACAGGTTTGGGGAGACAGCTGTCTCGCTTCGAGTTGGGCCAAAACTCAGGAAGGCAGCGAAAACAATCCAAAGAGTCTAGGAGGTTAAAAACAAACAAACAAACAAACAAACAAACAAAACAAAACAAAACAACAACAACAAAAAACACATAGAAATAGATTAGAAGCTTCTAAAAGATGAACCATAAAGGATCATAACGTTTAACCATATTAATCACTTTTCAGGTTGAATTAAGTCTCGCTTCCAACAAAATTATTATTATGTCCACCTCACCGGACGAGAGTCCTGGGTTTGAGTTCTGGGCTGAGACAGGGTGTTTCTCTGTGGTGTTTGCAATGTGCTTGTGTAAGTTTCCTCCAGGTACTCTAGTTTCCTCTCACAGTCAAATGACACACCGAGTAGGTGATTCCAAATTAACTCTTGGGGTGGATTTGAGTGTGAATGATTGTGTGTGTGGCCCTGTGATGGTCTGGTAAGCTGTTAAGGGTGCATCCAGTTTTCATCCAGTGTAGGCCAAGGCCAGGCAACAGCATCTCCATGATCCTTAAAGTAGGATTAAGTGGTTTGTCATATGAGTGAGTGAGTGCAGTTCTGATGCGTAGTTTCATCTCCACATTTCAACTGCATGCTATTATTTGATATATCTATGTTTTTTATACTACAGTACATCTGTTACGAAGCAGGATTTCCATGTATCATTCATATTTAAACAGCAATACAAACAGTCATAACTGAGGTGGATTTAGTAGTGTGTACAGAGACAGAACCTGCTTTTTTACTAATCTCTCCTTCAGCACATGGTATACAGTCAAAACAGCAGGCAGGCCTCATCTTCTGTATCGCTTTCCTGGTTCCTGGTGGGCAGCTTTCACTGCACACAGACACCGGTACCTAAAACACATGACAACATTTCAGAATCTATCCTTAACCATATAGCAATACAGGGATCCCTCACTTTCTGGGGTTATTGGGCACTGAGACCCCCCCCTTGTCCACCAATTTCCGCTAAGTAGGATCGACCCCCCTGACTGACATATACGTACATGTATATGTGTATTTAATACCAATAAATACATATTGAATGCTATAATAGCTTATAATAACAATTAAACATTCAAAAATAATGCATGAGTGTAAATAAAATATAAATACACACACGTACAGAGGTGCGCGTGCATGTACACTGATGTGCACTTCACATAAAAATGTAACTAGTTTTGTTGGGGGGGCTTGGGTTGGTTTTTTTGTGTTTTGTGTTTTGTTTATTTTATTTATTTCATTTTTTTTTTTATAATTGGCCTTGTTTTGTGGCATTTTCCTTAACTTTTCCCCTATTTTTCCTTTTTTTAAATTTTTCGATGAATATTTTTGAGAAACCCGCGATGCACTGAAGCCGCAGAAACCGAAGCATGGAGTAACAAGGAATCACTGCACTGCAGTTCATATTCCAAAGTTAAATACGTTTTCGGGAAAAAAAATACTGAAAAGGAGCAATATAAGAGGAAAAAAGCCTTTGCGTAGAGAATCAAATGTATGGACAAGAATAATCAGCTCAGTTCATTGTTCATACAAACTGCAGAACAGTAGAAAGCATCTGCTTTCGGGTCGGTTGAGTTGTGCTTTCGTGTAATACCTCTGTCTGTCCACCAGCCCAGCTGAGGTTTTTGTATATTCTGAACTCCAGTCCACTTGGCCTGGTTGAGTCATACTCTCCCACTGTGACAAAATCCAAAGCACCAGTATTTTTAAACTGCCAGTTTACAAGTTCATAGACAGCTGGAGGGTCTCCATTAGAGTCGAATGAAAACTGAAAACCATTGTTTGTAGTAAAACTCACTAGTTTTAGTTGATTAAGTATCTGGAAGCATAAAAAAATGGAAATGAATACGGCCTGAAATATTCAGAATAAGCAAAACAGTTCACATGTACCTCATAATTACTGCTCAGTATATTCTACCTAATAAGCTATACAAGATATACAGTATATTGTCGAAATATTAATAGATGCAAGTTTTAACGGTTATTTCATTAACTGTTACACTGCAAGAAGCTCCTATAGCGGCTCATGACATTGTTGTCAAAAAATGCAGCAAGCCATTGTAATGGCTTTCCGTACATTGCAGAACAAACGGCTGTAGATTGGTTAGAATCAAGCTGATCTTGTAAATATTTCCAATGAAAAAGAAAGACTAGTAAATCTTATGAGAAATTTGCTTGGCTGTTGTGAAATATAATGTAACATGCTGTATTTGTATATTACAGAAAAACATAGAAGTGTAACAGTTAAATGGGTAAGTTGTGTATACATTACATACATATATATCTGATACATTAAAGAGATTTTTTTTTGTTGTTGTTGCTTTTTTTTTTTTTTTTTTGTACCTGCCATGGTGAAAATGGAATGGTCTTATCACACTTCGAGCCAATACATATTAGATTATGGATGGCATGTGCGATAGCATATGTTGCTTTGTACACCATGTTAGTGATTCTCAACTGAGACGTATCAAAGTATGCGCTCTGGAGCGTGTAAATGTTCTCACTACCATTGCATTCCTTCACCCCATCAGAGAGCCCTTTTAGATTGTTTAGGGTACAGCTAAATGAACTTTCCCAAAATTCTGTTAATAGTGGTGATTCCAATGCTTTTCTTGCTGTGAGAGATCGAAGGAACTCATGAAGGCCTGGAATAACTGATTGGGGAACACCAAACCCTACTGCACCTACACACATGGCATACTGCAAAATATCAGGATCTGTGATCCATGTCTCACTACCAATCCATTGCAGTGGAGGCAGTGGCTGTCGTACTAGCTCTCCTAAAAGAATTTTCATGTCACCCGATGCCATAAATGCTACTACAACCCGGGCTGTGGATCTACGAATGACATTTGCCACTTGCTCCAGTTTATTGCGTGGGTATGTCCTGTAGAAAGCCTCAGAGTATTCCAAACAAATACCCTCTGCTTGTGCTGCCTGTATGAATGATGCCATGCCATAATTTCCATAGTCTGTGTCACTGCGCACTGCTCCAATCCAAGTCCATCCAAAATGCTTGACCAGTTTTGCCAGTGCAGCTGCTTGGTGTTGGTCACTGGGTATAGTCCTAAAGAACGTAGGGTAGTGATGCTTGTCACTCAAACATGCACAGGTTGCATAGTGGCTTACCTGGAATTGCAGTAAAGACAATGCAAGAAAAGTAAATCAGTGGTTAAATACTGATAATACAATTGCACCAACATTATTACTTGAGACAATCAAAAGATTAGACAACACATCTGAATTTACATTATGACATGCTTGAGAAATCAAGATGTTGTTGTGTAACAAATTGTAGCCAAACCTGTGGAATTCCAAAAAGGCCAAGAACTCTGGCTATGCTAATTGACTTTGTGGAGGAAGAATCTCCTATGATAGCTGGCACAGTGGGTGCTGCATACTTAGAACAAGAGCTCGAGTAACTGAAAACTGGATCAAAACCATTTGCAAGCTGAAATGCAGCTCGGATTGCCATTGGGACAGTAGAGCAGGAGTCATGGATCTGGTAGCCCAAGGTAATGCCTGGAAGGAGATCCGTCCTGTTGTTGATCTCGTGGATGGTGAATTCTATGGCACGGGCAAAGCGTAGCTCCCTGAGATCAAGACTATAAGAAAATTAATAAAAAGAAGAAGAAGAAGAAGAAGAAGAAGAAGAAGAAGGAGGAAACAGGAAGAGGATCAAACAACTGTTTATTATTTAACAGAGATATTATAAATAAATTAATCCAAAGCTGACATGAAGTAATTTCAAGTAAAACCTTTGCTTTCTTTTGTTTTCTTTCTTAGTTTCTTTTTAATTAATTTATTACACACATACCCATAGCACTGTGTTGGGGATGGCAGCCTGGTGTAAGTCAGTTTCTCTGTCCTTGTGTAATGATGAAAAGTGAAAATCCCCCCAATTACAAAGTCTCCTTTCATATGAATCCCAGGTTCCTGTGGGTCAGTCCATAGCCTGCAGCTGATTGGATTATTTTTATTTGTTTCACAACTAACCATAGTTATCCAAGAGGTAAATAGAAAAGGCAGCAGATTGGAAAATAGCAGCATGATGAGAGCAGTGGCCTGGCGCATCATGATGACTAGGGAGAATGCCCCACATTGCTTTAAGTATGTCCTTCACTATAATGACTTCTCATGAATATGTATGTGCGAGGGGGAGTGGTAATGTATGGACTGACAATTTTTTTTTTGACAAACATAATAGCCATGATATTTCATATTAAATATTTTTATACAGGTAGTTGGTTTGATTTCCATACAATTAAAAGCTTGGATTTGATTATAGACTGACTCAGAAAAATAAATAAATAAATAATTTATGTATTTCGCCACCTTATCGTGGTGGAGGGGTTTGCGTGACCTAATGATCCTAGGAGCTATGTTGTCGGGGGCAAATGCCCCTGGTAGGGTCACCCAAGGCAAACAGGTCCGGGGTGAAGGTCCAGACAAAGTGCGATTCAAAACAGACCCCTAAGACATGAGAAAACAACAGAGGAATCAGTCTCCCTTGCCCGGACGCGGGTCACCGGGGTTCCCTCCTGGAGCCAGGCCCAGGAGGGGCTCAAGGCGGCGCCTGGTGGTCGGGCTTATGCCCATGGAGCCTGGCCGGGCCCAGCCCGAAAGGAGACATGGGTCCGCCTCCCATGGACCCACCACCCGTGGGAGGAGTTTTAGGGTCGGGTGCAGTGTGAGTTGGGTGGCAGCCGAAGGCATGGGTTCTGTCGGACTGATCCTCGGCTGCTTACTCTGACCTTCGGGACATGGAATGTCACCTCTCTGGCGGGAAAGGAGCCCGATTTGGTGCGTGAGGTGGAGAGATACCGACTAGATATAGTCGGGCTCACCTCAACGCATAGCTTGGGCTCTGGAACCATCCATCTCGAAAGAGGCTGGACCTTCTTCTATTCTGGAGTTGCTCATGGGGAGAGGCGGCGAGCCGGTGTGGGTATTCTTGTTGCGCCCCGTCTTGGTGCCCAAATGTTGGGGTTCTCCCGGTTGACGAAAGGGTAGCTTCCCTCCGTCTTCGGGTGGGGGACGGGTCCTGACTGTTATTTGTGCTTATGCACCAAATGACAGTTCAGAGTACCCACCCTTTTGGAGTCTTTGGGGGTGTTGGAGAACGCTCCCTCGGGAGACTCGCCGTTGTCTTGGGAGACTTCAACGCCCATGTGGGCAACGATAGTGTGACCTGGAAGGGTGTGATCGGTAGGTACGGCCTCTCCAGTCTGAATCCGAATGGTGTGTCGTTGTTGGACTTCTGTGCTCGTCATAGTTTGTCTATCACGAACACCATGTTCGAACATAAGGGTGTCTATAAGTGCACTTGGCACCAGGACACCCTAGGTCGCAGTTCGATGATTGACTTTGTAGTCGTGTCATCGGACTTGCGACCATATGTTCTGGACACTCGGGTGAAGAGAGGAGCTGAGCTGTCTACCGATCACTACCTGGTGGTGAGTTGGCTTCGGTGGTGTGGGAGGTTGCCTTCCAGACCTGGCAGGCCCAAGCGTGTAATCAGGGTCTGCTGGGAACGTTTGGCGGAGCCCCCTGTCCGAGAGGCCTTTAACTCCCACCTCCGGCAGAGCTACAACCACGTTCCGGAGGAGGCGGGGGACATGGAATCTGAATGGGCCATGTTTCGTGCCTCCATTGCTGAGGCGGCAGCCCATAGCTGTGGCCGTAAGGTCGTCGGTGCTTGTCGTGGCGGTAATCCCCGAACCCGGTGGTGGACACCTGCGGTGAAGGGGGCCGTCCAGCTGAAGAAGGAGGCCTATCGGGTTTTATTAGCCTGTGGGACTCCTGAGGCAGCAAACAGGTACCGGCAGGCCAAACGTGCTGCAGCCGAGGCTGTCGCAGATGCAAAATCTCGGGCGTGGGAGGAGTTCGGTGAGGGCCTGGAGAGTGATTATCGGTTGGCCTCAAAAAGGTTCTGGGCCACCATCCGACGCCTCAGGAGGGGGAAGCAGTTCTTCACAAACACTGTTTACGGTGGAGGTGGGGAGCTGCTTACCTTGACTGGGGATGTTGTTGAGAGGTGGAGGGAATACTTTGAGGACCTTCTCAATCCCACCAACACGCCCTCCGTGGAAGAGGAAGACCCTGGGGGTTCGGGTGAGGGTCCGCCCATCACTGGAGTGGAGGTCACTGAGGTTGTCAAAAAGCTCCTCGGTGGTCGAGCTCCGGGGTTGGACGAGATCCGCCCGGAATACCTCAGGACTCTGGATGTTGTAGGACTGTCTTGGTTGACACGTCTCTGCAACATCGCGTGGTCATCGGGGCTGTACCTCTGGATTGGCAAACTGGGGTGGTGGTCCCAATTTTTAAGAAGGGGACCGGAGGGTGTGTTCCAATTATCGGGAATTACACTCCTCAGCCTACCTGGTAAAGTCTATGCAGGGGTACTAGAGAGGAGGATCCGACCGATAGTCGAACCTCGGATTCAGGAGGAACAATGTGGTTTTCGCCCTGGCCGCAGCACTCTTGACCAACTCTATACGCTCCACAGGATTCTGGAGGGGCATGGGAGTTTGCCCAATCTGTCCACATGTGCTTTGTGGATTTGGAGAAGGCTTTCGACCGTGTCCCTCGAAAGATCTTGTGGGGCGTGCTCGAGAGTACGGCGTTCGGATCCGTTGCTCACGAGCTATTCGGTCGCTGTATCACCGAGCCAGAGTTTGGTCCGTATTGGTAACAGCAGCTCGGATTCGTTTCCGGTGGGAGTTGGAGTCCGCCAAGGCTGTCCTTTGTCACCGATTCTGTTCATAATTTTTATGGACAGAATTTCTAGGCGCAGTCGAGGCGATGAGGGGTTCTGGTTCGGTGGCCATCGGATATCATCTCTGCTTTTTGCGGATGATGTTGTTCTTTGGCTCCATCAAGTCGGGCCCTCCAGCTCTCATTGGAGCGATTCGCAGCTGAGTGCGAAGCAGCCGGGATGAAGATCAGTACCTCCAAGTCCGAGGCCATGGTTCTCAGTCGGACAATGGTGGAATGCACCCTCTGGGTCGGGGATGAGGTCCTGCCCCAAGTGGAGGAGTTTAAGTATCTTGGGGTCTTGTTTACGAGTGAGGGAAGGATGGAGCGAGAGATCGACAGACGGATCGCTGCAGCCTCTGCTGTTAGCGGTGCCTGTACCGGTCCGTCGTGGTGAAAAAGGAGCTGAGCCGCAAGGCGAAGCTCTCAATTTACCAGTCGATCTACGTTCCAACCCTCACCTATGGTCACGAGCTTTGGGTAATGACCGAAAGAACAAGATCACGGATACAAGCGACTGAAATGAGCTTTCTTCGCCGGGTGGCGGGGTTCTCCCTTAGAGATAGGGTGAGAAGCTCCGCCATCCGGGGAGAGCTCGGAGTAGATCCGCTGCTCCTCCGCATTGAGAGGGGCCAGTTGAGGTGGCTCGGGCATCTGGTTAGAATGCCCCCCGGACGCCTCCCTGGTGTGGTGTTTCGGGCATGTCCAACCGGGAAGAGACCCCGGGGTCGACCTAGAACACGCTGGAGGGACTGTCTCTCGGCTTGTCTGGGACCGCCTCGGTGTCCCCCCGGGAGAGTTGGAGGAAGTGGCTCGGGAGAGGGATGTCTGGACCTCTTTGCTAAGGTTGCTGCCCCCGCGACCCGACCCCGGACTAAGCGGAAGAAGATGAGATGATGAGATGAGATGAGATAAATAAATAAAAAAAAACACTCAAAAGAAAACACTCACTTACACATTCATTTCCCAACTTGGGTTGTGGGGAGGCTGGTGCCAATCTCAGCTGACACCTGTTGGGGGGTGTTGTTACCCTGAACAGCTCAACAGACTGCACAGGGTCAATGCACACATATTTTCCCCATAAAATATCCACACACACATGAAGGGGAATTTGGAATAGAAAATTAGTCTGATGGGCGTGTCTTTGGATTGTGGGAGGAAACCGAAGTAACCAGAGGAATATAGCACTTAAAATATAATGATAAACATGATCACTGTTCTTACAAACATCCACCGATTATGCTATAACTTTATTTTCCTGACTGTTAAGGCTGCAGTTATGAATTGCTTTTAATATATTGTTTCATCGCAAAGACAGTTGCCGAAGCACTATAGTTTTTTTTTTTTTTTTTTGTGAGATTGCCTTGTTATTAAATAGAGTTTAAATCGGCGAATTCATCACAATGTCATGTACTTTTGTTTATTCTGAAAGTCTGTGGTTCTTAAAGATATGACAGTAGTGAGAACCTATCCAGCTACTAAAGACACAGTCATATGCTCTTTCAGAGTTGCATGGACATTTCAAAAAGGGAATCTCCAGAACCAAACTGTTAGAACTGATAAAGAACTGATATCCCTCCTCTGGCCAGCCGGTAGAGATCTGTGTCTGAATGGGAGGTGAAAAACAGGCAAGTACGAACCACGTCTGACATCATTTCTTAAAATGCACTTAGATTCATGTCAAAATTAGTACATACCATGGAAACTATCAAATATTTAAACATATTTAACCTCCTTTAATACAGTGCCTACAGATAAAGGTGATATAAAGTGACCCCCTCGCTACTTAGTGCTTCAGTTTCTGAGGCTTTAATGCATCGTGGGTTTTTCGAAAATATTCATCAAAAAATTTAAAAAATAAGGAAATTAAGGAAGCATAGGAAAAAGGTAAGGAAAATGCTGCAAGCAAGGCCAATTATGAAAAAGAAATATACATAAATTATAATAATAATAATAATAATAATAATAATAATAATAATAATAATAATAATAATAATAAAAACAATCAAAAATAAGGAAACAACCAAACAAAACTTACATTTTTATGTGAGGTGCACATCTCTCTCTGTGTGTATTCATATTTTATTTACATATTATGCATTGTTTTTGAATGTATAATTATCACCATAATCATTTATAGCATTGAATATGCATTTATTGATATTATATACACATAATGTACGTACAGGTCAATCGGGGTGGGGTGGTGGTGGTAGTGGTGGCCTGGTGGTAAATGGCACTGGATCGCTGATCCTAAGGTTGACGGTTCGAGTCCCACTCTCCGCAGGGTTGTCACTGTCGCCCCCCCCCCAAGTGCAGCTAACTGTGTTATCAAAAGCCGGCCATGTCTCTTACTGTCTATGGTGAGAGGTTCATGTAAAAGAACCATTGCTGACTTTCATAAAGAGTACCTGCAATGCCGTCAGCGTGTTTCTGCCCCTTGTTAAAAGGGTTGTGTCAGGAAGGGTATCTGGCGTAAAAACCTATCCCAACTCAAACATGCGAATCAGATGATATGCTGTGGCGCCCCTGTGAGAAAAAAGCGAAAAGCTGAAAGGAAAAGAAGAAGATACGTCAGTCACGGGGTCAATCTTACTTAGCGGTAATCGGTGGTCACTGGGTGAGGGATCTCGGTCCTCATTAGGAAAGTGAGGGATCCCTGTGTATCAACAAAAGGCACATGAGGAATCAACATTTTTAGTGATCTTTTAAATCATGTAAAACAGAAAGAACTAGATCAGACTGGAAAAAAAAATCCATTCATTTATTCATTAATTCACCGAACCAAGTAATACCACTTGGGTCATGGGAAGACAGGAGCCTATCTCGGCAACACACACTATAAACTGCTTGGTTATTTACAGGACTCACTCACCCTCAACCATGCACACTCATACCTATTGGCAATTTGGAACAGTCCAATAACCTAATGTGCATGTCTTTGGACTGTGGGAAGAAACCGGACTGTACTTGGAAGAAACCCATTCAAACACAGGGCGAACATGCAAACTCCACTCTTGATAAGCCTGGGACTTGAATGAAGGATCATCTTGCTGTGAAGCAGATGTACTAACCACATCCATACCATGATACCCTTGTCCAGAGCAGGTTATTTCAAAATGCTTTGTCCTCTCCTATATGTTCATTAGTTTTGCAGTAATACACCATTCATCCATTCATTCGGTTTTTAAGTTGCTTAATCATACTTAATGGAGATGCTGGCGTTCATCTCAACAGACTCTGGGCAAAGGTCGGCACACTCTGAATAGCTCGTCAGGCCATTGCATGGCCAATATACATGCAACCAACACTCATTAGGCCACCCAGCCTATTTTACATGATTTGGACTGTGGGAGGAAAAGGGAGTACTTGGAGAAAACCCAAACAAACATGGGGAGAACATGCAAACTTCATATAGATAAGGGACTTCTAGCATGCTGTCATTCTTTTAGCTGTCCATATTCAGATACTACATGTATTTCCTGCCTTTGGTTACTAAATTAGAGAAAGTTTAAAATAAACAGACAGATTAGGAGAGAGCAGATTTAAGACTTGTAACAGGGAGTTAATCCTTGCATGCCTTGAGGAGGCTGTGCCTTCACATATCTTTTATCTCCGCTTATATTTGACTATATGGTATAACATAGCTTTATATTTATTTAAAGGATTTAAGTACAAAGTCAAGGTCCAGAGAAGACCTTATTATTATCTTTAAAAGATACCAGTTACTTGGGGAATTGTAACCTTGCATGTCCTCAAAAAAAAAAAAAAAAAAAAAACTCTTAGCAGACAGCCAACAGGAATGAATTCCAGATAACAATGTCTTTTATTTCTTATATCAAGCCACATTACGTAAGATACTTTTGAGATACACATTCTTTTAATAACAATAAATAAAAATGTAGTTAAAATGAAACCTATAAATGCTACTGCAGGATTATAGGTGTTGTTCCTATCTTAACACAAGAGGTCTCCAGTAGCCTGCACTGAATTTAAAGTAGAGGCAGTGAGAACTATAGTGCAGTGGATTTAGAGACTAATATCATACTCGGTAGTCAGGACATTCCCAAGCTGATGTAAATTGAATGAATGAATAAATAAATAAATAAATAAATAAATAAATGTAAACTTTCACTCTATATATATATATATATATATATATATATATATATATATATATATATATATATATATATATATATATATATATATATATATATATATATATATATATATGATTCAATTCTTGAGCCTGGGCATTTTGGAGAATTTGCAAAAGTTACCAGTATAATTTTATAATAAGTGGACAAAGCTAAATAAACACTGAAAGAAAAAAGGAATGATATATTGGACCATTAATACAACCAGTTAGGTTGTTTTTAATGTGTATAAGATTTTATCTTTTTAAATTTTTTTATGTGTTTTATAATGATGCAGCACAGATATATTCACATAACATTTTTTAAATTATTATTTGAACAGCTCACTGTGAAAATATATTGAACTTAACCCTTTGTATTTTTTCCCATGACATGTTTCTTTGTGTTTCTCTCTGGCTTGATTAAAATAATGTAACATTTTGGTACAAAAATGCATAAAAGTAAACCAAAGGCTGACGACAAAATTGCAAATATTTCTACAGCGACGGTGAATTTTCCAGGGGAGCTGACATAAGCTGGAATAAAAGTGATCCACACGGTACAGAATATAATCAAACTGAATGTGATGAATTTAGCTTCATTAAAATTATCAGGCAACTTTCTGGCAAAAAACGCAAGGACCAAACAAACAACTGCAAGAAGACCAATATATCCGAGAACAGCATAAAACGCAGCATCTGATCCTGTGTTACACTCTAAAATTATCTTTTTACTGCGTTGTTCAAACACTTTATGTGGGAATGGTGGTGCAACATTTAACCACAGAATACAAATAACTATTTGAACTGTCGTGCAGGAACACACGATGGCCCTTTGTTGAGGTGGCCCAAATTTTCCTGCCATATTGTTTCCAGGTAACGTTGCCCTGAATGCAGTTACCACAACAATAGTTTTTCCAAGCATACAGGAAATGCAGAGGGCAAAGGCAATACCAAACGCTGTGTGACGCAACATGCAGGCCCAAACCGTTATCTCTCCGATGAAAATGAGAGGACAGAGGAAGCAAAATATAAGGGAAAGAAGTAAAAGTAAACTTAGTTCTGAATTATTTGCTTTGACTACTGGTGTGTCTCTAAAATGTATGAACACCACCATTGTGAAAAACGTTAAACAGGCTCCCAACAGTGACATGGCCATGAGAATAATTCCCATTGTTTCGGTGTATGAAAGAAACTCAGTTGTTTTCAGAACGCAGCTGTCTTTTCTCTCATTGGACCAGTACTCTTCAGGGCAGGTGAAGCAATCTGTTGCTCCTAAAGTGGGAACATGGCATGGCGTGATATGGCTGATTGCGGCAATGTAATCGTTTTTAACTCGATTGTTTAGCAGGTCATCTCACCTGTTGTGTTTGACATGGAACCCTCAGCACACGGGATACAATCAAAGCAGCACAGAGGTAAACCTTTAATTTGTGCTTTCCTTGTGCCTTGTGGACAGATGTCTGAGCAAACAGCATTTGGAGTCTGGAACAGTTCAGAACATGTTAAGTGTATAATCCAAATAAATAATTGTGTGTTTTATTGATAAAGTGACTCATACTAAATTTCCTGTGCTCCAGATAATTCTGTCTTCATTAATCACAAGCTCATATTTTCCATTGGCAGAGGTGCTGAAATGGCCAACAACAATATGCTGCACCTGGCCCTCCATCAGCTGCCAGTTTATGACTTCATATGAGGCCGGAGGGTCTCCATTCTCATCAAAGAACACAACCTCTCCAAATGCATCCACAAAATGTACTTGTTTTAACTGCTCAGTAACCTTATTACCAAGAAGTGTGTCATGGTTAAAAAGAGGTTTTCAGTTATGACCGAAATTAATGCTTTAGTGCGGTTAAAACTTACTAGTTCAGGGGTTATCTGAGAAGTGTTCAGGCATCGGACTGAGGTTTTGCTTTCAGGCTTTTTACAAAACATTTCTTGGTGTAAGGCATGTGCGACTGCATACACACCTTGATAGACATTATATGAGATTCTAAGTTGTGTGACATCAAAAAACTTGTGTGTGTAATCAACATTTTCTGTTCCAGAGCATATTTTTGAGTTATTGTACATGTGATTTACAGCAGATGGAGGCCTACAGCCCACCAGTGTTTCCCAGAAATCACTGACAAAACCAGACTTTGAATCATTATATGGGTTGATGTCTTTGAGAAATGGTGCCAGTTGGGGTACTGCCATCTTTCGCACCACAACCCCTATCGTTCCTCCGAAATATTTGAACCTTTCTGGAGTGGAAAGACTAGCGGCAGTTACCCAGGCTTCACTTCCAATCCACTGTATTCCTGAAATGTTTTGTTTCACCACTTCTTTCATTAAGGGATCGATATCTCTCTCTGGAGTAAATGCAAGAATTACTTTGACAGTTGATTGCTTTATAAGTTCAACAGCTTCAAGGATTTTACTTTGGGGGTATGTTCGTGAAACTGTGCCAACAAATGCAACACAAACCCCATGAGCCTGCACTTCCTTCGTGAATGCTGATATCCCATTCCGTCCGTAATCATTGTCAGCCTGTATAACTCCAATCCATGTCCACCCATATTGTCTGACAAGGAAGGACAAAGCCTTTGCTTGGTAGTAATCACTTGGTATTGTTCGGAAAAATGTGGGGTATTTTGTTCTGTCACTTAAACATGCGCATGTTGAAAAGTAACTCACCTGTTCATGGAAAAGGCAGTTACATTTAGCACAAAATATAATCTGCATTTTGAGTGTGTGTGTATGTGTGTGTGTGTGTGTGTGTGTGTGTGTGTGTGTGTGTGTACATAATTATATATAAATATTGCTTTGTATTACCAATGGTATTTTAAATGGACCGACTGCCCCAGCTACAGTCATGGACTGAGTAGATCCTGCCTCAGCTATAAGAGCCATTATTGGAGGCGGATGACACTGCGAGAACTTTTGCTCTGATGTGCTCATTAAAGTGAGAGCAGCTCTCAGAACATTCGTGGGAGAGGAGCAAGAGTCCACAATTACATATCCTAGCGATATGTTAGGAAGCAAACGATCATCTTGATTTATTTCATCTATTGCCAAAATCATTGTTGTTGTCCAGCGAATCGCTCGTAAGTCAAATCTGTGGAAAACATTCAGTTTGTGAACAATATAAAGATAGAGAAGGTAATTCATTAATCTTGTTATACTTCAATATATTTGTTATTTTTATTATTTGTTATATTCATTATATTGCATTATATGTGTTACATTTAAGTGTTTCTATTTACTTACCCTCGGCATTGCACCCTTGATGGTTTGCTTTCAAATGAAAAATGTATATTCTCCTGCCTTGAATAAACTGGGAAAATTCCACCTATCATAATATCTCCTTCCTTTACTAGGCTTTGAACTTCAAATTCAGCCAACAGTTCACAAGCAAAACTGGTCTGTATACAAAGCAGAAAACACAGATAATATATGTTGGATATACACATCTTTCATAAGAACATTGAGGAGAACAAGAATGAACACTCTTTGTTTTATAGGCAGTGTCTCTGTACACTGTGCATGGGGCGGGCTCGTTCATAAGGGTGTGTCAGTTTTTCCTGTTATTGACCTCTAATTGGTGGCATAGTGTCTCTGCAGCAAAAACTATTGCATCACAACAACAACAACAACAACAACAACAACAACAAAGTTCTCAAATCAAGTTCAACTTTCAAGTTTATTCGTAATCTACAGTTAACAATGGCACACAATTATTGGCAATGGAATTCTTTCACAGAAGAAATGTGGCTGTAGTGCAGAGGTAATTGTGTGTGCATGTGCAGGCTGTACGATGAGAAAATTATTATATGCAATTTGTCCGGTATATCAGTAGTTCAGTAGCCTCATGGCTTGTGGATATAAACTGTCCCTGAATCTGCTGGTGTGAGTCCAGGTGCTCCTGTGCCATCTGCCTAAGGACAGGAGCATGGAGAGTGTGTGGCTGGGGTGACTGGGATTAGAGAGGATCCACTGAGCCTTCCTGCTAGAGCACTGTATATAGAGGTCCTGGATAGCTGGCATTTCAGTTATGGCATTTCAGTTTTTCTAATCTGACCACCTTCTGATGAGCTTTTACAGTCCAGAGCAGTACAACTGCTACATCAGGTCAGGATGCAGTCAGACAGAAGACTCTAGATCAGGGCTTTGAAAATAAAACTAGCCTGGTTTTGAAGGCTCTGACATTGGCTTGCATTTCATTCACAAAGTGTATTTCCCTTGAATCTTCACATTCAGCTCATCCATGGGTCAGTCTGTCCAGAGAAAAGCCTTTCAGCTCAAGAACATTGTCAGTGTTCTCAAGTAGCTCAAAAAATTAAATAATCGTCTGTTTGACCTCAACACTCATTGACATACTGAATCCAAACTGAACATTAGAAGGTAAAGCATGTGCCTGTCATAAGCATCAGTTTCTTGAGGAAAATGTAACTGATGATGGTGAAGTTCCCTGCTCGAATAAAGTTAATCAAGGTAACCAGTCTGAATCATTTCAAACCAGTCTGAACAGGTTCAAACCTGTCGGAAATGGTCGTAAACGTTTCAAATCGGTCAGAACTAGTTCAAACTGCTCGGAACCAGTCAGACTTGGTTCAAACCTGTCGGAACAAGTCGGAACCAGTTCAAAACAGTTGGAACAGGTTCAAATTGGTCGGAACTGTTCAGAAACCAGTTCATACCAGTCGTTTCCGCTTTCAATCAGTTCAAACCGGTCAAAACCGGTTCAAAAATGTCGGAACTGGTTCAAAGCAGTTCAAACCGGTCGAAACCGTTCGGAACCAGGTTACACCTGTCGGAACCAGTTCAAACCAGTTGGAACCAGTCGTAACTGGTTCAAACCGGTCAGAACCGGTTCAAACTGATCGGAACTGGTCGGAGCCGGTTCAACCGGTCCAAACCAACCGGATCAAAGAGGTTGGAACCTGTCAAAGCTGGTTCAAACCGGTCTAAACTGGTCAGAGCTGGTCAGAACCTGTTCAAAATGATCAGAACTGGTCCAAACTGGTCAGAGCCAATTGGAGCAGGTTGGAACCCGTCGGAACTGGTTCAAACCAGTCAGAACCAGTTCAAACTGGTCGGAACCGGTCGGAACCAGTCGGAACCAGATCAAAGAGGTCAGAACCTTTCAGAGCTGGTTCAAACCGGTCTAAACTGGTCAGAGCCAGTCAGAACCTGTTTAAACTGATCAGAACTGGTCCAAGCTGGTTGGAGCCAATTGGAGCTGGTCGGAACCGGTCAAAGCCTGTTCAAACCAGTCAGAACCTGCCAATTGTTGTCTTGACGCCTGATATGAGTTCCAACTCACCTCTTTTAAGAACAATCCTGGGGGGCACCGGTGTTGAGTGGGGCTTGGGACTTGGGACTACACGATGCCACCCATTATATTATGGTTATGGTATTGATAAGCTGTGCATTCTTTGCATTGTCTGTTAAAATAAATTATTTAATTTCTTAAGTACTGTTTCTGTTTTTGTCACGGTTGGAACCGTTTGGTCGAAACTGGTCAGAACAGGTTCGAACCAGTCAGAACCATTCGGGACTGGTTCCAACCCATGTACCAGATCTGTAAGTTTAAATCACAAGTTTTATCAAGTCTTGCTTTGACTCATTCTTGGACATCAGACATGTACTGGCCTCTTGATCTCAGATAAACCCCTTTGGTTTCTCATAAGAATATATCTCTCTGGCAGCTTCTGCAATGTGAAGAAAAAACTCCTATACCTTGGGCATGGCATGGCCATTGTGGTACTGGCAGTTGTTCATCAAGATCTTTCATCACACAATCAGGTCAATTGATCATTTCTATCATTTGAACAGGGTCAGTGCATGCCTTTACAGTCCTCTGATTTTGGAAACAAATTTAGACGTAATTCCAGGACCATTTAGACAGTTTTTCCCCCAAAAGAAAACAAGGGAAAGGATTCTCTAGGGGATTCCCATTGGAGCAGATTTGAGATAAGAATATAAGACACTTTTTGACCAGTAAGATTTTTAAATTCCCCAGCTGATGTTGTGCAAAGCATGATTTGCACCCTGGTTACACCAAACACTCTACCATCTCCTTGATGAGTCCATGATATTCCCCAACCAGACAGAATATACAATCCTTCCAGCAAATTCTGGGACTACACTGGGGCCTCTTCCCATTTGGATGTGCCTTTGAAAGGAAGCATCCAGAAACCATTCTAATCAGAATGTGCAGAACCCGTATTCTATCAACTGACTCTTTTCAATGTGGAGAAGAAGTGGCTTTACCTCAAAATACCCCCAGAATGGAGATGCTCAACTTACTTTAAAGGCAAACCCGAGGCTCTCATAAGGGAACTCATTTTGGCCGCTTGTATGACAATAGTGAGGGTTGGGACATACATAAAGCAATAAATCAAAAGCTTTGCCTTTCAGCTGTTTGGTACTCAGTTGTGAACCACTCCAGTTTACACTGAAGATAACAATCTGAAAACAAGAAATCTCAATGCCAACAGAATCTCATAATCCACAAAAGGGGAGTCTCAGATTTACTTTCCTGAATATCCTTAGATTTCCAAAGCAGACACTTCTCCACGACAATGTCTTGAGACTGATCATGAAACTACAAACAGAAAGGGTTGCAACCATGGAAGGGTCCAATACATACAGAAAATGGTGTTGAGGATGCAGATAAATTGTCCTGCAACAGTGTCCCTGGTACCGTGCCATTCCCGCAACTAACCCCATTGAGTCCCAGAAGGGACATGAGTCTAGACATTTCTGCATATACTAGAGTATGATCTTAAACATCATTAGGTTTTCATACAGGTCCTAAAAGTACTTAAAAAGTACACAGTTTAATAAATGAGACAAAAAATATTTTACTTGGTTATTTATTTATTAATGAAAATTATCCAATATCCTACATTTGTGAGTGTCAAAAGTATGTGAACCTGTGATTTTAGTATCTGATGTAATCCCCATTTGCAGTAATAACTGCAGCTGAACGAGCCCAGCTACTGTTAACCAGTCATCCTGTGCATCAGCTTGAGGAATTTTAGCCTAAACTCTAAATTCAGATTTTATGAATTTAGGATTTTGTTGTTGTTGTTGTTGTTTTGGACTTGTTCTTTTTCTCAAATAGTGAATTGCAAAAACACACATACCAAATTTCATGCTTATATCATCAACTGAATGATTCTGTCCAAATTACACATTGAGCTGTTTGACTACTCAGGGACCTCCAGTTTCCTCCAACAGTTCAAAGACATGCACATTAGGTCTCCTGTTAACTTTAATTTTCCCGTAAGGATGTGTGATTGCTCATGTTAATCCTGCAGCAGGCTACCTGGAGGTAGCTAGGATTGGCTACATTTCTCCTTGTAGTGTGACCCAGACGGATTTATGACGCAATGGCTGTTTAAAAACAAACAAGCAAAGGAAATCAGAACATGGTGTTTGATGTTTAATCATTTTTATTTTCCCATTAGATGCTGTTTGGTATTTTTTTCTGGTTTGAGAAGAATTATGTAACATTTTGGAGCAAATAAACACAAAAGGAGACCAAAGCTAGAAGCTAAAATTGCAAATATTTCAACTGCAGTAGTGAATTTCCCAGGTGAACTCACATATGCAGGTATGAACGCCATCCATACTGCACAAAATATTAACATGCTAAAAGTAATATATTTGGCCTCATTAAAATTTCCAGGCAATTTTCGAGCTAGGAAGGCCAAAATGAAACAAAGACAGGCCAAGATGCCGATGTAGCCGAGTACACACCAGAAGGCAAGCTCAGACCCCACATTGCAGTCTAGAATGATCTTTGAGTTCTGATCATGTGTGTTTCTGTAGGGGAATGGAGGGGATGATATGAGCCATGCTGCACATATGATCATCTGGACCAGGGTGCAGCTAAAGATGATGATTCTCTGCTGTGTAGGCCCGAGCCATTTCATCACATTATTTCCAGGCTGAGTAGATTTAAAGGCGGCAAGAACCACTAAAGTTTTTCCCAAGATGCAGGAGATGCAGAGGGAGAAGGTGATGCTAAAAGAAGTGTGGCGCAGCATGCATGACCAGGATGTGGGCTCTCCAATAAAGATTAGTGCACACAAGAAACACAGGGTCAAGGAGAGCAGGATGAAGAAGCTCAGTTCTGAATTATTCATACGGACAATTGGAGTGTTTTTGTGGTAAAGAAAAACTGCAAACACTACTATGGTGATGCACACTCCAACAACAGCGATAACTGTCAGAGTTACCCCCATTGCGTCATGGGACAGGAACTCAATGTGCTTGGGAATGCATGCTGTTCCATCAACGTTGGACCAATAATCTTCAGGACAAGTCATGCAGTCTATTGAATCTTTTTTGTAAACAAAGAGCACAAGACTCATCAATTATAAACACTAAAGACATTATTTGTGGTTTTGCATATTACTGACATGAGTTTTGTCAATCACATTTTAATAAGACTACTCACCTGTCTGATTACTAATTTTGCCACTGTCACATGGTACACAGTCAAAGCAACACAAAGGCTCCCCTTGACGGATGGCCTTCCTAAATCCTGGAGAGCAGCTGCTACTGCAAACAGAGACTGGCACCTGTTTACCATAAAAAAGAGAGTCAGAGATCAGTAAGGAACACACACACACACACACACACACACACACACACACACACACACACAATCATCTGTTTTCATTGTTGTCTATAAATAAACTTTACAAGTTTTCATTCCATTACATCCAAGTGCCTGCCAGTCACTCATGTAGCGTTCACAATAATATCCTTTGGCTTCTGATATAAAATAAAAAAAGCCTGATCCAGGTCTCATCTGAGGTCTGCAAGCTCTGTTGCAACTTACCTCCACTTCACCCTACAGAACTTTACCAGTTGGTTTCTCATGTTCTCAACTACATTCTGAGAGTGGCTTGCCTCACTCTTGTCTCTGGCCCATGTGATAGATGTATCATAAATGACCAGCTCCCTCCCAGCCTCTCGAGCCCCATCATACATTCCCACTTTAACCAGCTCAATATTTCCAGCTATGCCCTTCTGCCAGTTGATCAGGTCATAGGACGGAATTGAGTCACCATTCCGGTCAAAGTTGACCTTCTCTCCTGAGATACTGAATTCGACTTCTTGCATGTAATGTTGTAGCTATGGATTGCAAACATAAAGCGATATTATGAAACATTGTAATTCATCAGTATAATGCACAACAGGAAATATAATATTGTATTATTTATTGGGGACAATAAGGACAATGACCTGCCATGGATGTACTTTAGTGATGTCAGCACACAAGAAGTTACTGAATGGGCCTTTCCCGGGTTTACAGGAAATGAGATTATGAAGGGAGTGAGCAATAGCATACACGCCTTTGTATACATTATACGCAATGCGAGGACTGGATGTGTTCATATAAGCGGAGTGCTGTTTGCTGAGCATCTCTTGTCCAGTGCATAGGGGCAGATCAGTACTGTGGAGAGAAGATGGAAATGGAGAGCATCCATACAGAATAGCCCACAGTTCCTGTACCAGTGTATTTGACGGGTACATTTGTGGGTTCACTGTAGTTATATAGTCTTTCAGTTTTGGAATATCGCCCTGCCGTATACCAAACCCAATTGTTCCTCCCAGGAATGGGTAATACTCACTTCCTGTAAACACCGAAGCAGTTACCCAGGCCTCACTGGCAATCCACTGAATTCCAGTAACATTCAGTTTCATGTAGTCTTTTAGAAAGGGTGTAAGCTCCCCCTCAGCTGAAAATACTACCACGACTCGAGCAGTGGAGCCGCTGATCACACGGATGATCTCTATTGCTGTCTGGCTGTCATACAAGAGGGGAATCATCTGCTGATATGCAATGCAGACACTGGTACCCTTTAGCTCATTAAGCAGCCCCTGCTGAGCAGAGAGCCCATATGCATGGTCCCCCCGTAATACACCCACCCATGTCCAGTTGAAATGTATTAGCAACTTGGCAATTGCTTTCACCTGATAGGCATCACTGGGAATTACCCTAAAGAAGGTGGGGAATTCTTGTCTGTCACTCAGGCACGCACATGATGAGAAGTAGCTGATCTGAAATAAAGTCGAAAAACATTTAACAATAAGCTATAGAACTCATACCATGACTTGTACAGCAGATTTTTGTCATCAGTGATATTTAGCATGTCAAGTATTAAATAAAAATTACACAAGTGTGACATTAAAAAAAATAAATAAATAAAAAATACACAAGTGTGCCATTCGATTTTGTTTTTATACGCTTTACACAAAACCACATATTTATAAATTAATTCTTAAAATATTTGCATCTGTGGAATTAATGAGTTGATGAAGGATATGAGCATTAAATTTCATCCAATCACACATCACACATCACAGAGACACACATGAAAAATATGCGTTTATAAATATACTGATACCATTGGAATCCTGAAAGGTCGTAAAATTCTAGATACCACAATAGATTGAGCTGATCCAGATTCACCAATGATGGCCAGCATTGGACTTGCACTTGAGCACATGGGTCTGTCTGCTTCCAGTGGTCCATTCATAACAGCTAGAGCTGCTCTCTGACCAGTTAAAGGATATGCACAGGAATCAAATATTTTATAACCAAGAGTGTGATTCGGTAGTAACTCACTACTGTTGTTAATTTCCTCCACAGCAAGCTTCATCGCCAGAGCCCAGCGGAACGCTCTGGGATCAAACCTGAACCAATATAGTATGGATGTCACAATCATGTTAAGGTAAAATAAAAGTGTCTGAACTCCATACATTCTGTGTTCTGGCTTGTATCCAACACATTTACACCCCCCCCCTCCCCTCAGGCAAAAATAATTTGGTGGTTTGCACAGGTGTGTCAAGCTTTTCATACCCGTTACAGCGCACTGGTCCTGGTTTGTATGTGCAATTCAGGTCTGGCATTTCCTGATTGTAATGTAAGGGGAAAATGCCTCCAATGACAAAGTCACCACTGGCCATAAATCCTGGCTGAAAATAATTCTGTAGAGAGCACTGAAATTCCAAAGTGGCAATAAAGATGGAAGAGCAGAGCACCAGGACCCACAGAAGCAGGCGAGCCATCTTCAGTCCCTCTTCCATGTTCCTGGAAGTCTGACAAATGTCAGCGGACCGCTATACTTTATATACCCCACAGAGGGTGGCTTCAAAACTAGTCATGTGTCACAGTCACATGGTCTCTCGACCTTACCCACAACAACAACAACAACAACAATAATAATAATAATAATAATAATAATAAAAACAATAATAATAATAATAATAATAATAATAATAATAATAATAATAATAATAATAATAAAACAGAGTGTGAGTGACTAAAGGTCATAGGGAATGGTTTACAAGTCAACCTTTTTAAATTTATTTATTTTGAACGGTTGAGATGCATCTTTGTGGCATAGTGACAAGAACATGTGGTTTACAGCAGGAAGGTTCTGTGTTCAAAAGGTCCTGTGTCCTCATCTCGGTGAGGGTTTTACTGTGTGGAGTGCAGTTCTCATGTTCTTCCTGTGCTTGTGAATTGTCTTCTCACAGTCCATAAACATTATCAGGCAAACTGGCTGTCCCAAATTGACCCTGTGTGTGTGTGTGTGTGTGTGTGTGTGTGTGTGTGTGTGTGTGTGTGTGTGTGTGTGTGTGTGTGTGTGTGTGTGTGTGAGAGAGAGAGAGAGAGAGAGAGAGAGAGAGAGAGTTGGCCCTATGGTGGATTGGCAAAAACTGCACAGGGTGTACTAGAGGCAGTTAAGATAGGCCTCTAGCATTTCTGCGACGCTAATAAAAGATCAATTAGTGTGGTGAATAAATCAAAGGAAAAGTTGATGTCCAGAGATATTGTGTTTTTCATTTGTATAAAATGTATGTACATTTAATAAAGTATTTCCACTAATAATTAATTTCATATCTGTTTTAGTATTTTCAATTTTGTAGACATATAATTACAATTGACATATGTAATTTACTCTACATATACAAGAATATCACCAAAAATAAACAAATACATAAATAAATAAAGTTATTTTGATGCCTTTCCCATTAGATCAGTGCTTCCCAATTAGTTTCTGTGGCGCCCACTCTCGGAAGAAAAAAAAAAAAAAACAACAACATTCCACGCCCACCCACCGCCCTGTGAACGACTATAAATAGTATTATTTGTCTATAAAATAATTTATACACCTCTGCATAACATTGTATCTTTAGTAAAATAAAAACAAAAACTTTGTTAACATTGTTTTTTTTTTTTTTTAACTGTAACAGAAAACATTTAAAGTGCACCAATGTGCCAGAAAAACAAAAAAAAAACAAAAACAAAAAAAAAAACATTTATTTATGTCTCTGTCTCTCTCCACTTTTCTCTTCATTCCTGTTAGAGATTTTTCCATGTTGTTTTTTTAAGGGGTTGTTTACTACACTTCATAACGTTTGCTCGTGCAAAAAAACACCACACCATAGTGCTCCAATGAGAGCGCCACTGCCAACTACTGGAGTGGAGGTGCAATTACACTTAAATCTCAACAAGTGCGCTGACCTGTCTGAGTACTAATTTTGCCACTATCACATGGTACACAATCAAAGCAGCACAAAGGCTCCCCTTAACGTGCAGCCTTCCTAAATCCTGGAGAGCATGTATTACTGCAAACAGAATCCAGCACCTTCTTACCAGGAAAGCAATCAAGGCAGCTAAAACAGACAGATATATGTAAATAGACAAGTTAGTACAAAGAACGAATAAATAAATAACCACACAGAAGTCAAATGTTTTTGTGAAACTTGCAGCTAAGTTGTTTACATGTGTATTTAATCATAACTATAGGGACAGAAACACGCAGATGGCCTTGCAGCTACTCTTTACGGAAGTCAGCAATGGTTCTTTTACATGCCTCACACCATAGACAGTGAGAGACATGGCCGGCCTTTGATAACCTAGTTAGCTGCACTGGGGGGGACAGTGACAACCTTGTGGGGACTCGAACCCCCAACCTTAGGATCAGTGATCCAGCGCCCTTTGCCACCAGGCCACCACTATAACATTTTCCTATCTTCATTCAACCATTCATTTATTTATTTCTGAAAAACTGAGTTCTTGGTTGTGGCTTCCTGAAAAGTCAGGGATTTTCTCCTTTATGTGGATGGCTGGTCCGTATCTTTATCCTCAGAGGTCTGCAGTTTGGATGTCATTCTTGGCTTCACTCTAATCCAGGACACAAATCAAACTTGTTACTAAATTTGTCTTTTACCACCTCAAGTAAATCCCCAAGCTCCATGCTTTCATCACTTCACAGCTTGAATGCTCCACTGCTGCTCTGACTGGTCTCCGCCACAAAGCCTTGTTCAAGTTGGAGGAAATGCAGAGTTCTGCACTAATACCTGGCAGCATATCAGCACCAAAACCCTCTTGTATCTTCACTGACTCCTGGTCGAGTTCCTTATTTCACCCAAAATCTTCCTCCTGACTTGAAAATCCTTCCATGACCCATTAATCCCGAGCCCCATATTTACTGGACCTTCTTCTCCCTAAATCCCATCCTGGATTCTGCAGGTCACAGACTACAGTTCTTGATCACTCACCCCAGAGTGCAGTCCTTTAGGGATCGAGCCTTAAATGCCACTGTCCCAGCTGTCACCCAGGACTATGAATTATATAGTAGTAGAGTAGAAGAATAATTATTATTATTATAATTCTGCAAAATATTAGCAAGAATACTTATTTATTTTTATTTTTCAAAGGCTTTCATTAGTCAGATTCCAAAAGCCAATATTCTAATAAAATACCAATGTGGATGCATTTTAAAGGCAATAACTGTCACAAGAAACTGTTTAGTTTGGCGCAGCTTTTTGCACTTTATTGGAAAAGCTGTTGCAAAAAAATAATTAATAAAATAAATGGAATGTATAAAAACAATACAATGTGCTATGCACTCACGATACGTAAGGAGACTTTCAATAGGGAAAACAAATATCATTGGTTCTCATGTTTCCATGGTGCAAGACAAAGGCGTCTCGTGCTCATGATGGAACCTATATAAGCCCATCTGCACCATCCTTCTGTTTTGTGTCAGTTATGGCTCCGCGAAGTAAGTTCCTCACATTCTGGGTTCTTTTAAATACCTTTATATGTTGTCACTCCACAAACAAAGATGGTTGCATGTACCAGGGAGATGAGAGGACTCAAAGTTTCTACCAGGACGGAGACGTGATATTGGGAGGCCTCTTCCCTTTGCACTACAGTCCGGTTTTGGCAGTAAAATCTTTTGAGAGCAAACCTGAAGAAACTGAATACAACTAGTATGTGACTGATTCTTTGAAAGATGCACGTTATGTTTAATGCTAAATTCTATTTATCTCCATTCTTATATTTAAAAGTATATTTGTAATTTATATATAAAAATATATATTTTTTAATTTAAATGCTACAATTTTTAAAATGAGGTTTTATTACATGTCATGTGTGAAATGTTTATGAATATGCTACAGCTTTAGTCCTCGAGCCTTGAGGTGGATGCGAACAATGACTTTTGCTGTGGCAGAAATTAATCGGAGGAAAGACCTGTTACCAAAATTGTCTTTGGGATACCACATCCGAGACAGCTGTGATGACACAGCTGTGTCAATAAAGAACGCACTTCTCCTGGTCAACGGCCAGCCGGAGAACACAAATGAATCTGGATGTGCAAAATCAATCAGGCAGCCTTCTCCTGTTATAGTGGGAGATGCTGCATCAGGGATATCTGTGGCTCTGCTGAGAACAGTCGGCTCTTTCAGGGTGCCCCTGGTAAGGCAGATTGTGTGTGTGTGTATATATATATATATATATATATATATATATATATATATATATATATATATATATATATATATATATATATATATATATATATATAATTATATTATAATTTCAGTATTTTTCAGGAGCATTTAGTGTTCTAACTAGTGTTTTATTATTATTATTATTATTATTATTATTATTATTATTATTATTATTATTATTGTTGTTGTTGTTGTTTTAACATTGTCCTCCCAGGTAAGCTACTTTGCATCTTGTTCATGTTTGAGTAACAAGAAAGAGTTCCCCACATTTATGCGAACAATGCCGAGTGACGAATTTCAGGTTAAAGCTTTAGCAAAGCTGGTCCATTTCTTTCAGTGGAACTGGGTTGGTGTTATCGGAGTAGATTCAGACTACGCTCGCTTTGCCATCCAGCTTTTTGTTAAAGAATCTGCCAGATACAGTGTATGCCCTGCGTATGTGCATATTTACCCCGTCACACTCACTGCAGAGGTGGTGCAGGGGCTGATTGGTGCTATTAAAGCTTCCACAGCCACAGTGGTACTGAATTTCTCCGGTGAATCGGAACTGCAGATTATTCTGAGGGAATGCAGACGACAAAACATCACACATCTCCAATGGATTGCCAGTGAAGCCTGGGCAACGTCACAGGCATTGTGGGATGATTTCCATGATCTCTTACAAGGCACTTTAGGGTTTGCCATACGGAAGGGGGCAATTCCAAACCTTGCTGGATACCTCAGAGATCTGACCATTTCTAGTGCTCAAGAGTCTCATTTTTTAGCAGAATTTTGGGAGGAAACATTCAACTGCCGGGTCAATGGATCTTTAAATACTCATGTACATCATGAGGAGGCCAATTACAGAGAGGTTTGTAGTGGGAAAGAGAGTTTGGACAATATACACTCCACATTTACTGATGTATCTCAGCTGAGGGTGTCCTACAATGTATACAAAGCTGTGTATGTCATAGCACATGCCTTACACAATATGAGTACCTGCGTACCAGGAGAAGGTCCCTTTCAGAATGGGTCATGTGGGAGTTTAAGTTCCCTTCTACCATGGCAGGTGTGTGTGTGTGTGTGTGTGTGTGTGTGTGTGTGTGTGTGTGTGTGTGTGTGTGAATTAATGCATATACAGGGATCCCTCACTTTCCGTGGTTAATGGGGATCGAGACCCACCCCCTCAACCGCCGATTTCTGCAAAGTAGCATCAACCCCCCCCCCCCCACTGATGTATGCGTACATGTATATAATATCAATAAATACATATTCAAATCGGGCAGTGGTATATATTTCCCCCAGTGCATCTAACTGGGTTATCAAAGGCCGGCCATGTCTCCCACTGTCTATGGTGTGAGATGCATGTAAAAGAACCATTGCTGACTTTCGTAAAAAGAGTAGGCTGCAAAGCCGTCAGCGTGTTTCCGCCCTGCGATGGCCTGGCGAGCTGTCCAGGGTGTACTCTGCCCTCGCCCTGAGTTGGCTGGGATGGGCACCAGCCTCCCCGTGACCCTAATTAGGATGAAGCGGTTACAGAAAATGAACTGAACATATTCAATTCTATAAATGCTTATAATAATAATTAAACATTCCAAAATAATGTATAAGGTGTAAATAAAATATAAATTCACACACATACAGATGTGCCCACACACTCAGATGCGCACCTCACATAAAAATGTAAGTAGTTTTGTTGTTTGTTTGTTTTTTGTTTGTTTGGGGATTATTTGCATAATTTGCCTTGTTTTGTGGCATTTTCCTTAACCCCCCCCCCCCCCATTCTATTTTTCCTTAATTTACTTTTTTTTCTTTTTTTTTATCGATGAATATTTTTGAAAAACTCGTGATACACTGAAGCTGCAGAAACTGAAGCACGAAATAGCGAGGGATCACTGTATACCAATTTGTGAATACATTATAACTTGATTTAATGTTGAAGATACCATAACTTTAATTGTTTCGGAGTTGTTTGGGTAAATCTCATAAATAACAAATATAAATATAGAATGAGATTGACATTCTAATAAAACAACTTCCCAATTTTCTGTCAAAGCTATTAACGTACATGAAGAGAACAAACTTCACGATGCTGGGGGAATTTGTGCACTTTGATGACAATGCAGACCCTGTTGCCTCTTATGACCTGATCAATTGGCAGGTGGCAAGTGATGGCTTACTCCAGTTGGTAAAGGTGGGCTTCTATGATGCATCAATGAAGGAGGATAGTGACCTAGTCGTAAATGAGTCAAGGATTATGTGGCATACAGACAATAAGGTGTGTGCAATTCCACCTGTCACCAGATTATCTTTCATACGTTTACTTATTGTTCAGTTTCTATTCATTCTTTTAATTCTAATAGAACATGTGTTTTTATTTCATCTTAAAATAGCACAATGCAGTTTATTTAGTAGTGGATTTTATATTACACATGTTAATCTCACAATGTCAGAAAAATATTGTTGTTATTCATCCAAAATATTTTCTTGTTTCTGATTGGTGGAAAGCCATTAGCTGATTCATGATTGGTTTGTGGGGAAAACATCATTTTTTTGCATCACATCGCAGCTTAGATCTGCGAAAACTTTATTTTTGTTTCTCACTTATGCTTTTGAAATATAAATCTAAGGGTAAGTAGGAACATCCAAGATGGTGGCGCAAAGCTTCACCACCCAACGGTGCTGTCAGTAGGGTGTAGTCTGTCTATGGTGTTCCTATTCCCCTTCTAAAAGAGAAAGCTACCAAGAAAATGGCTGTCCGCTCTCAAGACTACAAGTGTGCTCCTTGCAAAGAGCCTAGCAATTTAAACTTTTTGGAGAAAACTGTCTAATTCTGACATACAGACAGAAAGACAGATAGATAGATAGATAGATAGATAGATAGATAGACCAGTGTTTCGCAACCTTTTTGAGCCAAGGCACACCTTTTACATTAGAAAAATCACGAGGCACACCACGGAACAAAAAATGATACTGCCCTCTAGCAGAACAGCACTGTTACTACACGTTAAGTGAAATCGGTTAATCTTCCTTGGCACACCTGATGATTTCTCACGGCACACTAATGTGCTGCGGAACAGGGGTTGGGAAACACTGAGATAGACAGACAGACAGACAGACAGACAGACAGACAGACAGACAGACAGACGGATGGATGGATAAAATACATTTGCACCATCAAATATTTTATTACCTATTAGTGCAGCTAACTGGGTTATCAAAGGCTGGCCATGTGTGTCACTGTCTGTGGTGTGAGGTTCAAGTCAAAGAATCATTGCCGACTTTTGACAAGAGCAGCTGCATAGCCATCAGCGTGTTTCAGCCCTGCGATGGCCTGGTGAGCTGTCTAGGGTGTACTCTGCCCTCGCCCCAAGTTGGCTGAGATGGGCATGAGCCTCCCCACGACCCTAATTATGATTTTGCACTTCAGAAAATGAATGGCATAATATTCACACCAGCTATGATGGACTTTTCTTATGAATTGAAAATATTTTTGAATTAATCATAAAGCAATTGTATTATTCAATTCTATTCTTTTTATGAGATAGATAATTGTATAGATGCCCAGGGCTCTAGTTTGTTTGTTCAAATGGGGTGCTGTGTGTGTGTGTGTGTGTGTGTAAAACTGTAAAGTCCATGTGTCCTCAATCGTATGTTACTATTAGGCACCAGTATCAGTCTGCAGTAAAAGTTGTGTACCAGGCTCCAGGAGAACCAGGCGACAGGGTGAACCCATATGCTGCTTTGACTGCATACTATGTGCTGAGGGAGAGATTAGCAATGAAATAGGTTTGAAACTAACTTCATTGTTGTAATTGCTCTGCTGTTTGTGATCATGACACTGTGATACAATTTTTGTTTGTTTGTTTGTTTTTTAATTATTATTTTCCTGGCAGACTCAAATGATTGTTTAAGATGTTCAAAGGAAACATGGCCAAATCAAGCCAGAGACAAATGTGTCCCAAAGAGCCTGGAGTATCTGTCCTTTGAAGAGCCCTTGGGAATGCTCCTCGTGGCTGGTTCAACGTTGGGTGCTTGTATGGCACTTGCAGTGCTTTGTGTGTTTATGATCCACAGAAATACCCCATTGGTTCGCGGCAACAACATGGAGCTCAGCTTTCTTCTACTGTTGTTTCTAGGTGTATGCTTTCTGATTAGCGTCACATTCATTGGCAAACCCACTGATTGGCTTTGCCAGATCAGGTTTACAGCCTTTGGAATTAGCTTGGCACTCTGTATCACTTGCATCTTGGCTAAGACTGTAGTGGTCCTCATGGCCTTCAGAGCCACCCTGCCTGGCAATAATATCATGAAATTGTTTGGTCCAGTACAACAGCGGTTGAGTGTTGTATTATGTTCTTTAATTCAAGTTCTTATATGTATCATATGGCTGGTAACTAAACCTCCCTCTGCCGCCTACACCACTCTGTTTTTGAGCCCTACGATAATCGTAGAGTGTAAAGTGGGATCCGAGGTAGGATTCTGGTGTGTACTGGGATACATTGGCCTTCTCGCATGCATGTGCTTTGTTATAGCGTTCATGGCCAGAAAACTTCCAGACAATTTCAATGAAGCAAAATTTATCACATTCAGTATGCTTATCTTTTTTGCAGTGTGGATAACATTCATCCCGGTTTATCTGAGCACAAATGGAAAGTACATGGTTGCAGTGCATGTTTTTGCTATTTTAGCTTCGGCCTTTGGACTGCTTCTGTGCATATTTGCTCCAAAGCTCTACGTTATTCTATTGAGACCTGAAAAAAATAGTAAAAAACATATGATGAAAAAATAGTGTAGGCTAATTCACCAATTCAATCGAACACACATACAAACACTCCCCGCTTTATGTTTATTCATTTTACTTATTTTTTGATTAAATGTGTTTTTTTTTCTTTTTTTTTTCTGGAGCTCCTACATTACATAAATGGAGAGGAATCAAGCAAATGCTACTAATGCAAAGCTTTTTAATTGGATTTTGTTGGTATATGTACATTAAAATGTTGTAAAAGCTTTATTAATTTAATTAATGCATTTCTATCTTTTTATTGCAGAAGCTTTTCTCACTGTGAAAATTGTAATAAAATATAACTTCAAGTCAAAAATAATGAGTAAAAATAATTATTTTTCATAAAATCACTTGTTCCACAATTATCGGCAGCCCTAACAATTCCTAGAAAATAAATGTAATTAAAGTATTTATGCCATTTATACAGTAATTTATGAAATTGATAAGAATATCTAGGAACATTTAATTAGTAATTCATCACTTCCAGTTTTCCTGGGGTATAAATATGACGTGACACAGAGGCCACTTCTTTTGCCTACTTTTCAATATGGAAAGGACAAAGAAACACACCATTCAAGTACAGCAGATGTGTGTCACCCTTCATAAGTCAGGCAGTGGCTACAAGAAAATCGTCCCTGGCCTGCACCTGCCCATATCTACCATCAGAAGAATCATTAAGAAGTTTAAAACAACCGGAACAGTGGTCAACAAACCTGGGTGAGGACACACGGTTATTTTGCCGCTATGCACAGTGAGGAGGATGGTAAGAGAAATAAAACGTTCTTCAAAGCTCACTTTTAAAGAATCGCAACAAATGGGAGCATCTTGGGATCACAAAGTCAGTGTCTTTGGCCAGATGAGACCAAGATAGAGCGTTTTGGCCACAAACACTAAGTGGTTCTGGCGGAACATAAAAGATGAGAATCCAGAAAAGCACCGCATGTCCACTGAGAAATATAGGGGAGAATCAGCGATGCCGTGGCCCTGTGTCTCTTCCAGAGGCCTTGAAGTCTTGTTAGGGTCAAGGACATTATGAACGCTTTGAAATACAAGGACATTTTAAATCAAAGTCTGCTGACCTCTAACTGAAAGCTGGAGATGGGCCGTCACTGGGCAGATCAACAGAGAAATGGATCAACGGACACACAATCAAGCTCCTCCTATGGCCATCTCAGTCCCCAGACCTCAACACCATTGAGAATCTGTAGATAGAGCTGAAGAGAAAAGTGCATTATGTTTACTAGTATATAAATAGAAAGTAAGAGAGGGTTTGGGGCGAAGGATGGGTGCATGATAAATTTATTCCTGGGTCATTCCATGCCAGGTAATCTCGGGTATCCCAGTTCATGTCATGGCTTTTCTTAAAAAAAAAATAAATAAATCACATAATTTACTGTATATAAAAGATACAATAATTTTAAGGATCTTGGATCTGTAATCCAAGTAGTTTTTTAAAAATTCAAATTTTACATATTTTTTCCTAAAACATAAAAATCTGTTAAAGAAAGCCTTTTTTCCTGCCTAAATATATTTCTGTATATTAATTCACAACAAGGTTCTTTGTGAACATAATAATAATAATAATAATAATAATAATAATAATAATAATAATAATAATAATAATAATAATAATAATAATAATAATAATAATAATCCTCCAGTAAAAAGGACTTTTGAAATCATTTTAATTCTTAAACATGCCCATAAAGATTGCCAGACAATTTTGTGTAATTTTAATGCTGGTATGATTGCGGGCTGACCACTGGCAGGCCAAATGGCTGACCATCAAATCAGGCCCCATTTCATCACAGTGTAAAGGCAGCTGAGAACATTGTATTATTATTATTATTATTATTATTATTACTATTATTATTATTATTATTATTATTATTATTATTATTATTATTATTATTATTATTTCAGTTATATATGGAAGACAATTTAAAAAAAAACACATCAAATTTTTATATTTTTCGTCTTCTTTATTTTTTATTTTATCATTTTTTTTCAATGAATTATATTGCATGCATCCATTTCACGGTTTAACTGTCTCGAGATTGAGCACTGATGCAGTGGGCCACCAGAGCCCATCAGAATCTGCAAGAAATTGTTTAAGAAGACATGAATCAGATCTTGACAGACCAGGAACACCAGAGTACAAAGAGTAAATATGTACATCATACAATAGAGAAATAGAGAGCGAGCGAGAGAGAGAGAGAGAGAGAGAGAGAGAGAGAGAGAGAGAGAGAGAGAGAGAGAGAGAGAGAGAGAGAGAGAGAGAGAGAGTCAAGCTGGATCTTAAGGCTGGACGGTTCCAATTTAGTCTGAGTGACCTGTAGATACAGTCATAGGTGAAGTAAAGAATGAGGAGGACATTTAGTGGCTCTGAAGGTAGTTGATGTGAGACGGATGATGGAATATTAACCACTTACACCATATAAACATGATGAGATGATATAATAGAATCACATAGTGTTCATTACTCAGATGTAAGTATCGGATATTTTTATTCTCTTTGATATTTTTTTTAGATGTGAAGTGTATGTTCTGAATGTCCCAAAGTCTGATAAAAATCACTTGTAAAATAACTCTAATGTTGACTGCCATGAAAAGTGAAGTTGACGGCAGTGAAATGAAATAAATGTTAACGTTCTGTAAACAGAATATTGATGTACGGTATTTATTTCCATTCGGTTGTGTAAATGTAATGCAGGCACATGTTCCCTACCTGCATTTTTATTATTCATTCATGGACTCGTGCCCATCTCAGCCAACTCTGGGCAAGGCCAGACTACACCCTGTACGGCTCGCCGGGCCATCGCAGGCATTTTTAATCAGTGACATAAATTAAAATTTTACAATTTTTAATTTTTTCCCATGACATGTTTCCTTGTGTTTCTCTCTGGCTTGATTAAAATAATGTAACATTTTGGTACAAAAATGCATAAAAGTAAACCAAAGGCTGACGACAAAATTGCAAATATTTCTACAGCGACGGTGAATTTTCCAGGAGAGCTGACATAAGCTGGAATAAAAGTGATCCACACGGCACAGAATATAATCAAACTGAATGTGATGAATTTAGCTTCATTAAAATTATCAGGCAACTTTCTGGCAAAAAACGCAAGGACCAAACAAACAACTGCAAGAAGACCAATATATCCGAGAACAGCATAAAACGCAGCATCTGATCCTGTGTTACACTCTAAAATTATCTTTTTACTGCCATGATCAAAGACTTTATCTGGAAATGGCGGTGAAACAATTAACCAAATTATACAGATTACAATTTGAACGACGGTGCATGAAAACACGATGGCCCTTTGTTGCGGTGGCCCAAAACTTCCTGCAACATTATTACCCGGAAGTGTCGCGCTGAAGGCCAAAACCACAACTATGGTTTTCCCTAAGATACAGGAAATGCAGAGAGCAAACGTGATACCGAACGCTATATGACGCAGCATGCACGACCAAATCGTGGGTTTGCCGATGAACGTGAGCGGACAGAGGAAGCAGAGTATAAGTGAAAGAAGCAGCAGTATACTCAGCTCAGGATTATTCGCTTTTACTATTGGTGTGTTTCTAAAATAAATAAAAACCACTGCAGCAGAAAATGCCAGACAGACACCAGATATCGACAGGATTATCAGAATAAGCCCCATCGTTTCCGTGTATGAAAGAAACTCGGTCCTGTTCATGACACAGCTGTCTTTTCTTTCATTAGACCAGAAGTCTTCAGGGCAGGCTGTGCAATCTGCTGCTCCTAAAACAAGAAAAAACAAGAAAAAAAAAAACTGTTTTGAAATCCTTGATTACTTAAAATGCATAATTTATGCAAAGTTAAATTTGATATTACTTCACCTGTTGTGTTTGATATCGAGCCATCGGCACAGGGGATACAGTCAAAACAGCACGGCGGTCGTCCTTTGATTTGTGCTTTCCTTGTACCCGATGGACAGATGTCTGAGCAAGCAGCTTTAGGAGTCTGAGATCAGAGGGGAGAGTAGAATTACTGGATGATTCATGGAATTAATAAATATGTAATTTTATTATTAGTGTGTGGCAGGTGGCATAAAGGTTAGGGTACTGGGCTCATGATCGGGAGGTTGTGAGTTCAAATCCCAGTTAGACTCCCACTATGCTAAGACCCCTGGCCGAGGTCTCAACCACAAGTGTGCCTCTGTTCACCCAGCAGTATAAATGGGTACCAGTAAAATATACTGGGAAGGTAATCTGCGATGGACGAGCGTCCCATCCAGGAGGAGTTGAACTCCGAGTCACTTCACGCTATGGAAACCGGGGATAAGCACCGGCCTGATGAGCCACTAGGCTTGGGTTTTAAAACCCAACAAATTTACCTTACCTTCTTTTAATAATAATAATAATAATAATAATAATAATAATAATAATAATAATAATAATAATAATAATAATAATAATAATTTTACACTACCAAATTTCCTGTTGTCCAGACAATCTTGTCTTCATTAATTATAAGTTCATAGTTTCCATCTGCAAAGGTGCTGAAATGTCCGACTGTAACATGCCTCACTTGGCCTTCTATCAGCTGCCAGTTTATTAGTTCATATGAGGCAGGAGGATCTCCATTCTTGTCAAAAAACACTGTTTCTCCAAATTTGTCCACAAAATATACCTTTTTTAATTGTTCGATGACCTTCAGGACAGAGAGTTCAATGTACAGTAGTTAGTCAGGAGCTTAACTTGAAGATCATGTAAAATTTATGTGAATTAAAAATTGTCAGCTCACTTGTTTTGGTGTTATCTGTAATGCAGAAAGACATGGTTCTGATACATTCTTCTCCGGATTTTCACAAAACATGACCTTGTGTAATGCATGTGCAATGGCATAGACAGCTTGATAAACATTGTATGCCACTCTAAGTTGCGAGACATCAAAGAATTTGTTAGTGTAATCCACTGTTTCTGCTCCTGAACACAGTTTTTTTCTGGTGATCAAATCATTTACTGAAGACGGAGGCCTGCAGCCCACAACTGTCTCCCAGAAATCACTGATAAAACCAGACTTGGAATCCTTATAAGGACTGATATCTTTAAGAGCTGCTGCCAGTTTCGGTATAGCCATCTTTCGGACCACGAATCCTACAGTACCGCCAAAAGACTTGAACATTTCTGGAGTGGATGGTCGGTCTGCGGTCACCCAGGCTTCGCTCGCGAGCCACTGTATTCCTGTGATGTTTTGTTTTACCACTTCTTTCATTAAAGGATGAAGATCTCCCTCGGCCACAAATGCAAGAATAACTTTGACAGTTGATTGTTTTACCAGATCAACAATTTCAAAGATTTTACTTTTCAGATATGTCCGCAGAATGGTGCCGACGAATGAAATGCAGACCCCGAGTGTGT
>CM045739.1:21135000-21152500 GCA_024760905.1 Plotosus lineatus
GTACCCACCTCAACCGACTCTCAGCAAGTGAGTTATACACCATGCAGTCATTCAAACTCACTGTCACACCTTGGGGAGATCTGGAACAACCACTATGTATGTAAGCCTACTGTGCATGTTTTTGGACTGTTGAAGGAAACTAGAGTACCCTGAGGTAACCCATGCAAGCACGGCGCGAACATTCGAGCTCCACAAAAATCACCCGAGCTGGGGAATCAAACCCAGGACCTTCTTGCTGTGTGGTGGATGTTCTGACCACTGTGCCACCGCACTACCTCCAAAGACATGCACATCAGGCTAATTAGCTGTTTCAAATTGTCCCAGTTATGAATGTGTTTGGTTGAGTGCATGGGTGTGTTGGCCCTGTAATGGACTAGTGCACTTTTAGGGTATACCACATTTTTGTCTATAGTTGGTTGAGATAGACTCCATTTACATAATACATAAAACACCCTAATTAGGATTATACAGTATAGAAAATGAATGAGTGTATAAGTTTCTGCTTAAAAAATAAAGAATTAAAAATAAATCAAATAAAATAAAACACCGAGATCATGCTGCCACCTTCATGCTTTAGTTTAGGGAAAGTGATCTTTGGATGATAAGTTTTCTGCCAAACATATCATTTGATAAGCCCAAGCATAGTCCTGGGTTTTATTCCCAGCAGGCTTGCATGGGCTTTCTCCAGTGGCTACTCCGGTTTCATGCCAAAAACATTCACGCCAAGTGAATTGCCATTACAAATTATTCAGTGATAGAATAGTGAGCTGGCCCAGTCGTCGTCTAGTGGATAGGGCGCAGTATCGCTGATCCTAAGGTTAGGGGTTCGAGTCCCCACAAGGTTGCCACTGTCCCCCCAGTGCAGCTAACTGGGTTATCAAAGGCGGGCCATGTCTCTCACTGTCTGTGGTGTGAGGCATGTAAAAGAACCATTGCTGACTTTCGTAATGAGTAGCTGCAAAGCCGTCAGCGTGTTTCTGTAACTTGCTAAAAGGTTGTGACAGGAAGGGCATTCGACGTAAAAACCTCTGCCAAATCAAATGTGCCAATCAGATGATTCGCTGTGGCGACTCTTGAGAACGGGAAAAAGCCGAAAAGAAAAGAAAAAAGAAGGAGAATAGTGAGCTGGCCCGGGTGTGTGCACCCTGCCTTTGCCTGGACTTGGCTGACATTGGCTTCAGCTGTCTTGGTATCCTAGTATGAATAAATGCAAATGAAACTGTATGTAATATATAATAATAATTATTCTTAAAAAAAAAAAAATAAATATTATGACAGCATAGCTAAGATGAGCATCTTTCCAAACAATAAATAACTTAAAGTGAAAAAAAAAAGATGTAAAAAAGAAAATTGGATGTGAAATATTAATATTTGTGTTGCTTACTGGGCTCATGTTTTACTGCAGAGGAATGGAATTATCACACTGCTCATGAAAAGCAGCTGTAAGATATTTTCAATAATAATTAAAAAAAAGAAAAAGAAAAAAAAATATTGTTTTAAAACTCATTAAAACTGGTTAAATTACAGACTGTGTGCTCAGATATGAATAATGTATGATAGCAACTGTCCAATATTATTTAGTAAATATAAACCTTTTACTCCAAAAATGACCAACATAATTTATAATGCCATGAGTTTGGATTTAAGTGGTAACAAAACAGAGATTGTGTATTGGATGTTTTCATTCATCATCATCATAATAATAATAATAATAATAATAATAATAATAATAATAATAATAATAATAATAATAATAACATAAAACAAAATAAACAGTCTTTTTACAAGTTTTTAAAAAATGTTTTATGTGTTTATTTTTAATGGAGGAAAAATAATAATTAATTATAAGCCAAATTACACTAATTTGTCCAGGTGTATAATAAAAACAAAAACACTGTGCCTACATCATATTATTTCCTGAAAATGTAAACCTGACAGCCATGAACATGACTTTAGTTTTCCCGAGAACACACGAACCACTTAGGACAAAGGAGACCTCAAACACCATGTGCTGGACTTTACAAGAACATCCAAACTGTTGTCCGGTCACAGCTGGCACCCTGAAAGAGCACCATGAGACTGTGACAAGCATGAGTGCACTCAGTTTGGTGTGATTGGCTCTTAAGCGGGAGGAGTATCTATGCTGATATTTACTAAAAATAACAGATGCTGCGCTACAAAGAAGAGAAAATGACACAGAGGCCAGTCGCAATCCCATAATTCCATTGCGGCCGATGGTTAAAACTGCAGCACATCTATAGCACTTCAGCATGCAGCAAACATCTTCTGTGGCAAGAAATAATAATAAAGAAAAAAAGAAATAAAAAAGAAAGTATCACATATTAGTATCACATATCTAATTATTAAAAAAAATAGTTTTAAGTTTATCTAAATAAATAACCTTTATAGTTTTTATAAACTTGTAGATTCCTTAAACAGCTTTCATATATTTGGGTTTCATCCATTTGCTTCACTGGTAGCCACAAAACCTTTTGTGTACACAAAGAAAAGCAAGGGCGTAGTGTTATACATTAAAATATAAAATACTATATATATATATATATATATATATATATATATATATATATATATATATATATATATATATATATATATATATACACACACACATGTAAGATGTTTTGGAGACAAAGTCAGAGAGTCTACATTCAGATGGTTTAGACATGTACAGAGGAGGGATAGTGAATATTTTGGTAGTAAGAGGCTGAGGTTCGAACTACCAGGCAGAAGGCCTAGAGGAAGACCAAAGAGGAGATTTATGAATGTGGTGAAGGAGGACATGAAGGTAGTTGGTGTAAGAGAATAAGATGCAGAGGATAGGGTGAGATGGGGTGAGACGGGGTGAGATGGGGCAGATGATTTGCTGTGGCGACCCCTGAAGGGAACAGCTGAAAGGAAAATAAGAAGAAGATAGCTTGTATTTTATTAAATGTTAGACAGTTTTCATAAGACACTGTTGAATGAAATTGATCAGAATATATTTTATAGGTTTTATTTTATCTCCGGCGTTTGGTAAAATTGACCCAATTAATAATGAGAAACTATTACCCTGCAACATCACCAGGATCAAACTGAGTATATTATGTAATGTATGAATTCTGTTAACTTTACCTTGGATTTGAGAAAGTCAAGAAAAACCCTGCAGACGTGAGTACAGCCCTTTCTAGTGCTATTTACCGCATGGTTGATGCCGTCATACACAATGGACATGCATATCATTGTGCAGCCATAAAGCAGAGCAGAACATACGTCGGTCGACAGGCTTTCAAGGAACATGCTCTTCCATGAAACACCTTTTCTCCGCCAGGTTTCTTTTGTACCTGCCAGCTTCAAACTCATTAAAAACCCAGTTAGGTATGAAATCCCAGATGTTGTGAATCCAGTCACTCTGCTCAGCAACGAATGTCCGGTTAAGTGGCACAGATGGATTGTAATTTCTATGCAATTCTGTCCTGTATAAAAAAGGCCGGTGCTGAACAGCTTGTTGCGCTTTATCAGCCATGCTGTGATCTGCAAGCTTTGGCTTCTCTTTGCACTTATAAAAGTTGGACAGTCTTGAAAATAGCTTACGAAGACACATCCAGAAAGAGAGAAACCCTGTGGAAAAGGGGGAAAATATTAAAAAAACAAACAAACAAACAAATAAACAAACAAACAAAAAAAAAACATGTATGTCCAAATTGTATATATAGAAGCCAGTTGGATGGAATCACTTTAGAGAAGTTACTGTTCATACCATGTGCAGACACATTTTTGGGAATTTTATATGAACTGATGTGATCTGGACACTCAAAGCCTGACATTTTGGGGAAGAAAATATACAAGTACAAAGCTTGTGGTGTTCTGTAAACACATGGTATATGAATAGTATATTCAACTTCAGCACATCCACACAGAACACCATATTAGCTCCAACTATGGAACACCTGAAGTACAAAAAAAAACAACACATTACAACCACTGGACATCATTTCTCTATTAATAACATGAAAAATATCACAAAATATATGAAATTATACTCACCACAGATTTCTATCTCTGTGTTCATTTTTACAGAAGCCAGAGCCTTTGTTGATGAAATGAGTTTTGTCTACTAAAAGCCTCTCATGTGGATGTTCATGGAAAAACGCTGAGGCTCCCACGACAAGAGCAAGCAGAACTACAACAACCCCGCTCATGTCAGTCTCAGATCATGTGAAGTTCCAAAGCATAAGAGTGTCCTGGTTTTATTGCTGCTGTGGCCCACATGGAAAGAGCAGGTGACTTGGAATTTGATGAGGTCAATTCTCAAAGGTAAAATTTACTCCCACCCAAGACCATGAGGAACCTTGTATTGTTGTTTTTGTTCTTTGATCAACCAAGAAAGCTGTCCTGGAGACAATGGATATTCTGCTTAAACCTAAATGGGGTCATACGGAAACTGGCTCCATGTCAGCCAACTCTATGCAACACCCCGGACAGCTTGCCAGAGCATCGCAGGGCAAAAAAACGCTGACCTCTATGCAGCTACTCTTTATGAAAGTCAACAATGGTTGTGTTGCATGTACTTTTCACTACAGCCAGTGAGAGACATGGCCGGCCTTTGATAACCCAGTGGACAGCAGTGACAACCAGTGATAGTGGGGCTTGAGCCCCCGTCCTTAGAGATCAGTAGTCCAGCATCCTACCACCAGGCCACCACTCCCTCTATTATTCCTATTATTGGAGTAACGGTGTACAGTGTCACTTGTGGTTGAGAATGATATTGAATCTTTATTGCTATCTAACTAACTAAAATTGTAACAGACAGTGAAGTGGTGACTAGGTGACTGACTTTCATAACGAGGAGCTGCCTACTCGCCAGTATGTTTCTGCCCTGCAATGGCCTGGTGAGCCGTCAAGGGTTGTACTGTGCTTTTGTCCAGAGTCGACTGAGATGAGTGCCAGCCTCCCCACAACCATAATTAGAATTAAGTGGTTTGGAAAATAAATAAATGAGAATTGCATCCCAGTAAAATAAGCAAAGGGCAGACATGTTACCATCATGCTGTGCTGATTTGGTGTATTAAGTCCTAAGAGGCTAACAGTAGCTCTAGTGATCTACGATTATACTTTGCACACAATAAAATAATATTTTCAAAAGTGAAGTGTGTGTGTGTGTGTGTGTACCTATATCAGTGCTTCTCAAATAGTGGGGCGCGCCCCCCTGGGGGGGCGCGATGGGATGCTGAGGGGGGCGCGTGTGACCCAGGAGAACATGCTTTTTTTCCGCCGTACTACAAGAAAGTGTAATTGCACATCCACTCCAGTAGTTGGCAGTGGCGCCCACATTGCCCATTGTGCGCAGCAAGTACAGGTCCCAGGTAAACATTGAGCAGGAGCTGAGAGTTGCAGTGTCATGCTTCAAACCTCGCTTTGAGAAGCTGTGCGCTGCAAAACGTGCTCATTGTAGCCATTAATCTTGGCTTCCTCATTTTGAGAAAAAATCAGCACAAATTGTTCTATTTGTTCTTGTTTTGTAGGTTAAAGTGTTTATATATTGTGCTCCTGAGTTAATGTTTCTGAAGTCAATTTGAATTAATTATTTATTGATTTTATTTTCAGCAGCAAATGGTGTGGTAAGTTTGTCAAAAATGTAACAAGGATATTATTATTTTTAAATTTAAGGCAAATTGATGCACTTTCTTTTACAGACTAATAAAAATGTTAAAAAGTTATTCTTGTAAGTTGAACTATATCTCTTTCTTTTTGTTTTATTTATGTTAACAAGGATACGATATAATGAAGAGATATACCTGTAACTATATCATAGAAAAAGTTATAATTTATAGTTCTTGGAAAGTGGGTGGTGGGGGGGCGCGAATTGTTTTCTTCTTGCTAGGGGGGGCGTAACAGAAAATAATTGAGAAGCACTGACCTATATATATATATATATATATATATATATATATACACAAAATAGGCCCTTGACTATTCGTGGTTTTGCACTCACGGTTTGCATATTCGTAAACTGCCGAGCAACTGTCATGTCATTCAATTTCAGCCAATGGCTGTCCTCCTTCCTGCTGATTGGTTGAGATGATGTAACGCCCCTTTTGCCTCATTCACCACAAGTTGTCAATGAACCTTTTTTTAGTGTGTTTTAATTAAGCTCTATGATGCCACTCAAACGCTGTGCGTCTTTTCAGGCTAAGCAATAGAAAACGTTGGATGTCTCTTCTGAAGAAATAAGACTTTCTCCTGAAGAAACGACCATTTCCTCTGAAGTGCCTGAAGAGGAATAATCATCTGAACTATTAAAGTCGTTTTCAATTATTATTCCAGTACAGTGTCTGTCTGTCTTCCTTTCGGCTTTTTCCCTTTTACTTAGGAGTCGCCACAGCGAATCATCTGATTCGCACGTTTGATTTGGCAGAGGTTTTTACGCCGGATGCCCTTCCTGTCACAACCCTTTTTAACAAGGGACAGAAACACGCTGACGACTTTGCAGCTACTCTTTACGAAAGTCAGCAATGGTTCTTTTACTTTCCTCTCACCATAGACAGTGAGAGACATGGCCCGCCTTTGATAACCCAGTTAGCCGCACTGGGGGTATTATTCCAGTACAGTATCTAAGTTAATGTATAGAATGTTTGTGTGTGAGATTTTATGTTCTGTAGCATGTTTAACAAACAATACCAAAAGGATAAACTTGCTTCATGTATTTTATATTGAATGTGACATCTCCAAGATGGTGCTGCCTAGAGGGCGACATCGCGGGGTTGTCAGAGTCAAATTATTTCTTTGTTCATTTTAATTTGTTTGGTATGTTGTTGTTTGTTTTTTGCACTATGCTATATGACTGAGTGACCCGACTACAGCTATGAGATCAGACATTTAGAACTGAGCATGCTCAACTCCTATCCTGAGCTTATATGCTATGGTAGCTCAGTGCTAGCCACACCTTGGCTAACAATAAGCCCAGGTGGAGTTCTCAGAGTCATGTTGTTTCTTTGTTTGTTTTAATTTGTTTTATTTTTTTGTTCATGTATTGCACTATGCTTGTCTACGACCGGTCGACCCTAGTACAGCTATGAGAGCGGACGTCTAGAACTGAGCACGCTCAACTTCTGTCCTGAGTTAATATGCTATGGTAGCTTAATGCTAGCTGCACCCTGGCTAACAATAAGCCCAGGCAGAGACGTGGCAGGTGGGAAGGGGCTGAACGCCGACTCTGCCGCTTGGTTAGCCATGAAAGGTTAGCACTTTTGGTTATACTGCTTGCAAATGTTCAGTCTCTGCAAAACAAGATGGACCAACTTCATGCTCGGATTGACATGCAGAGGAATCTACAGGTCTACTCCATGCTGTTTCTGTGAAAGATGGCTCGAGGAGAGTACACCCGAGAAGACAATTACACCGGCCGGCTACACGGCCTTCAGGGAGGACGATCGAGATCAGTGATCCAGAGCCCTTTACCATTAGGCCAGCACTGCCCCTACAAATATATATATATATATATATATATATATATATATATATATATATGTGTGTGTGTGTGTGTGTGTGTGTGTATATGTGAAAAGTGAGGGATCCCTGTATATTATATATATAAAATCAAAAAATAAGTAAAATGAATAAACATAAAGCGGGGAGTGTTTGTATGCGTGTTCGATTGAATTGGTGAATTGGTCTAGTGGATAGGGTGCAGAATCGCTGATCCAAAGGTTGGGGGTTCGAGTCCCCACAGGGTTGTTACTGTTCCCCCAGTGCAGCTAACTGGGTTATCAAAGGCGGGCCATGTCTGTCACTGTCTATGGTGTGAGACATGTAAAAGAACCATTGCTGACTTTCGTAAAGAGTAGCTGCAAAGCCATCAGTGTGTTTCTGTCCCTTGCTAAAGGGTTGTGACAGGAAGGGCATCCGACGTAAAAACCTCTGCCAAATCAAATGTGCGAATCAGATTATTCGCTGTGGCGACTCCCGAGAAAGGGAAAAAGCCAAAAGGAAAAGAAGAATATATATATATATATACAATTGACCAATTAAATATTATGGGCCCAACGGTGATGATAGTGGACATTATAACACACACACACACACATATATATATATATGTGTGTGTGTGTGTGTTATAATGTCCACTATCATCACCGTTGGGCCCATAATATTTAATTGGTCAATTGTATAAAGATGATAATCATAAGTCATTCTTGATAAAAACGTCCAGCAAATGCTTGAGATCTTCAAACTCTATTAATCCAAAAGACCCTGAGCTGACAGGATAAGTATTTGCGAACAAAACAGGACATCAGCCTCAGCTAAGGCCGAGTGTAACAAGATTATTAAAAATAAGATTTTAGTCATAGATCAGAAAGCAGGCTGTTGAATGCATGTGCTGAATGATAACAAGAATGATGTTGAACCGCATCCCATGTGCTCCTGTGCCTCTCGTTCAGAACCACACAAACTTACACCAAGGGGAAAATCAGAATGGCGAATTAGCCTAAAGAGCAGGAACATGACATATCTGGTGTATAGCTCAAGAAAAGCACACGGCAAGCACAGGGACAACTCCACACAAAAACATCGTTGCCAAGCTTGAGACTCATAACCCAGAACATTCTTCCCATGAAACAAATTTGCAAACCACAAGGCTAAGGATACCGAACTCAACTGACGTGACTAATTTTGATGATTATTTTAAAATATTTTTTGGATGTCATCCATTCATTTTCTGAACCGCTTAATCCTAATTAGGGTTGCAGGGAGGCTGGCGTGCATCTCACCTGACTCTGGGCGAGGGCGGGGACAGCTTGCCAAGCTTGCCAAACAATCGCAAGGCTAATACTCGCACAATCATTCATACTCATACTCACACCTATGGGTGATTTGGAACAGCAAAATAACCTACCGTGCATGGTTTTGGACTGTGGGAGGAAACCGGAGTACCCGGAGGAAACCCACAGAGACATGGGGACAACATACAAACTCCACACAGAAACACCCATGCTGATAATCGAACCTAGGGACTTCTTGCTGTGAGGTGGATGTGCTAACCACTACACCGCCGTGCTGCCCAATACTACTACTACTAATATAATAATAATAATAATAATAATAATACTTTGATATATTCATTTGTAATGTTTAATTTAATTATTAATTAATTTTTGAAACCACTCAATTATAATTAGGGTTGCAAAGAGGCTGCTGCCCATATCATTCGACTCTGGATGAGGAAAGACTACACCCAGGACATATTTCCAAGCCATTGCAGGGCAGAGACACGCTGACTGCTATGCAGATACTCTCGGTTCTTTTACAGGAACGTCACACCACAATGAGACACATGACCTTATGACCCAGTTAACTGCACTGGGGGGGGGGCAATGACAACCATCGGTGGTGGTGGTGGGGTGGGGTGGGAGGGGTGAACCCCCAACCTTAGGATCGGGAATCCGGCACCCTTACCATGGGCCACCACTGCCCTTAGTTATTTAATTATATGGGACAAAGAAACATATTGATTTTGTTTCTTTCCAATCTGGCTTTTATGACACTGTTTCTAATGAAACCCCAGAATAATAAGCTCATACAGAATAACTGTGTCATTGGCTGATGATTTGGGTTAGCCCTTCAGTGGGCTAAATAAATAATCCTATTTGCAATATTATTTCACCCATATTTTATATATATATAATTTAATTACATTAATAATTGTAAGTGAAATAGAGAGAGAGAGAGAGAGAGAGAGAGAGAGAGAGAGTGTGTGTGTGTGTGTGTGTGTGTGTGTGTGTAATTGGTCCTGATGGGAATGGTATGCAGTCATAACAGCAGGGAGGCTATTATTTATTTTTTTTTTTTGAAAAAAGCTTATTTGCACCTGAGGGGCTGACTCTCTCAGCACGATTTGCACCTGATGCACATGAGTGGAAACTCTTGCTCGTATGTGGACGATAACCTGTAATCCGACATGTTTTGACATGTTTGTGGTGTTGATTTGTGAAATGTCAAGTGACTGAAGTAAACGACGTGTGAGGTCTGTTTCCCAAAAGACATTCACTTTATTATGTATCAGATGTTTATTAATGTTTGCATGAGTTACATACACCACTCAGCCTCAGTTCTTTTAATATACCAAATAATCTCAAAAAATCTGGAATTTTCAATAATTGAAAGTTGATTTACAGAGGTACAAATACAACGTACAAATAGTGTGTGTGTGTGCGTGTGTGTGTGTGTGTGTGTGCGTGTGTGTGTGTGTGTGTGTGTGTGTGTGTGTGTGTGTGTGTGTGCGTGTGTGTGTGTGTGTGATAAGTAATTAGGAAATGTATTACAAAATGTTAATATAAAACTCAAATATCACTGTAAAGGTTTATTTAATAGAGATAATACATATCATTACAACTTCACAGAAAGTAAACCAGGATCTAAATATTTTAGCAGCTAAGTTACTTAACAGTTGCTTTACCAATCAGCTGCTTTTTATTGTTTCTATCTGGTTTCAGGATGATTATATAACACTTTGGGAGAAATATACAGAATAATAAAGCAAAGCTCGAAGCTAAAATCGCAAATATCTCGACAGCTACAGTGAATTTTCCAGGAGAGCTGACATACGCAGGAATGAAGGTGATCCAAACTGCACAGAATATGAAAATGCTAAATGTGATCAATTTGGCCTCGTTGAAATTATCAGGCAGCTTCCGGGCCAGAAAAGCCAAAATAAAACACAAACCAGCCAGGAGTCCAATATAACCCAGCACAGCCCAGAATCCCACAGCAGAACCTAAACTACATTCTAATATAATCTTCTCCTGGTAGTAATTCATATTTCTGTAGGGAAAGGGAGGAGCAATGATCAACCAAACGACACAAATAATGACCTGAACAAGAGTGAAGGCGAAAACACTGAGTCTCTGCTGTAGAGGCCCGAACCATTTCATGACATCACTACCTGGAAGTGTCGCCCTGAACGCCATTAACACTACTACGGTTTTCCCCAGTACGCACGAGATACACAGGACGAATGTGATCCCGAACGCTGTGTGGCGCAACATACAGGACCAATCAGAGGGTCGACCGATGAATGTAATTGAACAGAGGAAGCACAGAGTGAGAGAGAAAAGCAACAGGAAGCTCAGCTCAGAATTATTTGCTCGAACGATTGGTGTGTTCCTGTGTTTAAAGAAAATGGCAGCAATACAGATGGTGGAAGAAGCTCCGAACAAAGCAAATGATACGAGAACGATTCCCATTATTTCATCAAATGACAGGAATTCCACCTGCTTTAACACACAGGTATCTTTCTTCTCATTGGACCACAGTTCTGGAGCGCACTTGATGCAAACTACAGAGTCTAAAGAAATAGAAAATAATGTTCAGCATTCTATTGTGTTTATAGACCTGCCTCAAATAAGTAATTTTTATGAATTAATTACACATTCTTCATTATACCTGTCACATTACTGACTTCTCCCTCTGCGCACGGTATGCAGTCATAGCAGCAGATCGGTTTTCCTTTCTGTATGGCTTTCCTGGTACCGGATACACAACTCTGACTGCACACAGAAACCGGTGCCTGCAAACCACATTTTCTATTTTTATTTATTTATTTATTTTTTAAATCATATACATTTTTTTGTATATAATTTGCTGATGTCATTGTTGTACTGTACCTGTGGTTTACTGTGGGCCCAGTTTATACTGATATTATTAACTGACAGCTGAAGGTGTGTTTGTAAAGAAGCGTCATAGAAGCCCACTTTAACAAACACTGTTTTACCGTCTTCATCCTGGCGCCAATTCAACAAGTCATACCTTGCTGCTGGGTCTCCGTTCTCATCGAAGAATACGTCCTCTCCCATAGTCGTGGTAAAGTGGAGTTTCTTCAACTCATCAACAACCTAAATAACAACTTTTTCAGTGATTTTTTAAAATTTAATTAATTTATTTGTTTGGACTTCTATATCTTCGTACTTACATGCCATGGCTGTTGGTTATTTGTTAGGTTAATGCATGCATCAGAACCCCCTTGGCCACTGGAACAACCATAACTCTTATGTAGGGCATAAGCCACAGCATACACCGCCTTGTATACATTGTTTGCGATTTGTAGTTCTGAAACATCTGTGTATTGGTTCTGCACGTCACTCAGTTTCTCATTTCCTTTGCATATTTCACCAAACTCAGCATTTTCTCTTGTAAATAACTTACATTCAAATATCGTCTCCCACAGCTTTACGTAAAGATCAGAGTCTGAAGATGGATTAAGCTTGGTCAGAAATTCCCTGAGACCATTGATTCTCGCTTTGGGGACAGCAAAGCCCAGGGATCCTTTCAAAATAGGCTGCCATTCAGCAATCGCAATGTTCATGTCAGAGATCCAAGACTCACTTCCAATCCACTGAAACCCGGTGATGTTCTGCAAGACCATTTCCTTTAAAAGAACCTCCATATCTAAGTACGAGATGAAAGCTACAATAACTTTGGAGGTTGCAGTCCGAATGATCTCAACTATTTTCAGAATCTTTTCTCTGGTGTCTGTCCTAAAAAATGCCTCTGAAAATTCAACACAAACTCCCTCTTCTTTGGCTGCACCAATAAAGGTGTTCATACCGCTGTTCCCATAGTCGTTATCACTACATATGGCACCGACCCACGTCCAACCAAAATGCCTGACCAACTTAGCCAAAGCTCGACTCTGGTAGTAATCACTGGGCACAGTTCTGAAGAAAGATGGGTGTTTCATTTTGTTACTCAGGCATGCACAAGTTGCAAAGTGACTGATCTGTTGAACATACAAATGAAAAAAAAATATATATATAGTAAATATTAACATCTCTTATTTAGTTTCTTATTATTGTTTTTATTATTGTTTGGTAATAATAATAATAATAATAATAATAATAATAATAATAATAATAATAATAATAATAATAATTCATTTTCTGAACTGGTTAATGCTAATTATGGTCGTGGGGAGGCTGGTACCCATCTCAGCCAACTCTGTTCTATAATCTGTAAAACCCTGGATACTTCACCAAGCCATCACGAGGCAGAAACACACTGACAGCTATGCAACTCCTCTTTACGAAAGTCAGCATTGGTTCTTTTACACGAGCCTCCATCCACAGACAGTGAGAGGCTTTGATAGCCTAGTTAGAGCTGCACTGGGGGGGGCAGTGACAACCGGTGATGCTGGGGCCTGAACCCCTGACCTTAGGATCAGTAATCCAGCGTCTTAACATTGGAACACTGCTTATTATTATTATTATTATTATTATTATTATTATTATTATTATTATTATTATATCCTATTTTCTTGGACAGCAAGCTATAGACATAGTAAATACAGTCATTTTAGTATTACCTAATTTACTGATGATGAGATGATGCTATATACTGTACATATTTTCACAGTTGTTTATTGTTCAATAGATAGATACATAGATAGATAGATAGATAGATAGATAGATAGATAGATAGGTAGATAGATAGACTTACCACAGGAATGTGCAAAGGTCCGATTGTAGCAGAGATGGCGATTGTTGGGGTCGATGATGTTTCTGCTATAATTGCTCGGACTGTTTCAGGATTAAAGCAAGTTGCATTTTCTCTTTGGCCACTTATTAAGGACAAGGAGGCTCTGACGGCCATTTCTACTGATCCACAGGAATCATAGATTTTATAACCCATACTGATACCTGGCAGAATATCAGTTCTGTTATTTATTTCTTCGATGGCAAACACCATTGTCTGTGCATTTTTAAATTCCCGGAGACTCAAACTACAGTAAGTGAGTAAGTACTGAATTAATTTTATAAAAATTCTGTTAAAGGTCAGAAGAAATATGGATATTTTTTGTAATGGCAAAAATATTATAACACTTGTTATAAATATAAATATATTTTATTGCATGTGATGAATAAACACATATTTAAGATGTTCCATTTTATTAAAAGAAAGTGAATGAAATTAAATCTCTTACCACTGAGAAACAACTTTTTCATTTATTGGTATTATTAAAAAAACAACAAAAAAAAAGAATAAAAAAAAAAAAAAAAAACATACAAAAACTTTTGTATGCTCACCTGTTGCACTTGTATTGCTGTGGCCCAGATGTGAAAGCATGCACTGCTTGTTCCCAGCTGTTGTGGAAGGAAAATATTCCACCAATCATTACATTTCCATCTCTGCTAAACTGAGGCGGATTGTGCAGCCCTCTGAAGCTACATGGAGGATCAGCAGATCTTACCGCAGTGAACAGGAGCCATGTGAAAAGGAAACTCATTGTCACACGTCAGAAAACACGTCGGCCTCTTGGCCTTTATATAACCATTTTGGCTTTGAAATTGATGAAGACTCAGAGGGAGGGCATTCACTGTGCAGTTCCATTATCTAATTAGGTCTGGCATGCTTTTTAAATAAAGACATGTTTCAACTGCATTGCATTTTGATTGTGCTGTATTTATTTCACATGGTGAAAATTTTATTTGCCAATAAAATCTGTATATATTTTAGCCAAATCAACACTAAACACCAGTATTCCGGGAACTAAAGTATGGAATGTGTTCTTTTGGTTATTCGCCGGAAATTCATCAATGGTTGCAAGGAAACAAAGTCAGAATCATGCAGGAAGTCATCATGCACTTATAAGTCTCTATCTGATCTGAGACCAAAATAAGATTCACAAAATAAATTGTGATTTTAAAGTCTATTGAAATTCAGATTTAATGGTAACATCTGGCTGATAATGGGAAACATTAATATTTAAACAGATGTAATATTGTAGAGATGAAAATTTCATAATTGCATTTTCATTTGAATGACAATGAAATTATGTATTTGTTATTCTGTTAAGAAAGGCCACCTGATTTATCTGAGAACCAGATACAGTCATCAAAAGAGCCACGTCTGGCTCACGAGTCATAGGTTCCCAACCCCTGGGTTAGAGAGTTAAACCAACTTTCACCTGAATGATGGGAGAATCTGCCTAAGGCAGAGTCCTGCACAACCGGGTACCCACAGGTATCCAGTGGGTACCATTCCAAAAATGCTCTTTTAGGGTTGAAAATAACATAGATGACAATTAACAGTCACGGATGCGGGCGGATATTTATTTGGTGTGGGCGGGGTGATTTTGTGTGTTCTTATGGACATGCCTATTGTAATCAGCTACATTGAGAGTCTCAGTGTTTTTGATCTGCTGTGTTGGTGGATTTCCAAATTCTTGTGCTCATGGCAAGGATCGTTCTCACCATCGGCAGTGCGGTGAGTAAGAGATTTTTTCTGCCAACAAAGTTTGTAATCAAAGAATGGAAATCACAGCTTAAGGAAGAGATGATGGATGAGATTTGTTCATACACAGCAATCACCAAATTAAATAACTGTCCTCACAGTGACAAAATAAAAGACTGGGTCTGGTTCAGTCTCCACTCTGAGAATGGGTCGATCAGTGCAGCATTAAGCATTAATATTATTTAAAAGAATGTTGAGCAGGTTACTTCTTAAAATAAGTCTTCATATACTTCTCGGTGTTGATGTCATTTTTGTAAATTAAAACTATGACAAAACAACATTAATATAACCAATAAAGGAAAAAAAAATCCCACAAAGGGCGTGATGGTGAGGTAGACTACCCAACCCGTCAAAACATCTGGCTGCACCCCCATGCATCACGGGGAGGCTGGAGATTTTTTTTTTTTTTTTTTTAATCTAAATGTTTTTGTTGCAAGCAGAATTGTAATTTAATTGTCTCTGCAGTCGTTTAAATCAATGCAACGCATTGTTGTTGTTTTTTATTCACATGAAGGAAAAGGGGGGAAAACATTATATGCAGTGTTATTTGATTTTAAATGTCAAAAAAAGGATTTGTGGCTGCCAGTTTTTTTCTTTAATGTGAAGAATGGGTCCAAATGGCTCTTTGAATGGTAAAGGCTGCCGGCCCCTGAACTAGAAGTATCCAGAATACTAAGGCAGATTCCATTCTGATTATGACCGTGTTTCATACAACATTCACCTTCTTAGCACTTCTGAAGCAAAATGTTTTCCTCGCTGAATAATATCAAGCAGTTCTACTTTATCACGCAGCGTCATTACCTTTTTCTGGCCCTTCGATGCCTTACCAGAAGCCTGAGAAGGTGTGCAGCATTTGGACCTTAACTGTAATGAAACACACACACACACATACACACACACACACACACACACACACACACACACACACACACACACACACACACACACACACACACACACACACACTAAAAAAGCACAGGCACAATGTGTGCGCGAATGAGGAAAAAGGGACATTACATCATCTCAACCAATCAGCAGGAGGGAGAACAGCCATTGGTTGAATTTGAATCACGTGACAGTTGCTCGGGAATCCGCGAATATATGCGGAGCGGCGAGTGCAAAAACGCAAATAGTCAATTTTTAAAAAATATTTATTTATTTATTTTTCTGAGGGAAAAGCCAATGCCTTTTTTTACAGAGTTGAAATAGCAACGCACAAATATTTATATATTCACCCACATAAACTTTTCATGTCTCATTACTCTTCACATATGTGTAATACATCTCATATCTTTTTTTACTGAGGATGGTGGTTGTGACAAGAACCACATACATGGAAACAGTAACTGTTGTAGTACAGTAGGCCCCTGTTTTTCACAATGGTTCGGTTCTGGCCCTTTCCACGGATCAAGAAAATCCACAGGTTATTGACACAGTTTTAAGGCTCTATGTATGATATTACATGCGCTAAAATATGCTTTTGAAACACATTCTATAGTCTTACTCATTAATACAGTAATAATGCAGTAAAATGTAGTAATGATTAAGTAAAAACTTTTTAATTTTGTACTGGGATAATGTTTATAAAGTGCTTAGGTTCCTTACCAGAAGCTAGAGAAGATGCAGGGCGTTTGAGGGACATCATAGGGCTAAATAATCATTAAAACACATGAAAAAATGCAAATTCATAATTCAAGTAGTCACATTGATGACATGTATTCAAAGGAGAAAAAAAAGAGGTGTACACATCATCTGCAACCAATCAGCAGGAGGGAGAAACAAAAGCCGTCAGCCATTGGCTGAATTTAAATCATGTTCCAGTGACTTCTGGGTTTGTCGCCAATTCGTGGGTATGCGGGGGCGCAAGTGCTGAACCGCGAATGGTAAACGGCCTACTGTACCACCATTTGATCATGAAAATAATGTTTTGTTTTGTTTTTGTTTTTTTTTGTTTTTTTCTGTTTCAGGTATTTTGCTTCTAAAATAGTCATTTAATTCATGTCAGATTTATCGATTATGATGATATTTATATTCCTAGAGTAGCTCTAAAACACAGCGTCTTTATATGGCAAGAGAAAAAGTGGATTTGTGTGTCTGCTTCAGTTTCATTATGATGAGAGGCTTCATTAGATTTCTGTCCGATTTTCTGTTATTATTGTCAGGATTCCCTATAATCCCAACATTCAGTGTTTTTTTTCTAGTATAGTGTCATCCAATT
>CM045739.1:21160000-21202500 GCA_024760905.1 Plotosus lineatus
TGTGGCGACTCCTGAGTAAAAGGGAAAAAGCCGAAAGGAAGACATTATTGTATACCTATGCATGTAATCTCTCTCTCTCTCTCTCTCTCTCTCTCTCTCTCTCTCTCTCTCTCACTCTCACTCGCTCACCCACTCACTCACTCACTCATCCACCAGATGGCAAAATAACTCCACAAATTACTTTCAGACTATATTCTACGAACAAACTTGCATTAATATAACAATTAATGAATGAGGCCCTGTGTTCATCCAAGTTCACTAAAGATGAAATATAAACTCCAATTATATGAAATTTTATAGAATAATTTTAACTGTATTAAGTTATAAACTATAAGTTTGTAATAATTTGACTCATGAACGTCTTACATGACTCTTAAATTGAAATTTTCTGACACGAGTAGATGATGTGCAGGTGATTCTGCAGCGGATGACATGCTATTTGATCAAAGCTCACCACACTTGCAGACCATGGTGACCATGGTGCAGACTTCCATGGTGGAGTGAAAATTGTGACAAACTAAATTTTTGATTATTTTTACTTGAAATAGCAATAAACATATGTAGCGAGGTGTCCTCTAAAAGATTTTAAAAGGTCATCTTGTTATGTTGATATCTTAGGCTCCCCCAAGAGTGAGAAAAGACCATACTTGGGCATTTTTACTGAAAATGTCTAATTCTGATCTATGATCCAATTTGCTTCTACATGATCAAAAACATATATTTTAGGCAGTTTGGCACAGTGTTAACATATATTGCCTCAAAAAAAAAAAAAAAAAACATATTCAGATAAGTTGATATGACTGTCACATATTGAATCTCGTTTTGTCTCGAAAACTGGCATTTTTGCCCTCGACTCCAGTCTTGTACGGATGAAGCCGTCTGGTTGATTGTTGCCACATACAGACTGTGATGCTTCAGTCACCACCTTGATGCACCTCACCACAGCCTGTGAGTGGCATTGCTATCTGTTGAATGTGCCATATACTGTGCCATATGCTGTCGCCACCTGCCGATAGTTTCCTCCACTAAACTACTGAGTCCTGTCCTTTCCAGTCATACCAAATCTCTGAATGTTTGAATTATTTAGAGTTACAGTAAAACCTCGGCTGACGAACGCTTAAGCTCACAAACTTTTCGCCTCAAGAACATTAAATTTGCGAGCATATAGTCTCTGCTGACGAACTAGTTTTCGGCGGACGAATCAAATCACGCAGTCGAACAGCGCCACGGTGGCGGCCACGAGAAGCTGACGCACGCTCACGGCGTCACAGTTCGTCACCCCCTTTCTTTGAATGCGGAAGTGGTTTGTGTTTGATAGACATTTTGGACCATATTGAGTGTACTTTTGCTATTATGGGACCTAAAAAGACCCCACCACAGGCGGAGATCATTGAAAAACACGAACGAGGTGTGCGTTTGTGTGACTCAGCGTCCCAGTACCAGTACGCTAAGTCTACCATTGCTCCCATCCTTAAGAACAAGGAAGCTATTAAGGGTGCGTGTGTGGCTGAGGGTGTTTCCAAACAGTAGGCGTTTCCAAACTCTCCTTCCAAACAGTAAGTCCCGCCCTCCCTCCTCCTCCCACTCCATTCCATCAAGCCATCAACTACCATCACAAAGGTAAATAAAACCACTTTATTATACAGTACAGTTTATTTCTTTAATTACAATACAATAGCACATTTATTATACATAAAATAAGGTATATTTTTGTGTAGTTTTAAGGCTTATTTAGTAGAAAATTATGTTTTATGGGGACCTGGGAACGGATTATTCTCATTTTAATGGTTTCTTATGGGAAATAAATGTTCGGAAGACGAACTTTTCGCCTTACACACACTTTCTGGGAACCAATTATGTTCGTGAGCAGAGGTATCACTGTATTCCCTTTGTCGGCAATCGCGTGCTTGCATGCTCTCAAAATCGACTCGATATACCTTATTTCGAGTGAGTTGGGGGAACCTAGAAATCATTTTTTACAGATTTTTAATATTTTGCATATGTTTATAACTGGTATTGTTATGGCTTTTCGACACCATTCTGAATTGATTGTGAAAAACTATATGTTTCATTCCACCCTATTGCGGGCCAGTAGAGTTCAAACCGGACTCATATACCCTGAGCCAGTTTTGAGTCCTAAACGCCGTATAATTTTGCTCTATTCCTTCTTCAGTTTCCTGATGTGGTCACCAGGTCTGTTTTGATATTATTATTGATGGTGTTATGGAAACAACTGGCTGCTTTTCACAAACATTTAACTTCAGTCCTGCACCCCTGCTTCCAGGTTCCTATTTGGCACGAGATACCTGCTGTTCCATCTGACATGACAACCCTAAGAAACTTAATGACGGCTACCTTTTGAACGACGAACCTCTTGAAAACAAATAAATAAATAAATAAATAAACAAACTGTAATGCGTGGAGTTCTATGTATCCAAATAAGACGGTTTGCTCTGTATTTCAGTATATTTGAAATGTGGGCGGGTTTAATGAGTCCCCCTGTATATGCGCACAGTACAGTATATACATACATTTGAGTTTATTAAATATTGATATTGCTTTACCTAGAACGGCTAAGCTTCTTTTAACTTTGCTCACATATGTCACACTGCTGTGTGGTCTAATATAAATGTTATCTTTCTATTAGTGTTGGACCTATTTTCCTTATTCATTCATTAATTTTCTGAATTCCAAGCTCAGGTGTTACTGTGTGGCATTTGCATGTTCTGCCCGTGCTTGCATGGGTTTCCTCAGGGTACTCTGGTTTTCTCCCACAGTCCGAAAACATGCACAGTAGGTTACCTGCCTGTTCCAAATCACCTCCAGGTGTGGACAGGGGTATGAATGGTTGTATGAGTGTTGGCCCTGCGATGGCCTGGCAAGCCATCCAGGGTGTACCCTACCCTCACCCAGAGGTGGTTGAGATGGGTGACAGCCTCCCCGTGACCCTATTTAGGATTAAGTGGGTCAGAAAATGAATGAATGGATTTGTTTGAAGGTGACACCCTGAGAAACTGAGACGCCCAGTGAGAAGATATTTTACTTGTGATGTACATCATTATTCAACATTACATTTTTCTTACAGTTTTTCCAGTAATTTGAAAATACGTTTGGAGAAACATTTATGGATTTATTACCGCTCAGTGAGCCTGGATTTAAAAAAAAAAAAAAAAAAAAAAAAATGTTTATTTTGTTAATACTCTAAATATTACACCAAAAAATTGAGAACCAGTTAATCTAAGAGTTTGTGATCTGTGTCCACCAGAAATGGGTGTGCTGCTCCTCTCATTAAAGATACCGTTCCTACAATATTGGATTGGTCGGGAAATTAGCTGTCTGCAGTGGCAAAGTTCATTCAACTAAAAACAAATGTTGATTTTCATTAAAAAAGTAGAGTTTTCTGAACAGCATTGATTTTGTGAAATGACAGTCATGGTGCTTTTTGCACTGATCCGTTTGCTTCTGCAGTGCAGTGCAGGCTGGGAACAGAGGCAGAACAGAGTGGATTAACATGGTGGAGGAACATTCTTGAATTCAGTGGCATTGGTTCTGATGTTCTCCTCAATGTTTGTGATGACACACTTTAGCGTGAAGGTATCATAAGTGATGCAGGTTTAGGAATTCAAAAAACTGCATTTTATTATTATTAATGTCATTAATTATTTAAATATTTATGTTTGTTTTGTTTGATTATAGATTCTTAAAATATATTTTATAAGTGCATTAATGTAAAGACTCCGGTCTGAAATCAGCTGATAATTCCGCATCAAAAAGAGTTTTTTTGGGTGGAGTTTGCATTCTATTCTTTTGCAGGTTTTGTCTGGTTTCACTTCCAGAGTCAAAGCACGTGCTGCACTAACTGGTTGTTCTGAGTTACCTCCAGGTGCCAATCATAGTTTAAATGGTTGTTTGTCCCAGGAAATCGCAGAGTTAGAGTTTGCAACCTATCCAGATAAAAAAAAAAATATGCAGTTGTTGAAAACGAGTCTTTTCACACATGTAGATATTAATGTATCGAAGCTCATATCTCACCAAACTATTCACCGATTTTCATCAACTGTGCCTCATGTTAATCCTACAAGAATGCAGATTGTTTTTTTTTATAAAGCAACCAGGGATTATACATTTGTTTAAATGTTTTACAGATAATAATAGATACACATATCTATTCCAGGTTGGACAAAAGACATGTCGCAATCATGTAACATCAAATTCTGGATCAAAGTGATTAGTAAAATTAATTAGCCAAATTAGTAAAATTAATGAAAAGTGATTAACTAATGAAATATACATAAAATAATAGAAAAAAAAAACTGTTGGCAATGTGACGTTATAATTCATATGTATATGTATATATATATATATATATATATATATATATATATATATATATATATATATATATATATATATATATATATATATATATATACATACATACACAGTAGGCCCTCGATATTCGCGAGGGCTCGGTTCCGGCCCCTTCCGCGAATGAAGATAAACCACAGGTTCTATACCCAGAAGTAAAACCCCATGTATCTTATTATCCGCAACCAGAAGTAAAATACTAAGTATCTATTGCATGCGCTAAAATATGCTTCTTAAACACATTCTATAGACAATCTTACTCATTAATACATTAATACAGTATTAATATAGTAAAATATAGTAATGATTAAGAAAAACTTTTTAATTTTGTACTGTGATATTCATTAATAAAATATATAAACATTATACAGCATACTTTCTATCTATGATGGATGGAATGAGGAAAAAGTGGCGTTACATCATCTCAACCAATCAACAGGAAGGACAGCCATTGGCTGAACTTGAGTGACATGTCAGCTGCTCGGCAGTCCGTGAATACTCAATATATATATATATATATATATATATATATATATATATATATATATATATATATATATATATATATATATATATATATATATATATATATGGGCAGTGGTGGTCTAGTGGATAGGGCGCAGTGGATATTATTTAATAATTAAATTGTATAAGTAAGTATATAATATAGATTTAGTTATACAACAATACATTCAATCGGTAAATATTATTTTAAGTCAGACTAGAATGAGTGAGTAGGTTGGTGCGCTATGAGCTTTTAAACACCAATGCGCACTGCAGCAGGAACCAAATATCTGCAAAGTGTAAACCTTATAATTCAGATTGTATATGAGAGTTTTAATGTGCAAAATATTTATTAATTTATTTGCTAATAAAAAAGTGTCCTCCATAAAAAAATAAATAATTAAAAAAAATTAAAAAAAGTTAAAATCTTATCCCCTACGATTTGCAATAATTCTTTCCCATCACATGCTTTTTGGAATTTTTGTCTGGTTTCAGTAAAATTATATAACATTTTGGAAGAAATATACAAAAAAGTAAAGCAAAGCTTGATGCTAAAATAGCAAATATCTCGACAGCGACAGTGAATTTTCCCGGAGAGCTGATATAAGCCGGAATAAAAGCAATCCACACGGCACAGAATATAATCAAACTGAACGTGATGAATTTGGCTTCATTGAAATTATCAGGCAGCTTCCGAGCTAGAAAAGCTAAAATAAAACATAAAAAAGCCAAAAATCCTATATAACCCAAAACAGAGCAGAAACCTACAGTTGAGCCCAAATCACATTCAAGAATAATCTTTTCCTTATAGTGTATGCGATTTCTGAAGGGAAATGGAGGCGATATTGTTAACCAAAGCACACAAATAATGACCTGAACAAGAGTGAAGGCAACAACACTGAGTCTCTGCTGTGGAGGGCCGAACCATTTCATCACATCATTACCTGGAACTGTTGCCCTGAAAGCCATTAACACCACTATAGTCTTCCCCAGAACACACGAGATACACAGGACGAAGGTGATCCCAAACACTGTGTGGCGTAACATACAGGACCAATCAGAAGGTTCACCGAGGAACGTAAGCGAACACAGGAAACACAGAGACAACGAAAAGAGGAGCAGGAAGCTCAACTCAGAGTTGTTGGCCTTAACTATTGGGGTATTTTTATATCGAAAGAAAATAATTGCTATTATTACAGTCATAAATGTACCAACAGCAGAAATAGATGCCAGTAAAATTCCCATGATTTCATTATAAGACAGATATTCAATTTCCTTCTTTACACATTTATTCCTGAGAGGATTGGACCAGTAATCCTGCTTGCACTGATCACATGCAGTGGAATCTGTAACAGAGTTAAAGTAAATAAAGCAAATAAAAAAGGGGTATCATTCATAGAAAATTAAAAAAAAAACAAAACAAAACAAAAACATCATGCTCCTCAAGAAAGAAATTAAACCATCCTTTTATTATTATTATTATTATTATTATTATTATTATTATTATTATTATTATTATTATTATATTCTTTTTTTATTTTATTTAATTTTTTTTTTTTTACCTGTGATGTTGCTAATCTCCCCTTCAGCACATGGTATGCAGTCGAAACAGCAGATCGGTTTATGTTTCTGTACAGCCTTCCTTGTGCCAGGACGACAGCTGTCACTGCACACAGATATCGGCATCTATAATCCAGGAAAGCACGGGATTACTCACAAATCATGTGACCCATCACCACGAAATGAGTCTTAAAACACTATAGGGTTGTTTTTTTTTTTTTTTTTGTTATTCAGAAATATAATTAAAAACCCATTTTCACCTTCAAATAACCCAACAACTTGAAATTTTGACAGATACAACAAGCAATGCATCTAAAGTTTAATACTTTATTACAATTTGTAAAAGTTCTGTTTACACAAAAAGCCAGTTTAATGATTTAAGACTCATTTTGCGGTGACGGTTCATTAGAGTAAATAGAAAAGAGGCACAGCTTTTTGATTATTAGGTCCCGTGCACTTTTTATCGTCTGTACGCACCTTATTAGGATCCCCCGCCCATGTAATTGAGGTCACGTTAACATTTAATCTACTATGAGGAGGAAGAGACGAGTCATAGAGACCGACAGAGACAAATTCATGTTGGTGTTTCTTATTTGTTTGCCAGTTTATTATTTCATACTTTGCAGCAGGGTCGCCATTTCTATCAAAATAAACTTCTTCTCCCTCTTTAGTTTTAAAATGAACTCTTTTCAGATGCTCCAGAAACTGTTGAATTGATTAAAAAAAAAAAGGATTTTAAAAAGCGAACAATATTTTTATTTAGTAACACACGGTTACAAATGTGGATGTTGTTGAATACTTGTGTGCACGTGCGTGACTCACTGTAACAGGATCAGGCTGCTTCTTTGTAGGGCACGTTCGCTCGCAGCCGAGAAGACTATGCAAGGCATAGGCCACAGCATACACGCCTTTATAGACATTATTGAAAATAGGCAACAGGGACATGTCTGTGAACGTATTTTCTATGTCCGAAAGTTGCTCACTACCTGTACAAATATCTGAATATCCTGAATCATTCTGAGCAGGGTATTTACACTTAAACATGGCCTCCCAGAATTTTATAAAAATTCCACTTCCTGTTGATTTTAGTGGACTTATATCTAGAATAAATTCCTTCAGACCTGATACCTTTGTTTCAGGAATAGTGAGCCCTATGGCTCCTTGAAGAATATCGTGTTCATCCAGTTTGGCTACTGCCGAATCCAAGATCCAGCCTTCAGTGCCCACCCACTGATATCCAGTGATATTGTGCTCAAAAAACACATGAAGCAACAGCTCTAGGTCCCAGTGAGCAAGAAAAGCCACGATGACTCGAGATGTTGAGCTTTTGATTTGCTCCACAATTCTCATGACTTTTTCTTTTGAGTAGGTTCTGAAAAATGGAAGAGAATATTCTAAGCAAACACCCAGCTGTTCTGCAACTTTAGAGAACGTGGCCATCCCGCTATTCCCATAATCATCATCAGTCCTTAATGCTCCTACCCAAGTCCAACCAAAGTGTTTCACCATTTCTGCTAGAGCTGTGCTTTGGTGATAATCACTTGGAATTGTGCGAAGGAATGAGGGATATTTCCTTTTATCACTGAGACACTCACAGGTGGCATAGTGACTGATCTGGGCAGATTGACAGAGATTAAGCAATTAAAGCAAAATACAGATGATTCAAATAAACCTCACACTGCTTATTTTATAAGTACTTACAATAGGGATGCGAAAAGGGCCAATACTTTTTGCAATGGCCATGCAGGGCGATGAGGCAGTGTCTCCTATTATTGCTTGTACCCGGGCTGGCTTTGTACAGTTTTCTTCTCCGGTGTGTGAATTCTCTGGCTTCTCATTTCCATTAATAAGTTGCATTGCCACTTTAACTCCATTTGCCATTGAGCTACATGTGTCATAGATCTTGTAACCCAGTGAAACTCCAGGCAGTAATGTAGAACTGTTATTGATCTCTTCCACTGCAAACATTAGAGCCTGTGAATACTGGAAGGCTCTAAAATCGAGACTAAATAAATAATACAAAGAAATACTGAGACAGTTTAGAACAATATTTGGATATCGCTGACCTCTGTGCCAATAATAAAACAGATTTTTTTTTCCATTAATGCTGCTTACCTCATGCATTTTAGTGGCGGTGGCATTGACTGATAGGAAAAGTCCCTGACCTCCCAACTGCTATGAAAAGGGAAAATCCCTCCAACAATGACATCACCATTTTTCCATAGCTGTGGATATACGTGCTCCCCTCGCAAATGGCATCCACCCTCATGAGCTGTGGAAAATTTAATGATAGTGATTACCACATGCAAGAATATAAAAAAACCCTCCATGGATTCAAACCCGTTCAAGTAGAGATTAACAGCACACGTGCTACAAATAATGATTCAGCCATTGGAAGTGGAGAGATTTCTGGTATTTATACTGTTGGAACTGCAAATCCTCTAATGTAATGTTACACTAATGGTGATATGTAATGGAGGTGTGACAGTGAAGCCTCCTATGTGATCAATCGGTTTCATAAGCAGCATGTGATCACTTTTAATTATTCATTCATTCATTCATTCATTTTCTGTACCTGCTTAATCCTAAAAGTGGCGAATATATTACACAGTTTAATTTTGTGGAAATACAATGTATTTGGTAGTTTTTGGATTTGCTCTGAACTATACTGAGTACACATGAAAACACACCACTTGAAAAAAGTCAATATTTAAGTTCAAATGAACTTCAATATAATTTTTATACAACAACAACACTACAGTGACGTCACTCGACATGCCAGATGCAAGAAATGCAAGCATTTCATGTTAACTGTAACGCTAGGCAATTTTTCGCACACCACGGGAAAAAATGAATTTAATTCTGAATTTGTGCACACATTGCCTTTAAAAGCATGTGAATCCGAATAAAATTTCACTTGTTCACTGACACTTGTGAAAAGCCAACATGATGCCGCGACTTACAGCCCCTGAACGAAAACGTGGCATAGGCAGGCTTCAAAATGGTGCCAGCACCAGGGAAATTGCCAGACGACTACACTGCGCACATACAATGATCGCAAGACTCCATCAAAGGTTTCTGCAAACGGGGAGCACTTGGGACTGTCCTCGACCGGGTCAACAACGTGTGACAATGGCACATCAGGATCGTCAGATCGTACGGGATCATGTCCCGAACACTACCAGCGACAAGAACGGCTGCGCAAGTTCAAGGATGATGTGGGTTCATTCACCCCAACCACCGTACGGAACCATCTGCGAGCTGCAGGCCTGTGTGCACAACGTCCTTATTTTGGCCCCATATTGACGCATAACATTATCGTATTAACATTATCGTAAATGAAATTGAATGATGTTTACATGTCTTCTTAAATCATTCATTATCTCAAATGTGTTCTCATTTATTATCTCTTTTGTGTATGTGTGTGTGTGTGTGTGTGTGTGTGTGTGTGTGTGTGTGTGTGTGTGTGTACCATCCCCTGTTAAAATTTCACCGTAAACAAACAAACAAACAAAACAAAACAAACAAACAATATATATATATATATATATATATATATATATATATATATATATATATATATATATATATATATATATATATATATATATATATACACACATACACACACACACACACACACACACTCCCTAATACTACAATGAAATATTGACCAAATGAAGACAAAGCATACAAAAGGTTCAAAGGCTCCATTTTTAGGGGACATAAAGTGGATTGCAAAGAATATATGAAATCGTCCATGTGCAATGGCCAAGCAAGCTGTTCATAGTGTATTCAAACTTCTCCCTGAGTTGGCTGAACTAGATGCCAGCTAGAGAAGACCAATTCCATCAGGGAAAAATATATATCATCATTCATCGTATGAAGGTGATCAGTCAGAATAAGTTCATGACAGCTGGTGCTGACTTTGCACAACAAGCGTTTATTGAAGCAAATTTTGTTGAAAAGAATGTTGGCACAATGTTCCAACTGAATTCAACTTGTGTGTGTCAGTATCCCCCTGAAGAATCATCCTCTTAATGCAACAGAGGTGTTTGCCTGTCCCTGTGATCCTCAGATCTGCATTGTTGGGGGCAATATTCCCTTACAGGATCTCCGAATGAAGACTGACCTCAGCGGAGGAGACCTCAATGACTGTATGGTCCATGGTGTGAAAGGGCCCTGCCTAGAAAAAAGGAGACCAGGGCATCCTTCTGGAGCTGCACCATCGAGGTGAACTCACCAGAAAGTGCCTAGTGGCCAAGGGGCCTACGGGGTATAGCTGAAGTAGATGCCACTACCCAATGAACCCTTCCACCACAGGAACAGGCATTCAGATCAAGTGCTTTGGTATTTGAGTGACAAGGTAAAGTAGAGACATAGGAGTCTGAACAAATAGACTGATCCTGGGACATGTTATGTAACTTCTCATGTGAGGAAGGAACCTGAGCTCATGCAGGTTATAGAGCTGTACCAACCTGCTATAGTGCGCCCACCTCAGTCTCTAGTGTGGATTCTGAAACCAAATTGCTGGAGAAGGGGTGGAGTTACCCAGGGTGGGAACCACTTGGAGGTGACAAAGATCTACCTGATCTGATAAAATTTCACTCAGCATTTGCAATTATCCTTGAACTGTGTGTATGCCATACATCCATCTTGCAGAAAACACAAATCATGTTCATTAAGCTCAAGGTGTTACAGTTGATGTTGGGCTACCAACAGACCTTCACGCCACCTTTTCAGCTTCTCTGAGTTTTATGTGTGCAAATAATGCTTCGTAATAACTGCACTGGATGCAGTTTTATTATTATTATTATTATTATTATTATTATTATTATTATTATTATTATTATTATTATTAATAAGAACGTGAAATGTATGATGCCTTTGCACTATGGAGTTTTTGGGTTACCTTGAACCTTTTATTTGTGAAGTATTGTACATTTGCTTCTGCCATGAAAATAGAGGTTCATATGAATGAACAAAATGTGTATTACTGAATTTTGCAGAAGGGGCAGTGGTGGTCTAGTGGTATAAGGTGCCGGATCGCTGATCCAAAGGTTGGGGGTTCGAGTCCCACTCTCCACAAGGTTGTCACCGTCCCCCCCAGTGCAGCTAACTGGGTTATCAAAGGCCGGCCATGTCTCTCACTGTCTATGGTGTGAGGCATGTAAAAGAACCATTGCTGACTTTCGACAAGAGTAGGCTGCAAAGCCGTCAGCGTGTTTCCGTCCTGCGATGGCCTGGCGAGCTGTCCAGGGTGTACTCTGCCCTCGCCCTGAGTTGGCTGGGATGGGCACCAGCCTCCCCGTGACCCTAATTAGGATGAAGCGGTTACAGAAAATGAAATGATGATGATGAAGTTTGCAGAAAACACACACACACACACACACACACACACACACATCATTCTACAAAATGGGTGTGATTTTTGTCCTCAGAGTATTAAATACAGAAACGTACGTACAATTAAAAACTATTCGACTATTTAGTTCTTTCACTCATTAACAGTGCGTCTGCTGAATGTTACCAAAGCACATTATATAATATATATATATATATATATATATATATATATATATATATATATATATATATATATATATAGAGAGAGAGAGAGAGAGAGAGAGAGAGAGAGAGAGAGAGAGAGAGAGAGAGAGAGAGGGGCAGTGGTGGTCTAGTGGATACGGTGCAGGATTGCTGATCCAAAGGTTGGGGGTTCGAGTCCCCACAGGGTTGTCACTGTCCCCCCCAGTGCAGCTGACTGGCTTATCAAAGGCGGGCCATGTCTCTCACGGTCTATGGTGAGAGGCATGTAAAAGAACCATTGCTGACTTTCGTAAAGAGTAGCTGCAAAGCTGTCAGCGTGTTTCTGTCCCTTGCTAAAGGGTTGTGACAGGAAGGGCATCCGACGTAAAAACCTCTGCCAAATCAAATGTGCGAATCAGATCAGATGATTCGCTGTGGCGACTCCCGAGAAAGGGAAAAAGCCAAAAGCAAAAGAAGTATATATATATATATATATATATATATATATATATATATATATATATATATATATATATATATATATATATATATATATATATATATATATATATATATATATATAATTTTTTATATATAAGTTTAAATAAGTCACTTTTTCAAAAAGATAAAAAAAAAAAATAAAATAAGATATAGTTATTCAAATAGCTTTTCGCATGATTTGCTTTTTCATATTCTTCTCAGGTTTTAGTACGATTATGTAACACTTTGGAAGAAAGATACAGAACAATAAACCAAAACTTGATGCTAAAATGGCAAAAATCTCCACAGCAACAGTAAATTTTCCAGGCGAACTGACATAAGCTGGAATAAAAGTTATCCAAACTGCACAAAAGATCAACATACTGAATGTGATAAATTTGGCTTCGTTAAAATGATCAGGTAATTTCCGTGCCAGAAAAGCCAAAAGAAAACATAAAAGAGCCAAAAATCCGATATAACCCAGTACAGCCCAAAAACCTAAGTTTGACCCCAAGTGACACTCCAGGATTATTTTTTCTTTATAGTGCATTTGATTTTTGAAGGGGAAAGGAGGTGATCGCGTCAACCAAAGCACACAGATGAGGACCTGAATGAGAGAAAAAAAAACAACACTCAGTCTTTGTTGTGGTGGTCCGAACCATTTCATTACATCACTGCCTGGAACGGTTGCTCTGAAAGCCATTAATACCACAATGGTTTTTCCCAGTATGCAGGAGATGCAGATGACGAAGGCGATCCCGAACGCTGTGTGGCGCAGCATACAGGACCAATCAGAGGGCTGACCGATGAAAGTGAGTGAACAGAGGAAACACAGAGTCAGTGAGAACAACAGCAGGAAGCTCAGCTCAGAGTTGTTGGCCTTAACAACTGGGCTATTTTTATGTCTAAAGAATATGATTGCGATTACCATCGTCATAAATGCACCAACAATAGAAATAGTTGTGAGTAAAATCCCCATCGTTTCTTTGTAGGACAAATATTCAATTTCTTTTTTCACACATTTAACTCTCTGAGCATTTGGCCAGTAATCTTGGTAGCATTGGTGACATTCAATGGAATCTATCATAAAATAAAAAGAGAAAAATATATGTTATGTATTGCCAAAAGACATTTTGATTTAAAAAATAAGAATACACATGGAAATGGAGCTAATGCACTTACAGTGACAATCCTGAAGAAATAACACTGAAGTGTTTACAAGGATCCCTCACTTTCCATGGTTAATTTAGACCGAGACGCCCACGACCGCTGAATTCCACAAAGTAAGATTGACCCCAGTGACTGACGTATACAAACATGTATATGTGTATATAATATAAATAAATACATATTCAAAGCTATTAATGCTTATAATAACAATTAAACATCCAAAAATAATGCATAAAATGTAAATAAACTATAAATACACACAAATACAGACGCACACACATGCGCACCTCACATAAAAATGTAAATAGGTTTGATTCGGGGTTGGGTTGTTTTTTGTTTTTGTCTGATTGAGGATTTTTTTTTTTTTTATATATATAACTGGCCTTGTTTTCTGGCATTTTTCTTTAATTTCCTAATTTTTTAATTTAATGAATATTAAAAAAAAAAAAAAAAAACGCGATGCGCTGAAGCTGCATGAATTGAAGCGCGAAGTAGCGAGGGATCCCTGTATTACTCTTGTAGTTTATAGAATGTAAAGTAATAGAAATACCTTGTACCTGTTAAATTACTGATTTCTCCTTCAGCACATGGTATACAGTCAAAGCAGCAGATGGGCCTTGCTTTCTGCGCAGCCTTCCTCGTTCCAGGTGAACAGCTCTCACTGCACACGGACATCGGCACCTATGATAAAAAAAAAAAAAAAAAAGAAAAAGGAAATGCATTTAACAATGTAAATGTATTATTTTAATGCCTTGGAACATTGGGGAGACGTTTTTTGAGACTGCGTAAAATTTCTTTTGAATACTCACCTGTTTTTGATTTTCCGACCACATAATAGAGGAAACATTTACAAATAAACGATCATGACCACTCAGAGATGCATCATAATGTCCAACAGTGACGAAGCTGTACCGATTGTGTTTATTTAAATGCCAGTTTATTATTTCATACTTTGCTGCAGTGTCGCCATGTTTGTCGAAAAAAACATCTTCATTCTCTTTGGTTTTGAAATGCACTCTTTTAAGCTGTTGGAGAAACTGAGGGAGAGAAAACAACACTGAAATAAGGTGTGTTTAATAAGGTGTGTGAGCTTGAGTAAGATCTAGCACCTCGTATATTAAAGTATTTTGTGATAAAATTTAATGCTGACTTAGAAATACTATTAACTCACTGTGAATGGATCGGGGTGCTTATTTGTAGAACATGTTTGCTTGCAGCCCAGAAGTTCGTGTAAGGTATGAGCAATTGCATACACTCCTTTATATACATTATTGAATATCGGCATCAGCGTCATATCAGTAAATGTGTTTTTTACCTCAGACAGATTTTCATTTCCAGTGCAAACTGTTATATTCTCCGAGTCCACTGCATATTTACAACTGAACAAGGCCTCCCAGAATTCAGTAAAAATGTCACTGCCTGCAGACTTTAATGGATGTATATCTAAAATGAAGTCCCGTAGACCTTTCACGTTCGACTTGGGGATAGATAGCCCAAGGGCCCCCTGCAGTATGTGGTGTTCATCCATTGTGGCCAATTCTGACTCTAAAATCCAGGCTTCGGTTCCTACCCACTGAAATCCAGTGATATTGTGTTCAAAAAATACTGGCAGTAATTCTTCCAAGTCCCAGCTGTCAAGGAATCCAATTATTACTCGTGACGTTGCACTTTTGATTTTCTCAACGATCCTGTGCACTCTTTCTTGTGAATAGGTTCTAAAGTATGGCAGCGAATATTCTAGGCAGATGCCCAACTGTTCTGCAGCTTCGATAAATGCAGCCATCCCACTGTTACCATAGTCATCATCTGTTCTCAGGGCGCCCACCCAAGTCCAGCCAAAGTGCTTCACCATCTCTGCAAGTGCTCTACTCTGGTGATAATCACTTGGAATTGTGCGTAGAAATGATGGATATTTCTTCTTATCACTGAGGCACTCACAGGTAGAATAATGACTGATCTAAAATTACAAATTTAAATTTAACATTATATATATAACATTAGTTTGCATACAACTCCAAAAAAAAAAAAAAAAAAAAAGGTGACTCCTTACTAAAGGAATACTGAATGGTCCAATACTCTGTGCAATAGCCATAGATACGGATGAGTATGTCTCTCCAATTATGGCCTGGACCTGAGCTGGACCCGTGCAGCTCTCCTCCAAGACTGAATTTTCATTTCCATTCACAAGTGTCATTGCGACTTGAGCTCCAACCATGGATGAACTACAGGTATCAAATATCTTGTAGCCCAGTGCAATTCCAGGCAGTAAGGTTGTACTGTTGTTAATCTCTTCTATCGCAAAGATCAAGGACTGTGAATACTGAAAGGCTCTAAAATCAAGACTAAATCATAGGAATCAGGAAAAAAACATACACATTATAGTACATGCTATTTTCTATATAATTTGCCATTGCTTTTCAGTTGTGAATGATGTAATACTGTAAATAGTATTTATCGGTATTTTTTACGCTGTTTATACCTCGTGCACTTCACTGGTGTTGGTATAACCAAATAAGACAAGTCTGTGATCTCCCAAGTACTATGGAAAGGAAAAATTCCTCCAACAATGATATCACCATCTTTCCACAGCTGTGGATTTGAAGGCTGTCCTCGCAGTAAACAAGTCGTCCCATTCACTTTGGAAAAATTGATGATAGCGATTATAATATGTAAAAAAGTAAAAATGGAATCCACCATTCTCTCTAGCAACAGAAACGTAATAATTCTAAATATCTTCCAGGTGTGTTGTTCCATCTGGATAATAAATTGTGTAGCAATATTTATAGCAGAACATTGAAAAATTCTCTACGGTAATATCACACTGGTGGAGGAGGGAAAAAAAAAAAAAGGCGGGTCATGCTTATGCAGATAGCACTAATCTGAAATATGAACACCTGAATCTTTTTAACCCATAAAATCAGTGCACCATTTATTACTTTGCTGTTTGATTTAACATATTACAAGCTGTCTGATTATTGATAGTTAATATCGAACGAAACTGGAATGAGCTGATCCCAGCCATTCATTGTCAAATTCAAATGACGATTTAAGCCATTACTAAATGGACTATTGGGCAGTGGTGGCCCAGTGGTAAGGTATTGGATCACTGATCCCAAGGTTGGGAGTTCAAGCACAACTCTCAACAGGTTGTCACTTCACCCCCCCTACCCCCACCCCCACCCCCCCAGTGCAGCTAACTGGGCTATTAAAGCCGGCCATGATTCTCACAGTCTATGGTGGGAGCCTGTAAAAGAAATATTTCTGACGTTTGTAAAGAGAGCTGTATAGCCATCAGCGTAGCGATGGTGAGCCATTCAGGGTGTACTCTGCCCTTGTCTAGAGTCAGCTGAGATGGGTGCCAGCCTCCCCGTGACCCTAATTAGGAGTAAGTGGTTCTGAAAATGAATGAATGATAAATGGACCGTATCTGATGTAATCATGTAATCAACTCTTTGGGTTAATGATCAGCCTTATGTTAAACTAATGCTGCTCTGTACCTCTAGGAAAAAAAAAAAAGTGTGAAAATTGTGTCTTTCTATGTCTCCTTGTTTTTCTCTGGGACGTAATTTATGGGTCATTATTACAGTTTGTTATGTCCCTTCAGATTAGGATTGTTAAAATCAAAGGTTTATAATACTAGTAGTTGCCATGTTTATTTCCTCTGTCAATTATAAAAAAAAAAAAAAAAAAAAAAAAACAGACCCTGGAAACCCACATGTGTACAGTAAGCTTTGGTTCTGTTCACGTCTGCATTCATGTCTTCCAGAGATAAACGTAAGACTTGATCACCTATCAATTCTGTCCTTTTGGTGGGTGGCAGTCCCTTATGCACTGATCTTGACTGGAGATTGAGTCAATAGAGAAGACACTAAAAGTCAGGACACGTTCAGAATCTCAGTTCAGTTGTTGGTTTTAAAACATTTACAAACAGCAATATAGGACAAGATGAGCATACGAGACATGGCTTCAGAGTATAAAACTTAAAAGGTTGGAATTTTTTATTTGTAATCTAATTGTGCATTAAACTTCCTTTATCTCTGCCCCGTGTTGTGTGTTCTGTGGGCTTTATGATGCTGTTTGTTCATTAATGTTCTGAAACAAACTTCTGAGGCCTTCACAGAACAGTTGAATGTATACTGAGGTTGGGCTACGCACAGACGGACTTTTTACTGAGTAAAAGACTTTTGAAGGCAGATGGTTGCACTGGATTTTATTTTACGGGTACAAGGGTAAAGTATCCTTAAAACAAATGCACACCAAAGTTTTCTGATTTTTATCTGTGAAATATATTTTGAAAACCAAGCAGCATTTTCCTTCCACTTCACAAAATACATTTACATTTTTGGTTTTAAACGTAATCGCCGGTAAAATTTTACCCCCCTCCACACACACACACACACACACACACACACACACACACAGACATTTCTCTTTAATTTAATGAAACAGGAGAACCAATGTCATTTCTTTCAAGAAACAAATAATCAAAGGACAATCATGTCTGAGAAAAAGTTCAATAAATAAATAAATAAATAAATAATAAAACAAAAACGTAAACATGGGAAATACCACTGAGAGCATACAATAATCTGAATAACCAAAAATTCTGTCTGAAATTTGTCTCATTTTATGATTGTATTGCTGATTCATAATATTCATAACAACAACAATGGCTATATTTGTACTCATTCACTCATTTTCTCAACCGATTAATCGTAATTAGGGTCGCGAGGAGGCTGGTGTTCAGCCAATTCTTAACGAGGGCAGAGTACACCCTTGTGAGGCCATTGCAGGACCATTACATAATCTATTTTGACAATAAAACAACTGTATTTACTCAGTAAAAATGCTGATTAGTATCCATTTACTGTTAAAGATATACAGCACACAATGCACCCACTGATTAAAATGTTCAACAGTGTAAATCTACATGGATTGCGAGAAGCTTTTCAATAACTTTTTCTAACTTTTTTACCCAGCAAATCAGGAACTGCTGCTAGTGATAATAAAACAAATCTGCCGAGTGTGATGTCAGACAAGTCACACAATTCCACCTACTACCCCTAGATACCGCTATTGTTTTCGTCTCCTGGCTTGTATTAAAGTGAGTGTTGGCTAGTAGGTGATATGAAAAGTACACTTTACACACACATTATGCTTCATGGGGAAAAGGCATATGCGCGTCAGATTCCGGACATGAAACTGGGAGAGATGGGAAAGTGTTTGCATGCATTACTTGCTTACACAACCGAGTTTATAGCAAAGAGACACATTTTGAATTTTATATCTTTAGATAAGTCTATAGAGATCAGGGACCTGTGAATCACTATAGGGACAACAAACTGTAAATGAGCGCCGGCAAAGACTATTTATGATCTATATTCCAACAGTTTGTGTCCATAAACACAGGGTTTTATTTCCAGTGCATATTAATTATACTTTACCCATGAGCTGCTTTTTAGTGTTTTTTTCAGGTTTCAGTATTATTATGTAGCACTTTGGAAGGAATATACAGAATAGTAAGCCGAAGCTTGAGGCTATAATAGCAAATATCTCTACGGCGACAGTGAATTTTCCAGGAGAGCTGATATAAGCTGGAATAAAAGTAATCCAAACTGCACAGAATATTATCATACTGAATGTGATGAATTTGGCTTCATTAAAATGATCTGGCAACTCTCTTGCCAGGAAAGCTAAAATAAAGCAGAAAATAGCTAAAATCCCAATATAGCCTAACACAGCCCAGAAACCAATGGTTGAGCCCAAATGGCATTCTAATATGATCTTTTCCTTGTAACTCTGTAGGTTTTTAAAAGGGAAAGGAGGTGATATTGCCAACCAAAGAATGCAAATAAGAACCTGTATAAGAGTAAAAGTTATGACACTAAGTCTTTGCTGTAGAGGTCCAAACCATTTCATGACATCACTGCCTGGGATTGTAGCCCTGAAGGCCATTAACACCACTATTGTTTTCCCCAGAACACAGGAGATACAGAGGACGAAGGTGATCCCAAACGCTGTCTGTTGCAGCATGCAGGACCAATCAGAGGGTCGTCCGATAAATGTAAGTGAACAGAGGAAACACAGCGTAAGAGAGAAGAGCAGCAAAAAGCTCAGCTCAGAGTTGTTGGCTTTCACTATTGGGGTATTTTTATGTCTAAATAGTATAATTGCTATCATCATTGTCATAAATGCACCAATAAGAGAAACAGCTGTCAGCAAAATTCCCATCGTTTCCCCATAGGACAAATATTCCATGTCCTTCTGGATACATTGATCTCTCTGAGGATTGGACCAATACTCTTGATAGCATTGATGGCATTCAATGGAATCTGTAACATTGTGAGAGGGAAATAGTGAAGAATGGTGTTTAGCCACATGAGGGAGGCAATCAAAAAGATTTCATACAAATTTAATTCTTTTTTTTTTTTTTTTTTGGGGGGGGGTGGTGACATGGCGGTAGAGGTTAGCACATCCACCTGACAGCAAGAAGAACCTAGGTTTGATGCACAGCTCGGGCGTTTCTGTGCAGAGTTTGTTTGTTCTACCCATTTCCTCGAGGTGTCTCCAAAAACATGCACGGTAGGTTAATTGGCTGTTCCAAATCACCCTTAGGTGTGAGTGTGAGTATGAATGCTTGTGTGAGTGTTGACCCTGCGATGGCATGACAAGCTGCCATTGACCAAATAAGCTTGTCTTTGGACTGTGGGAGGAAAGTGGAGAATCCAGAGGAAATCCTTGCAAGTACATGCAAACACCAGACAGAAAGACTCTAGTTGGCCACAAGGTTCTGTCCCAAAACTTTGTTGCTGTGAGAGAACAGTGCTAAACAGAGCCAGCATATCACCCTGAAATAACATGCAATTTTGGAAGTAAACCTATACAGTGGTGCCTCGGTACTCAAACGCTTTAGAGGTCGAATTTTTTTGTCCCCGAAGTCGACCAAAATCCACAAGTCGAACGCTAAAAAACGCGAGAAAAAAACGAAACCTAGAGGGAGGGGAAATGCCCGCTTTCTGGAAGTCTGAAAGTTGTTGATACTATGTATCACCCTGATAAAGCTAGCACTGTTCTGGGGAAGTCCGGAAGTGGTTGATACTATTTAGCACCCTGATAAAGCTAAAGCTAGCGCTAAAGCACTAAAGTTAGCACTAAGGTGCTAAAGCTAAGCTAAAGCGCTAAAGTTAAGCTAAAGCGCTAGCAGCACTGTGAACACCTTTAAGGATGAGGTCATGAGCCACTTCTGTAAGGTTTTGAAAAGAAGGCAGAAACAAGCCACGTTAGAAATGTTCTTCAAGAAAAGAAAGGAACATTCTTAAGAAGAGTCATCCATACAAAGAAAGTAGCAAGAGAAAAAAAAAAAACACCTTTGGCTAATTTACCTGAAGCTGTTTGTTATGTAAGGGAATCCTCCTCTTCTCCCCTCTCCAACATTTATGTATGCCAACTGCTTACCACCACAAAGGTTAAAATTCTTATCTTAATTGTTGTTAGGCTTTAACTGCACTGTGGTTTTTATTTAAGTGTGTTATGATCCGTGTTGTGAGAGAATCTGGTTTTGGCATCTCTCTCTCTCTCTCTCTCTCTCTCTCTCTCACACACACACACACACACACACACACACACACACACACTTTCTCTCTGTGTGTGTTGGGAAGGGACGTGACTGTCACACGTGAGTGGAACGCTAAACACACACACCTGACTCCACTTAATCTTATAAAGACTATCAGCGCGCTCCACCCAGTGCTAGAAGATTGTCCCTCTTCCCTGTGATCTCTCTGGTTCTCAGCTCTGTGCTTGCTCCACCAGTTACCGCTTTTGTTTAATGATTTCCATGTTTCTCCGCATCTCTAACAGTGACTACGATTTCCCCATGCTCTAGTGCCTTTCCTGTGATCAATAACATGCACCTGTTTTCATCACACCCTGTCTCCTGCATTTTTGGGTCCGGCTGAATGTTCTTGCCATCACAGAATCTTCTAGCCCTTGAGCTGAGAGCCGGAGAGATCACGGGGAAGAGAGGCAATCTTCTAGCACTGGGAAGAGCGCTGCTAGTCTTTATATCCCGTGATTTAGTGGAATCAGGTGTGTGTGTGTGTTTAGTGTTCCACCCGCGTGTGTTTAGTGTTCCCCCTCTCCAACGCGGAGAGAGAGAAAGTGTGTGTGTGTGTGTGTGTGTGAGAGAGAGAGAGAGAGAGAGAGAGAGAGAGAGAGAGAGAGAGAGAGAGAGAGAGAGAGAGCGAGACCAAAACCAGAGTGTCTCACAGCACAGGCCATAATATAGTGTACTAGATTCAATATTTTTTTTCACTTAATTTGTGGACTTATGGTATGAGTTACGGTACCGTTAACTTCTGTTCAAAAGACGACATTATTTGTAATGGGAAAAGTGGATTCGGAATTCAAGCACATCGGAATTCGACCAGCCTTCTGGAACGAATTATGGTTGAGTACCTAGGCTCCAATGTACTTGGTTTCTTTAGATGCATCAGTACCTGTCATATTACTGATTTCTCCTTCAGCACATGGTATGCAGTCAAAGCAACAGACAGGTTTTCCTTTCTGCACTGCTTTCCTTGTGCCAGGATTACAGCTCTTACTGCATACTGATATTGGCACCTATAGTTAAGAAGAGATCTTATCGATTTCACTGCATATATTAAGAAAGAAATTGCATTGTGCAATTCACTTGTACTCACCTGGCTGGTATTTTTTGCCCATACAATAGAACTGATATTTACTGTTAACCGATCATGACCACGCATGGATGAGTCATAGTGTCCAATGGTAATAAATTCATGCACTTCATTCACATGCCAGTTGATTATATCATATTTTGCTGCAGGGTCACCATTTTTATCAAAAAATACTTCTTCGCCCTCTTTCGTTTTAAAATGCACTCCTTTGAGATTTTGAAGAAACTGAAGAAAATAGAAAAATGGGGGGGGGGGGTTATATATGTCATATAACACAATATTACAAAGTATATTTTCAGGAAAAGAGTGGCATGTGTTCATTTAATTTTAACCACAGCTAAAATGCTAACATGCTGACATGCTGTTTAAGCAGTACTCATAACTCACTGGAAATGGACCAGGCTGCTTCATTGTAGGACATGTTTGCTTGCAGCCAAGATGTTCATGTAGTGTATGGGCAACAGTGTACACTGCTTTATACACGTTACTGAAAATAGGCATCAGGGACATGTCTGTGAAGGTGTTTTCCATTTCAGAGAGTTTCTCATCACCTGTACACAAAGGATTGCCAATTGAAACATTTTGCTCTGCATATTTACACTTAAACAGTGCTTCCCAAAATTTAGTAATGATATCACTCCCAACATATTTTAATGGTTTTACATCCAGAATGAAGTCCTTTAAACCAGCCACTGTCGCCGTAGGGATAGCGAGCCCTATGGCTCCTTGTAGTATATGATATTTATCTTTTGCAGCTAGTTCTGAATCAGATATCCAGCCTTCAGTTCCAACCCACTGGTATCCAGTAATGTTATGTTCAACAAAGATTTCGAGCAAGATTTCCATGTCCCAGTGAGCAAGAAATGCAACTATCACTCGAGAAGTCGAACTTTTGACCTGCTCAATAATTTTCAGTACTTTGTCATTTGAATAAGTTCTAAAATATGGAACAGAATATTCTAAGCAGATGCCCAACTGCTTTGCAGCTTCAGTAAATTCAGCCATTCCAATGTTCCCATAATCATCATCTCTTCTTATTGCTCCTACCCAGGTCCAGCCAAAGTGTTTAACCATTTCCGCCAGTGCTCTAGTCTGGTAATAATCACTAGGAATAGTACGGAGAAATGATGGATATTTCTTCTTGTCACTCAGACACTCACAGGTGGAATAATGGCTGATCTAAAATGAGATTTATAAAAAAAAATGCTCAGGAAACCAGGCAATTTTTTTAATCCATTTGTGTGCAGCTTTAATTGGCAATAAGCGCACACACACACACACACACACACACACACACACACACACACACACACACACACACACACACACACACAATATTATATATATATAATTTTTATGAACCACTCAATCCTCTCTAATTAGCAGGGAAGCTGGCACCCATCACAGCTAACTCTGGGTGAGGTGCACCCTGGATAGCTCACTAGGCCATTGCAGGGCTACACTCACATAACTGTTCACATTAACACCTAGGGGTAATTATAAACAGCCAATTGGCCTATTGTGCATGTTTTTGGACTGTAGCGGATTACCAAAGTACCCAGAGGAAACCCACGAAAGCATGGGGAGAACATGTAAACTCCATACAGAAATGCCCGAGCTGCGAAGCAAACCCAGGACATTCTTGCTGTGAGGCAGATGTGCTAACCAGTGTGCCACCACATATATACACACACACACACACACACACACACACACATATATATATATATATATATATATATATATATATATATATATATATATATATATTAGAGAGAGAGAGAGAGAGAGAGAGAGAGAGAGAGAGAGAGAGAGAGAGAGAGAGAGAGAGAGAGAGAGAGAAATAATTAAAAAATTCAGCTAAAGATATCCCGTTTAACACCACATACATATTAATAACTGCAAAAAGGGTAAATTCTTACTAAAGGAATACCAAATGGTCCTATAGATGTTGCAATGGCCATTGACACTGAAGAGTATGTTTCACCAATTATGGCTTGCACCCATGCTGGTTTTGTGCAGCGTTCATGGAAGACGGAGTTTTTGTTTCCATTAACAAGTGTCATGGCTACTTTAACTCCTAGTGCTGCTGAACTGCAGGTGTCATAGATCTTGTAGCCCAAAGATATCCCAGGAAGTAAAGATGAACTGTTGTTGATCTCTTCTATTGCAAATATCAAGGATTGTGAATACTGAAATGCTCTAAAATCAAGACTTTTAAAAATCAGAGAGAAAAAAAAAACAACATAACAAAAGAATGTTGTGATATTTCAGGATGAGATCAGAAAACACTGACTGTCTCAGTCAATTCTCAGTCATAAAATGGTGCTTAAATATAGATGAGCAAAGTCTGACATGCTGAGTTTCTTACCTCTCGCACTTCATTTTCTGTGGTTTGACCAAATAAGACAATTCTGTGAACTCCCACTTACTATGAAAAGGAAAAGCCCCACCAACAATGACATCACCGTCCTTCCATATCTGTGGATATTCTGGTTCTCCCAGCAGTACACAGGCCATACCATTACCTCTGGAAAAGTGGATTATGATTATTAACATATGTAAAAGAGTAAAAAGTAAAGCCTCCATCTACTTATTCAACCACAAAATAGAAATGTCTGCTTGGTCTGTGCTCCAGCTGATCGAATCAGAAGGATGTTGTGGGCTTTATACAAATGGGAAGAGAATCACTATGGGAACGTTGCACTGGAGGGATAAAGAAGGTGTGAATAAACAGTGAGATTTATGTTTCAACTTTGCATAAGATGTTATAGGTTTCAGTTTATAGGAACCTGCTTGTTCATGGAAAGGCTGGGAATGATGAGCTGTCCCAAACCCGCCTGAGGTTCACCTTTTTAGAAATTTAGAGCAAAGAAAAACCCATTTCTGATTTTTAAGAATTGTGTTTTATAAAATAAATGGGGGGGGGGGGGTCCCCAGATTGCGGTGCTTGTATTTTTATGTGTTCCTGCTATTCTTTTATTGGTAGTTTGACCATACTTTTTTTTTTTTTTTCATTCATGAATATAAAATTCATGTTGTCTCATCAAAGTTTCTAAAAGTCTGAGGTTATGACAAAATCAGTCCATATGCCATTCATAAGCTGCACAACAGGTAGCAGCATGCAGCAACCACACGAAGAAAGAGAGAATGGATTTTTAAATAAATTAGTAAATAAACTTTACTTCTCTGAGGTGTCATCAAAATGAAGGAATTTTAAAAAGGATTTTGATTTGGAAGGATAACAGTTATAATAATACTGTAACTTACACAATGTGTTAATTTTTTTGTTTGATTGGCATTAAAACACACACAAATAATTTCTATCATAGTTAAAACAACAATCCAAGATGGTGCTTATAAATACTATTCTTAATACTATCCATCTAGAACATTAATTAATTAATTCCTTCATTCATTTTCTGAACCGTTTAATCCTAATTAGGGTAGCAGGGAGGTTGGTTCCCATCTCAGCCGACTATGGACGGGCGCAGAATACACCCTGGACAGGTCACCAGGGATTTGAGAAATAATTTTTATTTATAGAAGACAGCAGCCCCAACCCCTGATAAAAATATAAACAAAACAAAAAACACAAAAAAATGAGAGAGAGAGAGAGACAGAGAGAGAGAGAGAGAGAGAGAGAGAGAGAGAGAGAGAGAGAGAGAGAGAGAGAGAGAGAGAGAGAGAGAGAGAGAGAGAGAGAGAGAACATATTGGTCATGTTACTGATCTGATCTTTCCATCAGCACATTGTATGCAATCAATGCAGCAAAGAGGTTTTCCTTTCTGTACAGCCTTCCTTGTGCCAGGACAACTGCTGTCACTGCACACAGGTACTGGCACCTATTTATGTGTGAAAATGCAATTAAAAAAATAATAATCAATAAAATAAAAAGCTGTTATGAAATTAATTTACATAATTTATTTTGTAATTCACTGACCTGTGTGGTATTATTTGCCCACACACTTTTATACATGTTTATAAGTAAATGTCCCTGCACAGCTAAAATGGCGTCAAAATGTCCAACATTGATTAGTTCGGTTTTGGATTCTGGGTTTGCTTGCCACTTTATAATTTCATATTTTGCAGTGTCACCATTTTCATCAAACTAAACCTTTTCACCATCTTCGCGAATCTCACTCTTTTTGAGGTGCCCGGAAAACTTTAAAATATGGCATAATCCAGTAAAGTCGAGATTAAGTTTTTTCAGGTGTGCAAAACCATTTTACTTCTTGGCAGATTCGTTTTAAAACTATTACTCACGGTCAGAGGATCAGACTGCTGCTTTCTTCTTCTTTTCCTTTTGGCGTTTTCCGTTTTTGAGGGGTTGCCACAGCAAATCATATGATTCGCATGTTTGATTTGGCATAGGTTTTCATGTCGGATGCCCTTCCTGACACAACCCTTTAGCAAGGGGCAGAAACATGCTGATGTCTTTGCAGCTACTCTTTACGAAAGTCAGCAATGGTCCTTTTCTTGACTCTCACCATAGACAGTGAGAGACATGGCCAGCCTTTTATAACCCAGTTGTCTGCACTGTGTGTGTGTGTGTGTGTGTGTGTGGGGGGGGGGGGGGGTGTTGAGACAATCTTGTTGGGACTTGAACCCCCAACTTTAGGATCAGCGATCCAGTGCCTTTTGCCACCAGGCCTATCAGGCTGCTGCTTAGTAGGACAGAATTGTTTGCAACCAAGAGGGTCATGAAGAGACTGAGTAATGATATAAGCTTCTCTATACACATTGCTGAAAAGAAGCATTAGGGGACAATTTAGTGAAATAATTTTCCACCTCAGACAGTTATTTTCTTGTGCACAATTGAACCCCATCCAGATTATTTTGTATTGTGTATTTACAATAAAACTGAGTTTCCCACAGCTGAATAAAAAATGTCACTGTCTGAAGATTTCAGTGACTTATTATCTAGAATTAAGTGTTTTAGCCCTGCTACTGTTTGGTGAATCGCTAGTCCAATAGCTCCTTGTGGTATGTGACAACTTCTGAATCCGAGATTCAGGCCCCTGTTCCCACCCACTTGTATCCTCCATTGATATTGTGCTTGAGTTATACATGTAGCAACGTTACAAGATCCCAGGTATCAAGGAATTTCATGATCTTTTGATTTGCTGAGCAATTCTTCTCATTGGTTCTTGTGAGTACATGTTAAAAATTGGAAGAAGATATTCTATGCAGAGACCCAGCTGTTTTTTTTTTTGCAAAGTGTTTGCCATTGTTTCCATAGTCATCAGCTCTTCGTATTGCTCCCACCCACATCCAACCAAAGTGCTTTAACATCTCTGTAAGTGCTCTGCTTTGATAATAATTGTTGGGAATAGTATGAACAAATGAATGCAGCCGTTGGGGGGGGGGGGGGGGGGGGGGGGGGGGTCACAAGCCAGTGTCTCTCCCTCACGCCGGTCCCAAGCTCACATAAATGCAGAGGGTTGTGCCAGCAAGGGCATCCGATGTAAAATCATTGCCAAACTTAATATGCAAGTCACAAATATTACCTCCATACTGGATCGGTCGAGGCCCGGGTTAACAACAACCACCATCAGTGCTGTTAACCAACAGGGTGTTGGTGGAAATTGGACTACTTTTGGTCGAAGCAGGAGAGGCGGGAGGCGTGTCGGTAGGCAGAGAGAGAAGAAGAAAAGCATGAGTCTAGGACTGAGAATAGGGACTTCGAATGTTGGAACTATGAAAGGAAAAAGTAGAGAGCTGGCTGACATGATGCAGAGGAGGAAGGTGGACATACTGTGTTCAGGAGACCAGGTGGAAAGGTAGCACGGCTAAAAGCTTAGGGCAGGGTTTGAGCTGTTGAATCATGGTGTGGGTGGGAAGAGAAATGGAGTAGGAATCACCTTGAAGGAGGGGTTGGTCAAGAATGTTCTAGAAGTGAAAAGAGTGTCAGACAGCATGATGAGTCTCAAGTTAGAAATTGAAGGCTTGATGTTCAATGTTGTTAGTGCTTATGCCCCACAGGCAAGATGTGAGCTAGAAGAGAAGGAGAGATTCTGGAGTGAGTTAGATGAAGTGATGCAGAGTACCCCCAAAGATGAAAGAGTGGTCATTGGTACAGACTTCAATGGACATGTTGGTGTCAGCAACAGAGGGGACAAGGAAGTGATGTTCAGATTTGGTATCCAGGACAGGAACACAGAAGGACAGATGCTGATAGATTTTGAAAAAAATGATGGAAATGGCTGTGGTGATTACTTTCTTCCAGAAGAGACAGGAGCATAGGGTGACTTATAAAAGCGGAGGTAGGAGAACACAGGTAGACTACATCTTGTGTAGGCGATGTAATTTGAAGGAAGTCAGTGACTGCAAAGTAGTAGTGGGTGAGAGTGTTGGCAAACAGCATAGGATGATGGTGTGCAAGATGACTCTGATGGTGAGGAAGGTGAAGAAGGCAGAGTAGAAGACAAAGTGGTGGAAGCTGAAAAAGGAAGAGTGTCATTTTGTCTTCAAGGAAGAGTTGAAACAGGCTTTGGGTGGTCAGGAAGTGCTTCCAGTTGACTGGACAACTACAGCTAATGTGATCAGGGAGACAGGTAGGAGAGTACTTGGTGTGTCCTCTGGAAGGAAAGTGGATAAGGAGACTTGGTGGTGGAATGAGGAAGTGCAGGGGTGTGTACAAAGGAAGAGGTTTGCTAAGAAGAAGTGGGACATTGAGAGGACCAAAGAGAGTAAACAGGAGTACAGAGAGAGACACAGCGTAAGGCAAGAGTAGCTGTATCAAAGGCCAAACAGAGGGCGTATGATGACTTGTATGCTAGTTTGGACAGAAAGAAGGGAGAAAATGATTTATACAGGTTGGCAAAGCAGAGAGATAGAGATGGGAAGGACATGTAGCAAGTTAGAGTGATAAAGGACAGAGAGAGAAATGTATTGACTGATGACAGAAGTGTGCTGGAAAGATGGAAAAAGTACTTTGAAGAGCTGGTGAATGAGGAAAATGAGAGAAAGAGAAAAAGAGTAGAAGAGGTGACTGTTGAGGAGCAGAAAGTAGCAAAGATTAGTAAGGGTGACGTGAGAAGGGCATTGAGGAGGATGAAGAGTGGAAAGACAGTTGTTCCTGATGATATACCTGTGGCGGTATGGAAGTGTCTAGGGGCGGTAGCAGTAGATTTTCTGACAAGAACATTCAACAAGGTCTCAGAGAGTGAGCAGATGCAGGAGGAATGGAGGAGAAGTGTGCTGGTGCACATTTTTAAGAACAGGGGGGCGTGCAGAGTTGTAGCAAATACAGAGGAATGAAGTTGATGAGCCATACAATGAAGTTATGGGAAAGAATAGTGGAAGCTATACTCAGGGCAGAGGTCAGCATTTGTGAACAACAATTTGGTTTCATGCCAAGAAAGAGCACCAAAGATGCAGTGTTTGCTCTGAGGATATTAATAAAGAAGTACAGAGAAGGTCAGAGGGAGCTGCATTGTGCCTTTGTGGATCTGGAGAAAGCATATGACATGGTGCCTAGACAGGAACTGTGGTGTTGTATGAGGAAGTCTGGAGTGGCAAAGAAGTATGTTAGAGTGGTGCAGGACATGTATGAGAGATGTAAGACAGTGGTGAGGTGTGCTGTCGGCATGACCGAAGAAATTGAGGTGGAGGTGGAACTGCATGAAGGATCAGCTCTGAGCCTCTTTTTGTGTTCTATGGTGATGGACAGGATGACAGGCGAGGACTATGATGTTTGCAGATGACATTGTGATCTGTAGTGAGAGCAAAGAACAAGTGCAGGGAAATCTAGAGAGGTGGAGGTATGCCCTGGAAAGGAGGGGAATGAAGGTCAGCCTCAATAGGTCAGAATACATGTGTGTGAATGAGAAGGACCCAAGAGAAACGGTGAGGTTACAGGGAGCAGATATAAGGAAGGTGGAGGATTTTAAGTACCTCGGCTCAACAATCCAGAGCAATGGAAAGTGTGGAAAACAGGTGAAGAAGAGTGTGCAGGCAAGTTGGAATGGTTGGAGAAAAGTGTCCGGTGCGATGTGTGATATGAGAGTATCGGCAAGAATGAAAGGTAAAGTGATCAAGAAAGACGATGTTGTATGGTTTAGAAACAGTGGCACTGAGGAAAAGACAGGTGGCAGATTTGGAGGTAGCAGAAATGAAAATGTTGAGGTTCCCTCTGGGAGTAACGAAGATGGATAGGATCAGAAATGAGTACATCAGAGGGACAGCACATGTAAGATGCTATGGAGGCAAAGTCAGAGAGGCTAGATTGAGATGGTTTGGACATGTACAGGGGAGGAATAGAGAGTGTATTGATAGTAGGATACTAAGGTTGGAACGACCAGGCCCAAGACAGGCACAAGCACTAACAACATTGAACATCACACCTTCAATCTCTAACTTGAGACTCATCACTCTGTCTGACACTTTTTTTCACTTCTAGAACATTCCTGCCCCCCCCCCCCCCCCCAAGATGACTCCTACTCCATTTCTCTTCCCATCAACACCATGATAAAACAGCATAAACCTTGCTCCTAACCTTCTCGCCTTGCTATCTTTCCGCCTGGTCTCATGAACACACAGTATGTCCACCTTCCTCCTCTGCATCATGTCAGCCATCTCTCTATCTTTTCCTGTCATAGTTCCAACATTCAAAGTCCCTACTCTCAGTCCTAGAGTCATGCCTTTCCTCTTCTCTCGCCACCTACGGACACGCCTCCTGCCTCTCCTTCTTTGACCAACAGTAGCCCAGTTTCCACTGGCACCCTGTTGGTTCACAGCACTGATGGCAGTTGTTGTTAACCCGAGCCTTGACCGATCAGATATTACATTCTTATTGATGACTCGCACAACAAATTTGAGAAATGTTCTACGTTGGATGCCCTTCCTGCCACAACCCTGTGCATTTATCCAGGCTTGGGACCGGTGTGAAGATGGACACTGGCTTGTGCCCCCCTTCACTGTTGCATTCAGCTTAATAATAGAATAATTATATAAATCATTGTCTGGGACCAACTATATAATGAGGATTAGGGATATTTATATCAATCCACCATGGTGATGACCACAGTATTGTAGTCAGAGGAAGCATGACCTTTGCATTTGATCAGCACTGTTCTTCGGAATGTAGTATTTTTCCTTTCATTTTTAAACTTAATTTTATAAGAAGTTTCTCGCATGCACCCATTCGACCTGTTCAGCCTGGATAATTGCCTGGATTTCCTCCATGCAGTCCATTTTCCTCCCACAAATTCAAAAAGATGTACATTATGCTAATCGGGTGTTCTTGGTTGCCCCTATGCGTTAGTGCGATTGGTTGTGTGTGTTGGCCATGCGATGGACTGACTAGTTGTTCAAGGTGTACCCCATCTTTATTGACAATTAGCTGAAAAAAGCTCCAGCCTCCCTATAAGCCTCGAAGTTCTATGCAGTTCAAGAAATTAATGAATTAATAGATATCAATGATTATGCTCTATATCTGCTTCTGAGGTTCAGGATTAGTGAACAATGGATCAAACTCCAATTTCAAGATTATTATTATTATTATTATTATTATTATTATTATTATTATTATTATTATTATTATTCATTCAGCTCAGTTTCTGCTTAATCCTAATTAGGGCTGACAGCTTTGCAGCCTACCGTAGTTGAAAGTCGGCAATGTTTTTTTTTTTTTTTTAACATGCCTCACACCATAGACAGTGAGAGACATAGCAGCCTTTGATAACCCAGTTAGCTGCACTTGAGGACCAGTGACAACCTGTGGTGAGTAAGTGGAACATCAGCAAATGTAAATCACTTCTGAAATATTTATTGGGTGAATTAAATCAGGCACAACTGGGATTTGGATGCGCCCTCCTGTTCCCTAATGACATCCAGAAATTCTGGTGTTCACATCCAGATACTTATAAATATGCCAAGATAATATCCATTGAGGATGGAGCTACCGAAAGCCTTGTGCAGAGTTTGTGATGTTACTCCTTGTACAATTACTTTCCCTCGGCCTTGTGAAGGGAGAAAATTGCCATATTCTTGAAAATCCAGAAGATCCTCTGCTTGTTCAAAATGGAGACATGATTATTGGAGCTATTTTTTCCGTACATAGGTGTCCACAGCAACAATCACTGGAATATACTGAAAAACCTCCACCTTTAACTTGCATTAGGTTTGTTGGAAGGAAAATGTTGATCTTATTTCACTCTGTGTGTGTTTATGTGTATGTGTATATGTGTGTGTGTGTGTGTGTGTGTGTGTGTGTGTGTGTGTGTGTGTGTGTGTATGTATATATATATATATATATATATATATATATATATATATATATATATATATATATATATATATATATATATATATATATATATATATATATATATATATACACAGTCTGTTTAATTTTGAATACATTTAATTTTATACAGATAACATTTCCAATCTAATGTATATTTGTAGCATTAACCTCAGGCAATTACGCTTTGCCCAGACAATGATTTTTGCAATTGATGAGATTAACAAAAGCAGCAGTTTGCTCCCAAATGTTTCGATTGGGTACAGAATTTATGATAATTATCGCTCAAGCTTATTATCTATGAAGGCAGCCATGGCTTTCATGAATGGTGAGGAAAGAACAGCGGATGGTTCCTGCTCAGGACAAGCAGCAGTACAAGCCATCATAGGGGAGTCAAACTCTTCTCCTACTATTGCACTGACAAGAACAATGGCATCTTTTAAAATCCCAGTGGTAATAATACTTACTTTAATATATTGTTTTGTACATGAAGCACAATCATAAATGCAAATGGATATTATTTTGATTTTAGAAAAGGTAAATTCAAGTCATTACATGCTTATCTAGTTTCATATTCCATTTTATGTTAATGGACAGCACAGTGGTACAGTTATTAGTACAGTATTGTCAATTCATAGCTGATTTTTAAAATGTATAATATACTTATAATTTATTTATAATGGCACTATTTTAAATAAACTCATCATACATATTCTGAATAAATTCTACATTTTTAAAAGTTAATAAAATAATAATAATAATAATAATAATAATAATAATAATAACAATAATAATAATAATAATAATAATAATAATAAAAATAATAATAATAATTATTATTATTATTATTATTATTATTATTTTTATTATTATTATATGTCTACCTGTACCTCTGTCCCTAGATAAGTCACGCTGCCACATGTGAGTGTTTGAGTAACAGAAGACAGAACCCTTCTTTCTTCAGGACCATCGCGAGTGATTACTATCAGGGTAGAGCACTGGCGTATCTGGTTCAGCACTTTGGTTGGACTTGGGTGGGAACTGTGAACAGTGATAATGATTATGGTAATAATGGGATGGCCATTTTTCTGAATGCAGCCAAAGAGGAGGGAATATGTGTGGAATATTCTGAGAAGTTTGACCGGTCAGATCCTGCCAAAATAATTAAAGTCGCTGAGATTATTAAGAAAGGCACAGCCAAAGTAATTATAGTATTTCTTGCCTCCTTTGACATGAACATTCTTCTTGACCAGCTTATTTTAAAAAATGTCACCGGCTACCAGATGATTGGTGTTGAGGCTTGGATTTCTGCTCTGAATCTCGTGACGCCAGCGAGCTACAACATACTGGTCGGAGCAATTGGTTTCGATGTAGGAAAACTAAATATTGACAGTTTTACCGACTATGTTGTCGATGGATTCTGGCACACAGCTCTTCCTTGCCTGCATACTCAGGGAAACAGCTCTAAAATCGAAAACATTTGCAGCAAATATGAAGATATTATTCCATTTAAAAACTACAGTGATGACATATCAGAATTACGGTATGCAAATAATGTCTACAATGCAGTTTATGCCTTAGCGCATTCTCTACACAACCTGTTGAGATGCAAAGAAAACCAGAGTTGTGAGAAAGAGCAAATAATCCAGCCATGGCAGGTAATGGAAAAGAACAGGCGATGTCCATGACTGATATTGTCAGGAAATTACACAAATAATAGGTTTTGTTTTCCATTTGAAGGTTGTTGAGTCACTAAAAAAGGTAAATTTTACTACCAAAGTAGGAGAACAGATTTGGTTTGACGACACTGGGGCAACATCTGCAAAATATGATGTGGTGAACTGGCAGCGAGGAACCAGTGGAGAAGTGGTGTTCAAGACAGTGGGTTATTATGATGCCTCTCTGCCAAGTGGAGAACAGTTTGTCCTAAATGTTGAAAACATAGTATGGGCTGGTGAGAAAACTCAGGTACGTCCAATGTTGACTAATTCAAATTTTTATTGACGATAATAGAGACTGAAATATGAATTTTTGACACAGGAAAATTAGGTCCTCAATGCCACTTAACAAAAAAAAAACACAAAAAACAAACAAACAAAAATGTTTTACTAATATGCCATTCAGTGAATATACTGTATGGGGAAGATCTTAGACCAAATAATACTTCATAGTATACAAAAGAGAAAGTTAAAAGTGTCTTTCATTTCACTGATGAGCAAACAATTGCTTCATAGAACTTAACTATTAATCATTGACATAGTTTATCAATTTTGAGAGAGAAATAATAATTGTATGCAACTTCAAATTAGAAGCCCAGGTCTGTGTGCAGTGAGAGCTGTCCGCCAGGAACCAGGAAAGCTGTACAGAGCGGAAGGCCTGTGTGCTGCTATGACTGTATACCATGTGCAGAGGGAGAGTTCAGTAACCACACAGGTAACCTCAGCATTCCCAAGTTTCAAACACAAATTATTAATTGTACTTTTTGTATCAGCCTGTCATTACTGAGGCAACAGTTCATGAAAAATGGAATTCATTAATAAATCCACATATACGAAGCATACATTCTTTCCTAATGACAATAACAACAATTATTTTTCAGATGCAAATAACTGTGAGCAGTGTCCAGGAGAATTTTGGTCAAATGATGTCAGAGATAAATGTGTATTAAAGGTTGTGGAGTTTCTTTCATATACAGAGATTATGGGGATAGTACTGGTAGTGTTTTCCTTATTTGGAGTTACATTAACTGTGTTCGTAGCTATTTTATTTCTAAGAGAAAAGGACACACCCATTGTTAAAGCCAACAACTCTGAGCTGAGCTTCCTGCTGCTGTTCTCCCTGACTCTGTGTTTCCTCTGTTCACTCACTTTCATCGGACGACCCTCTCAGTGGTCCTGTATGCTGCGCCACACAGCGTTCGGGATCACCTTCGTCCTCTGCATCTCGTGTGTTCTGGCTAAGACAATAGTGGTGTTAGTGGCGTTCAGGGCGACACTTCCAGGCAGTAATATCATGAAATGGTTTGGGCCTCTACAGCAGAGACTCAGTGTTGTTGGCTTGACTCTCATCCAGGTTGTTATTTGTGTGATTTGGTTAACAGTTTCTCCTCCTTTTCCCTACAAGAACATGAATTACTACAAGGAAAAGATCATATTAGAATGTAATGTGGGTTCAGCTGTAGGTTTCTGGGTCGTGTTGGGTTATATAGGAGTTCTTGCTTTATTCTGCTTTGTTCTGGCTTTTCTCGCTAGAAAGTTACCAGATAATTTTAATGAATCTAAATTTATCACATTTAGTTTACTCATATTCTGTGCTGTGTGGATAACTTTTATTCCAGCTTATGTCAGCTCTCCTGGAAAATTTACTGTTGCTGTGGAGATATTTGCAATTTTGGCCTCCAGTTTTGCTCTCCTATTCTGTATATTTACACCGAAATGTTATATTATTCTGTTCAAACCTGAACTAAACACAAAGAAAAATATGATGGCGAAAATGGACCCCAAATCCCCTTAAGAAACAGACTCCCATATCTATAATTTAACTGAATAATGTTACCCTTACAAATTGTGAAATTAAATGAAGTAAAATACAATCTTATACCTTATAAATTACTGAGTGCAGTATGTTTGGATAAAAATTCAGAGTATCCATCATCTGTCCCGAGAGGGCATTTTGTATTTAGCCTGTGACTGGCCCAGATACATACTGTATATATGGTTTATTTCTTCTTTTATTTATTTTTTTTTAAATCTTGTTCCTAACTAGTAAACTATAAGAAAGTTTGCACCAATATACATATAAAAATGGCCTATATTTAAAATGCACGTTATACTTTCCATCATATTAACAGAGGGTGCTGAAAAAAGGGGGCATCCGAAGCAGCTTTGGGAATGAAACGTTGCATTTTCGGAAAAATGTGTGGTGGTGGAGGAGTGAACTGCACATAAATGGCTGAAGTGCACTTGAGCAAAGCAACTAACCCCCAAATGCTCGTCTGTGTGTGGCAACCCACTGCTCTGAGTGTGTGTGTGTGTGTGTGTGTGTGTGTGTGTGTGTGTGTGTGTGTGTGTGTGTGTGTGTGAGTGTGTGTGTGTGTGAGTGTGTGTGTGTGTATGTTCACTTTAGATGGTTAAATGCAGAGGAAATAATTTCCTTTATGGGATTAATACAGTGTATCAATACATAGTGTTTATTTTTGGGTTTATATTGTATGTAAATGCAAGTTGTGAACTGTTTTTAAAATATTAACTTTGTAGAAATATAAAGAAACACACTGCGCTTTAAATGGAGATTAAAGGTGGGTGGCATGCAGTAGGAACTGGGGGTGATGGTGCAGTGATTGTAATATCGGGGATTGAATAAATGGCACCATATTGAGTATGATGTTTATTTCTTGACTGACAAATAAACAACAAAACCAGACAATTTTTTTTTTTTAATTGTTGTTATTATTATTATTTATTTATTTATTTTAAACTGGACAAAGATTTTAAAATATTAAACATGCATTGTTACAGCTTTCACAAAGGCTGATGAATTGGATGAATTAATTAAAATAATGTTTTACATTCTACTTTAAAGCATTTTGAACTGTGCTTGGTCGTCTTAAAGGTAACCAAAGTTAATGCAGTGGGGCAAATGGTGATAGGACTGATTATTGTTTACATTTATAACTCAGTTAATTTTCCCCATGATTTGCCTTTTCGTGTTTCTCTCAGGCTTCAATATAATTATATAACATTTTGGAAGAAAGATGCAGAGCAGCAAACCGAAACTTGAGGCTAAAATAGCAAATATCTCTACCGCTACAGTAAATTTCCCAGGTGAACTCACATAAGCTGGAATAAAAGTAACCCAAACCGCACAAAACATGAGCATACTGAACGTAATAAATTTAGCTTCATTAAAATTGTCAGGTAACTTCCGAGCCAAAAAAGCCAAAACGAAACATAAAAGTGCCAAAATTCCTATATAACCCAAAACAGCCCAGAAACCTAAATGTGAGCCTAAATTACACTCCAGAATGACTTTGTCCTTGTAGTGCTTTAGATTCTTGAAAGGAAAAGGTGGAGAGATTGACAGCCAAATCACACAAATAACAACCTGGATGAGAGTGAAGGCAACAACACTGAGTCTCTGCTGTGGAGGTCCAAACCATTTCATGACATCACTGCCCGGAAGTGTCGCCCTAAAAGCCATTAACACCACTATAGTCTTACCCAGAACACACGAGATACAGAGGACGAAGGTGATCCCGAATGCTGTGTGGCGTAACATACAGGACCACTGAGAGGGTCGTCCGATGAAAGTGAGTGAACAGAGGAAGCACAGAGTCAGGGAGAACAGCAGCAGGAAGCTCAGCTCAGAGTTGTTGGCTTTGACTATTGGAGTATCTTTATATCTGAAGAATATGAGTGCGATTACCACCGTCATAAATGCACCAAAAATAGATGCTGCTGACAATAACATTCCCATCGTTTCCTTATAGGACAAAAATTCAATTTCCTTCTTTACGCACTGATCTTTGTGAGCATTTGACCAGTAATCTTGCTGGCACTGTTGACATTTAATTGAGTCTGATAGAGAATGAAACAGAGAAAAAAGGGCCATAAAAATGAGCTATTTCTATATGATATATATTCGTCGAATTCACTCTCCCACTGCTGTGTAAAATTTGAGTCAAGTTCTACTACTATTTATAAATGTTACTTTGGTTGAATATATTTTGGACTTGATTCAGGCGGCTTCCATAGCACATGTAGGATCCCATTAACATTCTCAATATTTTACCTGCATTTGATCTTAATATATGAACTAATGTTATATGCCGTATATAAGATCCATGATGGGAACACCATGCCGGCATAGTGATCAGAATGCCAAGCTCATGGTAAGAAGATCTTATGTTCAAGTTCCAGGCTCAGATTTTTCTATGTAGGGTTTATTGTTGTGCTTATCCGGTTTCCCCTAACAGTCAAAAGACATGCGCACTGTTCAAACCCGTCACTGACTGTAAATGTCTCTCTCTCTCTCTCTCTCTCTCTCTCTCTCTCTTTCTCTCTCTGTGTGTGTGTGTGTGTGTGTGTGTGTGTGTGTGTGTGTGTGTGTGTGTGTGTGTGTGTGTGTGTGTGTGTGTGTGTGTGTGTTGGACTTGCAATAGTCTGATGGGCTGCTCAGTGTCCTCTGCCTACGTATAATGTTAGCTAAGAAAGACTGTAACCTCTGCCCACCCATGGTATGATTTAGCAATGTGTGAATGAGTGAGTGAGTGAGTGAGTGAAAGTCATGATGCAGCTCACAAATTTATATTGACCGATCAGCTCAATTTACATATTCAAAATGGCCTTCTTTGCAAAGGAAGTGCCAATTTCTTATTTTATAAACATGGTTATGGTTACACAGAGCCTGCTTCACATTCTCTGTAGAATTCTGCTGAAATGCTGACCCATCACATGCCGGATCATTAGTGTAATTCCTCAAAAGGAAAGCAAGATTTATGCAGTACAGTCAGCCCTTTACTTACGAAATTAATCCGTTCCAGTGCCTTTTTCGTAAACTGGAGTTTTTGTAAGTAGAGGCGCATTTTACATGTAAAACGCGTGATTCGTTCCAAGGCGCCCAAGACTACCTCATAAACCCTTAAAAATATAAAAGTACACCAATTTTGTATGAAATATGTGTTAAAAGTAAAATAAATTTATTTACCTTTTTTTAAGTCTCTGGAACCACCCATGCGACGCTTCAAAGTCTGGGGGTTGCTGGTCTGAAGAACCCTCACCCCGACCCCCACCCTCCTTCACGAGGTCCTTAAATATGGCAGTTGCTTTTTCCAAAATAATCGCTTACGTCATTGTATCTCTGCTTTTATTGTCGCCTTCTGCTTCAATATCGTTTCGAAATAATCGCCTCCGTCACTGTATCTCCGCTTTTAAGGTCTCCTTCTGCTTCAATATCGTCCCGATTGTAGAGGGGTTTCGGCCATACTCCTTTGCGATTTTGCTCAACCGCATCCCACTTTCGTATTATTTATTATATCCTGCTTCACTTTGATTGATAACGGAGCCTGCATCTTCTTTTCGGTATCACCAGGAATCACTTTCTTTGAGTCCATGATGGATCATGAAGTATAACGTTGCAAAGATCAATCTCAAAAAACTCACGAGCCAACAGTCCTGTTCAACTCCCCTTCATGTGTGTGATAAACAGGAAGTATGGGTACAGTTCAGCTCCCTCCTGGCCAATGGGAGGCCAGTGGAGCGGGATGTTGGGAGACAGCCAATGAGAGAGCAACTCGCGCATTGTTTAAATGGCGTGTTTGGCGCTTTTCTTAAAAGAGGTTGTTTTCGTAAAAAAGGATGTAAATTTAGGAAAATGTTTTTCGTAACCTGGAATTTTCGTATTCAGAGGTTTTTGTAAGTAGAGGGCCGACTGTAATTATACTTGAGGAAACTCAGAGCAATTTTGCTGGGAAGGATTATGATTTTAGTTCAGGTTTATGATATTTTCTATTTGATATTAAGGTTAAAAGGTTGTGCTATGTCTAACTTCTAAAATTATGCAAATAGTGTTTTGTTCTCAGATTTATGTCACACAGACTTTACCTTATACATGTACTTTACTACACATGTAATCAGAAAATGTTTCATTCATTTCTTCATTTTCTGAACCGCGTAATCCAAGGCTGGTGGCCATCTCAGCCAATTCTAGATGAGGGTAGAGTACACCCTGGTCGACTCGCCAGGCTATTGCAGGCAAATGCTCTCATCATCATCATCATCATCATCATTATTATTTTGTAAGCACATAAACCATGTAAGAAAATAAGTGTGTTTATTCTAAGCAAAACAAAGGCCAACAGAAACGGCAAAAACTACTGACACTAGCCAGAGAAAATAAATGATTAAACCATATCCATTTTTTTACATGAAAGGTATATATATATATAATATATATATATATATATATATATATATATATATATATATATATATATATATATATATATATATATATATATATATATAAACAAAAATAAAAGTACAGGACAAAGACTTTCTGTTGAAACTCCATTTATCACTACAGATCTGTTTCGAGGGGTGGTGAAACCATCCTCTCTCTTCAGGTGATTATAGAAGAATTATAATTGTATCATCACCTGAAGAGAGAGGATGGTTTCACCACCCCTCGAAACAGATCTGTAGTGATAAATGGAGTTTCAACAGAAAGTCTTTGTCCTGTACTTTTATTTTTGTTATTTGCTCTACCAAAAAGTATTGAGCACTCTCCTACAGAAGGATCTACTCAGAAAATCACACATACATACATATATACATACATACATATATATATATATATATATATATATATATATATATATATATATATATATATATATATATATATATATATATATATATATATATATATATATATATATATATATATATATATATATAAACAGCAGAAAAGTGTTGAGTGTTTAAAAGAAGTGTCAAAACACACTGGAAATCAAACAGCCATCATAACCAGATATATGTGACACTGTGAATGTGAAATGTGAATGAGATCTAACAGTGATCTATCTCTCTCTAAACTTATATTCATTTATAAGTATATATATTTTATATCGGGCTTTTTACACCCGACCCATAGTGGCTCATCAGGCCGGTGCTTATCCCCGATTTCCATAGCGTGAAGCGACTAGGAGTTCAACTCCTCCTGGTTGGGATGCGAGTCCATCGTAGGTTATCTTCCCAGTATATTTTTTACTGGTACCCATTTATACTGCTGGGTGAACAGAGGCACACTTCTGGTTGAGCCCTTGCTCAGGGGTCTTAGCACAGCGGGGGGTCTAACTGGGATTTGAACACACAACCTCCTCATGAGCGCAGCGGCCTAACCACTCCGCCACCGGATATGGAAATATATATATATATATATATATATATATATATATATATATATATATATATATATATATATATATATATATATATATATATATATATATATATACATACATACATACATACACACAGAGAGAGAGAGAGAGAGAGAGAGAGAGAGAGAGAGAGAGAGAGAGAGTAGTACACATGAGTACATGAGCTTACATTTCACGCTATGATTTTTTTTTTTTTTTCTTGTTATCTGTTACCTGACATATTACTGATCTCTCCTACAGCACACGGGACACAATCAAAGCAGCAGATGGGTTTTCCTTTCTGTACAGCTTTCCTGGTACCTGGAGGGCAGCTCTCATGACATACAGATATTGGTACCTATTATTAAAATTAAAATATATTATAAAATCTTTAATATTTCTTTTTAAATTGAACAGCATTTTTGAAGTTGGGGCTACTTTTTAAGATAAGTTTTGAGCTAAACCTCGTAATTTATACGACACCCATACCTTTTTGGTGTTCTGTGCCCAGAGAATGGAGGGCGTGTTTACTGCTAATCGTCTGTGAGCAGGAAAAGAGGAGTCGTAAAGTCCAACAGTGACAAATTCACTTTGATTATTTTTATTAATTTGCCAGTTTATTATTTCATATTTTGCAGGTGGGTCACCATTTATATCAAAATAAACTTCTTCGCCTTCTTTGGTTTTGAAACGTACCTTTCTGAGGTGTTCTAGAAACTTGGGAAATGGAGCAAATGTAAATGTTAACTTTTTTGAATAGAATAGAAATGAATAGAACTTAGTTTTACCTTTGCTCAGAATGGGTGCAGTATTGGTCTAAAGCAAATGTTAGAAAAACAAACATACAAACAAACAAAAAAACCTTTTTGTAACAGTATTAACTTACCTTGAAAGGATTGGGCTGTTTATTTGTAGGACATGTTTGTTCACAGCCAAGCACCTCATGGAGTGTATGGGCAATGGCATACACTCCTTTATACACATTATTAAAAATTGGCATCAAGGACATGTCTGTAAAAGC
>CM045739.1:21207500-21482500 GCA_024760905.1 Plotosus lineatus
GGAATAAGTAACTGAACCATCACATTTAATATTTTGTGCCCCCCCCCCCCCCAGCAGCAATAACTTCAACCAGATGCTTCCTGTAGCTGCAGATCAGTCTGGCACATCGATCAGGACTAATCTTGGCCCATTCTTCTTTACAAAACTGCTGTAGTTCAGTCAGATTCCTGGGATGTCTGGCATGAATCGCTGTCTTGAGGTCATGCCACAGCATCTCAATGGGGTTCAAGTCTAGACTTTGACTTGGCCACTCCAGAACGTGTATTTTGTTCTTCTGAAACCATTCTGAAGTTGACTTACTTCTGTGTTTTGGATCATTGTCTTGTTGCAGCATCCATCCTCTTTTTAGCTTCAACTGTCTGATGGACGGCCTCAGGTTTTCCTGCAAAACAGCCTGATAAACTTTTGAATTCATTATTCCATTAATGATTGCAAGTTCTCCAGGCCCCAAGGCAGCAAAACAGCCCAAAACCATGATGCACCCTCCACCATGCTTCACGGTGGGGATGAGGTGTTGATGTTGGTGAGCTGTTCCATTTTTCCTCCACACATGACGTTGTGTGTTCCTTCCAAACAATTCAACTTTGGTTTCATCAGTCCACAAAATATTTTGCCAAAACTTCTGTGGAGTGTCCAAGTGCCTTTTTGCGAACAATAAACGAGCAACAATGTTTTTTTTTTTTTTCGGACAGCAGTGGCTTCCTCCTTGGAGTCCTCCCATGAACACCATTCTTGGCCATTGTTTTACATACAGCTGATGTGTGCACAGAGATATTGGACTGTGCCAGTGATTTCTGTAAGTCTTTAGCAGACACTCTAGGGTTTTTTTTTTTTTACCTCTCTGAGTATTCTGCGCTGATCTCTTGACGTCATCTTTGGTGGACGGCCACTCCTTGGGAGAGAAGCAACAGTGCCAAACTCTCTCCATTTGTAGACAACTTCTCTGACTGTCGATTGATGAACATCCAGACTTTTAGAGATGGTTTTGTATCCTTTCCCAGCTTTATACAAATCAAAAATTCTTGATCGCAGGTCTTCAGACAGCTCTTTTGAGCGAGCCATGGAGCACATCAGACAATGCTTCTCATCAAGACAATTCTTACCAGGTGTGTGTGTTTTATAGTGGGCAGGGCAGCTTTAAGCCACTCATCAGTGATTGGGCACACACCTGACTTAAATTGTTTGGTAAAAAAATTGCTTTCAATTGCTCCTTAGTCTCCTTAGGCAGAGGGTTCAGTTACTTATTCCTCCCCTTCTGTCATTGTTTGCATGCTATCCTCATTAAAATATGAAAACCTATAAATGTTTGGGTGGTTTTAGTTAAAGCAGACACGTTTTTTTCATCTGTGTGATTTTGACAAACATCAGATCACATTTGATGGTGATTTTATGCAGAAATGTGAGAAATTCCAAAAGGTTCAGATACGTTTTCATACCACTCTATGTGTACAAAATAAAATCTGTTTTAGGATCCTGGTAATGATATAGACTGAATTGGATGGTTACTTATTTAATTGCCACTTTCCCCATTACATTCTTTTTGGTGTTCTTCTCTGGTTTCAGTATAATTAAATAACACTTTGGCAGAAAAATACAGAGCAGCAAACCAAAGCTTGATGCTAAAATGGCAAATATCTCGACAGCGACAGTAAATTTTCCAGGAGAGCTGACATAAGCTGGAATAAAAGTTATCCACACAGCACAGAACGTTAACAAACTAAAAGTAATGAATTTAGCTTCATTAAAATTGTCAGGCAACTTCCGAGCCAGAAAAGCCAAAACGAAACATAAAAGAGCCAAAAGACCAATATAACCCAGGACAGCCCAGAAACCAAACTTTGAGCCCAGATTACATTCAAGAATAATCTTTTCCTTGTAGTCTTTGAAATTTTTGATGGGAAATGGAGGAGATATTGTTAACCAAAGAATACAAATAAGAACCTGTATGAGGGTGAAGACAAGAACACTGACTCTTTGCTGTAGAGGCCCAAACCATTTCACAACATTACCACCTGGAATTGTTGCCCTGAAGGCCATTAATACTACGATTGTCTTCCCCAGAACACACGAGATGCAGAGGACGAAGGTGATCCCGAACGCTGTGTGGCGCAGCATACAGGACCACTGAGAGGGTCGTCCGATGAAAGTGAGTGAACAGAGGAAACACAGAGTCAGGGAGAACAGCAGCAGGAAGCTCAATTCAGAGTTGTTGGCTTTGACTATTGGAGTATTCTTGTACCTGAAGAATATTACAGCTATTACCGCTGTGATTAACACACCACAAACAGACACTACTGTTAGCAAAATTCCCATCGTTTCTTCATAAGAGAGAAATTCAATTTCCTTTTTTACACATTTATCTTTACGTGCATTTGACCAGTAATCTTGCTGACATTGCTCACATTCAGTAGAGTCTACGAGAGAGAGAGAGAGAGAGAGAGAGAGAGAGAGAGAGAGAGAGAGAGAGAGAGAGAGAGAGAGAGAGAGAATGCACTAATAAATTTCAGGAACACCCATATGATAATCATATATATATATATATATATATATTTTTTTTTTTTAATTACTCTATTGTGTTGCTGTTGCACATGCGTTTTCATCATTTTTATAAACATTTTTTAATTCTTCATCATTCTCTTTCTCTGCTTAATCCCAGTCCAGATTGCAGGGGAAGAAGCCTAAGCAATGAGGTCTAGACTTCCCTTCCCAGTTGGACATACCCAAAACATCACACCAGCGAGGCGATCGGAAGGAGTTCTAACCAGATGCCCAAGCCAACTCAACTGGCTCCTCTCAATGTGGACGAGCAGCGGTTCTACTCCGAGCTACCCTCCTGGATGGCTGAGTTTATCACCCTATTTCTAAGGGAGAGCCCCGCCTCCCGGCGAAGGAAGCTAATTTCAGCTGCTTATATCCGTGATCTTGTTCTTTTGATCACTATCCAAAGCTCATGACCATAGATGAGGCTTGGAAAGTAGATCGACTGGTAAACTGACAGTTTTGCCTTGTGGCTCACCTCCCTCTTCACCAAGACGAACCGGTACAGGCTTCACTTTACAGCAGAGGCTGCAGCAATCCAACTGTCGATCTCCCACTCCATCCTCCCCTCACTCATGAACAAGACCCTGAGATACTTGAACTCATCCACTCGGGGCAGGACCTCATTCCGAACACAGAGTGTGCATTCCACCCTTTTTCGGCTGAGAGCCATGGCCTCGGATTCAAAGGTACTGATTCTCATTCCAGCTACTTCGCACTCCGCTGTAAATTGCTCCAATGAGAGCTGGGGGTACTGGATTGATGAATCTCAAAAGACAACATCATCCTCAAAAAGTAAAGATGACATCAAATGGCCACCAAACCAGAACCTCTCAACGCCTTGGCTGAATCTAGAAATTCTGTCCATAAAAATTATGAACATAATCGGTGACAAAGGATAGCCTTGGCAGACTCCAACCTCCATCAGAAATGAATTTGTTACCAATTTGGTTTGACCAATTTTGTTACAATGTTACAAATTCATACCAAGGTCTGGCTCTAGTGATATAGAGACTGAATGGCTCATAGAAACGGGTCCGGAACACCATACTCCCAGAGAACGCCCCACAAGATAACTTGAGGGACACAATCAAAAGCCTTCTCCAAATCCACAAAACACATCACCCCCTCTAGGATCATGTATGGCCTATAGGTCAAGAGTTCTGTGGCTAGGACGAAAAACACATTATTCCTCCTGAATCCAAAGTTAAATTATTGGTCAGATCCTCCTCTCCAGCATGCCTGCATAGACATTGCCAGGTAGGCTGAGGAGTGTGATTCCACAATAATTGGAACACACCTTCTTTCCCCCCTTTTTAAAAAGTGGAACTACCACCCCTGTTTGCAATCCAGAGGCTTGACCCCCAATAGCCACGCAATGTTGCAGAGACTTGTCAACCAAGACAGTCCTACAACATCTAGAACCCCAAGATATTCAGGTAGGAACTCATTCACCCCCAGTACCTGACCACCGAGGAGCTTTTTGACTACCTTGGTGACCTCAGCCCGTGATGGGTAGGCCCACACCAAAACCAAGAGGGCCTTCATCTTTCATGGAGGGCATGTTGTGGGATTGAGGAGGTTGTTGAAGTATTTCTTCCATCTCTCGCAACATCCCCAAATCGAGCTGAGCATCTCCCCACTTCTACTCTAAACAGTATTTGTTCTTTGTTATACTTTGTATTTTAATTTTTGCCATTTATTTATACCTGATGTATTGCTGATCTCCCCGTCAGCACATGGTATGCAGTCAAAACAGCAGATTGGCTTTCCTTTTTGCACAGCCTTCCTTGTACCTGGGGGGCAAGTCTCACTGCATACAGATTTCGGCAGCTTCAAATACAACAAATGCTTATTTTATTAGAAATCTTCTTGGAGGCATTTTCCATTAAACATTGTTTAAGTACTAAGCATATATAAATCAAGGATTTAATTAAATGAAATATATCCAATGTTCAACACTGGCGGTGCGGTTGTGTAGTGGTTAGTATGCCCATCACACAGCAAGAAGGTCCTGGGTTCATTTCCCAGTTTGGGCATTTCTGTGTGGAGTTTGGATGTGCCCTCTGTGCTTGTGTGAGTTTCCTCTGGGGATTCCGGTTTCATCCCACAGACCAAAAAAACATGCATAGTAAGATAATTGGCTGATCCAATTTCTCCCCTAGATGTGACTGTGTGTATGAATGGAGAGTGTTGTCTCAGCAATCGACCGGCGTGCTGTCCTGGGTGTACCCTGCCCGCGCTTGGAGTCTGAGATTGAAGTCAGCCTCCCTGTGACTCTAAATAAGATTAAGTGGTTCAGAAAAAGAATGAATGTTAAAGCCTCTATTATTACTAAATGCAAGTCACATATTTCCTCAAGTACTCACCTGATTTGCATTTTGTGCCCAGACAATTGCGGACATGTTTACTGCTAATCGAGCTTCAGGAAAAACAGAGGAGTCATAGAATCCAACTGTGACAAATTCATATTGATTTCCTTTAATCCTTTGCCAATTTATGATTTCATATTTTGCTGGAGGATCACCGTTTATATCAAAATACACCTCTTCTCCTTCTTTGGTTTTGAACCACACCTTTTTGAGGTGATCTAAAAACTGGTAGTGGGAGAAAATGAGGGATTCGATGTTGGATTAAATGTACTGATGCAATAACATTATGAAATAAGACTTTTGCCTTGTATAGTAACAGAGAGTAGCATAATCCAAGAATTGTGGACGAACAATGGAAAAGTATGTGGGGGAAAAAAAATAAATAAAAATACCACAACTCACAGTGTAAGGATCAGGCTGCAACTTTGTAGAACATGTTTGTTTGCAGCCAAGAAGTTCATGTAGTGTATGGGCGATAGCATAAACTCCTTTATACACATTACTAAAAATAGGCATCATGGACATATCAGTGAAGGTGTTTTTTATGTCAGACAGTTTCTCTTCTCCCGTGCATGCTGCTATCTCGGTTGAATTATTAGGTATTTCATGTTTACATGTAAATAAAGCTTCCCAGAATTTTGTAAAAATTGCACTCCCTGCAAATTTTAATGGTTCTATATCTAGAATGAAGTCTTTCAGGCCTGTCACTGTTGTTTTGGGAATAGCCAGCCCAATGGATCCATGCAGTATGCCGTACTTGTCTAGTGCAGCTGCGACTGGATCAGCAATCCATCCCTCAGTTCCTACCCACTGATACCCAGTGAGATTGTGTACAGAAAATACATGAAGCAAAATCTCCAGGTCCCAGGGGGTGACAAATCCCATTATCACCCGAGAACTGGAGCTTTTGACTTGCTCAACAATTTTCAACACTTTTTCCTTTGAATAAGTGCTGAAAAATGGAACAGAATATTCAAAACAGATTCCCAGTCGTCGTGCAATTTTAGTAAATGCAGCCATCCCACTGTTGCCATAGTCGTCATCTCTTCTTATTGCTCCAATCCAAGTCCAGCCAAAGTGCTTGATCATTTCTGCAAGTGCAATAGTCTGGTAATAATCGCTGGGAATAGTCCGCAGGAATGAGGGATATTTCCTTTTATCACTGAGACACTCACAGGTGGAATAGTAACTGATCTAAATTTAGATTCACAATTATCCATCAGGTAAACATTTCAGAACATAATCACATTATTAGACATAAATTATGAATTAGCTATGAAATGGCCTTATATATTTAATATTATTAAAGAAACTCCTTACTATGGGAATGCTTAAAGGTCCTATACTTTTTGCTATAGACATGGACACTGATGAATATGTCTCTCCTATTATGGCTTGGACCTGAGATGGCTTTGTGCAGTTCTGTTTTGAAGTTGAGTTTTGATTTTCATTCACAAGTGCCATTGCTGCTTTCACCCCCAGTTCTGCAGAACCACACGTATCATAGATCTTGTATCCCAGTGAGACTCCTGGTAGTAGAGATGTGCTGTTGTTGATTTCCTCAATTGCAAAGATCAAGGTCTGTGAATACTGTAGCGCTCTAAATTCCAGACTTGTTCAACAGAATTAGATAAATATACACACATTTGATTCAGCATATAATATCACAGCTGTATTTAATTGCCAGTATGTGATATTAATATCTTGTATTAATCCACTACATACTTACATTGCTTACCTCAAACAATTTATTGTAGGTGGCATGATTGAATAGGATGAGTCCACGATCTCCCATTTATTATGGAAAGGAAAAACTCCACCAACAATGATATCACCATTCTTCCATAGCTCTGGGTATACAGGCTCACCATTAATTCTACAAGTGTTTTCCTGGCCCCTGGAACAACCAATGATAGATATTATGATATGCAAGAGTGTAAATGTTGACTCCATTTACTTACACAAGTACCGATACTGAAGAGATACTTAGTGAGTAAGTGATATCAAATGTGCGCCTGGTCTGTCATCACCGTGTGGCATTATAAAGAGAGAAATCTGAATTCCCCATGGTAATGTTACATAAAAACAGCCAAAGGTGGGTGTGGTATGTTTCTAATCTGAATAAACTGGGTCTGGATGTCATTAAATTTTCATCCATCTATTACCCATTACCTTACCTCTGTTTCACCTGAGAAACTGAACACAATCACTCAAAAAAATAATTTAAAAAATAATAATAATAAAACAAACAAACAAACAAAAAAAAAACGGTTGCCAGTTTATGCCATGACTAACACAAAAAAAACATACTTACATATAGTAAGAATGCATAAATATAATTATCCATTAATTTAATTTATTTTATGAACCACTCCATCCTAATTAGCATTGCAGGGAGGTTGCCACCCATCTTAGACGACTCAATAGTGTAGTACACCCTGGACATTGTCGTAGATTTTGAAAAGTCAATCATCGTATTGGCGGTTATTTTGTTTGTTTGTTTGATATATATAAGCACAAACAGTTCTTATCTATCAATGCAATTAAATTAATAAATTAATTGAATATGAAAATGAATGCAATTGAAGAAATTGCTGTAAATTAAACCTCATAGACTTGAAATTATTTTTTTTCTTAAGAACCCATCTCACTAATGGCATGCTGAAAGGTCCGATAGTCTTTGCAGTTGCCATGGACACTGATGAAAATGTCTCTTATTATGGCCTGTACCTGCACTGGTTTTGCACAAATGTTATCCGACAAACATTTCATTTCCATTCATAAGTGTCAGTGCCCCTTTTACTCTAAGTGCTGCAGAAGTGCAGGTATCAAATATCTTGAACCCTAGTGTGATTTCCAACAATACAAATGAACTGTTGTTGATTTCTGCTAGAGTATTTAAAAAATCATGGCCTGTAACAACTGGAAGGCTCTGAATTCTTGTTCACAGATATCAGACTAAAAAAAATATATACATCATTCCAGATATGATACACACATAAATAATCCTCAAATTATTGATGGATTATTTATAATGTTTTGTTAATTATTGTACAGTTTCTTTGCTTACCTAATGCAATTTATTGAGAGCACGTGTCTCTGATCTCATTTTGTATGAAAGGGGAATTCATCAAATGCTGATATCATCCTTCCATATCTGTGGGTACAAAGCTTCTCCTTACAGACTACAGGTGGTCTCTTTGGTACTGGAGCAATTGACAATGGCTGTTATTATATGAAAAATAGTGTACATTGACTCAATCTAACTACTCTTAGTGGAAGAATTAATTTCCTTGGCCTGATCTGTCAGTTCACTGAAGAGAAACATTCTGTGGTATTTATTCATTCATTTATTTTCTATAACCTCTTAATCTTGATAAGGGTCACAGGGAGGCTGGTGCCCATCCCAGCCAACTCCGGGCGAAGGCAGAGTACACCCTGGACAGCTCGCCAGGCCATCGCAGGGCGGAAACACACTGACGGCTATGTAGCTACTCTTGTCAAGAGTCAGCAACGGTTCTTTTAAATGCCTCACACCAAAGACAGTGAGAGGCATGTCCGGCCTTTGATAACCCAGTTCGCTGCACTGGGGAGGACAGTGACAACCTGTTGAGAGTGGGACCTGAAGTTCTAACCAGTGAGCACTGCCCTGTGGCATTTATACACAAATAAATACGAAATCTCCAATGTGAGGTTTTTGTATTGGTCACTGGCAAAGCAGGTGGGACTTATTTATTAAATTGTTGTTTCTTGTGTTTTCAGGCTATTATCAAGTATTTTTATATCGTATTAAAGACAAGCATTTTTATTGTGTTTAAATTGTCCTGTCTTTATCAAAATTCTCTTTTGGGTGAAAGGTTTCTATTTTACCTCCCTAAGAACCTGTAAATACACATGAGACTGGCCAACCCCCCCCCCACCCCCCCCCCACACACACACACACACACACTTCCGTATGTACTTGGATATTTGACATTTTAGATGGGGGGCGCACAAGCCAGTGTTCTTTCTAACGTCAATCCCAAGCCCGGATAAATGCAGAGGGTTGTGTCAGGAAGAGCATCCGACATAAAACCTATGCCAAATGAAACATGGAAATCATGAACATGACCTTCAAACCAGATTGGTCAAGGCCCGGGTTAACAACGTCCGCCATCAGTGCTGTTAACCAATAGGGTGTTGATGGAAACTGGACGACTGTTGGTAGAAGAAGGAGAGGCAGGAGACGTGTCCATAGGCAGAGAAAGAAGAGGAAAGGAATGAGGCTAAGACTGAGAGTAAGGACTTTGAATGTTGCAACTATGACAGGAAAAGCTAGAGAGCTGGCTGACATGATGCAGAGGAGGAAGGTGGACATACTGTGTGTTCAGGAGACCAGGTGGAAAGGTAGCAAGGCAAGAAGCTTAGGAGCAGGGTTTAAGCATTTTTTTCATGGTGTGAATGGGAAGACAAATGGAGTAGGAGTCATTTTGAAGGAGGGGTTTGTCAGGAATGTTCTAGAAGTGAAAAGAGTGTCAGACAGAGTGACGAGTCTCAAGTTAGAAATTGAAGGCATGATGTTCAATGTTGTTAGTGCTTATGCCCCACAGGCAGGATGTGAGCGAGAAGAGAAGGAGAGATTCTGGAGTGAGTTAGATGAAGTGATGCAAAGTACCCACAGAGGTGAAAGAGTGGTCATTGGTGCAGACTTCAATGGACATGTTGGTGCAGGAAACAGAGGGGATAGGGAAGTGATGGGTAGGTTTGGTATCTTGGACAGGAACACATAAGGACAAAGGTTGATAGATTTTGCAATAAAGGATGGAAATGGCTGTGGTGATTACTTTCTTACAGAGACAGGAGCATAGGGTGACTTATAAAAGGAGAGGTAGGAACACACAGAGAGACTATATCTTGTGTAGATGATGTCATTTGAAGGAAGTCAATGACTGCAAAGTAGTAGCGGGAGAGAGTGTTGCCAGACAGCATAGGATGGTGGTGTGCCAGATGACACTGATGGTGAGGAATGTGAAGAAGCCAAAGGCAGAGCAGAAGTCAAAGTGGTGGAAGCTGATAAATGAAGAGTGTCGGGTTGTCTTCAAGGAGGAGTTGAAGCAAGCTTTCGGTGGTGAGGAAGTGCTTCCAGATGACTGGACAACTACAGTTAATGTGATCAGGGAGACAGGGAGGAGAGTACTTGGTGTATCTTCTGGAAAGAAAGTAGATAAGGAGACTTGGCAATGGAATGAGAAAGTGCAGGAGTGTGTACAAAGGAAGAGGTTAGCTAAGAAAAAGTGGGACATAGAGAGGACCAAAGAGAGTAAACAGGAGTACAGGGTTGTTTAGTGTAATGGGAAGGTAGCGGTGTCAAAGGCCAAACAGAGGGCGTATGATGACTTGTATGCTAGGTTGGAGGGTAAGGAGGGAGAAAATGATTTATGCAGGTTGGCACAGCAGGGAAATAAAGATGGAAAGGATGTGCAGCAAGTTAAAGTGATTAAGGACTGAGAGGGAAATGTATTGACTGATGACAGTGTTTCGGAAAGAGTACTTTGAAGAGCTGATGAATAAGGGAAATGAGCGAGAACAAAGAGTAGAAGTGGTGACTGATAAGTGGTGCAGAGTTGTGGCAACTACAGATCAATAAAGTTGATGAGCCATACGATGAAGTTATGGGAAAGAATAGTGGAAGCTAGACTAAGGGCAGTGGTCAGCATTTGTGAACAAAAGTTTGGTTTCATGCCAAGGAAGAGCACCACAGTTGCGGTGTTTGCTCTGAGGATGTTGATATAAAAGTAGAGAAGGTCAGAGGAAGCTGCATTGTGCCTTTGTGGATATGGAGAAAGAATATGACAGGGTGCTATGAAAAGAACTACGGTATTGCATGAGGAAGAGAAGAGTTCAAGGTGGAGGTGGGACTGCATCTAGGATCAGCTCTGAGCCCCTTCTTGTTTGCTGTGGTGATGGACAGGCTGAAAGACGAGGTTAGACAAGATTCCCCATGGACCATGATGTTTGCAGATGACAGTGTGATCTGTAGTGAGAGCAAAGAACAAGTGCAGGAAAATCTAGAGAGGTGGAGGTATGCCCTGGAAAGGAGAGGAATAAAGGTTAGCCTCAGTAGGTCAGAATACATGTGTGTGAAGAGGAATGGTGAGGTTAAAGGCAGCGAAGATAACGAAGGTGGAGAATTTTAAATATTTAGGCTCAAAGGTCCAAAGCAATGGATAGTGTGGAAAAGAGGTGAAGAATCGTGTGCAGGCAGGTTAGAATGGTTAGAGAAAAGTGTCCAGTGTGATGTGTGATAGGAGGCTATCGGCAAGAATGAAAAGAAAAGTGTACAATACGGTGATGAGGCCAGTGATGTTTTATGGTTTAGAAATAGTGGTACTTAGGAAAAGACAGGAGGCAGAGCTGGAGGTAGCAGAGATGAAAATGTTGAGGTTCTCTTTGGGAATAATGAGGATGGATAGGATCAGGAATGAAAACACAGAGGGACAGAACATGTAAGATGTTTTGGAGACATGAAATGAAATGTGATGGTTCAGTTACTTATTCCTCCCCCTTCTGTCATTGTTTGCATGCTATCCTCATTAAAATATGAAAAGCTATAAATGTTTGGGTGGTTTTAGTTAAAGCAGACACTGTTTTTTCATCTGTGTGATTTTGACAAAGATCAGATCACATCTCATGGTGATTTTATGCAGAAATGTGAGAAATTCCAAAAGGTCCTCTCAAGCACAGCACAGCAGATCTGATTAGATTCACAGAGAGTTTCATTCTTATTCAGTTCATTATAATACTGGAGTCAATTTGTTTCTTCTTTGAAACTTTTGGCAGGAGTTCAGAAATGTATAGGTTCTGCTTCTGTTCTCACACATCAGCCACGCCCCTCTGCCGGAGCCGAGTATTAAATGTACCTCAGAATAATGTTTAATCATATTACATACAGTATTTATATTTATGATTATATAGTATCTTTCTATTGCTTTTATTCAATTTCTATTACTACTTATTCAATTTAATTTCACTTTCACTCGCGACCTCGGACCTGACGTTCGTATCTCCGAATGTTCGTATGTGGGGGAGCGTCTGTATATGTGAGGCGCTCCACTGAAAGTAGGAGCTTGTTGCACAGACCACTTTTGGGATAAAGGCCAGAAAAATAAAAATGGTCCATTTTTATCGAAATTCGGATTTTTGCATAAGCTATTAAAACAAGTATTCAACTATCACTTGCTCACACGAAATCGACTAAAACTCAGTAAAAATGTCCTTTCCCCCCCATTTTTCTGGTGAGTACCCTCATGAAACTGGATGGAAACAGTAGCAAACTTACTGGTTTTAGTTGCAATTATTCACCGAGTTTGGTACAAGACACACTATAATCCATACACCAGAAGAACGGCTATGAAGTAGTCTCTCCATTTTGGATACTGTTTTGATATTAAAATGCCATTTCAGCAAAAAAAGGTTATGAAGATGATATGCTCGTAAACAATGCAGGCTAGTTGCTAAGGAAGATCTGAAATGAGCACACTGATTGGTCAGCTCGGGCTTGCACATGCACAGTGCCCGTCACACGTTAACTTAAGGTTTACTTCCTGCTTCTGGTTTACTGCATGCAGATTTTTATCTCTGACTTTCTGTTCAATAACAGTCATTAAGTTTATTCATAAGATTGTGAATATAGATAATTACTGGAAAAGGAGAGTGAAATGTCATCTGTGAGGTCTAGCAGCATTAGTATAGATGTTAAATTCAATGCGAGAATTCGGCTTTGAAGATGCCGTAATGCTTGGCTTTCTTGAGGATTATTTCGCAAGTGAGTATTTTTCTCTGCATGCAAAATTTGATTATGATTTTTTTTTTTATTATTTGATGTGTGTGTAATCTTGTCTGGACTGGACATGCTGGATCATGGGTTGTTTACTTTTGTACGACAATCGGTCAAGACCTGACAAATATTTAAAGGTTTCATTCCTTTAACAGATGAACAAACTGATGATGATGATGATGATGATGATGATGATGATGATGATGATGATGATGCCAGCTCTGTTGATGAAGATTTTGATTTTGATGTTGCTGAAGAAGAGGCATCTGTTAATAAAAGTGTGCATGAGTGGTGTTTGTGAAGATGATGTGATCCTTTCTGCTGAGCAGGATATATATTAAAATGATAACAATGAGGGCAGAGTTGATAAAGCTTACTTGTATAAATAGATCAGAGAGTTTTGTTATATAGTTTTCTTCTATGTAGTTTGCTTAATTTCAGTGTGATTGTTTGTACCTGACAGCATTTTTATTTGTTTTTTTTTTTTGTTTGTTTTTTTAATCAGTATCATTCGAAGGCATTTGAACCTTTATAAAATGGTTGAAAAGATACATACTGATCTTACTGGAATAAACAGAAATGAAAAAAAAAAAGTTGTTTTTTTGTTAATTTTGTGGGGGTTACCACGGTGACTAATGGGTTGAAAAAGGGCGTGTCAGATTAAAATGAGGATGATTTCTCTTATCATCTCTTACTAAAACTTTTCCTGGACATCTGTTCTAAAAGTTTATATGGCTGAGGTGCATAAATATGTTTGGTTGCTAAGGACTAATGATCTTGGAAAAAGTGAAATCTTTGTGCTCATTTTTCTCTAAAACATTTTGAAATTTTTAGTTGAATGCTTACCCAAGAAATGGCATAGCTCGGTCAGTTTTCAAAGTGTTGACAAACTTTTTTGCTGCATTTTGCAGCTTTGGGCCTCCTCTATCTGTGTAAAAAGCTAATTTTTGGACACAAGAGCCTACTTTCGGAGCAGTGGCTCACATATAGAACCAGTGACAGCATCCAATGGTCCAAGTACCTGTGACAAGCTGACTCAGGGTTGGTGGATTTCACCAAACTGTCCTTTGGACAAAACAATGCGAGTTAAAGTACTACAGCTTTGCGGCAAAAAGTTATTTTTCTTAAGTTTGTTAACTTGTGCAGGGTATTCATTAAGTTTTAAAGTAGAAGGAGGATATTGATAAGTAGGGGGTGGAAATTGTTTGAGGCAAGCATGGGGATGGGGGTGTGTCCTCCCGCAGGGAGGTCTGGGGGGCCACCCCAAGAAAAATAAATAAAATTAATGTGCTCTGTGGTGCATACTGGGCCCATATTTATGAAAAAATCAGACAAGCTAGAAGCAAATAAAACTAAAAGTTTATATTATAAAAAATAGTATTTGTTACAAAAATAGTAGACTTACTTCTTAAAGGAAATTACATAGAACTTATTTGAAAAATCTAACAGTTACTTTACTAATATAGAACATTTGTGAATCAAACTGCTACCCTAATCTGTCAAAAGTGTTTATGTGATATCATTTTAGGATTAATAAGATTAGGCTATTAGAATAAGATTAGGCTAGTTTAGTTGGGGGCTAGTTTTTACTATTATCGCTCAGTGCAATCAAGAAATAATTTGTGTTCAGACATGACATAAAACTTTTTTACCTATTTCATGAGATACGGATGTTTCTGAAACAGTGGAATCATCGGTCTTGAGTCGCTTCCACAACGTATTTAATGTTGGTTGTTTAGATCTACTTCGCTTCGGCACCATGCTTTTTTTTTTTTGTACGACCCGACGAATTGTACGACCCATCACAATCTAAATCTACACGGGAGCACAGGCAAATGGTGGCACGTATATAAAAAGTGCTGAGCTTTTGAATGAGTTAGCATAGTGCATCATGGGATATCGGAAGTGAACCGATTGAGAAATTATCAAAACAAGTGATCATGTTGTCAAGTACATAGCTTAACAAAGCCGTGAAAATGTTTTTAAAGATTATTATGATATAGTTAAATATTACTATTTACTATTATAAAATATAACCAGCGCTAGGGTAATAGTAGCTGGCGCTTCCGCCAGCCCTTAATAAAAAGTATGTTGTGTCAGGTTAAGTCTCAAATCCAGTTAAAAAAAATCATAAATATATATACACATCTATATCAGTGCTTCTCAATTATTTTCTGCCCCCCCGGCCTGAGAACGACTAACGACTATAAGTAGTATTAATTATCCATAAAATTGTTATCAGTACACCTCTGCATAACATTGTATCTTTATTAACATTAAAAACAAAAAGAATATATATAGTCCAACGTACAATAAAGAAAAACTTCATTAACATTTTTTTTATCTGTAATAGAGCGTCTCTCTCTCCATCCTTCTAAAAACAAAAAGAATATATATAGTCCAACGTACAATAAAGAAAAACTTCATTAACATTTTTTTTATCTGTAATAGAGCGTCTCTCTCCCCATCCTTCTCTTCTTTTCTGTTGTAAATCTTTGTGTCGTTTCTTAAGGGGTTGTTTACTGCACTTCATATCATTTGCTCGTGCAAAAAAGTCGCGACACCATACTGACAATGATAGCACCCCTGCCAACTAGTGGAGCGGAGGTGAAATTACACTCAATTCTCGTGCACAATTACAGAAAAGCATGTTCCACAAGGGGTGCCTCCCACTAGTCTGAGTCTAAATCTGTTTCTTAAGATGATTTAGGGTCCATTTTTCCCATCATATTTCTCTTTGTGTTTAGTTCAGGTTTGAACAGAATAATATAACATTTCGGTGTAAATATACAGAATAGGAGAGCAAAACTGGAGGCCAAAATTGCAAATATCTCCACAGCAACAGTAAATTTTCCAGGAGAGCTGACATAAGCTGGAATAAAAGTTATCCACACTGCACAGAATATGAGTAAACTAAATGTGATAAATTTAGATTCATTAAAATTATCTGGTAACTTTCTAGCTAGAAAAGCCAGAACAAAGCAGAATAAAGCAAGAACTCCTATATAACCCAACACGACCCAGAAACCTACAGCTGAACCCACATTACATTCTAATATGATCTTTTCCTTGTAGTAATTCATGTTCTTGTAGGGAAAAGGAGGAGAAACTGTTAACCAAATCACACAAATAACAACCTGGATGAGAGTCAAGCCAACAACACTGAGTCTCTGCTGTAGAGGCCCAAACCATTTCATAACATCATTACCTGGAAGTGTCGCCCTGAAAGCTATCAACACCACGACAGTCTTCCCTAAAACGCAGGAGATACAGAGGACGAAGGTGATTCCAAACGCAGTGTGGCATAACATACAGGACACATCAGAGGGACGTCCAATGAATGTGAGTGAACAGAGGAAACACAGAGTCAGGGATAACAGCAGCAGGAAGCTCAGCTCAGAGTTATTGGCTTTGACTATTGGTGTATTTTTATAATTATAGAATATTAATGCTGTTAGCACTGTAATAAATAAACCAACAATAGAAACCAGTGTCAGCAAAATTCCCATAGTTTCCTTATAGGACAAAAATTCAATTTCCTTCTTTACACATTTATTTTTGACTGCATTTGACCAATAGTCTTGCTCACATTGTTCACATTTAACAGAATCTGTGCAAGAGTGAGAGACAAAAAGAGTACAGGTCAAGTTTAGAATAAAATGTCTGCAGATATTATGAATTAAATGCTTATAACACAAAGACAAATTGCCACAGTTATTCATGTAATCACATGAATTCAAATTGACTTAATTAATAAATTATTATTGTAAAATTTTACTGAAATAATAATAATAATAATAATAATAATAATAATAATAATAATAATAATAATAGCATCACTGCGTCACCTATTATTAATATTATTATTATTATTATTATTATTATTATTATTATTATTATTATTATTATTATTATTATTATTATTAACAGAAGAAATTGAATTGTTTTTTATTCTTCTTTAAAAATTATCCATACCTGCCATATTGCTGATTTCTCCATCGGCACAGGTAATGCAATCAAAACAGCAGATAGGTTTTCCTTTCTTTGCAGCTTTCCTTGAACCAGGAGGGCAACTGTCACTGCATATGGATTCAGGCACCTTGTTCAAAAAGAACATTTTGGTCATTTTACTTAAGGCTTAAATATGTGTTCATACTGTGATGATGACAGTAAGAGCAGTAAGAATGTTCTTTGTGAACTTACTTGATTTGTATTTTGTGCCCAAACAATTGAGTCCAAATTTAGAGTTAATCGATTTTGAGCAGCAGCCGAAGAGTCATAAAGTCCAACAGTGATAAATTCATACTGATGTTCTTTGGTTTTTTGCCAGTTTGTTATTTCATATCTTGCTGGAGGATCACCATTTTCATCAAAGTAAACTTCTTCCCCTTCTTTTGTCTTAAAATGCACTTTTTTCAAATGTTCTAGAAACTAATGGAATTAAAGAAGCTTACAGTTGAAGAAGAAAACTATTTAAAAAGATCTTTAAAAATGTTGTGGACCTACTGTGTCAAGATCAGGCTGCTGCTTTTTAGAACATGTTTGTTTGCAGCTGAGAACTTCATGGAGAGCATGAGCAACGGCGTACACTCCTTTATACACATTACTGAAAATTGGCATCATGGACATATCAGTGAATGTGTTTTTCAACTCTGACAGTTTCTCGTTTCCTGTGCACACTGGAACACCCCCTGAATTATTCTGCCTGCTGTATTTACAAGCAAACAAAGCCTCCCAAAATTTGGTAAAAAGTTCACTGCCTACCACTTTCAGTGGTTTTACATCTAGTATAAAGTCCTTCAGACCTGTTACTGTTGTTTTGGGAATAGCGAGGCCTATGGCTCCTTGCAATATACTGTATTTGTCCATTACAGCTGCGACCGGATCAGCAATCCATCCCTCGGTTCCCACCCACTGATATCCTGTGATGTTGTGTTCAGAAAGTGCAGGAAGCAAAATCTCAAATTCTCTGGGTGTAACAAATCCCAGTATCACTCGGGAAGTTGAGCGTTTAATTTGCTCAATAATTCTTAAAACTTTATTTTCTGAATATGTTCTGAAAATTGGAAGGGAATATTCTAAACAAATTCCCAGTTTTTCTGCAATTTTAGTAAATGCAGCTATTCCATTGTTGCCATAGTCGTCATCTCTTCTTATTGCTCCGATCCAGGTCCAACCAAAGTGCTTGATCATTTCTGCCAGTGCTAAAGTCTGGTAATAATCACTGGGGATAGTGCGCAGAAACGAGGGATATTTCCTTTTATCACTGAGACACTCACAGGTGGAATAGTAACTGATCTAAAATTAAATTCACATATAATAATTATATTTGGAATATTAGCAGACATTTTTTCATAATGTTGCATTAGTTGTAAATTACCTAACAAATGCTTTTCCAACATCTTTAGAATAACAATACATATTAATATATATACATATTCTTACTAAAGGCATCCTGAATGGTCCAATACTTTTTGCTATAGCCATTGACACTGATGAATATGTGTCTCCGATTATGGCCTGCACCTGCGATGGTTTAGTACAGGTTTGTTCAGAGGCTGAGTTCTCATTCCCATTCACAAGTGTCATTGCTACTTTCACACCCTGTGTTGTTGAACTACAGGTATCAAAGATTTTGTAGCCCAGTGTCACTCCAGGTAGCAAAGATGAACTATTGTTGATCTCCTCTATTGCAAATATCAAGGTCTGAGAATACTGGAAGGCTCTGAATTCCATACTTTTTAAAAACAAAAGGAGATAGAAACACATTTATTATGTAAATAATTTGATAATATTCACAAACAGTAATATCACTTATTAATTACAATATATTACTTAATGTTTGTACTGCTTACCTCATACATTTGATTGTCGGTGGCATAACCACATAGGACAAATCTGTGATCTCCCATTTAAAATGGAAGGGGAACATTCCTCCAACTATGATATCACCATCCTTGAAAAGCTGTGGATATGCAGGTTCTCCCTGTAGATGACAGTTAGTTCCTTGAGCAGTATATGAATTAACAATGACAGTAATTATATGAAAGCGAGTAAATAGAGTAAATATTGACTCCATCAAGCCAGCCAGGTCTCTTGATTCAGTAAACAGAGACAATTGGGGATATTTAAACATAAGGAAGCTCTCAACGCTATATTTATATACAAGCGTGGGTAAATAAGGTGTGGCATTGCTCTGCTTAAAAAAAAAAAAAAAAAAAAAAAAAAACCTACCCACCCCCCCTTCTTTTTTTGTTTGTTTTCTTTCAATTTGTCTAGCTGTAATCACTCTTGAAGAAATCTTCATGCACAATAACTCGTGGAGAACATGTGTAACCTTTCTGAATTTTGACTTACATTTCATAATTATTTTTATACAGCTGAACAACTGGGAGTTAAGGGCCTTGCTCAAGAAATAAACTGTGGCAGCTTGGTGGTACTGGGGATTGAACCAGAAACCTTTAGATCAGTAATCAAGCACCTTCTCCACTGAGCCACCACTGCCCTGTCAGCTTCTGCCACTTAATTCAGGGTCAGGGTCATGAGGACAGCAACCTAAGCCATGAGATCCAAATGTCTCTCAACCCAGTCACTTTCTATAGCTCTTCCGGTTGGACATTGAGACATTCCCAGACCAGCCAAGAGACATAGTCCCGCCCATGTGTCATGCCCCATGGGTCAACCCCAGGGGCTCTTTCTTCCTGGGTAAACATGCCAAAAACACCACACCGGGGTTGGGGGGTTCAGGATCATGCTTATCATATACCTCAACTGGCTCTTCTTAATGTAAAGAAGCAGAGCTTCTACGCTTCTACTTCAAGCTCCTCCCAGAAAGCTGAGCTTCTCACTCCATCTCTAAGGGAGAGGCCGCCACGCTTTTGATTTAGCTCTCTCTTCAAAAGATGGACTGACAGAAACTTCACTTTACAGCCAAGGCTGCATTGATCTACCTGTCAATCTCCGGCTCCATCCTGCCCTCCCGAGTGAACAAGAATTCGAGATACATGAACTTCTCCACTTGAGGCAAGGACTCATTCCAAACCTGATTGGTGCATTTCACGCTTCTCTTGCCAAGAACTATGTTCTCTGACTTGAAGGTCCTGATTTTTATCAGGGCCACTTCACAGTCAATTGTGAATCGTTACAAAAAGAGATGGAGGTCCTGGCTTGTTAAAGCCAAAAGGACAACAGTATCCACAAAATGCAGAGACCCCTCTTTGGTATCCTTGCATAAAATTACCTTGGTAGATTGATGAGTGTGGATTACACAGTAGCTGGAACACAGCCTCCGGTCTTACTTGTAGAAAGGGCGACGACCACCCTGGTTTGCAAACACAGGTATGGCCCCAAATGACCATGTGAATTTGCAGAGATGAGTTGCCCTAAGATAATTAGGGCAGCCTGGAGTCCTGCTATTGCAGTATTTTGTCTATCACATTCCTCAGGTCCAGTAAAGGGCAGATCTTCAACTAAACCACCAGGCTCTTTCTCTATGGCAGCATTTGAATGGATTTCTGAGGTTCTCAAAGTATTCATTCCACCTTCTGACAATGTCCCCAGTCAAGGTGAGCAGCTCCCCACTTCCACTGTAAAGAGTTTTTGTGAAGTACTGCTTCCTTTTCCTGAAGTGTTGGATGGAGCAACAGGTGCCGAAGACTCGCTCGTCACAGATATAGGCTGCCACCTCACAAATCGAGGTAAAGAATATTGCTCAATATGATTCCAAGTGCCCTGCCTCTTTCAGGATGTGATTGCAGTTCCATAAGAGTTGGGAGGCGAAGGCCCTTCTGACAGGAGACTCTACCAAATAATCCCAGGAGATCCTAACTACACAATGATTGTTAGAGCCATCAACTCTGAGCTGAGCTTCATGCTGCTTGTTACTCTGAATCTGTGTTCTTTTTGTTCACTCACCTTCATTGGTCAGTCGTCTGAGTGGTTGGCATAGAGTGCAGTTGGCTGACCCAACTTATCAAACTGAGCTTTTTCTCCATTCTTACTAGTGAATCTCATTCATTCATTCAGTCATTCATTCATTTTCTGAACTGCTTAATCCTAATTAGGGTTGCGGGAAGGCTTAGCCAAGTCTGGGCAAGGGTGGAGTACACCCTAGAGCGCATGTCAGGCCATTGCAGGGCAGAAACACACTGACAGCTATGCAGCTACTCTAGACGAAAGTCAGCAATGGTTATTTTATGTAAATCTCTCACCATAGACAGTGAGAGACATGGCCGGCCTTTGATAACCCTGTTAGTTGCACGAGAGGGACAGTGAGAACCCATTGAGAGTGGGACTTAAACACCCAACCTTGGGATTGCCGATTCAACACGCTACCACCAGGCTACCACTTCCCTAGTGAAGTTTACTAGTGTAAAATAATGGAGCAGCTGAAATAAATAAATATATATTTCCCCCAGTGCAGCTAACTGAGTTATCAAAGGCTGACTATGTCTTTCACTGTCAATGGTGAGAGCCATGTAAAAGAACCATTCCTGACTTTTGTAAAGAGTGGGTTGCAAAGCCATCAGCATGTTTCTGTCCCTTGCAAAAGGTTTATGTCAGGAAGGGCATCTGATACAAAACCTATGCCAAATCAAACATGCGAATCAGATGATTTGCTGTGGCGACCACTGAAAAAGGGACAAAGTCAAAAGGAAAAGAAGGCACACACACACACACACACACACACACACACATACATATATATATCTTCTTATCCTTTCAGCTTTTCCCATCAGGGGTCGCCACAGCGAATCATCTGCCTCCATCTCACCCTATCCTCTGCATCTTTTTCTCTTACACCAACTGCCTTCATGTCTTCCTTCACCACATCCATGAATCGTCTCTTTGGTCTTCCTCTAGGCCTTCTGCCTGGTGGTTCCAACCTCAGCATCCTACTACCAATATACTCACTATCCCTCCTCTGTACATGTCCAAACCATCTCAATCTAGCCTCTCTGACTTTGTCTCCAAAACGTCTGACATGTGCTGTCTCTCTGATGTGCTGATTCCTGATCCTATCCATCCTTGTTACTCCCAAAGAGAACCTCAACATTTTCATCTCTGCTACCTCCAGCTCTGCCTCCTGTTTTTTTCGCCAGGGCCACTGTTTCTAAACGATACATCGCTGGCCTCAACATCGTCTTGTACACTTTTCGTTTCATTTTTGCAGATACCCTCCTATGACACATCACACCGGACACTTTTCTCCAACCATTCCAACCAGCCTGCACACGCTTCTTCACCTCTTTTCCACACTCTCCATTGCTCTGGATTGTTGAGCCTAAGTACTTAAAATGCTCCACCTTCCTTATCTCTGCTCCTTGTAACCTCACTGTTCCTGTTGGGTCCTTGGCATTCATACACATGTATTCTGTCTTACTGAGGCTAACCTTCATTCCCCTCCTTTCCAGGGCATACCTCCACCTCTCTAGGTTTCCTGCACTTGTTCTCTGCTCTCACTGCAGATCACAATGTCATCTGCAAACATCATAGTCCATGGAGATTCTTGCCTTAACCTCGTCTGTCAGCCTGTCCATCACCATAGCAAACAAGAAGGGGCTCAGAGCTGACCCTTGATGCAGTCCCACCTCCACCTTGAACTCTTCTGTCACACCAACAGCACACCTCACCACTGTCTTACATCTCTCATACATGTCCTGCACCACTCTAACATACTTCTCTGCCACTCCAGACTTTCTCATGCAATACCACAGTTCTTCTCTTGGCAAACTGTCATATGCTTGCTCCAGATCCACAAAGGCACAATGCAGCTCCTTCTGACCTTCTCTGTACTTCTCTATTAACATCCTCAAGGCAAACACTGCATCTGTGGTGCTCTTTCTTGGCACGAAACCAAACTGTTGTTCACAAATGCTGACCTCTGCCCTTAGTCTAGCTTCCACTATTCTTTCCCATTACTTCATTGTATGGCTCATCAACTTTATCCCTCTGTAGTTGTCACAACTCTGCACATCTCCCTTGTTCTTAAAAATGGGCACCAGCACACTTCTCCTCCATTCCTCCTGCATTTGCTGACTCTCTAAGACCTTGTTGAATGTTCTTGTCAGAAAATCTACTGCTTCCTCTCCTAGACACTTCCATACCTCCACCGGTATGTCATCAGGACCAACTGCCTTTCCATTCTTCATCCTCTTCAATGCCCTCCTCACTTCACCCTTTCTAATCTTTGCTACTTCCTGGTCCTCAACAGTCTCCTCTTCTACTCTTTTTCTCTCTCATTTTCCTCATTCATAAGCTCTTCAAAGTACTCTTTCCATCTTCCCAGCACACTTCTGTCATCAGTCAATACATTTCCCTCTCTGTCCTTAATCACTCTAACTTTCTGCACATCCTTCCCATCTCTATTTCTCTGCTGTGCCAACCTGTATAAATCATTTTCTCCCTCTTTACTTTCCAACCGAGCATACAAGTCATCATACGCCCTCTGTTTGGTCTTTGAGACCGCTACCTTCGCCTCACGCTGTGTCTACCTGTACTCCTGTTTACTCTCTTCGGTCCTCTCTATGTCCCACTTCTTCTTAGCTAACCTCTTCTTTTGTACACACTCCTGCACTTCCTCATTCCACCACCAAGTCTCCTTATCTACTCTCCTTCCAGATGACACACCAAGTATTCTCCTACCTGTCTCCCTGATCACATTAGCTGTAATTGTCCAGTCATCTGGAAGCACTTCCTGACCACCTAAAGCCTGTTTCAACTCCTCCTTGGTGACAACACAACACTCCTCCTTTTTCAGCTTCCACCACTTTGTCTTCTGCTCTGCCTTTGCCTTCTTCACCTTCCTCACCATCAGCGTCATCCTGCACACCACCATCCTATGCTGTTTGGCAACACTTTCACCCGCTACTACTTTGCAGTCACTGACTTCCTTCAAATTACATCACCTGCACAAGCTGTAGTCTACCTGTGTGCTCCTTCCTCCGCTTTTATAAGTCACTCTATGCTCCTCTCTCTTCTGGAAGAAAGTATTTACCACAGCCATTTCCATCCTTTTTGCAAAATCTACCAACATCTGTCCTTCTGCGTTCCTGTCCTGGATACCAAACCTGCCCATCACTTCCTCGTCCCCTCTGTTTCCTGCACCAACATGTCCATTGAAGTCTGCCCCAATGACTACTCTTTCATCTTTGGGGGTATTCTGCATCACTTCATCTAACTCACTCCGGAATCTCTCCTTCTCTTCTAGCTCACATCCTGCCTGTGGGGCATAAGCACTAATCACATTGAACATCATGCCTACTATTTCTAACTTGAGACACATCACTCTGTCTGACACTCTTTTCACTTCTAGAACATTCCTGACAAACTCCTCCTTCAAGATGACTCCTACTCCATTTCTCTTCCCATCCACACCATGAAAAAACACCTTAAACCCTGCTCCTATGCTTCTAGCCTTGCTACCTTTCCACCTGGTCTCCTGAACACACAGTATGTCCACCTTCCTCCTCTGCATCACGTCAGCCAGCTCTCTACCTTTTCCTCTCATAGTTCCAACATTCTAAGTCCCTACTTTCAGTTCTAGACTCCTGCCTTTCCTCTTCTCTCTCTCTGCCTACAAACACGCCTCACGCCTCTCCTTCTTCGACGTCTTCGACCAACAGTAGTCCAATTTCCACCAGCAACCTGTTGGTTAGCAGCACTGATGGCGGTCGTTGTTAACCCGGGCCTCGACCGTTATGCATTTTCTTGATATGGCTCGCATGTTTTATTTGGCATTTGTTTCATGCCGGATGCCCTTCCTGACGCAACCCTCTGCATTTATCCGGGCTTCGGACCAGCGTGAGAGAGAGATACTGGTTTGTGCCCCTCCCTCACGGCTGCATTTTATATATATATATATATATATATATATATATATATATATATACACACACACACACACACACACACACACACACACACACAGAGGCTCCCCAACTTACGACCATTTGTTTTAAGAACATCTGGTGATACAAACAGGGCTTGATTATACTTTCAAGATGGCTCTGGGGAACCTGCAGCCAGTTACAGGAGCTTTTCACATTGTTTTCCCACTTTTTCTCTTTTCTATTGTACATAGGCCTGTTTCTTTTACAGCCCACTTTTACAATGCTTTTGTTTTGCTTTGCACTTTTGCTTTCACTTTTTGGATTAGCGTCAGGAAACTCATTCATGGACGGCTCTGAACAAACACAAGTCTTACACACTTGAGACCATATTCGGCCTGCCTGGCCCCTCTTTCCTTCATGCGGAAAAGCCCGTTGTTCCCGTGGAAATATGAGGAAAGGGAGAGGCTGCAGAGGGGGACGGAAGACACGGAGGACATATGTTCCCTCTGTCATCATGGGAAATGTCCACGCTATTGTCAACAAGACCGAGGAACTGGCGGCGCTGAGCCGGTAGCAGAGGGAGTACCGGGACTGTAGCCTCATGTGTTTTTCAGAGACGTAGCTGAATGAACACACACCGGACTCTGTGGGTTCGCCCCCCCCCAGTGCAGCTAACTGGGTTATCAAAGGCGGGCCATGTCTCTCACTGTCTATGGTGAGAGGCATGTAAAAGAACCATTGCTGACATTCGTAAAGAGTAGCTGCAAAGTCATCAGCGTGTTTCTGTCCCTTGCTAAAAAGAGTTGTGACAGGAAGGGCATCCGACGTAAAAACCTCTGCCAAATCAAACGTGTAAATCAGATGATTCGCTGTGTCGACTCCTGAAAAAGGGAAAGTTTCATGTAGGTTTGGATTGGATTTTTTTCTTAAATAAAATCACAACAGGAAAACTGCATTTTTTGAGTATTCGGGTTATCTTTGTTTAAATTTGTTTGATGATCTGAAAAAATTAAGTGGGACAAAGGTGCAACAAAGTAAAAAAAAAATCAGTCAGGGGCAAACACTTTGGCACAACACTGTATATAAATGTATGTATGTATGTATGTATGTATGATCAGTGTCCCTGATCCTTAGACTATTCCTTCTCTACCATGTCCTCATGTGGTTCTGAGAACTGTAAAACTTGGGACCTGATTTGCATGTTAGCCATTTTCATTGATCAAAAAAACCCTAGCAATGTTATGATTATGTTCAATTCAGTCCATTTGTATGAAATAAATATACGTTTTATATTCATTTACTCATTCATTCATTCATTCATTCATTAAATATTAAATTAAGAAAATATAAAACTTTATATATATATATATATATATATATATATATATATATATATATATATATATATATATATATATATATATATATATATATATATATATATATATATATATATATATATATATATGTGTGTTTATTTATTTTAGTAAGATTGACGTTTAGTACACTGCATACCCGTACAGGAATGACACCCCCTGATTCATCTGGAAGTGGGGATTGAATAAATATTACCCAGAGTTGATGCGTGAAATCAAGAGGTCAAATTAATAATTAAAAATAAAATACATAAATATGTATATATTACACATGCACATTTATTTATTTATTTATTTATTTATTTGTATTAGTATTACTATATCATTTTCTAAAAACATTATTATTTTTATTTGTGTTTGGGATGTCAATGGTTTACAAAATCAAACTGATTATAAAGTGTGATAAACCTGCAATTCTGACTCACAGTCTCAAATCTCTGATTGATTTTTAAAAAGGAAGCTGTTCACTACACAACACTTTACTCAGTCTGGACCACATGAAGTTCAATTAACCTGACTCTGCATTGGTTCAATAAGCATGCAGAAATTAACTACATATTTAAAAACTCCATATTTTGATTTGCATTTTGTGTTTCTTTGTGTGTTGCACATATGCCAAAATCGTTATTTGCCTCGAGTTTAGTCACTGTTGCTGAATTCAATGTTCTCTTCGATATTCCAATTTCACTTTAATAAAGATGTGTTAATTATTTCTTAATTTAAAAGCATAATTAATTTGACTTTGAAGTTCAAATCAGACGAATGTTTCATATTGAAAATAATCACTACGATTTTCCCATTATATGTTTTCTTGTGTTCCTTTCTGGCTTTAATATAATTATATAACATTTGGGAGTAAATATGCAGAATAATAAACCAAAACTTGATGCTAAAATTGCAAATATTTCGACAGCTACAGTGAATTTTCCAGGAGAGCTGACATACGCTGGTATAAACGTAATCCAAACAGCACAGAATATTATCATACTGAATGTGATAAATTTAGTTTCATTAAAGTTATCAGGCAACTTTCGTGCCACAAAAGCTAAAATAAAACATAAAAGAGCCAACAGACCAATATACATCAATACAGCCCAGAAACCTATGATTGAACCCAAATTGCATTCTAGTATTATTTTCTCTGAGGAGTGAGTCATGTTTTTTTCAGGCTCTGGGGGTGCAAGTGTTAACCATAGAGCACATATAATGACTTGCAGGAAGGTGGAGCAGAAAACACTGATTCTTTGCACAGGTAGTGAACACTGTGGGAAACTGCTGCCTGGCACTGTGGCTTTAAAAGCCATCACTACTGCTACTGTTCTTGCTAAAACACAGGACATACAAAGTGCAAAAGTAATGCCGAACGCTGTGTGGCGCAGCATACAGGACCACTTAGAAGGTTGTCCAATAAAAGTTAGCGAACAAAGAAAGCACAGAGTCAGAGAAAAGAGCAGAAGGAAGCTCAGCTCAGTGTTGCTTGCTTTCACAAGTGCTGTGTCTCTAAAATAGAAAAACACCAATCCTACAGCAACAGTCATCGAAACTCCTGTTAAAGACACAGCTGTCAGCAACATTCCCAAGTTTTCATCAAATGAAAGGAATTCCAATTTCTTTGGAACACACAGATCATGGCTCTCATTTGACCAGAACTCCAGAGGGCATATGCTGCATTCAACAGAATCTAAAATGGGGGGGGGGACACACAATAATTCACATATTTTTTTTCTTTTTCTTTTTCTTTCTTAGCTTTACTTTAATATCAAGTACATATCGACATCTATATTTGTTCATATGCCAACATGTTTTCTGAGTAATATGTATTTGCATCTTTTTATTACTCCCATTGAGTTAGATATGGTCATTTCATCCTCTACCTGTTTCATTGCTGATTTCCCCATCAGGGCACTGTATACATGCAAAGCAGCATGGAGGTCTCCCTTTGATTGACACCTGTCGGAATCCTGGCTGACAGCTCTGACTGCACACAGATCTTGGCCTCTAACAAACATTCTCAGTGTTATACTTTTCAAGTTCAAATGTTTATCATCCCAAATGTTTTTTTTTTTTTTTTTTTAATTATTATTGTGTACTCCATACTTCCCACTCCATACTTTCCTACACCCGGAGGAGGCAGGGATTGGGAACCAGCCTCCGTGCGACCCTAATAAGGATTAAGCGGTTCACAAAATGACTGAATGAATCTACTCCAAACTTACCGTGTTATTATTTCCAGCCCAAGCTATATTTACATGATTCCTGACGAACTGCTTGCCCATTGGAAGAGATGCGTCATAGTAACCCACTGTAACAAAGGTTATGTCTCCAGCTGAATTTTTCTGCCAGTTCACCAGTTCATATTTTGCAGTTGGGTCTCCATTAGCATTGAAATACACACGTTCACCTGATGGCGTTGTGAAGTTCACACGTTGTAAGGATTCTATTACCTGCAGGGGGAAACTATGTGGTACTTTTTCTTTCTTTCTTTCTTTCTTTATTTCTTTATTTCTTTATTTATTTATTTATTACCTCAGCTGGTTGTAACATATCTTTTTTGGTGCAGTTTACATTTCCAAATGGGCCATTGGTATTGCAAACCAAAGTGTTATTTAGGGCATGAGCTACTGCATAAACTGCCTTATACACATTGTTGGAAATCCTTAACTCTGTTACATCAATGAATGTATTATTGATTTCTTTGAGATCTTCAAGTCCTGTGCAAAGTTTCACATTCTCCATCTTTGGTGAAAACTGGCATCCAAAAGTCATCTCCCAGAATTCTATCAGAAGAGAATTTGAAGGAAACTGGGATGGGTGGACCTTTAAAAGAAATTCCTTTAGTCCTGGAATTTTGGATTTTTTAATTGTAAATCCTAAAGCGCTGCTGATGATTTCTGATGTCATTTCAGTTGCTAAATATCTGGCAGTTATCCAGGACTCACTGCCTATCCACTGCAGCCCAGTTATGTTTTGGGAAAAAGCCTCTTTTAATAAAACCTGCATTTCATTTTGAGCCAGAAATGCCACCAATACCTTAGATGAACCTTTTTTAATTATTTCTACCACTTTAGAAATAGTCTCCTTTGTATTTGTTCTTAGGATGGCTTCATTGTACTCAATACATATCCCCTCTTTTCCCGCTGCCTCCACAAATGTGGCCATACCGTTGTTGCCATAATCATTGTCACTTCTTACGGCTCCTACCCAAGTCCATCCAAAGTACTTCACTAGCTGAGCCAAAGCTCTAGCCTGAAATAAATCACTGGGGATTGTTCTGAAGAAGGAGGGATATTCTTTTCTGTTGCTCAGGCATGCACAGGTAGCAAAATGACTGATCTGTTGGAAGCGAAAGATGAATAAAGGAGAGTTTTATTTGTGGAATATTTTTAATCAAATTAATAAAAATAGATTAATTTTCAAGTATATTACCACCGGAATATTGAATGGCCCTGTTGCTCTTGACATTACTATGGTTGAGGAAGACTCTGATTCCCCAATGATGGCCTGCACTTCTGAATGCCCAAAGCATGTTTTTCGGGCTGTAAGTTTCTGTCTATTAAGTAAACCCATTGCCGATCTCATTGAAGCTAATGTTGAGCCACAGCTGTCATATATCTTATATCCAATAGAAATATTAGGAAGCAGGGCACTTGAGTTTATTTCATCAATAGCAAATATCATGGTCTGAGCAAACCTAAATTCTCTAAAGTTCAGGCTAAATAAAAATAAAGAGAAAAACAAAGGCTTGACAATATTGCTTGATGATAGTAAAATGTCATATTATTTTTCACTTTTCTTTTTTAAGAAATGTTAGTTTATATAGTTTAACCTTATACTTTCCCAGTTCCTGGCAAGTAGGCTATAAACTTGAGATAAAAAGAGAAAAACAACAATAAAACATTAAACAAACCTTGTGCAGATTGGATGTTGTGGCTTCTCGGTAAAGGGCAGTGCCTGTAATGTAAGTTTGCTGTGAATTGAAAAAGCTCCTGCGATAATGACATCACCATCCTTGGAGAGGTTCGGGTGCACTGGGTTTCCGATCATTTCACAGTTATCATTTTTCCCTTTTACTTTTAAAATACAGAGAAGGAACAATACATAAAGAAACATCACAGAGGCTGTGAGGGAACTGGTGCATTTCCCAGTTACAATTAGAAGAGCAGGTTATATAGGGATCGATGGATCCTTCTGGGCCCATTTCATATCCTATCATGTGATCATAGGTATCCCAACACATCGGAACAGTCTCCTTAAAGTAACTGCAACACTATTAACTAAATAAGCAATTTAATACTGATTCAATGATTTTGCTCATCACATTTCTCCTTTAAAAAGGAATAATGGCTGTTTAATTCTAAAAAAAGAAAAAAAAAATGCCCAGGCAATTCTTACAACTGTTTTTTTATTTATTTTTTTATTTTATTTGTTTGTTTGTTTGTTTATAGGCGGTTAGAATGAATGTATGCTTTATGAAGTCCCAGTTCACATGAGTATAAATAGAACATTATTACATAGGATAGACTGGTTTTGTGTGTGTGTGTGTGTGTGTGTGTGTGTGTGTGTGTGTGTGTGTGTGTGTGTGTGTGTGTGTGTGTGTGTGTACATGTTGGGCCTGTGTACATGTCTGGTATGCTGTTCAAAGTGTACCCTGTCCTCACCCACAATCCTAATACCATATTTTCCAAACTATACGTAACTCCGGAGTATAAGTCACATTGTCCACAAAATGCATAATAAAGAAGAAAAAAACATCGATATAACTCATACTGGACTATAAGTCGCAGACTCGTGGAAACTGTCTACCTTGGCCTGGAAATCTGCTGGAAGTTTATGTGACAGTGTGGTCCTCACTCTGATATAGAGAGAGAGAGTGTTGTGTTGCATGAAGCGGTAACACCAAGAAAGTCCTCATGTAAAGTAATTTCTATTCATCTCCTTGACAACTACCTGGATGTGGAGACATAACTCCACTGTTGACAAGCCTCTCCTTGCAGCACGTTGCTCAAGCACCCATGTGTGAGCTCGTTCCTCTATCTGTGGCCATCTATCTTTTAGCCCATGATTAGCTTTTTTTGTTTTCTTCATTGCAGTAATAGTAATCTCTACTTTTCTACCCTCTTGTTAGAATTATATGTACTGATTTCACTACCTGGACGTGGAGACGCAACTGCACTGTTGACAAGCCTCTCCCTGCGGCACATTGCTCAAGCACCCATGTGACCTCTAGCTGTGGTCATCTAGCTTTTTTGTTTTCTTAATTGCAGTAGTAGTAATCTTTGCTTTTCTCCAGTCCCTCACAAGTTTCTTGTTATATATATATACACACATACATACATACATACATACACAGTGGGGCCAATAAGTATTGGGCAACGTAAAAATGAGCAAGTTCACCTATTTAAAAAGATAAGAGAGGTTTGTAATTTTCCTCATAGGTACACATTAAGCTTGAGAGACAGAATGTAAAAAAAAAAAAAAAAAATCCAGGAAATCACATCGTGTGATTTTTAAACAATTTATTTGTGAAAATGGGAGGCCAATGGGCAGCTAGAAAACAGACATTCTTTCGGCCCCCATTCGTTAACAGTATGAATGACACCTACTTGAGCTGATTAGATAAGAGAAACCTGCACATACCTTCAAACTGTCAGACTGCAGTCTTCACCATGACCAAGACCAGAGAGCTTCCCAAAGACACCAGAGATAAAATTGTACAACTGCACAAAGCTGGGATGAGTCAAACTGCAATTGGTAAACAACTTTGTGAGAAAAGATCAACAAGGTGCCAGAGTCTGGAGGAAGACTGGGGAGAAGGAAATGCCAAAATGCCTGAAGTCCAGTGTCAAGTACCCACAGTTAGTGATGGTCTGGGGTGCCATGTCAGCTGCTGGTGTTGATCCACTGTGTGCTTCCATCTGCTGAAAAGCTTTATGGAGATGAAGATTTCAATTTTCTGCACAACCTGGTACCTGCTCACAGTGCCAAAACCACTGGTAAATGGTTTACTGACCATGGTATTACTGTGCTCAATTGGCCTGCCAACTCTCCTGACCTGAACCCCATAGAGAATCTGTGGGATATTGTGAAGAGAAAGTTGAGAGACACCAAACCCAACACTGTGGATGAGCTTAAGGCCACTATCGAAGCATCTTCGGCCTCCATAACACCTCGGCAGTACCACAGGCTGATTGCCTCCATGCCATGCCGCATTGAAGCAGTCATTTCTGCAAAAGGATTCCCGACCAAGTATTGAGTGCATAACTGAACATAAGTATTTGAAGGTTGACCTTTTTTGTATTAAAACACTTTTTTTTATTGGTCAGATGAGATATGCTAATTTTTTGAGATTGGGATTTTTGTTTTTTATTTATTTAAGATAAGATAAGATAAGATACAGCTTTATTAATCTCACAATGGAGAAATTCACTGTTACAGGCTCTTGAGGTACTATCAGTAGGGGGTGCAAAAATAGATACAAGTACAAACATACACACATACATATATTATATAAGTAAATAAATAAATAGATACATAAATAGTATAAATTACTAAACAATAAAAGAAAAGAATGGAGCAACTTTATAGACTGGCCTATATTAAAGTGTAATGTATCTGAGTGCAGAGTAGATGGGTTGATGTGGTTCACAGTGGGGTAGATGTGGTTGATTAAAGTGCGCGGGGGTTTTTATTGCACATAACCGGTATTTTCACAGACAGTTACAAAGTGGCATTGTACAGTCTGATAGCGGTGGGAATGAACGACCTGCGGTAGCGCTCCTTCCTGCACTGAGGATGCCTCAGTCGTCCACTGAAGGAGCTGCTTAGCTCCTCGACAGTCTGGTGCAGTGGGTGAGAGCTGTTGAACAGGATGGATGTTAGCTTTGCTACCATCCTCCTCTCACTCACCTCCTCCACAGAGTCCAGTGGGCAGCCGAGGACAGAGCTGGCCCTCCTGACCAGCTTGTTCAGTCTCTTTCTGTCCCGCTCTGTGCTGCCCGGGGCCCAGCAGATGGCAGCGTAGAGGATTGCAGAGGCTACCACAGAGTCATAAAATGTCCTGAGCAGAGGTCTGCATATGCCGAAGGACCTGAGTCTCCTCAGAAGGTGGAGGCGACTCTGGCCCTTCTTGTACAGGGCGTTGGTGTTGTGGGACCAGTCCAGTTTATTGTTAAGGTGAACACCCAGGTACTTGAAACTGTCCACTGTGTCAATGTCCTGTCCCTGGATGTTCACTAGTAAATGTGTATGTGTGTGTGTGTGTGTTTGAGTGCTTCTCCTGAAGTCGACCACCATCTCCTTCGTCTTCCTAATGTTCAAGCACAGGTGGTTGCGCTCACACCAGTCCACGAAGTCAACGATGACCGACCGGTACTCCAGCTCGTTCCCCTCTGACACACGGCCCACGATGGCGGAGTCGTCCGAGAACTTCTGGAGGTGGCAGCTGTTTGTGTTATATATGAAGTCCGAGGTATAGATGTTAAAAAGGAAGGGTGAGAGGACGGTGCCCTGCGGTGCCCCGTGCTACAGACTACCACCTTTGACTTACAGCCACAGAGCCGCACGCACTGTGGACGGTTAGTAAGGTAGTCAATAATCCAGGCAGCAAGGTGCCCGTCCACTCCCACGCCCTCCAGCTTCCCCGCAGGCGCGCTGGCCTGATGGTGTTGAAGGCGCTGGAGAAGTCAAAGAACATGACCCTCACAGCGCTGCCAGCGATCTCCAGGTGGGTGAGTGCCCGCTGCAGAAGGTAGATGACGGCGTCTTCTACTCCGATGTTGGGCCTGTAGGCAAACTGCAGCGGGTCTAGGGTGGGGCTCACCATAGAGCGGAGGTGTTCAAGGAGGAGCCTTTCCATGGTCTTAATGAGGTGGGAGGTCAGGGCGACAGGTCTGTAGTGGGCTGGTTCCTTCGCTTGTGCTGTTTTGGGAACCAGAACCACACAGGGGGTCTTCCAGAGGACTGGAACCTTCTCCAGGCTGAGGCTCAGGTTGTACAGGTAGCATAGTACCACACAGAGCTGGTCTGCGCAGGTCCTCAGCAGCCTGGGACTGATGCCATCAGGTCCTTCAGATTTCCTCTGATTTAGTCGCCTCAGCTGTCTCCTCACCTGGTCTGATGTGAGGGAGAGGGGGCTGGGGTGGGCTGCAGAGGGAGGGGATGTGTCTGTCGGGCTGTAGCAGTCAAGTGAAGTTGGCCTGGGGAGGGGAGGTGTCAGCTGGTCTGGAGACGTGTGAAGAGGGGAGGGAACGGGAGGGGTGCAGAGGGGAGGGGGAGAATCAAACCTGTTGAAGTAGCAGTTTAGTTCATCCGCCCAGCGCTGGTCACCATCAGCTGTCCCTCTGACACTCTGCCCAAATCCAGACATGGTCTTTAGTCCTCTCCAGACGTCCCGCACGTTGTTCTGAGCCAGCTTCTCCTCCATCTTCTTCCCATAGTCCTTCTTTGCCCTCCTGATCCTCCACTGGAGCTCACGTTGGACCTTCTTCTGCTCCTCTCTGTCCCCCGAGATGAAAGCCCTCTTTTTCTGGTTCAGGAGGACTTTGAGCTCAGGGGTGACCCATGGGTGGTTGTTGGAGAAGCACCGTACTCTCCGTGTTGGCACGGTGCTGTCCACGCAGAAGTTCATGTAGTCGGTGATACAGTGTGTGAGGCCGTCGATGTCATCACCAAAGGAGTTACAGAGCATGCTCCAGTCTGTGGTCTGGAAACAGTCCCTAAGCCTCTCGTTGGTCTCCTCGGTCCACACTTTCACAGACCTCTTCTGTGCAGGTGCCGTTCGCACCCTGGGTGTGTATTGGGAGCAGGTAGACCAGGTTGTGGTCTGATCGTCCCAGTGGGGGGAGGGGGGAGGAGCTGTAAGCGTCCTTCACATTTGCATACAGCAAGTCCAGTGTTTTATTGTCTCTTGTGGCGCACTTCACGTATTGCGTGAACGTCGGAAGAGAGGCGGAGAGAGGGGCGTGGTTAAAATCCCCGCTGATCAGAATCATGGCGCGGGGGTGACAAGTCTGTGTCTGATTAACGGCGCTGTGTAGACGCTCACACGCGGCCGCCGCATCAGCCGAGGGCGGAATGTACACGCAAAACACAATCACGCAGAAAACTCCTCGGTAGATAATATGGCCGCGCGCTTACCGTGAGCAGCTCCACGTCCCGTGCATAGCTGCTCCTTCACGTGCACGTTTGCCGGGTGGCACCATCGTTCATTCACATAGACCGCCACACCCCTCCTTTCTTCTTACCGCTCTCCGTTACACTCCGATCTGCACGCGCGAGTGTAAATCCGTTAAGAGAAACCACAGAGTCCGTGTGAGTTCATTCAGCCACGTCTCCGAGAAACACATGAGGCTGCAGTCCCGGTACTGCCTCTGCTGCCGGGTCAGCGCCGCCAGCTCCTCCGCCTTGTTGGCGATCGCGGACATTTCCCATGATGACAGAGGGAACACATGTCTTCCGCGTCTTTCGTCCCCCTCTGCAGCCTCTCCTTTTCCTCCGTATTTCCAAAGGAACAACGGGCTTTTCCGCGTGAAGGAGGGCGGGGCGCGCAGGCCGAGGAGGGTCTCACGTGTGTAAGACCTGCGTTGCTCAGAGCCGTCGGTGAATGAGTTTCCTGACGCCGATCCAAAAGTGAAAGTAAAAGTGCACAGAAGAACAAAAGCATCATGAAAGTATGTTTTCCAGATGCAGGATTGAAGAAAGAAAAGAAAATTTGAAAAAGATAAAGAAACACGCCTATATACAATAGAAAAGAGAAAAAGAAAAATAAACTGAAGAGCTCCTGTAACTGGCTGCAGGTCACCCGGCGCCATCTTGGGAAAAAAAAAAAAAAAAAAAAAAAAAAAAAAAGTTTAAAAAAAAAATTTATTTGCCCAAATTATCAATAGTAAAACAATAAAAGGCTTGAACTACTTAAGTTGTGTGTAATGAATCTAAAATATATGAAAGTCTAATGTTTATTAGTACATTACAGAAAAAATTAACTTTATCACAAGATGCTAATTTTTTTAGAAGGACCAGTATATATACATAGTAGTGTACATATACATATACATATATATATATATATATATATATATATATATATATATATATATATATATATATATATATATATATATATATATATATATATATATATATATATATCTTCTTCTTCTTTTCCTTTCGGCTTTTCCCTTCAGGGGTCGCCACAGCGAATCATCTGCCTCCATCTCACCCTATCCTTTGCATCTTCTTCTCTTACACCAACGACCTTCATGTTTTCCTTCACCACATCCATGAATCGTCTCTTTGGTCTTCCTCTAGGCCTTTTGCCTGGTAGTTCCAGCCTCAGCATCCTATTACCAATATACTCACTATCCCTCCTCTGTACATGTCCAAACCATCTCAATCTAGCCTCTCTGACTTTGTCTCCAAAACGTCTTACATGTGCTGTCCCTCTGATGTGCTCATTCCTAATCCTATCCATCCTCGTTACTCCCAAAGAGAACCTCAACATTTTCATCTCTGCTACCTCCAGCTCTGCCTCCTGTCTTTTCCCCAGGGCCACTGTTTCTAACCCATACAACATCGTTGGCCTTAACACCGTCTTGTACACTTTTCCTTTCATTCTTGCCGATACCCTCCTATCACACATCACACCGGACACTTTTCTCCAACCATTCCAACCTGCCTGCACACGCTTCTTGACCTCTTTTCCACACTCTCCATTGCTCTGGATTGTTGAGCCTAAGTACTTAAAATCCTCCACCTTTCTTATCTCTGCTCCCTGTAATCTCACCGTTCCTCTTGGGTCCTTGTCATTCATGCACATGTATTCTGTCTTACTGAGGCTAATCTTCATTCCCCTCCTTTCCAGGGCATACCTCCACCTCTCTAGATTTTCCTGCACTTGTTTTTTGCTCTCACTACAGATCACAATGTCATCTGCAAACATCATAGTCCATGGGGAATCTTGTCTAACCTCGTCTGTCAGCCTGTCCATCACCATAGCAAACAAGAAGGGGCTGAGAGCTGACCCTTGATGCAGTCCCACCTCCACCTTGAACTCTTGTGTCACACCGACAGCACACTTCACCACTGTCTTACATCTATCATACATGTCCTGCACCACTCTAACATACTTCTCTGCCACTCCAGACTTCCTCATGCAATACCACAGTTCTTCTCTCGGCACCCTGTCATATGCTTTCTCCAGATCCACAAAGGCACAATGCAGCTCCCTCTGACCTTCTCTGTACTTCTCCATTAACATCCTCAATGCAAACACTGCATCTGTGGTGCTCTTTCTTGGCATGAAACCAAACTGTTGTTCACAAATGCTGACCTCTGCCCTTAGTCTAGCTTCCACTATTCTTTCCCATAACTTCATTGTATGGCTCATCAACTTTATCCCTCTGTAGTTGCCACAACTCTGCACGTCTCCCTTGTTCTTAAAAATGGGCACCAGCACACTTCTCCTACATTCCTCTGGCATCCTCTCACTCTCTAAGACCCTGTTAAATGTTCTTGTCAGAAAATCTACTGCTACCTCTCCTAGACACTTCCATACCTCCACCGGTATGTCATCAGGACCAACTGCCTTTCCATTCTTCATCCTCTTCAATGCCCTCCTCACTTCACCCTTTCTAATCTTTGCTACTTCCTGGTCCTCAACAGTCTCCTCTTCTACTCTTTTTTCTCTCTCATTTTCCTCATTCATAAGCTCTTCAAAGTACTCTTTCCATCTTCCCAGCACACTTCTGTCATCAGTCAATACATTTCCCTCTCTGTCCTTAATCACTCTAACTTTCTGCACATCCTTCCCATCTCTATTTCTCTGCTGTGCCAACCTGTATAAATCATTTTCTCCCTCTTTACTTTCCAACCGAGCATACAAGTCATCAAACGCGCTCTGTTTGGCCTTTGACAATGCTACCTTTTCCTTACGCTGTGTCTCCCTGTACTCCTGTTTACTCTCTTCTGTTTTCTCAATGTCCCACTTCTTCTTAGCTAACCTCTTCCTTTGTACACACTCCTGCACTTCCTCATTCCACCACCAAGTCTCCTTATCTATTTTCCTTCCAGATGACACACCAAGTATTCTCCTACCTGTCTCCCTGATCACATTAGCTGTAGTTGTCCAGTCATCTGGAAGCACTTCCTGACCACCCAAAGCCTGTTTCAACTCCTTCTTGAAGACAACCTGACACTCTTCCTTTTTCAGCTTCCACCACTTTGTCTTCTGTTCTGTCTTTGCCTTCTTCACCTTCCTCACCATCAGCATCATCCTGCACACCACCATCCTATGCTGTTTGGAAACACTCTCACCCGCTTCTACTTTTCAGTCACTGACTTCCTTTAAATTACATCGCCTGCACAAGATGTAGTCTACCTGTGTGCTCCTACCTCCACTTTTATAAGTCACCCTATGCTCCTCTCTCTTCTGCAAGAAAGTATTCACCACAGCCATTTCCATCCTTTTTGCAAAATCTACCAACATCTGTCCTTCTGCATTCCTGTCCTGGATACCAAACCTACCCATCACTTCCTCATCCCCTCTGTTTCCTGCACCAACATGTCCATTGAAGTCTGCCCCGATGACCACTCTTTCACCTCTGGGGGTACTCTGCATCACTTCATCTAACTTCCTCCAGAATCTCTCCTTCTCTTCTCGCTCACATCCTGTCTGTGGGGCATAAGCACTAACAATATTGACCATCACACCTTCAATTTCTAACTTGAGACTCATCACTCTGTCTGACACTCTTTTCACTTCTACAACATTCCTGGCAAACTCCTCCTTCAAGATGACTTCGACTCCATTTCTCTTCCCATCCACACCATGATAAAATAGCTTAAACCCTCCTCCTATGCTTCTAGTCTTGTTACCTTTCCTCCTGGTCTCCTGAACACACAGTATGTCCACCTTCCTCCTCTGCATCATGTCAGCTAGCTCTCTACCTTTTCCTGTCATAGTTCCAACGTTCAAAGTCCCTACTTTCAGTCCTAGACTCATGCCTTTCCTCTTCTCTCTCTGGCAACAGACACGCCTCCCGCCTCTCCTTCTTCGACGTCTTCGACCAACAGTAGTCCAATTTCCATCAGCACCCTGTTGGTTGACGGCACTGTTGGCGGTCGTTGTTAACCCGGGCCTCGACCGATCCGGTATGTCATTCTTTCTTGTGATTCGCATAGTTTCTTTGGCATTTGTTTTACGCCGGATGCCCTGCTCTGTAGACCATATGTCTTTCCAAGTCAGTGGACGTTGTAGGGCAGTCTCCCATTGTGTCCAACTTCCTTATTTTCCCAGTCCTACTGCCTTGACAAATCTGGTGTGCTCTGCCTCCTGTCTAACTTGCTGGATGATCATGTCCCGCTTGATCTTGTCACCTGCCTTACTCCACGTGGTCTCTCCATAGTTGCCTAAGCCCAGTCTACCTTTACAAATTGTTCCAACAAGTTCTTTGTGTTACCACTTCTATTGCCGAGTGAGGGTTCCATTTTCTTCCTGTCTTGACTGTTTCACCTGCTTTTTGCACTGGTATGTCTTTGGACTGGGGCAGTGTTCTTTCTAAGCTGCGCGCGTGAGCAATTGCGCAGGTGCTCACACACCTCAGCGCACAAGAAAATCTATGCAGCGCATAAAATAAAATTCAACATAAACATATTAATTGCGTTGTAACTCGGCGAATGACAGGTGTCCAGCCAATGATACGATAAGGTTCACTTCCGCTACGCAGTGTAAAAGTGTATCACATGATCATGTTCTCTGCTGCACATACTGTTTTATATAATTGTATAATGGTGCTTTATTTTTCTGTCTTTTGCTATACTTAAATGTTGGTTGAGAATAATTAAATGGAATGCTGAAGGGGCCTTCTTTATGTCGGTTGTAAAAGTGCATACTTAAACAGAAGTGCAGGTGGGGCACCCGTGATACACCGAGCCTTTCACAGCCAGCATGACCTTCAACAGGCTCGATAGTGTCCAGCTGCAGATTGTTTCGAGGTCAGGAGATGGGGGGTGTGTGGAGGCTGGGACGCGCCTGGAAAGAGCCCAGATTTATCGCATCCTGCTAAGATAACAACGTAACAAAGACCCAGTCACAAACCCGGAAGGAGGAACCTGCTTTGAAGCCCTTAAAGGTACCCTCTCGAGAGGGAGGGGTCAGACCTTAAATAGCGTGTCTTTTAAGCATGTTTGTTGGGTCTCCGTCCTTTGCAAACGACGCAATAAAGCTTCTCATATTCAACTCAAAGCCAGTCTCCAGTCGTCTTCTTCCACATTCAATGGATCTTAACAGCAGCCAATCATAGCATTGACATTGCTACTACATTGTCATAGCCTACACGCGCTGTGCAGGTTAGCAAGCTAACACCAGTGCGGCGGAGTTCAGAGACGCAAATGCTTACCCCTTATCATGGCAAAACGAACGGGAAGCGACACATCCACTCACTCAGGTACAATTTAAGTCAGATTTGTGTGTATTCTAGTGACATTTATTAAGAGTGTTTAATTATGGATATGAATCATTAAATGCTGTTACTACTAGATAATTTACAGGCAGTAGAAATGCTAATAAAAAACTGAGTAATTAGATATTTTACAGACAAAGAGTTACATGAATTTTTCACTGTATCACAAGCAACAGCACATGTCATTGTGCAAAATGTGAATGTTTTAACAAAACATAACAAAATGTTATGTCTGAAAGGTGTATATGTATCATTTCTTCCAGAACTAGACCCTAAGCCAGGCAACAACTGATCTTCTTTTAGGCCAAAGCAGGACTCTTTTCATTGCCAAAGCAGGACTCCTCCCATGGCTAAAGCAGGACTCTCACATATAACATACTACACATCTCATGAAAAACAAGATTTTTGTCTTTAATTTTAAGTGGGCCAAATCACTTATAATAAAAGTAAACTAATGAAAATTGCTGCTGCAATTTGATTCTTTTAATAAGCCATGTAACTTGCCATGATCTAAAGCTTTGAAGTGTGATACTGGTGTCGTGGTGTGGCCACAGCGTGCACACCTGATGTCGCTCACAATGGTCCTCAGTGTGCTCAGGGAGCTTACGTGTTTGCTTGGACACATGAAAAATTAGAGGGAACATTGGACTGGGGTTAGGTGAAAATGGCTCTTACTTTAGCAGACTGAAACTCCTATACTACTGATGATAGTGGCATGCTGAGCTTGGACGATTTGCTGTAAAGTTTTACTGCACTGAAGCTTGGTGGCACGCCCAACCACTTACGAAGAAACCTGCTGCATAATACAGTATTAATGTAGTAAAATATAGTAATGATTATGAAATCCTTTTAATGTTGTACTGTGATGTTTATTAATAAAATGTATAAACATTATACAACATTGTTTATATCTATCTATCTATCTATCTATCTATCTATCTATCTATCTATCTATCTATCTATCTATCTATATACAGTATGTATAGGTTTTCATTTTGTATGTACAGTATAATATATTGGGGCAGTGGTGGTCTTGTGGATAGGGCACAGAATCGCTGTTCCTAGGGTTGGGGGTTCGAGTCCCCACAGGGTTGTCACTGTCCCCCCAGTGCAGATAACAAATCAAAAAAGTGCAGAAAACAAATGTTATCAAAGGCGGGCCATGTCTCTCACTGTCTATGGTGAGAGACATGTAAAAGAACCATTGCTGACTTTCATAAAGAGTAGGCTGCAAAGCCGTCAGCGTGTTTCTATCCCTTGCTAAAGGGTTGTGACAGGAAGTGCATCCGAGGTAAAAACCTATGCCAAATCAAATGTGCGAATCAGATGATTCGCTGTGGCGACTCCTGAGAATGGAAAAAAGCCGAAAAGAAAAGATGTACAGTATAATATATTATCCAGTTAAGCTCGATGATGCCACTCAAATGCCAGCTGAGCGCCATCTCTTCTGAAGAAATAAGACTTTCTCCTGAAGAAACAACAGTTACCTCTGAAGTGCCTGAAGATAATCATCTGAACTGATGTAAAGCTGTAGTCTTAAAGTCTTTTTCAATTATTATTCCAGTACAGTGCCCAAATTAATGTTTAGAATGTTCGGAAGCCAAGGGGCAGCTCAGCCATGCCCCTCAGATGGAGCGGAGAGTTAGAGACCACAGCTGTCAAAATAAAAGCCACCTCACCCCCCCAAAAAAAAAAAAAAAAAAAAAAAAAAAAACAGACCATGACAAAATAGCATAAAAGAACATGAAATGTAATAAATTGAATAAACAAAACAAAATGATAAACACACTATACACCACAGTACAGGAAATCACACACACAAACATTCTAAACATTAACTTCGGTACTGTACTTGAATAATGATTGAAAAAGACTTTAATACTAGAGTGCTTTCAGATGATTATTTCTCTTCAGGCACTTCAGAGAAAACTGCCGTTTCTTCAGGAGAAAGTGCTATCACTTCAGAAGAGACATCCAACGTCATTAGCTTTTCTAGCGCTTAGCCAGAGAAGACACACGGCGTTTGGGTGGCATCATACAGCTTAACTGGTAATTAAAACACACTAAAAAAAGAGGCTCTTTGAAAACTTGTGCGCGAATAAGGAAAAGGGGGCCTTACATCATCTCAACCAATCAGCAGGAAGGAGGACAGCCATTGGTTGAATTTGAATGATGTGTCGGTACACTTGCCAGTAAGCGAATACTCAAACCGTGAGTTCAAAACCGCGAATAGTCAAGGGTCTACTGTATTTATATAGGTCCTGCAATGGTTTGGCAAACTATTTAGGGTGTACTCCACCATTGCATATTGTGGGTCAATGTTGGTTCCCATGTACGTACAACCATTCATACTGACTCTCACACCTACAGTGCTGTGCAAATGTTTTTAACCATTTCTGACATTTTTTTGTTTGTTTCTCTACAAAAGCTCTGCTGGAGGTGAGAATTAAAGGCCTCTTGGACAGGAGACTCCACCAAACATTCTCGGCAGATCCTAATTACATGCTTGGGCCTGCCAGGTCGAGAAGGCAGCCTGCCCCACCATCAAAGCCAGCTCACCACCAGGTGGTGATCAGTTGACAGCTCAGCTCCCCTCTTCACCCGAGTATCCAGAACATGCGGCTGCAAGTCTGGTGACATGACTACAAAGTCGATCATTGAACTGTGACCTAGGGTGAATGGACACTCTTATGTTTGAACATGGTGTTCGTGATAGACAAACTGTGACAAGCACAGAAGTCCAACAATGAAACACCATTCGAATTCCGACTGGAGAGGCCATACCTACCAATCACACCTTTTCAGGTCAGTTGCCTTTATGGGTGTTGAAGTCTCCCAAGACAACAAGTGAATCTCATGAGGGAGTGTTCTCCAACACACCTTATAAAGACTCCAAGAAGGATGTCATTTGGTGCATAAGCAGTCAGGATCCATCTCCCCACCCGAAGGCGGAAGGAAGCTACACTTTTGTTGACCGGGGAGAACCCCAACATTTGGGCACCAAGATAGGGGGCAACAAGGATGCCCACACCGGCTCGCCGCCTCTCCCCATGAGCAACTCCAGAATGGAATAAGGTCCAGCCTCTCTCGAAATGGATGGTTCAAGAGCTCAAGTTATGCGTTGAGATTAGCCCGACTATATCTAGTCAGTATCACGCCACCGCACGCACAAGCTCAGGCTCCTCCCCCACCAGAGGGGTGACATTCCATGTCCCAAGAGTTAGAGTCAGTAACCGAGGATCGGTCCGACAGAACCCATGCCTTCGCCTGCCACCAAACTCACATTGCACCCAATGTTTTTAAAAGTTTCCATTACAATTTACATCAGAACATTCACTGAGCTGGGACATCGAGTCACAGCCACAATGTGTGAGACACAAAGCTGCTTCAGCATATAATAATCAAGAACATTTGAAAATGAAACTAAAGAAATATTAATGATAAACTAGTCCATATAAAGTATATATATGAGGGAAGATCCAAAAGTCCATAACCTCATGCAATTTTTTCATTATTTTAGTATTATATTAGTACAGTGGTACCTCCCCTTACGAAATTCATCCGTTCCAGAGCTTTTTTCGTAACCTGCATCTTTCGTAAGTTGAACTGCATTTTACATATAAAACACGTGATCCGTTCCAAGGCTCCCAATACTACCCCATAAACCCTTTAAAAATTATAAAAGCATACCTTTTAAGACCTCCTTCTGCTTCAATATTGTACCGATGGAAGACGGGTTTGGCCAAATTCCTTTGTGATATCACTTGAGCCCGTTTCTTCTTCTTACTCGCACCGGAAATCACACGTGACACGTGTGTGTGTGTGTGTGTGTGTGTGTGTGTGTGTGTGTGTGTGTGTGTGTGTGTGTGTGTGTGTGTGTGGGCGCGCGCGCGTGCGTGCGCGCGTGCATGCTTGTGTGCGTGTGTTGACCATGTCTTATTAGCAGAGTTATAATCTTACAAATGTTTATGTAAGGTTAAAAGCCTGAGTCAAGAAATAATGCACAAAACAAACGTAACCCTGTCCTCTACACAAAAAGCATCATGGTGGATTCAGCTCTATAATAGGCAATGGGAGGTAACTGCGTCATTCCTCCTAGGCAATGGGATCCCTGTCCAAGATGGCATCAGGTGGACCTGTCCATGATGGCGCTTGAGTCAAGGCGACATGAACGACAGTTCAGCTGTTAGCCAATGGGAGGCGAGTGGGGTGGGACGTTTGAACGTCATTGATGGAAGAGCAGCTCATGCATTGTTTGAATGTTTGAATGGCACATTTTAATGTTTGAATGGCATGTTTGAATTTTTAAGATGACGCGTTCGTAACGTGAACTTGTTTCGTATCCTGAGACAAAAATATTAGAATAATGCTTTTTGTAACCTTAATTTTTTGTTTGGTGAGACTTTTGTAAGGTGAGGTACCACTGGACTGATTTACAAAACAACAATCTGTCCCAATAATATTCAGTTGAAAATTGTGCTCAATGTACATCAGTAGAGTTATTCAGATCTGTATCCCGGACCCTACGGAATCATGGAAAAATGAAGAATACTGAGAATTATCAAATTATAATCTAATGCCACTATTATTTATAGCAAAAAGAAGAGATGAAGTAGAAATGTTGAGGGAAGTTTCAATCAGGTGTCTTGTTAATTGGGAACAATGCACCAGTTCACACCTCACTTGTGGCCATTGCTGCAGCAGAGGACAGGTTCAAACTTTTACCACACCCACCTTATTCACCCACACCCACAGACTTATTTCTTTCCCAAACTCAAAGATCAAATCGGCACTTTGAGAAGGACATTTTGTGAGTAATAATGAAGTCACAGAGGCTGTTGAGACCCTTGTAGACAAGCATGATTCCACTTCTTACAGAGACACAGTTGCTGGAACAAGTAAATTGATGTTCAGGGAGATTATTGGGTATATTGAGGAAAAACGTCGTTACATTTATGAAATTTTTAAGTTTTTCTATCTAGGCCACAAACTTTTGGATTTGACCTTTCATCTCTCTCTCTCTCTCTCTCTCTCTCTCTCTCTCTCTCTATTTTATATATATATATATATATATATATATATATATATATATATATATATATAAAATACACACACACACATTCTATACACAGACATAATACTTTAAGTTCTACTCAGTGTATTGATATTTTATGATGGTTAAAACGCAAAAACAAGTGAAACAAAACAAAACAAAAAACCTTAGGTTTTAGTATAGCCTACCAAATATAGGTCAAACTTACAAAATAAATTATTTTATTTGTTTATTAATTTTATCTCAAATAAATGTTTATTTATTCATGTTACTTTTTTGTGATTTAGAGTCAATTTTTCCCCATTATATTTTTCTTTGTGTTTAGTTGAGGTTTGAACAAAATAATATAACATTTCGGTGTAAATATACAGAATAGGAGAGCAAAACTGGAGGCCAAAATTGCAAATATCTCCACAGCAACAGTAAATTTTCCAGGAGAGCTGACATAAGCTGGAATAAAAGTTATCCACACTGCACAGAATATGAGTAAACTAAATGTGATAAATTTAGATTCATTAAAATTATCTGGTAACTTTCTAGCGAGAAAAGCCAGAACAAAGCAGAATAAAGCAAGAACTCCTATATAACCCAACACGACCCAGAAACCTACAGCTGAACCCACATTACATTCTAATATGATCTTTTCCTTGTAGTAATTCATGTTCTTGTAGGGAAAAGGAGGAGAAACTGTTAACCAAATCACACAAATAACAACCTGGATGAGAGTGAAGCCAACAACACTGAGTCTCTGCTGTAGAGGCCCAAACCATTTCATGATATTACTGCCTGGAAGTGTCGCCCTGAACGCCACTAACACCACGAGAGTTTTCCCCAGAACACATGAGATACAGAGGACGAAGGTGATCCCAAACGCTGTGTGGCGCAGCATACAGGACCATAGAGAGGGTCGTCCAATAAAAGTGAGTGAACAGAGGAAACACAGAGTCAGGGAGAACAGCAGCAGGAAGCTCAGCTCAGAGTTGTTGGCTTTAACAATGGGAGTGTCCTTTTCTCTTAGAAATAAAATAACTACTAACACAGTTAATGTAGCTCCAAATAAAGAAAAAACTACCAGTACTATCCCCATAATCTCTGTATAGGAAAGAAACTCCACAACCTTTAATACACATGCATCTTTTTCAGCATTAGACCAAAATTCTTCTGGACACTGCTCACAGTTATTCGCATCTGTAAAATAAATATTGTTATTATCATGAGCAAATAAAAAAAAAATGCTGGAGATCAATTAATTCTTATATGAATGCCATTGTTGAGGAATTGTATTCTAAACAGTGAAAAGATTAAGAACCATGTACAATTAACAATTTGTCTTTGGACCTCAGTAATAATAACATTACCTGTGCGGTTACTGAACTCTCCTTCTGCACATGGGACACAGTCATAGCAGCACACAGGCCTTCCGCTCTGTACAGCTTTCCTGGTTCCTGGAGGACAGCTCTCACTGCACTCAGACCTGGGCTTCTGATATGAGAAATAAGTTATAATTTTTAAAATTTGAGGTATCTATATAGCTTTTGATAAACATCTTGAGTTTATTTACAAATTGAGCAAGAATTTATTTATTTTCTGACTGAATTTGTGTAAATTGATACGATCCTGACAATGTGAATTCCTGGAGTGATTGATTATCTATACTGCATATCTATGAGGGTCACAGGATCTCAGGAGACGATCCCAGATTAATCCCAGGAACAGTATACACTATGAAAAGGAAGAACATGCAAAAGACAGAAACACTCTCGTTAAATCTAAAACTCGAACATGCTTCCCAGTATGATATGAAGCCAGCGATATCAGCCGTGGGGGTGGAGTGGTGGTGGGGGGGGGGAGCCAATGTTCACCCTCACGCCAGTCCAAAGCCCGGATAAATGCAGAGGGTTGCGTTAGGAAGGGCATCCTGCGTAAAACCGTTGCCACATAAAACATGAGTCAAAAATACGAATCCCATCCCGGATCGGTCGAGGCCCAGGTTAACAACAACCACCATCAGTGCTGTTAACCTACTGGGTGCTGGTGAAAATTGGACTACTGTTGGTCGAAGGAGAGGTCGAAGAAGGAGAGATAGCAGGTGTGTCTGTAGTCAGAGAGGGAGAGAAGAGGAAAGGCATGAGTCTAGGACTGAGAGTAGTGACTTTGGATGTTGGTAGTATGACAGAAAAAAGTAGAGAGCTGGGTGACATGATGCAGAGGAGGAAGGTGGACATACTGTGTGTTCAGGAGACCAGGTGGAAAGGCAGCAAGACGAGAAGCTTAGGAGCAGGGTTTAAGCTATTTTTGCATGGTGTGGATGGGAAGAGAAATGGAGTAGGAGTCATCTTGAAGGAGGGGTTTGTCAGGAATGTTCTAGAAGTGAAAAGAGTGTCAGACAGAGTGATGAGTCTCAAGTTGGAAATTGAAGGTGTGATGTTCAATGTTGTTAGTGCTTATGCCCCACAGGCAGGATGTGAGCAAGAAGAGAAGGAGAGATTCTGGAGTGAGTTAGACGAAGTGATGCAGAGTACACCAAGAAGTGAAAGAGTGGTCATTGGTGCAGATTTCAATGGACATTTTGCTGCACGCAACAGAGGGGACAAGAAAGTAATGGGCAGGTTTGGTACCCAGGACAGAAACAAAGAAGGAAAGATGATATATTTTGCAAAAAGGATGGACATGGCTGTGATGGATACTTTTTTCCAGATGAGACAAGAGCATAGAGTGACTTATAAAAGCGGAGGTATGAGAACACCGGAAGACTACATCTTGTATAGACGATGCAATTTGAACGAAGTAAGTGACTGAAAAGTCGTAGTGGGTGAGAGTGTTGCCAAACAGCATAGGATGGTGGCGTGCAGGATGATGCTGATGTTGAGTAATGTGAAGAAGGCAAACGCAGATCAGAAGACAAAGTGGTGAAGCTGAAAAAGGAAGAGTGTCATGTTGTCTTCAAGGTGGGGTTGAAACAGGCTTTGGGTGGTCAGGAAGTGTGTCCAGATGACTGGACAACTACAGCTAATGCGATCAGGGAGACAGGTATGAGAGTACTTAATGTGGTATCTGGAAGGAAAGTAGATAAGGATACTTGGTGGTAGAATGAGGAAGTGCAGGAGTGTGTACAAAGGAAGAGGTTAGCTAAGTAGGACACTGAGAAGACCAAAGAGAGTAAACAGGGGTACAGGGAGACACAGCGTAAGGTGAAGGTAGCAGTGTCAAAGGCCAAACAGAGGGAGTATGATGACTTGTATGCTAGGTTCGACAGTAAGGAGGGAGAAAATGATTTATACAGGTTGGCACCGCAGAGAAATAGAGATGGGACGGACATGCATCAAGTTCGAGTGAATAAGGACAGAGTGGGATATGTATTGATTGATGACAGAAGTGTGCTGGGAAGATGGAAAGAATACTTTGAAGAGCTGATGAATGAGGAAAATGAGAGAGAAAAAAAGAGTAGAAGAGGTGACTGTTTAGGACCAGGAAGTAGCAAAGATTAGTAAGGGTGAAGTGAGGAGGGCATTGAAAAGGATGAAGAGTGGAAAGGCAGTTGGTCCTGATTACATACCGGTGGAGGTATGGTCTAGGAGAGGTAGCAGTAGATTTTCTAAACAAGAACATTCAACAAGGTCTTCGATAGTGAGTGGAGTGGAGGAGAAGTGTGCTGGTGCACATTTTAAAGAACAAGGGAGATGTGCAGAGTTGTGGCAACTACAGAGGAATAAAGTTGATGAGCCATACAATGAAGTAATGGGAAAGAATAGTAGAAGCTAGACTAAGGGCAGAGGTCAGCATTTGTGAACAACAATTTGGTTTCATGCCAAGAAAGAGCACCACAGATGCAGTGTTTGCTTTGAGGATGTTAATAGAGAAGTATAGAGAAAGTCAGAGGGAGCAGCATTGTGCCTTTGTGGATCTGGAGAAAACATATGACAGGGTGCCAAGAGAGGAACTGTGGTATTGCATGAGGAAGTCTGGAGTGGCAGAGAAGTATGCTAGAGTGGTGCACAACATGTACTAGTATGAGAGATGTAAGACAGTGGTGAAGTGTGCTGTAAGTGTGACAGACGAGTTTAAGGTGAAGGTGGGACTGCATCAAGGGTCAGCTTTGAGCCCCTTCTTGTTTGCTATGGTGATGGACAGGCTGACAGACGAGGCTGGAAAAGATTCCCCATGGATTATGATGATTGCAGATGACATTGTGATCTGTAGGGAGAGCAGATAATAAGAGTAGGGAAATCTAGAGAGGTGGAGGTATGCACTGGAAAGGAGATGAAATGGACATGTTGGTGCAGGAAACAGAGGGGACGGGGAAGTGATGGGCACGTTTGATATCCAGGACAGGAAAGCAGAACGACAGATGTTGGTAGATTTTGCAAAAAGGATGGAAATGGCTGTGGTAAATGACAGGAGCATAGGGTGACTTATAAAAGCGAGGTAGGAGCACACAAGTAGACTACATCTTCTGCAGGCAATGTAATTTGAAGGAAGTCAGTGACTGCAAAGTAGTAGCGGCTGAGAGTGTTGCCAAACAGCATAGGATGGTGGTGTGCAGGATTATGCTGATGGTGAGGAAGGTAAAGAAGGCAAAGAGAGAGCAGAAGACAAAATGGTGGAAGCTGTCAAAGGAAGAGTGTCGTGTTGTCTTCAAGAAGGAGTTGAAACAGGCTTTGGGTAGTCAGAAAGTGCTTTCAGATGACTGGCCAACTACAGCTAATGTGATCAGGGAGACAGGTAGGAGAATACTTGGTGTGTCATCTGGAAGGAGAGTAGATAAGGAGACTTGGTGGTGCTGAGGTTGGAACTACCAGGCAGAAGGCCTAGAGGAAGACCAAAAAGACGATTCATGGGTGTGGTGAAGGAGGACATGAAGGTAGTGTAAGAGAAGAAGATGCAGAGGATAGGGTGAGATGGAGGCAGATGATTTGCTGTGGTGACCCCTGAAGGGAAAAGCCGAGAGGAGGAGGGGGAGGGGGAGGAGGAGGAAGGGGGAGGGGAGAAGAAGAACCTCCTAGAAACAGTGATATTGCTGTCAGGTCTCTCTCTCGCACACACACACACACACACACACACACACACACACACACACACACACACACACACACACACACTGAGTGTTGAGTAATTCTAGCGCTTATATCTTAAGGGAAGCAGGAGTTAGCCGACTTTAAATAATACATATGACACCCTCTGCACTTCTTGGTCTCGATCTGTCTCGTCTTTCTATTGTGTATACATATTTAATTAAAAATAAATGGGTAAACATTATACCTCTGTTGTTTCTCCAGCCCAGACAATATCTCCAGCATTCAGGACAAACTGTTTCCCACTTGGGAGAGAGGCATCATAATAGCCCACCACCTTAAACTCTACATCTCCAGTGAGCCCTCGTTGCCAATTTACAACGTCATATTTTGCAGCAGTTGCCCCTGTGCTGTCAAATAAAACACGGTCTCCTACTTTGCTTGTAAAATTGACCCTTTTTAGAGATTCAACCACCTTGAAAGTGTAGAAAACAAGTATTCATTTTACAATATTAGTCACAAACATTGTATGGATTTTTAGTTCTTTTATTTTATTTTATTTATTTTTTTTGTTACCTGCCATGGTTGAATCGCTTCCTTTTTTTCACAGCTCTGGTTTCTTGTGCAACTCAACAGGCTGTGTAGAGAATGTGCAACAGCATAAACTGCATTGTACATATTATTCGCATACCTCTGTTCTGATATATCTTCTTTAAAGTTTTTAAATTTTAAAATATCTTTATATTTGCTGCAGTCATTTTCAGTTTGAGAAATGTTTCCCTCTGTCTGCATACATGGAAGTGTTGTGTGCCAAAATTCATTGACAGCATAGTTAGCAAAACCAACAATCTTCAGTTTTCCGATAGCAAATCCAATGGCCCCAGACAATATGCTGTAACTTCCTGGTGTCACTAGGTTAACAGCAGTAATCCATGCTTCAACGCCAATCATCTGATAGCCGGTGACATTGTTTAGGATAAGCTGGTTTAATAGAATTTTCATATCAAAGTGTGCAAGAAATATGATAATTACATTGGCTGTGCCTCTCTTAATAGTTTCAACCACTTTTATGATTTTGGCAGTATCTGACCGGTCAAATTTCTCAGAGTACTCAACACATATTCCCTCCTCTTTGGCTGCATTCAGAAAAATAGCCATTCCACTGTTGCCATAATCATTATCACTGTTCACAGTTCCGACCCAAGACCAGCCAAAATGCTTGACCAAATATACCAATGCTCTACTCTGGTAATAGTCACTTGCTATTGTCCTAAAGAATGAGGGATAGTCCTTTTTGTTGCTGAGACATTCACAGGTGGCAGCATGACTTACCTATGGGCAGAAAGTAAGATTGAAATGGCATTTACTTAAGTTTAATGAAGCACCAACATTAATGAAGAAAACAATTGGCATCAAACAAAAAAGAAAAAGAAAATTATAAAACATTAAAACAGTATGTGTGTAATATAAGTATATTACATCCTGGTCTGAGTTAGGGTGGACACAGAGTCAAGTCAATCTACATTCCTGGACATGGAGAGATTATGAAAAATTCTGCATAGACAGTAACTTACATTACCTAATTTAATAAGTGGATCTCAAAATATGATTTAAGCAGTTTATCGAGACTAATTTCAGAGGACTGTGGGTTGATTAAATAGATAAGAGTATATTATAAAATGGCAATTGTAGACATTGCTTTTTGAATGTAGGGGTTGGTTAACTTAAGATTAACTCTCATCATTCCATGCATAATTCACGTATGTTTCGCTTCCCTGATGAAAATTCCAGCTATTTAACCACCTGTCAGATACACAACTGAATACTTACATTTTGGTATGGAAACAGTACTGAGTTCCCACATTAATGCAAATTATGTAAACAAATCGAGGTGTGCGTTTGTGTGGTGGAATTGGTTTCTGCTGAACAGCTTTAAAACTTCCAAAATGTATTTTCCAGCTTCCTGGTTGCTTTAATAAACTGGTCAACATTACTTGATTAAATGGTTAGTAAATATATCCTGAATTCAGCAGTTAACTATACAGTATTTTGGACAGCTGGTAGCTGGTCAGATCAATTTAAAAATTTGAATCGGGCTCCAGCATTAAAATTCATTTTTATTAAAAAGGTGATTAAAGCCACTATCCTTACCACTGGGATCTTAAAAGGCCCTGTAGTTTTAGTCAGTGCTACTGTAGGAGAAGACTCAGATTCCCCAATGATGGCTTGTACGGTTGCTTCTCCAGAGCAGGTGTCATCTCCTGTTGTTTCCATACCATTCATCAAAGCCATGGCTGCCTTCATGGACAACAATCTTGAGAGACAGTTGTCATAAATCCTGTATCCGATTGTGATATTTGGGAGTAAGATGTTGCTTCTATTAATTTCCTCAATTGCAAAAATCATGGTCTGAGCAAGGCGTAATTCACTGAGATTAAAGCTATATTATAGATGTGAAATAATAAGTAAATTAGGATATTTAAAATAAAATGAAAGCTAAAAGAAACAACATGCAATCATTCAGAACATATCTTCTAAACCTTTGTATTGCTTTAGATATTCCATAACCACAAACCTAATGCAAATTAAAGATTGAGGTTTTTCAGTATATGAAATTGATTCCACCTGTGTACCATCATGTATTGAAAAAATAGCTCCTATCACCACATCTCCATCTTTAGACAGCAGAGGATATTCAGGGTTCTCCAAAATATGGCAGTATTCTCCCATTACCAGGTGAAGAGGAACGAGCACAACATAGAATAACATCATCCAAAGTGCACCAAATGGTTTTAGTGGCTCAAATTAAAGATCTCTCAATTGTTTATAGGCCTGCTTGTGTCTTCTGGGAATGAACAGTCAGCCTTAACAAATCACAAAGGTATTAGTCTTCATGATGTCATGGGATAGGCTAAAACCTGAATCTCTCAGTTATATCTGAATAATAAATAGCTACCATAAATAATAAAGAAATACAACTTTATTATTGCATTATATCCCATCCTTGAATTGCCACCTTATCATGGTGGTGGTGGTGGGGTATATATATATATATATATATATATATATATATATCACTTTTAAAACCAAAAATGTGTTTTGATAAAATCATAACAGCATTTTTTTCTATTTCTTTGGACAGAGGGAAAACACAATTCAGGTTTTCAATATCCACAAATGCTTTAATCACATTCAAATTATTAAAATATTACTTAGTTGGTTACATGTGACATTTATTCCAGATGTATGATTTTTAATCTAATTGTTATTTTTAAGTATTACAAATTAGAACCATACTTATTTTTACTTACAGAGATTGAGTTATTTTTTTTTTTACCATCATATTTCTCTTTGTGTTTAGTTCAGGTTTGAACAAAATAATATAACATTTCGGTGTAAATATACAGAATAGGAGAGCAAAACTGGAGGCCAAAATTGCAAATATCTCCACAGCAACAGTAAATTTTCCAGGAGAGCTGACATAAGCTGGAATAAAAGTTATCCACACTGCACAGAATATGAGTAAACTAAATGTGATAAATTTAGATTCATTAAAATTATCTGGTAACTTTCTAGCGAGAAAAGCCAGAACAAAGCAGAATAAAGCAAGAACTCCTATATAACCCAACACGACCCAGAAACCTACAGCTGAACCCACATTACATTCTAATATGATCTTTTCCTTGTAGTAATTCATGTTCTTGTAGGGAAAAGGAGGAGAAACTGTTAACCAAATCACACAAATAACAACCTGGATGAGAGTCAAGCCAACAACACTGAGTCTCTGCTGTAGAGGCCCAAACCATTTCATGATATTACTGCCTGGAAGTGTCGCCCTGAACGCCACTAACACCACGAGAGTTTTCCCCAGAACACACGAGATACAGAGGACGAAGGTGATCCCGAACGCTGTGTGGCGCAGCATACAGGACCACTGAGAGGGTCGTCCGATGAAAGTGAGTGAACAGAGGAAACACAGAGTCAAGGAGAACAGCAGCAGGAAGCTCAGCTCAGAGTTGTTGGCTTTAACAATGGGCGTGTCCTTTTCTCTTAGAAATAAAGTAGCTACTAACACAGTTAATGTAGCTCCAAATAAGGAAAAAACTACCAGTACCACGCCCATAATCTCTGTATATGAAAGAAACTCCACAACCTTTAACACACATTTATCTTTTTCAGCATTAGGCCAAAATTCTCCTGGACACTGCTCACAGTTATTCACATCTGAAAAAATAATCATTGTTATTATCATTTAAAAGATAAATTCAATGCTCTTTATAATTTTATTGATTCATACTCTTGTTGAATAACTGTGTCCTAAACAATAAAAAGAGAAAGCATAATGTACAATTAACATCTTGTATCTGAAACCTGATAATGCTGAGGTTACCTGTGTGGTTACTGAACTCTCCCTCTGCACATGGTATACAGTCATAGCAGCACACAGGCCTTCCACTCTGTACAGCCTTCCTGGTTCCTGCAGGACAGCTCTCACTGCACACAGACCTGGGCTTCTGATATCAACAATAGATTGTTGAAATTTATCTTGTACTATTCAACACTTCCATTTATAAATAATTGTTTGTATTTAAATGAAATTCAAGTAGCTGAACAAATTCGTGGTTTTTTTACAAAATTTTAGGTATCACTGCACACACATCTTGACTTCTACAGTTGTATGAGTATAAGTTAAAGCAATCATGATTTATGTGTCAGTTCTAACAAGCTGAAAAGTATGGGGTTTATAAAGTATAGAGTTCACATAGCTATTCTATGAAAAGCTGCGACAATATCAATATACTGACAATGTTATATATATATATATATATATATACATATATATATATATATATATATATATGTATATATATATATATATATATATATATATACATATATATAATCATCTGATTCGCATGTTTGATTTGGCATCGGTTTTTACGTCAGATGCCCTTCCTGACACAACCCTTTAGCAAGGGACAGAAACACACTGACGGCTGGACAATGAGGGACCTCAGGATGTGGCAACCTTGCGGAGAGTGGGACTCGAAACCCCAACCTTAGGATCAGTGATCCAGCGCCCTTTACCACCAGGCCACCACCGTCCCTATCGTCCCTATATATATATTACAGACATATATGTGCAGTGGTGGTCTAGTGGTATAGGGTGCTGAATCACTGATCCAAAGGTTGGGGGTTCGAGTCCCCACAAGGTTGTCACTGTCCCCCCAGTGCAGCTAACTGGGTTATCAAAGTCGGGACATGTCTCTCACTGTCTATGGTGTGAGGCATGTAAAAGAACCATTGCTGACTTTCGTAAAGAGTAGCTGCAAAGTCGTCAGCGTGTTTCTGTCCCTTGCTAAAAAGGGTTGTGACAGGAAGGGCATCCGACGTAAAAACCTCTGCCAAATCAAACGTGCGAATCAGATGATTCGCTGTGGCGACTCCTGAGTAAAAAGGAAAAAGCCGAAAGGAAGACAGACATATATATATATATATATATATATATATATATATATATATATATATATATATATATATATATACACACACCCCTAAGGATAATTTTAATAATTAAAAATAATAATTATAATAATAGGGGAAGTGGTGACCTGGTGGTAGGGTGCTGGATTGAATTTCCGGGGTTTATGCCTCACTATTGACCTGATTACGCTTAAGCGGTTCAGAAAATGAATTATTATTATTATTATTATTATTATTATTATTATTATTATTATCATTACTACTACTACTTCTAAGAAGAAGAAGAAGAAGAAAAAGAAGAATAGGGGGCATGGTGGTGTAGTGGTTAGCATGTCCATGTCACAGCAAGAAGGTTCTGGGTTCAATTCCCAGCATGGGTGTTTCTGTGGAGAGTTTGCATGTTCTCCCCATGCTTGCATGGGTTACCTCCAGGTACTCCAGTCTCTTCACACAGTCCAAAAACATGCAGAGTAGGTTAATTGATTGTTCCAAATTACATCTAGGTGTGTGTCTGAGTGTGAATGGTTGTGTGAGTGTCATCCCTGTGATGGCCTGGCGAGCCTTGGTCCCTACCCTCACCTGCAGTCAGCTTAGATTAGCACCAGCCTCTATGTGACCCTAATTAGGATTACGTGGTTCATAAAATGAATGAATGAATGAATGAATGAATACTAATAAGAAGAAAACATTGTTAACCAAGACAGTACCTCACTTTTGTATCCTGCCCAGACTATGTCATCTTCATTTAGGACAAATTTCTGTCCATCTGGGAGTGAGGCATCATAATTTCCCACAACCTTAAAATACATGTCTCCACTAGAACTTCGTTGCCAGTTCAACACGTCATACTTTGCAGCTGTTGCCCCTGTGCTGTCGAACCAAACCTTTTCTCTGACTTTGTTGGTAAAATTAACCGTTTTTAGATACTTCACAACCTCAAAAAAAAAAAAAAAAAGTTAACAGCATTCTTGTCTTTATTAATATTATATTATTATGTTATAATATTAGGCTTGAACACAACTTTTATTCACTCTCTAGGTTGGCTTACCTGCCATGGTTGTGTTATTTTGTTTTTGTCACACTTCTGGTTTTCTGTGCATCCCAAAAGACTGTGTAGCGCATGTGCCAGAGCATAAACTGCATTATACACATTATTTGCAAACCTTAATTCTGATATATCTCTACTGTAGTTTTTAATTGGTATCATTTCTTCATATTTACTGCAGTTGTGTTTAGTGTGAGAAATATTTCCCTCCATATTCGTGCAAGGGACTGATGTTTGCCAAAATCCATCAACAGCATACTCAGAAAAACTACCAATATTCAGTTTTCCAGCATCCAAACCAATGGCTCCACCCAGTATATAGTAACTTTCTGGTTTTACTATATCAGCAGCAGACATCCATGCGATCCACGCACCAATCATTTGGTAGCCAGTGAGATTATTTAAATTTAAATGGTGTATTAAAATGCTCATATCAAAGTAAGACAGATATAAAACTATGACTTTTGATGTGCTTGTTTTAATAATTTCAGCCACTTCTATCATTTTGCTAGCTTCGGATCTATGAAATTTCTCAGAATACTCAACACATATTCCCTCCTCTTTGGCTGCATTTAGAAAAATAGCCATTCCATCAATACCATAGTCATTATCACTGTACACAGCTCCCACCCAAGTCCAGCCAAAGTGTTTGATTAGATATGCAAGAGCTTTAGCATGATAATAGTCACTTGATATCGTCCTGAAGAAAGAGGGGTAGTTTTGTCTGTTGCTCAAACATTCGCATGTGGCAGAATGACTTATCTAAGGACAGATAATAATAATAATAATAATAATAATAATAATAATAATAATAATAATAATAATAATAATAATAATAAACAGGATGGGCTTGTGTTTCTTATTTCACTGTTTATGAAACATTTTTCAACAAAAACTAATTTTGTTAGGTCCCTGCAAGTAAAAACAGCCGGTTTTGACAGGAAAAATAGCAACAAGCATTAAAATGAGTACCATGAAAGAAAATTACAATATGTGAAATCAATAATTAGATAATATGTACATCACAGTTTCAAAATATGAGTTATTATCTAAATTGTGTGAATGGTAAATAAATATTAATTAATGAATATAATTTCACCAGTATCCTACACAAATGTCTGCCAATACTGGAAACACTGGGCATGAGGATCACATGACTTAACAAAAGAATAACGTAACACATTTGTATCATTGGATGACTTAATATAATCTGTCTGCCGATTTCTATCTTTATGGATGGGTGCTGAAATTTATAGAAAACAGAGAGACCACTTGGAAACATTCTGATTACGCAAAACCCTGTTCAGAAAAAAACCTGACAATTAAATCCCAAAACTGTTGTGCCAATTGTACTAACTGCTGTACTGTGCCACCTTTAGGAATACCATATATTCACTCTAAAGCAAAGGCAGTTGATGAAATATTAAGGCTAAATGGGATAATGTATTGCCTTGTTGGAATAAAATGTTTTCATTTTAAAATTGAACTTAACTTTAAAGATGTTTACTTTAAAGATATATTATATTATTTGTTGACAGTGAATTAAGGCAAACATATCATGCATAGCTCAAATGTATGTTGGAATTAGTAAAAACTGTTTTAAATTAATAATGATTATTAATCCTTACCACTGGGATATGAAAAGGTCCTGTAGTTTCTGCAAGTGCTATAGTGGGAGTCGACTCTGACTCCCCTATGATGGCTTGTACTGCCGCTTGTCCAGATGCACCATCTGCGGTTAAGTTCTCTCCATTCATCAAAGCCATGGCTGCCTTCATAGATAACAAGCTTGAAAGACAATTGTCATAAATCTGGTAACCGATTGATGTATTTGGAAGTAAGATGTTGCTTCTGTTGATTTCATCAATTGCAAAAGTCATTATCTGAGCAAGGCGGAGTTCACTGAGGTCAAGCCTACAAATATACATGAAAAATCATGAATTTTCAATTTTATTTACTCGGAAAGAATTAAAAAATATATATATAAAATTATAAAGTACATAATATTAAAATATCCAAATATGAAATCCACAACAAACCTGAAGCAGATTAAAGTTTGAGGTTTTTCAGTATATTCCAGTGACTGCATTTGTGTTTCCCGATGTATTGAAAAGATCGCCCCAATTATCACATCTCCATCCTTGTAAAACAGAGGATTTAGTGGATTTTCAAGAATATGGCAATTATCTCCCTTTGCCAAGCTAAGAGAAAGAAGAATTACAACAAACAACATTACAGCAAGTGTTCAATGCTTGAGAAAGAACAATCTCCATCTTTATATTTATAGACATGATCTAAGTGACTTGGATATTACCATATGAACAAATCAGAGAAGTGCTGAGCTTTGTGATGTAATTTCATTACTGGCTTCTATGTGTAAAGCTAGAACCCTATTGGCAGTCTGTAATACTACTACTACTACTACTACTACTACTACTACTACTACTACTACTACTAATAATAATAATAATAATAATAATAATAATAATAATACGAAGAAGAAGAAGAAGAAGAAGAAGAAGAAGAAGAAGAAGAAGAAGAAGAAGAAGAAAATGGCTTATTTTGTTTATATAGGAAATGAAGCACAATGTGCATCAATGAGATAAACACAAAGATCAAGCACATTAATAGAAAAAAAGTATGTTATTGAAATAGTCACTAGAAGAAAAATAAAATGCTTGCATAGAATGTATAAGAATGCTTAACTATCGTAAACTATGCTATAAAAGATAATAATTAAATATTACCACTGAAAGTAAAAATAAATCAGCAATATGGATTGCTAATCCCAACGTAGGAGGTTCAAACCTCACTCTCATGGCCCCATTTCACTGGAGCGCAGAATGCAATGATCATGGCGGAAAGGCGCAGAACGCAGTCTACAGACGAGCTTTGGAATTTTTACACGGAAAATGAGTCAAAATCCTACTGAAAATTGTACATTCGGAACACTTTCGGAATGTTCTCGGCATATGCGAAACAGACACGGGAAGACCGCGTACAATGTAGGAATACATGCAAAAAAGCTCACAGATTAACTACGGATCTAGTGCAAATTGCAACGGATTACAAAGGAAGATTTTTGGATAATTCACAGAACGTTCACGGAAAGCACAAAACACTCGATAAATGACAATGGCACTGAAGGAAGCGCTTCGAAATGATTGTGGAAACATGCGGGATGAAAGCGGTACATTCATGTTCAACATAGAATGACTGAGGAATATCCAGCGTAACCACATTTCAACACGGAAAAATCGGCAAAGATCAAAAGATTTGCTCCTGATTCTGCTAAACGACCCCGTACTGGAAACACCAAGAGGCTCTCCCAAAATGGACAAGGATAGAGAAATAGCTGACTTGAAACTGCTCCAGTACACCAAAATGCAACAAGACGACTGCAGAAGACAAACAAAAAAAAACCCCAAACACTTCTGGGTACATTCATGGCTGGCAGTGGAAAGAAGAATTGGCCTTGGGGATTATGACAACCCCATGGAGGAGCTCCTTATTGAAGACAAGCAGTCCTTCTTCAACTATGTCTGGGCCCCCCCTGAACTGTTTGACGAGTTGCTGATGGTTTTGGCTCCTCGACTGACAAAGAAGGATACTAACTTCAGATGCGCACTCAGTCCTGGTCTGAAACTAGCTGTCACCATGCGTCATCTGGCCTTGGGTGACAAGTATCCTACTCTGGCCTACAAATTCAGGGTATCTCATCACACCATCCCAAGAATCCTACCAGAGGTCTGTCAGGCCATCATTGACCACTCCAAATACAATATCATACTGTTTCCACATACTATGCAGGAATGGAAATCACTCAGCTGGGATTTCCAGGAAAAAAGGAGCCTGCCTCATGCCGTTAGAGCCTTAGATGGGAAACATGTCACCATTAGAAAACCACCATCTTCAGGAACCTTTTATCAGAACTACAAGGGATTTTTCTCCATTGTTCTGCTAGTACTGGTAGACGCCAACTACAGGTTCCTATGGATAGACATCGGTGGCATGGGCCACATGTCTGATGCCCAGATATTCAACGCCTCGGAGCTCAGAAAGTGCATCGAAGATAGCACCATCAACTTCCCCACACCAGAGCCTCTGCCCCAAGATGACACTGACATGCCTTTCTTAACTGTTGGTGACAATGCTTTTGCTCTCAGCAAGTACCTCATGAAGCCATATTCCAGGCAAGCCCTTGGAGAGGAAGAAGTGGTGTACAACTACAGGATATCCAGAGCATGTAGAGTGAAGAGGAAAGAGAGAAGAGGAAAGGCATGAGTCTAGGACTGAGAGTGAGGACTTTGCATGTTGGAACTATGCAAAGAAAAGGTAGAGAGCCGGCTGACATGATGCAGAGGAGGAAGGTGGACATACTGTGTGTTCAGGAGACCAGGTGGAAAGGTAGCAAAGCTAAAAGTTTAGGAGCAGGGTTTAAGCTATTTTATCATGGTGTGGATTGGAAGAGAAATGGAGTCGGAGTCATCTTGAAGGAGGGGTTTGTCAGGAATGTTCTAAAAGTGAAAAGAGTGTCAGACAGAGTGATGAGTCTCAAGTTAGAAATTGAAGGTGTAATGCTCAATGTTGTTAGTGCTTATGCCCCACAGGCAGGATGTGAGCTAGAAGAGAAGGACAGATTCTGGAGTGACTTAGATGAAGTGATGCAGAGTACCCCCAGAGGTGAAAGAGTGGTCATTGGTGCAGACTTCAATGGACATGTTGGTGCAGGCAACAGAGGGGACGAGGAAGTGATGGGCAGGTTTGGTATCCAGGACAGGAACGCAGAAGGACAGATGTTGATAGATTTTGCAGAAAGGATGGAAATGGCTGTGGTGAATACTTTCTTCCAGAAGAAACAGGAGCATAGGGTGACTTATAAAAGTGGAGGTAGGAGCACACAGGTAGACTACATCTTGTGTAGGCGATGTAATTTGAAGGAAGTCAGTGACTGCAAAGTAGTAGTGGGTGAGAGTGTTGCCAAACAGCATAGGATAGTGGTATGCAGGATGACGCTGATATTGAGGAAGGTGAAGAAGGCAAAGGCAGAGCAGAAGACAAAGTGGTGGAAGTTGAAAAAGGAAGAGTGTTGTGTTGTCTTCAAAGAGGAGTTGAAACAGGCTTTGGGTGGCCAGGAAGTGCTTCCAAATGACTGGACAACCACAGCAAATGTGAACAGGGACACAGGTAGGAGAGTACTTGGTGTGTCCTCTGGAAGGAAAGTAGATAAGGAGACTTGGTGGTGGAATGAGGAAGTGCAGGAGTGTGTACAAAGGAAGAGGTTAGCTAAGAAAAAGTGGGACATAGAGAGGACCAAAGAGAGTAAACAGGAGTACAGGGAGACACAGCGTAAGGCGAAAGTAGCAGTGGCTAAGGCCAAACAGAGGGCGTATGGTGACTTGTATGATAGGTTGGACAGTAAAGAGGGAGAAAATGATCTATACAGGTTGGCACAGCAGAGAAATTGAGATGGGAAGGACGTGCAGCAAGTTAGATTGATAAAGGACAGAGAGGGAAATGTATTGCCTGATGACAGAAGTGTGCTGGGAAGATGGAAAGAGTACTTTGAAGCGCTGATGAATGAGGAAAATGAGAGAGAAAAAAAGAGTAGAAGAGGTGACCATTGAGGAGCAGGATGTAGCAAAGATCAGTAAGGGTGAAGTGAGAAGGGCATTGAAGAGGATGAAGAATGGAAAGGCAGTTGGTCCTGATGACATACCTGTGGAGGTATGTAAGTGTCTAGGAGAGGTAGCAATAGATTTTCTGACAAGAACATTCAACAAGGTCCTAGAGAGTGAGCAGATGCCGGAGGAGTGGAGGAGAAGTGTGCTGGTGCCCATTTTTAAGAACAAGGGAGACGTGCAGCGTTGCGGCAACTACAGAGGGATAAAGTGATGAGCCATACGATGAAGTTATGGGAAAGAATAGTGGAAGCTAGATTAAGGGCAGAGGTCAGCATTTGTGAACAACAGTTTTGTTTCATGCCAAGAAAGAACACCACAGATGCAATGTTTGCTTTGAGGATGTTAATAGAGAAGTACAGAGAAGGTCAGAAGGAGCTACATTGTGCCTTTGTTGATCTGGAAAAAGCATACGACAGGGTGCCAAGAGAAGAACTGTGGTATTGCATGAGGAAGTCTGGAGTGGCAGAGAAGTATGTTAGAGTGGTTCAGGACATGTATAAGAGATGTAAGACAGTGGTGAGGTGTGCTGTCGGTGTGACAGAAGAGTTCAAGGTGGAGGTGGGACTGCATCAAGAGTCAGCTCTGAGCCCTTTCTTGTTTGCTATGGTGATGGACAGGCTGACAGACGAGGTGAGACAAGAATATCCATGGACTATGATGTTTGCAGATGACATTGTGAGCTCTAGTGCTAGCAGAGAACAAGTGGAGGAAAATCTAGAGAGGTGGAGGTATGCCCTTGAAAGGAGAGGAATGAAGGTTAGCCTCAGAAAATCAGAATACATGTGTGTGAATGAGAAGGACCCAGGAGGAACGGTGCTGTTACAGGGAGCAGAGATAACGAAGGTGGAGGATTTTAAGTACTTAGGCTCAACAATTCAGAGCAATGGAGAGTGTGGAAAAGAGGTGAAGAAGCGTGTGCAGGCAGGCTGGAATGGTTGGAGAAAAGTGTCCGGTGTGATGTGCGATAGGAGAGTGTCAGCAAGAATGAAGGGAAAAGTGTACAAGACGGTGGTGAGGCCAGCGATGTTGTATGGCTTAGAAATAGTGGCGCTGAGGAAAAGGCAGGAGGCAGAGCTGGAGGTCGAGGAGATGAAAATGTTGAGGTTCTCTCTGGGAGTAACGAGGATGGATAGGATCAGAAATGAGTATATCAGAGGGACAGCCCATGTAAGATGTTTTGGAGACAAAGTCAGAGAGGCTAGATTGAGATGGTTTGGACATGTACAGAGGAGGGATAGTAAATATATTGGCAGTAGGATGCTGAGGTTGGAACTACCAGGCAGAAGGCCTCGAGGAAGACCAAAGAAGAGATTTATGGATGTGGTGAAGGAAGACATGAAAGTCGTTGGAGTCAGAAAAGAAGATGCAGAGGACAGGGTGAGATGGAGGCGGATGATTTGCTGTGGCGACCCCTGAAGGGAGCAGCCGGAAGTAAAAGAAGAAGAAGAAGAAGAAGTAGAGTGGTTGAGAATGCGTTTGGCATCTTGGCCAATCGCTGGCAGTTCCTACTGTCTACACCGCAACAAGGAGCAGGTGTAGTCAGACTTATGGTTGAAGCTGCTATCTTTCTTTACAACATCATGAGAATGAGATACACTGTCACCCAGGATGCAATTTTGGACCGAGAAGACGATGAACACAACATTATTCCAGGACAGTGGCGTGAAACTGTGAATGTGCATGACTTGGAACATGTGGTGGGTCCCAACAGATACACTGTATAGGCCAAGAGACACATAGAGAGTACCTTGATCTCTACTTGAACGGTGACGTTGGAAAAGTCTCTTGGCAGCCGTATGCCAATAGCCAGAAGAAAGTGTGACAATGGACAATGGGTACTTTAATTGAACTACCATACTATATGCTGGTTTCTGTTGTTGTTGAGATCACTGTGTGTTGTTATTGACTCTTGTTTGTATTTGTAAAGTCTTTTTAAATTTTTAATATCAGTATGTCAATATGTTTATAATTTACAACATGCTTATGATTTGTAATAAATTTAAAATTTAACATACGTTTTATAATTTACAATAAATTTAAATTTTAACTGTTTATAACTTACAATATGTTTATAATGTACTATGTATTTATAATTTACAATACATGTAAAATGTAACTTATGTTAATATGTTTAATATCAATAATGTAAACATGTTCCCTTTATTTGCACCTCAATAAATCATTCCAGACTACAAAAAATGCACACAAGTCAAAAACCACAGTGATTATAACTTCAAAACTTTATTACATGAACATGAAGAAAAAATAAAGTGAATGAATTGTAAAAATTGAATAAATTGAAAAAAAAAAAAAAGTATCACGGGTCACTTGTAAAGTTTGAGTACTCTAAGTCATCACAACACTGAGCACACTGGAAAGGTTGAACAGGCCTGGCTCACTTCCACTTGTGTCTCTTGCCGCTGGGATGGTTGCAGGCATCGTTGTGCATGTAACCAGAGTGCAACTGACTGGTCTGTTGGGTTGTGGTTGCTGCTCTCCTGCAAACGGCGTGAGGCTGGTGGTGTAGTGGTTAGAGTGCTGGGCTCATGATCGGGAGGTTGTGAGTTCAAATCCCAGTTAGCCCCCCACTGTGCTAAGACCCCTGGGCAAGGTCTTAACCATAAATGTTCATCTGTTCACCCAGCAGTATAACTGGGTACCAGTAAAAATATACTGGGAAGGTAACCTGCGATGGACTAGCGTCCCATCCAGGAGGAGTTGAACTCCTAGTTGCTTCACGCTATGGAAACCGGGGATAAGCACCGGCCTGATGAGCCACTATGGCTTGGGTGTAAAAAGCCCAACAGACTTTACTTACCTTTACCTCTCCTGCAAACGACGTTGATTGTTGTGGGCATGGTGGTGTTGCCCACCTTGCGTCTTGATTGTCCCCAAACAGGCACAGGTGGACCAGACAGCTGCATGCCGTCGGTTGGGGTGGCCAGTAATGCTGCTGATGCCACTGGTGGTGCAGAGGTGGTGGTCAATACTGCTGTGAAAGCTGCTGGTGGTGTTGCTGTGAATACTGCTGAGGAGCTGCTGCGACTGCTGCTGCATAGAAGGTGGTTGTTCCTGTGGCTGCATCGCCAAAGCTTCTGCTCTGTTCAAGCATTCATTCAGCAGTTCATGAATTTTCAATTTGGCATGCCGCCCAACTGGTGAAACTCACCATCCCTGACTCATTGGCCGTTCGTACCTCCCTTCTCTGTCTCACCAGCTGTTCGGCTGCTGCGAGAATCCGGTCGGCTATCATCAAGGCTATACATTGCAGCTCCAGACCTTGCCAAGGTGGACCTGGATGCTGTAGAAACAAGCGTGCATCGAGGGGGTACGGGTGTTGCCTCTTCTGTCAGCTGGAGGTCGATAGCTGCACTGTCCTGTGACCCCTCCGACATTGATGGCAGTGGAGGTTCTCCAGTGGTGGTGGGCGTGGAACCGCCGGAGCCAGCTGCAGCAGCAATCTTAAAAAAAAGCCCATTCGCGGAAGATTTTGGTCTGCCAGAAGTAGAGGAACACATTCGGAATAATATGGAATGACACGGAAGATGAGGGAATAACTGAGGAACGTTTCAGGATGACAACATTTTTGCTTCCGCAATTCTGCCACACTCCAGTAAAATGGGGGTATCACTGGGTTGTCACTACATCCCCCATACACACACACACACACACACCATGACCACCACCATCACTATTGCAGCTAACTGTGTTATCAGATGCCAGCCATTTCTCTTACTGAGTTTTTGATCACCCAGCGGGAGGGGGGGGGGGCAGCTGTTACATATCAAGCAAGGCTCTCAGTCAGTATCGGAATAAGCAATAGCCTTCTGGATCCTCACCATGGAAAGTGGCTGGAATAACCCTGCGCTCCGAGGAGCATTTGTCAAAGGTCTAACCGACAAGTTCAAGGAGGAGCAAGCTGTGCGAGATGATCCAGCTATGCTCGAGGACCTAATTGTGCTTGCTATCTGCTTGGACAAGAGCCTGGGAGAGAGAGGGAAAGATCCTGGGAACAGTAGGATGGTCACGTCGCCCTCTCTCCGAGCAATTCCTTGATGTCAAACACCGGTCCGCAGACGCCTTCTCACCGGCCTGAGGGGACCACCATGAGCCCATGCAGCTTGGCCGAACTAAGCTGATGCTGGAGGAAAGACAACGCCGACTGAACAACAGTCTCTGCATTTACTGCGCCGAGAGGGGGCATTACCGTGCCCGTTGTCCAGTGGTGCCGGGATCGCCAGCAAGCAGGAGGGCAGAGGTGAGCTGAGCCTCCTCATCTCCCTGGAAGCGCATCCAGATCAAGGGTAACCTACACTTCATACAACGACACACCCAGAGAGCATATTCATTCACTCAGCTGCAGATGACAATTCTTTTGACACAGTGCTGGTTAGGCTCCTTCAGCTCCCAGTACACATGCTTGAAAACCCTAACAGGGTGGTAGCCATAGATGGTTGATTCATTGATCATGTTACACAGAAGACGGAACCTGTCAAGCTCACCCTATTGGACAATCACGGTGACTACATAAAACTGTTCGTCATTTCAGCCCCACTCACGCCAATGGTGTTGGGGTGGCCCTGGTTGGAAGCCCATAATCCCCATATTGACCAGGATACCCTCACCATCTGCAACTGAAGTGATTACTGTGACCAAAAAAACATTTGGGGGTCGTTTTTTTGCATTCCTGAAATTTCTTCCTACTGCTTTGCACAGTTTTTCTATTTGATTTTAGGAGATTTTGAAAGTTTTAACAGTTTTTGGAAAAGATTTTTGATGATTCAAAGCCATTTATGCTTTGGTTATAAATTGCATAAAAGCTGCTTTAATATCTTTATGAAGATTTTATGAAGTATTTTTAATTACCTTCTCAAATTCCTTTGATCCAGAAGTTAATGTGACGTGAATACAATAAGACTTGTTCAGCCTGGAAAGAATATTTTATAGATATGTCTTGAATTAGCTGTTAAACGTATGCATAAATACATTTTATGTTGCTCACAAAACAATGTGAAGACTTGAAGATTTAGTTGAAGCCATAGTAAAAAAAATACATAAAACTATAAAATCAGTGGTTCTTAACCTGGGTTCGATCGAACCCTAGGGGTTCAGTCAGTCAATCTCATGGGTTTGGCAGAGGTCAAGACACACACCCGACTCATATTGATGACGGCACGCCCGCATGGCCATCACTGGCTGCAGGTGATCATGCTACATTGCTTGGCCAATCTGTGCTGCAGGAGATTTGGTGTGCTCAGTCGTCGACTTGTGACTTTTGTGATGGTACATCGTGTGATTTATTTCTTAATGTTTTAATCTATACTATGTTGAGCAAAAAAAGAAAGTGATCGGACGAATATGTACAACATGGATTGACATATATGACGGAACGTGATGCTAGTCGGTGCATAATTTGCGAAGTAGGATCAACACCCCGTTGACTGACGTATACGTACATGAATGTGTACATAATATCAATAAATACATATTCAACAATATACATGCTTATAATAACAATTAAACATTCAAAAATAATGCTGAAGATGTAAATAAAACATAAATACACACACACATACAGACACGCACCATGCAGATGCACACTTCATATAAAAATGTAAGTAGTTTAGATGGGGGAGTTCATGCATTGTATTGTTTTTGTTTTTTGAACACAATGATGTTAATACACAGTTCATTTTGGTGCCCCAGTAAAAACATATACCTATGTCTTGAATTAAAAAAAAATAATAATAAAAATTAAAAATCACATTTTATTTTTCAATAAAGAAGGGTTCGGTGAATAAGCATATGAAACTGGGAAACTGGAGGGATTCAGGACCTCCAACAAGGTTAAAAACCACTGATGATGTATATTAATTACACAAACAAACAAACAAACCAATGACCTACCAAATTATTGGAAAACTGAATATTATCAAACAACACACAAATTGCAAAAATGTTTTGTAAATATTATTACTCACGCAACTGTATATGACATTATTAATAGAAGTTCAAGATTCCTTGGCTAAAATAAGAATGAAGTGTTAAAATATACAATTTCAAAATTTGCAAAAAATATTTTTTTCAAAATGATGTCAAAACCATTTTCCCCATCATATTTTTCTTTGTGTTTAGTTCAGGTTTAAACAGAATAATATAACATTTTGGTGTAAATATACAGAATAGGAGAGCAAAACTGGAGGCCAAAATTGCAAATATCTCCACAGCAACAGTAAATTTTCCAGGAGAGCTGACATAAGCTGGAATAAAAGTTATCCACACTGCACAGAATATGAGTAAACTAAATGTGATAAATTTAGATTCATTAAAATTATCTGGTAACTTTCTAGCGAGAAAAGCCAGAACAAAGCAGAATAAAGCAAGAACTCCTATATAACCCAACACGACCCAGAAACCTACAGCTGAACCCACATTACATTCTAATATGATCTTTTCCTTGTAGTAATTCATGTTCTTGTAGGGAAAAGGAGGAGAAACTGTTAACCAAATCACACAAATAACAACCTGGATGAGAGTCAAGCCAACAACACTGAATCTCTGCTGTAGAGGCCCAAACCATTTCATGATATTACTGCCTGGAAGTGTCGCCCTGAACGCCACTAACACCACGAGAGTTTTCCCCAGAACGCATGAGATACAGAGGACGAAGGTGATCCCGAACGCTGTGTGGCGCAGCATACAGGACCACTGAGACGGTCGTCCGATGAAAGTGAGCGAACAGAGGAAACACAGAGTCAGGGAGAACAGCAGCAGGAAGCTCAGCTCAGAGTTGTTGGCTTTAACAATGGGAGTGTCCTTTTCTCTTAGAAATAAAATAACTACTAACACAGTTAATGTAGCTCCAAATAAAGAAAACACTACCAGTACTATCCCCATAATCTCTGTATATGAAAGAAACTCGACCACCTTTAGCACACATTTATCTTTTTCAGCATTAGACCAAAATTCTTCTGGACACTGCTCACAGTTATTCACATCTGAAAAAAATAATCAGTGTTATTATCATTTAGAAAGTAAATAAAATGTATCTGATGATTTTTATTTATGAATACTACTAGTCCTTCTAAAAAAAATTAGCATATTCTGATAAAGTTCATTATTTTCTCTTTTGTTTTAATACTGATGATTTTGGCATACGGCTCATGAAAACCCAAAATTCTTATCTCAAAAAATTAGCATATCATATTCAGGTAGTCTAAACGAGCTATTAACCTAATCATCTGAATCAACCAATTAACTCTAAACACCTGCAAAAGATTCCTGAGGCTTTTAAAAACTCCCAGCCTGGTTCATTACTCAAAACCGCAATCATGGGTAAGACTGCCGACCTGACTGCTGTCCAGAAGGCCATCATTGACACCCTCAAGCAAGAGGGTAAGACACAGAAAGAAATCTCTGAGCGAATAGGCTGTTCCCAGAGTGCTGTATCAAGGCACCTCAGTGGGACGTCTGTGGGAAGGAAAAAGTGTGGCAGAAAACGCTGCACAACCAGAAGAGGTGACCGGACCCTGAGGAAGATTGTGGAGAAGGGCCGATTCCAGACCTTGGGGGACCCATGGAAACAGTGGACTGGGCTACAGGTGCCGCATTCCTCAGGTCAAGCCACTTTTGAACCAGAAACAGTGCCAGAAGTGCCTAACCTGGGCTACAGAGAAGCAGCACTGGACTGTTGCTCAGTGGTCCAAACTACTTTTTTCGGATGAAAGCAAATTTTGCATGTCATTCGGAAATCAAGGTGCCAGAGTCTGGAGGAAGACTGGGGACAAGGAAATGCCAAAATGCCTGAAGTCCAGTGTCAAGTACCCACAGTCAGTGATGGTCTGGGGTGCCATGTCAGCTGCTGGTGTTGGTCCACAGTGTTTTATCAAGGGCAGGGTCAATGCAGAATTTGCCGAATTTGAAGGTTGACTTTTTTTTTGTATTAAAAACACTTTTTTTTTTAATTGGTCGGATGAAATATGCTAATTTTTTTGAGATAGGAATTTTTGGTTTTCATGAGCTGTATGTCAAAATCATCCGTATTAAAACAATAAAAGACCTGAAACATTTCAGTTGGTGTGCAATGAATCTAAAATATATGAAAGTTTAATTTTTATCAGTACATTACAGAAAATAATGAACTTTATCACACTATGCTAATTTTTTGAGAAGGACTAGTATATTGCACGGTTCACAAATTTTATTTGAAGTAATAAAATTTATTTGAACAATCAATTGACCTGTGCGGTTACTGAACTCTCCCTCTGCACATGGTATACAGTCATAGCAACACACAGGCCTTCCGCTCTGTACAGCTTTCCTGGTTCCTGGAGGACAGCTCTCACTGCACACAGACCTGGGCTTCTACAATCGTATGAAATTTTACTCAATTCATTTTTTTTAAACTAATGACATATAAGCAGCAATAAAGCTACATTTGTTTGTTGTTATTGGTCTTAACATTAGTAGTAGTAGTAATAGTAGTGGCGGCAGTCGTCGTAGAAGTAATTACTAATAACTACTAGTATTAAATAATATCCCAGAGTCAGTTGGGATGAGTACCAACCTCACAATGACTCTACTTAGGACTCAGCGGCTTAGAAAATATATGAATAAATTATAATAAAATTACAAAAATAATAATAATGCCAAGAAGAAGAAGAAAGAGTTAGCCAAGACTGTACCTCACTTTTCTCTCCTGCCCAGATTATATCATCAGCATTAAGAACAAATTTCTGTCCATGTGGGAAAGAAGCATCATAATATCCCACAACCTTCAAATGTATGCTTCCCCTAGAATCTCGTTGCCAGTTTAATACGTCATATGTTGCAGTCGTTCCTCCAGTGCTGTCAAACCAAACCTGTTCTCCGACGTTGTTGGTAAAATTAACATTTTTTAGAGATTTCACAACCTTAAAAAACATACAAACAATCAACAAACAAAAAAAATCTTAAAACTTTTATATCATTATAATATTAGGCTTGATCACAACTTTTATTCACTCTCTAGGTTGGCTTACCTGCCAAGGTTGTATTATTTTGTTTTTGTCACACTTCTGGTTTTCTGTGCATCCCAAAAGACTGTGTAGCGCATGTGCCAGAGCATAGACTGCATTGTACACATTATTTGCAAACCTTAATTCTGATATATCTTTACTGTAGTTTTTAATTGGTATCATTTCTTCATATTTACTGCAGTTGTGTTTCGTGTGAGAAATATTTCCCTCCATATTCGTGCAAGGGACTGATGTTTGCCAAAATCCATCAACAGCATACTCAGAAAAACTACCAATCTTCAGCTTGCGTGCATTTAAACCAATGGCTCCAGCCCATATGGTGTAACTTTCTGGTTTTACTATAGCAACAGTGGGCATCCATGCACTAACTATCTGGTAGCCAGTGAGATTATTTAAATGAAGATGATGTATTAACATGTTTACATCAAAGAATGAGAGATATGAAACAATTACGCTAGCTGTGCTTGTTTCAATAATGTCAGCTACTTCTATCATTTTGCTAGGTTCAGATCTGTGAAATTTCTCAGCGTACTCAACACATATTCCCTCCTCTTTGGCTGCATTCAGAAAAATAGTCATTCCATCAATACCATAGTCATTATCACTGTACACAGCTCCCACCCAAGTCCAGCCAAAGTGTTTGATTAGATATGCAAGAGCTTTAGCATGATAATAGTCACTTGATATAGTCCTGAAGAAAGAGGGGTAGTTTTTTCTGTTGCTCAAACATTCACATGTGGCAGAATGACTTATCTGTGGACAGATTAAAAAAACAAAACAAAACAAACAAACAAAAAAAAGTAAATTAAAATAACTACATAAATAAATAAATATCTCAATGCAAACATAAACAAATCATCATTACCATCATCTTCATCATCAAGACAACCTAGCAAGTGAAAAGTCATGGCTTAGTGGTCAATGCAATGGGCTGCTAATTCCAAAGTCAGTGGTTCAACCCCACTATCACCATTGTTGGGCCCGTGAGCAAGGCCCTTAACCCTCAAAATACTCAGTTGTGTGTGTGTATATATATATATATATATATATATATATATATATATATATATATATATATATATGTATATATATATATATATATATATATATATATACAAACATTTGTAAGTGGCTCTGCCTAATGCTGTAAATGTATGATGTAAAAGAGCCGGTTTTCAAAAAGGGAAAATACCAACAAGTATCAGAGTGAGGAACAAAAAAAGAAACTAACACTACGTAAAATTAATGATTAGGTACTACTTATATTACAAATTTGAAATATAAGTATACTTTTATAAACTGTGCAAATTGTCAAATAAATATTCACTGATGTCTGTAATTTATTGCTGTTCTGCAGAAGTGTCTATTGTACACAATGTCAATACAGGTAACAATGGGCATGAGCACAACATGTGACTGGTTCATGCACAATTTCATATTTATGGACTAAGCACCAGTCTGCCTATGTGCATGGTTATAGGTGAACACTGAAAATTAAAGAACATAGATTAAACATGATCATGTGACACACTGTTCAGAAAGTAGCCAGATGACAAGAATGAACTTGAAACCTGGAAACCTTGGAGATATGCTGTGCCAACTGTACCCACTGCTGTACGATTAGGAATATCATACATTATTCCAAAACAAATTAAATATTCAACATAATGTCCATACTTTCTTCACTTGTTCAAATTAAATTCATTCATTCATTCATTTTCTGAACCGCATAATTCTAATTAGGGTCGTGGGGAGGCTGGCGCCCATCTCAGCTTGCTGGGCCATGATGAGGAAATTAAAAATATTATTCACTTGTTCGAGGACCAGTAAGTAAATAAACATATACAGAACCGCATAGTTATTGACAGTGGATTTAATCAATCATGTCATGAACAGTTCAAGTGTATGTTGTAAATCGAAAAAAAAAAAAAGTTTTAAATTAATAATAATGAACATTGAACCTTACCACTGGGATACGAAAAGGTCCTGTAGTTTCTGTAAGTGCTATAGTAGAGGTAGACTCTGACTCCCCTATTATGGCTTGTACTGCTGCTCTTCCAGAGCATGACCCATCCACTCTTAGGTTCTGACCATTCATCAAAGCCATGGCTGCCTTCATAGATAACAAGCTTGAAAGACAATTGTCATAAATCTGGTAACCAACTGAGATATTTGGAAGCAACATGTTGTTTCTGTTGATTTCATCAATTGCAAAAGTCATGATCTGAGCAAAACGAAATTCACCAAGGCCAAGTCTACAAATATACATGAAAAGTCATGTGAAGATACTATAATAATAATAATAATAATAATAATAATAATAATAATAATAATAATAATAATAATATGCTAAAACATAAAATGCATAAATACTGCTGATTATAATGTGTAATATTACAAATAGTACACTATGAAATCCACAACAAACCTAAAGCAGGTTAAAGTTTGAGGTTTTTCAGTATATTCCAGTGACTGCATCTGTGTTTCCTGATGTATTGAAAAGATCGCCCCAATTATCACATCTCCATCCTTGTAAAACAGAGGATTTACTGGATTTTCAAGAATATGGTAATTATCTCCCTTTGCCAAGCTAACAGAAAGAAGGATAACAACAAACAACATTACAGCAAGTGTCCAATGTTTGAGAAAGAACAGTCTCCAGCTTTATATATTTATAGACATGATCTGATTGACTTGGATAGGACCATTTGAACAAATCAGAGAAATGCTGAGCTTTGTGATGTAATTTCATCACTGGCTGCTACCTGAACCGTGAATCATACAGTATAAAATAGTAAATCTATTATTATTATTATTATTATTATTATTATTATTATTATTATTATTATTATTATTATTATTGTTATTATTATTATTATTATTATCATTATCATAATCATCATCATCATCACCATCAATAATAATAATAATAATAATAATAATAATAATAATAATAATAATAATAATAATAATAATGATTTAAACTGTTCACATTAAGGATATGCAAAAAAAAGTCACACAAGATCAAATGCATTAGCATTTCATGTTCATTTTCTGTAACCGCTTAATCCTAATTAGGGTCGCGGGGATGTTGGCGCCCATCCCAGCCGCTTCCAGGCGAGGGCAGAGTACACCCTGGACAGCTTGCCAGGCCATCGCAGGGCGGAAACAAGCTGACGGCTATGCAGCCTACTCTTGTCTAAAGTCAACAATGGTTCTTTTACATGCCTCACATCATAGACTCATACCCTGGACAGTGAGACACATGGCCAGCTTTTGATAACCCAGTCAACTGCACTGGGGGTTCACACTTTCTGATTTCTTCTATTTTTTAATTTCAAATATTTAATCCATTTTTATCCGCAAACAATGTATTTGTTAAAAGAGACAAAATAAATGAATAATACATGAAATACTCAGTTTTCAAATGATTTTGTGATTTGTTGATGCTGATTATTTAAAATTTATCAGTCAGGATTATCGAGTGACACAGGATAATGCAAATTAACATGCCCAACACTGAGTGAAGGTGGGGTACACCTTGTACATCATGTCAGACCATTGCATGGCCACCACATACATGCAAACTTTCACACTCACTATCACATTTAGGGGCAATTTGGAACAGCCAATTAAGCTACTGTACATATTTTTTTGGACTGGGGAAAGTGAAGTAACTGGAGAACAGTCATGCAAGCACAGGGGATCAAACCCAGGCCTTCTTACTGTGAGCCGTGCCTCTTGCATGTTTACCACTGCACCACTATGCTGCCCACCAAAGTAACCAGAAAAAGACCTGTCCTCGTCTGTGAACACTTCTCAGCTGGTGAAGAAAGCCCAGCTGCTCAAGAACCTCTCCAGCGCTACAATAGTAAGCATTGTCTGTCTCCTTGCAATGGGGTGGTATGGCAGCTGCACTGCTGAGGACAGAGATGACTTGGCTTGGGGGATGAGAACTGCCTCGGGGATCATGGGCTACTGTCTCCCAGATCTGGACACAATATTGTTATGCCTGGAGGGTATGCTTCGGACCCAGAGATGTAGGAGACCATAAGAAGATTCAACGATTTTATTTTGCACGTCGAACTCTAATTCACGGGAAAAACTAATCAATGGAACTGGCCGAGCACGACGCAGGATACCAGGGGTCAGAGAGAAAGCAGAGAAACAGAATCACTGAGAAGACAATCTTCTGACATCGGAGGGAAGCGCACCACTCCCATTTATAGCTGGCTGATTGATGATTGCAGAATGGAACCAGGTACGCTCTTCTGGAACTTGCCTACCGGCAACAGCCAGGCCCCTCGCCAGCCCCTGCAATGATTAAAGAAGAGTTAATTCTGCCAGCCAGCACAGACCATAAAAGCACCCCCCCCTTAAGGGGCGCCACCTGAGGCCCGACCAGGCTTGTCCGGGAACTGATGATAAAATTTGTCGAATAGGTCCAGAGCCAGGATTAGGGAGCGGGGAATCCATGAGCATTCTTCAGATCCATACCCATCCCAGTCCACCAGATACTGAAAACCTCGACCCCGTCTGCGTACATCGAGGATACAGTTGACTGTGTATGCTGGATGTCCATCAATCAGCTGGGGAGGAGGGGGTGGGGGGTTGGTTGGGGGTGGAGGGGAATTTCTACCATGGGCTTAATCAGTTAAACCCGAAAAACTGGGTGTATCTTGAGTTAGAATGGGAGTCTTAGTCGGACGGCGCTGGGGTTTATAATTTTTCTATTACATAGGGCACAACGTATCTGTGAGACAGTTTCTTAGAGTCGACTTGCAGAGGCAGGTCCCAGGAGGAGAGCCACACTTATTGCCTGACCGTGTAGGGAGGTGCTGGGGTTTGATTCTTTCGCTCCACTGGCCTGTTCGACTGAGGATGGTAGCCAGAGGTCAAGATGCAGGAGACTCTCAAGGTGTCGCAGAACGCCTTCCAAACTTGAGATGCAAACTGGGGACTCCGGTTTCAAACGACTTTCTGGGAGATGCCATGGAGGCGAAAGACATGTTGGACCAAGAGAACAGCTGTTTCCATTGCCGAGGGGGATTTGGTTAGGGCAACGAAATGAACAGCTTGGAGAACCAGTCCACTATCATCAGGATAACTGTGTTGGCCTCGGACGGGGGTAAACCTCTGACAAAGTCCTCCGCAATGTGTGACCTAGGGACGATGGGGAATGGGTAAGAGTTGGAGGAGACCCGTGGGTGCACGATGGGAGGACTTGCTCTGCGCACAGGTGGCACAAGCTCCCGCAAACTCCCTGATGTCATGGTTGGCCACCAGAAGCATTGTTGGAGCAGAAAGAGAGTTCAGTGGGCTCTGGGGTGGCAGACTAATTTTGAGGAGTGAGCCCACTGGAGAGCTGGGATTCTGGCTAGCGGGGGAACATATAGTTGACCTTGGGGGCCCCCGACGGGTTCTGGTTCCCCCTGATGGGCATCCCGAACTAGCCGTTTAACCTCCCATTGAGCTGCTCCAAGTATACAGGAGGCGGGCAGGATGGTCCCATGGTAGTGTCTTCCCCCGCGGAGAACTGCCTGGAGAGAGCGTCTGGCTTCGTATTCCGGGAGCCAGGTCTGTATGTTAGTGTGAAGTTGAATCTTCCCAAGCCGAGTGATCATCGTGCCTGATGGGAGTTCAACCTCTTGGCTGTACAGAGGTAGGATAGGTTTTTATGGTCGGTCCAGACCATGAAGGGGTGGGCTGCTCCTTCTAGCCAGTGCCTCCACTCCTGGAACGCCAAGACCATCGCCAGCAGCTCACAATTCCCAACATCATAATTCTGTTCCACCGGGGACAAGCGACAGGAGAAGAAGGCGCATGGGTGGAGCTTCTGGTCTGTGGGAGACCGTTGGGAGAGGACCACTCCCACCCCCGAGTCTGAGGCATTGACTTCCACCACAAACTGCAGCGAGGGATGCAGGTGGATCAGTACGAGTGCATTGACGAATTTAGCCTTCAGCCTGTGAAACGCCAGCTGGGCACTTGGGGACCACTGGAACAATGTTTTGGGTGATGTCAACTGTGTGAGGGGGGCTGCTAGGCAGCTGTACTCCCGCACAAACCGGTGATAGAAATTGGCAAACCCTAGGAATCTCTGCAGCTGTTTCCACATCCCCTGAGTTGGCCACTCCGCCACTGCCTTTACCTTCGCTGGATTGGGTCTTATCTGACCCTTCTCCACGATAAACCCCAGGAAAGAGACTGAGGGCACATGAAACTCGCATTTTTTCACTTCAATGAACAATCTGTTCTCTAGGAGACTCTTTTATACCATTCTGAAGTGGCGGAGATGTTCATCTTGGTCTCTAGAGAAGGTCAGGATGGCATCAAGGTACACGAATACAAAGCGCATCAGCATGTCCCTAAGCACATTGTTGACCAGAGCTTGGAAAACCGCCGAGGCATTGGTTAGTCCGAATGGCATGACCAAATATTCGAAGTGCCCAGGGGTGTGTTGAAAGTCATCTTCCACTCATCCCCCTCTCGAATTCGGACTAAGTGGTAGGCGTATCTCAGGTCCAGCTTGGAAAAAGTGGTAGCATCGTGGAGAGGGGTGAAGGCTGAATCTATTAGAGGGATATGGTACTTGTTTTTTATGGTGATATGGTTCAGGCCCATGGAATCAATGCAAGGTCTCATGGTGTTGTCTTTCTTTTTGACGAAGAAGAACCCAGCGCCTACCGGGGATGATGAGGGCCGAATGAGACCTGCAGTAAGCGACTCATTAATGTACGCCTTCATGGCATCTTTCTCCGACTTCGAGAGGTTGTATAGTCACTGGGAAGGGAGCATGGAACCTGGGAGTAGGTCAACGGTGCAGTCGTACGGTCGATGAGGAGGTAATGAGCAAGCCCGATCCTTGCGGAAGACCTCTTGCAGGTCATGGTATTCTTTTGGCACACCGGCTAAGTCCAGATCCTCCAGGTCGAACGAGGTTCATGAAGCTTGGGAGGGTACGGCTGCCATTAAGCAGTGTTGCAGATAGTAGTCACTCCAGCTGCGTATGGTGAGTGTGCACCAGTCGTTGTGGGGATTGTGGGTCTGCGATCATGGCCACCCCAACACTAGGGGAGAGAGAGAGCGAGGCAGAGAGAACAAACAGCTCCAATTATTCCTGGTGGGTACCGGACAAACTAAGCTAACCAGCTTGGTCTTGTGCGTGATGGGAGCTATGAGTTGCTATCAATGGCCACTACCACCTTGGGGGTCTCGAGTTCATACACGCGCAGGTCGTGGAGCTCAACCATACCTGGATCGATGAAGTTAGCGTCAGCGCCTGAGTCAATGAATATGTCTACAGGATAAGAGTGTTCCATGGAGTGGAGCATTCCTTGAACTTGCAGGCATTGAGTTAATATTTTTATTTTATATTTTACTTAAAGTTTATTGTACAGAATTGCTTGAGGTTTTATTCTCCTCTTGACAGCACTAATTGCAGATCATTGTCTCATTTGCTCCTTTTTTAAGCTGAGTCTCATACAAAATCCCTTTATGTGTGAATATCATGACAATAAAGACCCTTGAATCTTAAAAATGTCCATCACAAAACTAAGGAGGTGATTTGAGACACCACCTATCAGACACATACAATGCGGTTCTTGACATATTGCCCCACACCCCACCAAAACATAGCTGACTTCAAGGGCTCATTGGACAAAACTGAAGACTCTATAGCAGGGATCACCAACGTGGTGCCCGTGGGCACCAGGTAGCCCGCAAGGACACTATAAGTTGCCCGCGGACCTGTTCACTGCTAGTTTTAGGACAGGCCCACAGCTCCATAGCGCCACTCTCCATTGAGCTGCATCTAATTTTTTTGAATATATTTTAAATCAAATCAATATCTTCACATAGATAAATATCATTAATTATTAATGATAACATATAATTAAAGGTAAATTGAGCAAATTTGTAATTTCAGAGGTGTGTTTTGACCTGGTAGCCCTTCGCATTAATTGGTACCCAAGAAGTAGCTCTCGGTTTCAAAAAGGTCGGTGACCCCTGCTCTATAGATCACCCGAACGACTTAGCTTCCACCATTCATATCACACACCTACAGGATACTACATATGATCTCAACAACTCTTCTCGGGGTTGCTTTTTGATCCACAAGAGGATAAGTTCGGGAATTACCACCAGCCTGAAAGAATTAAAAAAAGTCTTTCAGCTGAGAGGTTAAAAACCTCTTTAATAACTCCAGCTGCCTGCTTTTAGCATCTATGATTTATGCAGAGAATACACCCACCTGTTCACTGATGTTACTGAAAGAGGACTATTAGGTTATATTAGGTCATTTGTTTTAAAGCATTCTTGCAATGCTGCCAGATGTCCAGTTCTTATAGTTTTGATCACTTTATCTGCCATCACTGGAGTGTATGCAAGAGCAGGCAGTATGCTATGATGGTCAGTAGAGCCCAAGGGAGGTAAGGAAAAGGCACTACAGACATTTGGGACTGATCCGTAGCATTTGTCTTCTACATTCTCTGAAGAAATGTTGCAGTTTATGCTAGTTTAACCAACAGGTAACCACAGGTATGACTAAATTTCTGATCGCCAGGCTCCTGTTGGTAGGGACAGTGAGGTATATTGTATGGATTTTAGACATGGTGGCTTACAACCATGAAAAACTTAGTCATCAGTGCAAAATCAAGCTACCGAGTCTGGATATATATGCAGAGCTGGCAGCTCTAGGATTAAGTGAAAAGTGCATCTCCCAAGATGAATGTGGGGTAGTTTTATTGGTAGTAGTATTGGGGGGGGGGGGGTGTGTGTAAACTTTAGATCTACTTAAATATGAACATACCTGTTTCACCTGGACAAAGTCTTGTCCTAGAGAGAGTTAGTTCACTTTCAAAATTATATGTATTACCAAATAAATAAATAAATAAATAATGAAATAGCAGAAATATAAAATATTACTGAAAATGTAAAAACATCATTTACTTCCAAGTTTACCCCATTTACTCCCATTTACTCATTATTGATGTTATGGTCTGTGCTGGCTGGCGGCATTAACTCACTCTTCATTCATTGTAGGCGCTGGTGAGGGGCATGGCTGTTGCTGGTAGGCGAGTTCAAGTGAGCGCACCTGGTTCCACTCAGCAATCAGCAATCAGCAAACTATAAATCGGAGCGGCGCACTTCCCTCCGATGTCAGAAGATTGTCCTTCCCAGTGATTCCGTTTCCCTGTTGTCTCTCTGACTCCTGGTATCCTGCTTCGTGCTCGAATAGTTTCCATTGATTAATTATTTCCATGATTTAGAGCTCCAAGTGCAAAATAAAATCTTCTTATGGTCTCCTGCATCTTTGGGTCCGACGCATATGCTCCAGGCACAACAGAATCTTCTGACCTGAAACATCAACCCAGCGGAGACCGCTCAGCTCCGGCAGGCATACCCGGTCATTACTGACACCACCCTATGCCAAATGATGGACAATCTCCAGCGGATAACCACCAGCATGGTGCAGCTTGGCGGAAGGATAGACGCCATCGCCGCCACGACCCCGCCCACTCACGCTTCAGTCTCTGCTCCGGCAGCAGTGCCAGCACCAGCTATACTCCCTGTGCACCGAGAACCACTTATTCCCATGCCAGCCAGGTATTTTGGCTCCTACTCCCAATTCCTCCATCAGTGTTCGCTCCTCTTCAGCCAGCAGCCACTCACATACTCCACCAATCAAGCAAAAATCGCCTTCATAATGAGCCTACTCACGAAGCAAGCCTCATCCTGGGCGCTGGTAGTCGCCACCCATACCCCAGAATTATGCTCCCAGTTAGACCAGTTCATTCAAGAAATGAAGAAGGTTTTCGATCGTCGACTAAAGGGGAGGAGGCAAGCTCCCAGCTCCTATGAATTCGGCAAGGCTCACAGTCGATGGCGGAGTATGCCATCCGATTTCGGATTCTCGCCATCGAACGACCCTGTGCTCCGGGGGGCTTTCCTGCAGGGTCTAAATGAAAGGATGAAAGATGAGCTTGCGGCACGAGATGAGACAACTACTCTTGAGGAGTTGATCACCTTGTCTATCAGGCTGGACAACTGGCTGAGAGAGAGGGATAGATAGGGGTAGGGAGGAGCGGACCAGTCTTATCTACCCATCCGCGAGCTACTCTGGGAGGCCCAAGGAGGCCCCACCTCGAACTCGCCATTTCCTCTTCAGAGGGAGGATGACGGTCAAGAACCCATGCAGGTGAACCACACCAGACTGACGGCTGAGGAGAGGCACCGGTGGCTGGCCAACGATCTCTGCATCTACTGTGCCAAGAAGGGCCATTACCTCGCCCAGTTCCCTGCGTGGCAGGGTCCAACAGCTACGAAAGGATCCTCCACAACACCCAGGAAGTGCCTGCAAGTTCAAGGCACATTATACTCCGCACAACACTTCACGTATTCATTGACTCAGGCGCTGATGCTAACTTCATTGATCCAGGGATGGTTGAGCTCCATGACCTACCCATATATGAATTCAAAACCCCCAAGGAGGTAGTGTCCATTGATGGTCGACTCATAGCTTGCGTCACGCACAAGACCAAGCTGGTTAAGCTTAGTTTGTCCGGTACCCACCAGGAATATTTGGAGCTGTTGGTTCCCTCTGCCACACTCTCTCCACTAGAGCTGGGGAGGCCATGAAGACCCACAATCCCCACATCAACTAGTGCACGCTCATCATACGCAGCTGGAGTGACTACTGTCTGCAACACTGCTTAATGGCGGCCGTACCTTCCCAAGCTTCACAAACCCCAATCGACCTGGAGGATCTGAACTTAGCCGGCATGCCAAAAGAATATCACGACCTGCAAAAGGTCTTCCGCAAGGACTGGACTCGCTCATTACCTCTTCATCGACCGTACGACTGCACCATTGGCCTACTCCCAGGTTCCACACTCCCTTCTCAGCGACTGTACAACCTCTTGAAGAAGGAGAAAGACACCATGGAGGCATACATTAATAAGTCGCTTACTGCAGGTCTTATTCGGCCCTCATCTTCCCGGTAGGTGCTGGGTTCTTCTTTGTCGAAAAGAAAGACAGGACCTTGAGACCTTGCATCAATTACATGGGCCTGGAACATATCACCATAAAAATGCAAACTGTCCGGTGACGTTTGACAGGCTGAAGGCTGAAGGCTAAATTCGTCAATGCACCCATACTGATCCACCCGGATCCCTCGCTGCATTTCATGGTGGAAATCAACGCCTCCAACTCGGGGGTGGGGGCGGTCCTCTCCCAACCGTCTCCCACAGACCGAAAGCTACACCCATGCGCCTTCTTCTCCCGTCGCTTGTCCCAGGCGGAATAGAATTATGATGTTAGGAATCGTGAGCTGCTGGCTGTAGTCTTGGCACTCCAGGAGTGGAGGCACTGCCTGGAAAGGGCAACCCATCCCTTCGTGGTCTGGACCGACCATAAAAAACCTATCTTACCTCTGTACGGCCAAGAGGTTGAACTCCTGTCAGGCACGATGGGCACTCTACTTGGGAAGATTAAACTTATTGTGATCCGGCTCCCGGAATATGAAACCAGATAGTTCTCCTTGGGGGAAGATACTACCATCCTTCCCGCCTCCTGTATACTTGGAGCAGCTCAATGGGGGGGTGGAACAGCTAGTTCAGGATGCCCATCAGGGGGAACCGGAGCCCATCGGGTGCCCCCAAGGGTTAACTATACATACCCCTGCCGGCCAGAACCCCAGCACTCCAGAGGGCTCACTCCTCAAAATTAGTCTGCCACCCCGGAGCCCACCAAACTCTGTTCCTATTCCAACAAGGCTTCTGGTGGCCAACGATCACAGCCGACACCAGGGAGTTTGTGGGAGCTTGTGCCACATCTGCGTAGAGCAAGTCCTCCCATCATCCCTGGTCGCACATTGTGGTGGACTTTGTCACAGGTTAACCCCCGTCCAAGGGCAACACAGTTATCCTGATGATAGTGGACCGGTTCTCCAAGGCGGTTCACTTCGTCACCCTACCCAAACTCCCCTCGGCGATGGAAACAGCTGGTCTACGAGTCCAACATGTCTTTCACCTCCATGGCATCCCCCAGGACATCGCTTCAGACCGGGGCCCCCAGTTTGCATCTTGAGTTTGGAAGGCATTCTGCAACACCTTGAGAGTCTCCTGCAGCTTGACCTCTGGCTACCATCCTCAGTCGAATGAGCAGGCGCAGCGAACGAATCAAAGCCTCGGATCCTCCCTGTGCTGTGTTGCCTCCCGTCTCCCAGCCTCCTGGGCCACACACCTCCCATGGATTGAATATGCACACAACTCTCTGATCTGCGCCGCCACCGGGATGTCCCTTTTTATGGTGATTAATGGTTTCCAGCCTCCCCTGTTTCCCAGCCAGGGGGTCAAAGTGGCCGTGCCATCTGTCCAGGCGCAGTTTCACACAGCATGCCGGGTATGGAAAGAAGCATGTGCTGCCCTGGAATGAACAGTGACTCGAACCCGGAGAATTGCTGACCATCATCGAACCCCAGCACCTCCCCGCATGGTCAGGCAACAAGTGGGGCTCTCCTCCCCGGACATGCCTCTGCAAGTCAATGCTAAGAAACTGTCTCACAGATACATTGGGCCATATGTGATAGAAAAAATTATAAACCCCAGCGCCATCCGACTAAGACTCCCATCCTCACTCAAAGTACACCCAGTATTCCATGAATCCCTGATCAAGCCCATGGTAGAACATCCCCTCCACCCCCCACCGACCCTCCATCCCCTCCTCCCCAGCTGATTCTTGGACATCCCGCATAAACAGTCAACCGTATCCTCGATGTACGCAGTTGGGGTCGAGGTTTTCGGTACCTGGTGGACTGGGAAGGGTATGGACCCAAAGAACGTTCATAGATTCCCCGCTCCCTAATCCTGGACCCGGACTGATTAATTGAGTTTTATCATCAGTTCCCGGACAAGCCTGGTCGGGCACCAGGTGGCGCCCCTTGAGGGGAGGGGTGTGTTACTGTTATGGTCTGTGCTGGCTGGCGGCAGTAACTCTCTTCATTCATTGCATGCACTGGCGATGGGTGTGGCTGTTGCCAGTAGGCCTTCAGAGAGTGTACCTGGTTCCACTCAGCAATCAGCAAGCTATAAATGGGAGTGGCACGCTTCCCTCAGATGTCAGAAGATTGTCCTTCCCAGTGATTCCATTTTTTGATGTCTCTCTGACTCCTGGGTTCCTGCTTTGTGCTCGACGACTAGTTTCCATTGATTAATTATCCCCGTGATTTAGAGTTCCAAGTGCAACATAAAATCATTGAATCTTCTTATCGTCTCCTGCATCTTTTGGATCAAACGCATATGTTCCAGGCATAAAAAATGAATCATTATTCCTGAAATTTCTTCCTACTGCTTGTACAGTTTTTTTTATTTGATTTCAGGAGATTTTGAAAGTTTTAACAGTTTTTGGAAAAGATTTTTGATTATTCAAAGCCATTTATGCTTTTGTTATAAATCGCACAAAAGCTGATTTAATATCTTTATTTTATGAAGATTTTTAAATCATGAATTTTTAATTACCTTCTCAAATTCCTTTGATCCAGAATTTAATGTGACGTGATTACAATAAGACTTTTGTGCAGCCTGGATGGATATGTTATGGATATGTCTAATTAGCTCTTAAACATATAAATAAATACATTTTATGTTGCTCACAAAACAATCTGGAGACTTGAAGATTTAGTTTAAGCCATAGTAAAAAATAAATAAAAATAAACTTATGAGTTTCTGTCTTTATTAGACACATGCAACACACATTTGACCAAATATGTGTGTGTGTGTGTGTGTGTGTGTGTGTGTGTGTGTGTAGAAGAGGGCTGCATGTATGTGTGGCCGCGAGGGGTTGGGGTGGAGGAGTGATGTTTTTAATTCTGGGAATATATGTATGTATATATACATACACACACACATACACACACACAGGGATCCCTCGCTAGTTCATGTTTCAATTCATGTGGGTTTAGTGCATCACGGTTTTTAAAATAAAGAAATAAATAAATATTCATCGAATTAAAAAATAAGGAAATTAAGCAAGAATCGGGGGAAGTTAAGAAAAATGGCAGGAAAACAATGCAAATTATGGCAATTAAATAAATAAATAAATACAAATAAGAAAAAAAAAAACGAAACAAACACAAAACCAAAAAACAACCTAAAATTTCCCATCAAAACTAGTTACATTGTTTCATCTGTGTGTGCACTTGTGTATGTATGTGTGTCATCTTCTTCTCATGCAATACCATATGTATGTGTGTATATTTATATTTTATTTACATTAATTTACATCGTTATTTACAAATTTTTATTTATTTCCCCATGTTTAATGGTTATGATAAGCATTTATAGCATTAAATATGTTTTGATTGATATTATATACACATATCTTCTTTTCCTTTCGGCTTTTCCCTTCAGGGGTCGCCACAGCGAATCATTTTCCTCCATCTCACCCTATCCTTTGCATTTTCTTCTCTTACACCAACTACCTTCATGTCCTCCTTCACCACATCCATGAATCGTCTCTTTGATCTTCCTTTAGGCCTTCTGCCTGGTAGTTCCAACCTCAGCATCCTACTACCAATAAACTCACTATCCCTCCCCTGTACATGTCCAAACCATCTCATAGCCTCTCTGACTTTGTCTCCAAAACATCTTACATGTGCAATCCCTCTGATGTGCTCATTCCTGATCGTATCCATCCTCATTACTCCCACAGAGAACCTCAACATTTTCATCTCTGCTAACTCCAGGTCTGCCTTCTGTCTTTTCCCCAGGGCCACTGTTTCTAAATCATACAACATCGCTGACCTCAACACCGTCTTGTGTACTTTACCTTTCATTCTTGCCGATACCCTCCTATCACACATCACACCGGACACTTTTGTCCAACATTCCAACCTGCCTGCACAAGCTTCTTCACCTCTTTTCCACACTCTCCACTGCTCTGGATTGTTGAGACTAAGTACTTAAAATCCTTCCTTATCCTTCCTTATCTCCTCCCTGTAACCTCACTGTTCCTGTTGAGTCCCTGTCATTCATACACATGAATTCTGTCTTACTGAGGCAACCCTTCATTCCCCTCCTTTCCAGGGCATACCTCCACTTCTCTAGATTTTCCTGCACTTGTTCTCTGCTCTCACTACAGATCACAATGTCATCTGCAAACATCATAGTCCATGGGGAATATTGTCTAATCTCGTCTGTCTGTCTGTCCATCACCATAGCAAACAAGAAGGGGCTCAGAGCTGACCCTTGATGCAGTTCTACCTCCACCTTGAACTCTTCTGTCATACCAACAGCACACCTCACCAGTGTCTTACATCTCTTATACATGTCCTACACCACTCTAACATACTTCTCTGCCACTCCAGACTTCCTCATGCAAGACCGCAGTTCCTCTCTCGGCAGCCTGTCATATGCTTTCTCCAGATCCACAAGGCAAACACTGCATCTGTAGTGATCTTTCTTGGCATGAAACCAAACTGTCTGTCTGTCTTCCTTTCAGCTTTTTCCCTTTTTTTTCGAGAGTCGCCACAGTGAATCATCTGATTCGCACGTTTGATTTGGCAGAGGTTTTTACGTCGGATGCCCTTCCTGACACAACCATTTTTAGCAAGGGACAGAAACATGCTGACGACTTTGCAGCCTACTCTTTACGAAAGTCAGCAATGGTTCTTTTACATGCCTCTCACCATAGACAGTGAGAGACATGGCCCGCCTTTGATAAGCCAGTTAGCTGCACTCAGGGGGACAGTGACAACTTTGTGGAGAGTGGGACTTGAACCCCCAACCTTTGGATCAGCGATCCAGCACCCTATACCACTAGACCACCACTGCCCCACTGGCATGAAACCAAACTGTATTTCACAAATGCTGACCTCTGCCCTTAGTCTAGCTTCCACTATTTTTTCCCATAACTTCATCGTATGGATCATCAACTTTATCCCTCTGTAGTTGCCACAACTCTGCACATCTCCCTTGTTTTTAAAAATGGGCACCATAACACTTCTCCCTTCCTCTGGCATCCTCTCACTCTTTAAAACCTTGTTGAATGTTCTTGTCAGCAAATCGACTGCTACCTCTCCTAGACACTTCCATACCTCCACCGGTATGTCATCAGGACCAACTGCCTTTCCATTCTTCATCCTCTTCAATGCCCTCCTTACTTCACCCTTACTAATCTTTGCAACTTCCTGGTCCTCAACGGTCACATATTCTACTCTTTGTTCTCTCTCATTTTCCTCCTTCTTCAGGTCTTCAAAGTACTCTTTCCATCTTCCCAGCACACTTCTGTCATCAGTTAATACATTTCCCTCTCTGTCCTTAATCACTCTAACTTGCTGCATGTCCTTCCCATCTCTATTTCTCTGCTGTACCAACCTGTATAAATCATTTTCTCCCTCTTTAATTTCCAACCGAGCATACAAGTCATTATACACCCTCTGTTTGGCCATTGACACCGCTACCTTCACCTTGTGCTGTGTCTCCCTGTACTCCTGTTTACTCTCTTCGGTCCTCTCAATGTCCCACTTCTTCTTAGCTAACCTCTTCCTTTGTACACACTCCTGCACTTCCTCATTCCACCACCAAGTCTTCTTATCTACTCTCCTTCAGGATGACACACCAAGTATTCTCCTACCTGTCTCTCTGATCACATTAACTGTAGTTGTCAAGTCATCTGGAAGCACTTCCTGACCACCCAATGCCTGTTTCAGCTCTTCCTTGAAGACAACCCGACACTCTCCCTTTTTCAGCTTCCACCACTTTGTCTTCTGCTCTGCCTTTTCCTTCTGCACCTTCCTCACCATCAGCGTCATCCTGCACACCACCATCCTCCACTGTTTGGCAACACTCTCAACCGCTACTACTTTGCAGTCACTGACTTCTTTCAAATTATATCATCTACACAAGATGTAGTCTACTTGTGTGCTCCTACCTCCGCTTTTATAAGTCACCCTATGCTCCGGTCTCTTCTGGAAGAAAATATTTACCACAGCCATGTCAATCCTTTCTGAAAAATCTTCCAACATCTGTCCTTCTGCGTTCCTGACCTGGATACCAAACCTGCCCATCACTTCCTTGTCCCCTCTGTTTCCTGCACCAACATGTCAATTGAAGTCTGCTCCAATGACCACTCTTTCACCTCTGGGGGTACTCTGCATCACTTCATCTAACTCACTCCAGAATCTCTCCTTCTCTTCTAGCTCACATCCTGCCTGTGGGGCATAAGCACTAACAACATTGAACATCACGCCTTCAATTTCTAACTGAGACTCATAACTCTGTCTGACACTCTTTTCACTTCTAGAACATTCCTGACCAACCCCTCCTTCAAGATGACTCCTACTCCATTTGTCTTCCCATCCACACCATGAAAAAAACAGCTTAAACCCTGCTCCGAAGCTTCTAGCCTTGCTACCTTTCCACCTGGTCTCCTGAACACACAGTATGTCCACCTTCCTCTTCTGCATCATGTCAGACAGCTCTCTACCTTTTCCTGCTAAAGTTCCAACATTCAAAGTCCCTACTCTCAGTCCTAGACTCATGCCTTTCCTCTTCTCTCTCTGCCTACGGACACGCCTCCTGTCTCTCCTTCTTTGACGTCTTCGACCAACAGTAGTCCAATTTCCACGAGCACCCGGTTGGTTAACAGCACTCATGGCGGTTGTTGTTAACCTGGGCCTTGACCGATCCGGTATGACATTCTTTGTTTTGACTAGCATTTTTTATTTGGCATTTGTTTTATGCCGGATGCCTTTCCTGATGCAACCCTCTGCATTTATCTGGGCTTGGGACCGGCATGAGGGAGAGACACTGGTTGGTGCCTCCCTTCATAGTTGCATTATATTATATACACATATTCATGTATGTATCCATTAGTTGGGGGGGGGGGGGGTGATCCAACTGGTCGCGTGGGGATCTCAGTCCCAAATAACCATGGAAAGTGAGGGATCCCTGTGTGTATATATACACACACACATTGTTACCTCAGTACTCTAAAGCTTTAGAGGTCACACAAATAGGAATTCGACCAAAATCAAGGGTTTTTTTTTTTGTCCCGGAAGTCGACCAAATTCCGGAAGTCGAAAGCTAAAAAAGTGCAAGAAAAAACAAGACCGAGAGGGAGGAGAAATGCATGCTGGAAGTTGTTAATACTATGTATCACCCTGATAAAACTACCGCTGTTCCGGGGAAGTCCGGAAGTTGTTGATACTGTGTATCACTGAAGACCTTTAACGATGACTCCATAAGCCATTTCCGTAAGCAGATTCCCTTCCATAACAGAGAGGGAGAGAGGCAGAGGATCCCCTTCCATAAGAGCTATGTTATCCAAGGCGGGCCATGTCTTTCACTGTCTATAGTGAGTGGCATGTAAAAGAACCATTGCTAACTTCTGTAAAGAGTAGGCTCCAAAGCCGTCAGTGTGTTTCCTTTCCTTGCTAAAGGGTTGTGTCAGGAATGGCATCCGGCGGAAAAACCTATACCAAATTAAACATGCGAATTATTCGCTGTGGCAACCCCTGATAAAGGGAAAAAGCTGAAAGGAAATTTCTCTCTAATCTCTGAATGTTCCTGGCATCACAGAATCGTCTAGCCCTTCTGTGACACAAGGAATATTCAGCCAGACCCAGAAATGCAGGAGACAGGGTGTGATGAAAACGGATGAGCTTTATTGTTGATAGGGAAGGCACCAAAGCACGGGGGAATTGTAGTCACTGTTATAGAAGCCCTGTGATTGCTAAGTGGAATCAGTAGTGTGTGCTTAACACTTCACCCATGTGTGACAGCCACGCCCCTCTCCAGCATACATAGAGAGAGAGAGAGCGTTAGAGCCACCAAAACCAGAGTCTCTCACAACACAGACCAGAACATAGTGTACTGTTTCAATCATTTTGCACATAACTTGAGGACCTATGGTAAGACATATGGTACCGTTAATTTCTGTTCAAAAGACAACGGAACAGATTAAGACCATTTACATCATTTGTAATGACAAAAGCAGATTCGGAATTTGACCAGCTGTCGGGATCGAATTATAGTCAAGTACTGAGTTACCACTGCATATATATATATATATATAATGTGTGTATATATATATATATATGTATAAATATATATGTATATATATATATATATATTACACAAACAAACAAAACTACAACTGACTGAATTAGGAATTAGTGGAGAACTGAATATTGACAAAAAACAAACTAATTGAAGCAATGTTTTGTAAATATTATTACTCACTTAACTGTATATGCCGTTATTCATAGAAGTTCAACATTCATTGGCTAAAAGAACAATAAATTGTTAAAATATACATTTTCAAAATTTGAGAAAATAAAAAAATTAAAATGATGCCAAGGCCATTTTACCCATCATATTTTTCTTTGTGTTTAGTTCAGGTTTAAACAGAATAAAATAACATTTCGGGGTAAATATACAGAATAGTAGAGCAAAACTTGAGGCCAAAATGGCAAATATCTCCACAGCAACAGTAAATTTTCCAGGAGAGCTGACATAAGCTGGAATAAAAGTTATCCACACTGCACAGAATATGAGTAAACTAAATGTGATAAATTTAGATTCATTAAAATTATCTGGTAACTTTCTAGCGAGAAAAGCCAGAACAAAGCAGAATAAAGCAAGAACTCCTATATAACCCAACACGACCCAGAAACCTACAGCTGAACCCACATTACATTCTAATATGATCTTTTCCTTGTAGTAATTCATGTTCTTGTAGGGAAAAGGAGGAGAAACTGTTAACCAAATCACACAAATAACAACCTGGATGAGAGTGAAGCCAACAACACTGAGTCTCTGCTGTAGAGGCCCAAACCATTTCATGATATTACTGCCTGGAAGTGTCGCCCTGAAAGCCACCAACACCACTATTGTCTTAGCCAGAACACACGAGATGCAGAGGACGAAGGTGATCCCGAACGCTGTGTGGCGCAGCATACAGGACCACTGAGAGGGTCGTCCGATGAAAGTGAGTGAACAGAGGAAACACAGAGTCAGGGAGAACAGCAGCAGGAAGCTCAGCTCAGAGTTGTTGGCTTTAACAATGGGAGTGTCCTTTTCTCTTAGAAATAAAATAACTACTAACACAGTTAATGTAGCTCCAAATAAGGAAAAAACTACCAGTACTATCCCCATAATCTCCGTATATGAAAGAAACTCTACAACCTTTAACACACATTCCTCTTTTTCAGCATTAGACCAAAATTCTCCTGGACACTGCTCACAGTTATTCGCATCTGAAAAATAATCAAGTTTCTTATCATTTTAAAGATAATGTTATTTCTGAAGACCATTGTTTAAGAACTGTATCCTACACAATAAAAAGAGAAAACATAATGTACAATTAACGACTTGTATATGAAACTTAGTAATGCTGAGGTTACCTGTGTGGTTACTGAACTCTCCCTCTGCACATGGTATACAGTCATAGCAGCACACAGGCCTTCCGCTCTGTACAGCCTTCCTGGTTCCTGGAGGACAGCGCTCACTGCACACAGACCTGGGCTTCTGATATGAACAATATATTATGATACAACGTTTTGAATTATAAGGTACTCTTTAACAATTCCATGCACATTTTAAGTTACAATTGTTTGTTTTCGAATGATGTCCATATGTTTTTGATATATTCAACTACTATTCTTTTTTAAGTAGAAAACAGACATCATTCACTGATCCATTCTCTTTTTAAGCCACTTAATCCTAATTAGTATCTTGGAAAGGTTGGTACCTATCTCAGTTGACTCTGTGCAATGGTCCGGTACACCATGAACAGCAGGCTACCGCAGGGACAAGATTCATACAAACATTCAGACTTACACCCACCATTGATTTAGAACAGCCAATTAGCCTATTGTGCCATTGTCACTGTCCCCCCAGTGCCGCTAACTGGGTTATCAAAGGCGGGCCATGTCTCTTACTGTCTATGGTGAGAGGCATGTAAAAGAACCATTGCTGACCTTTGTAAAGAGTAGCTGCAAAGTCGTCAGCGTGTTTCTGTCCCTTGCTAAAAAGGGTTGTGACAGGAAGGGCACCCGACGTAAAAATCTCTGCCAAATCAAACGTGCGAATCAGATGGTTCGCTGTGGCAACTCCTGAGTAAAAAGGAAAAAGCCGAAAGGAAGAAAGAAATTTGCATATTGATCATGATTTTGGACTTTAAGAGGAAACCCACTCAAGCACGGGGAGAATGTGCAAACTCCACACAGAAACACCCAAGGCCTGACCCAGGCCTTCTTGCAGTAAGATGAATTTGCCAACCAGTGCACCACTATGCCAACTACAAATATTATTCTTACTATTATTATTTACAGTAAAGATTTATATGCAGCAGAGAGGGATCGGGTGATCCTATTATTATTATTATTATTATTATTATTATTATTATTATTATTATTATTATTATTATTATTTTGTTAATGGCCTTTTAGGGGTATGGAAACACAAATAAGTTTTGAGTATATTCTGTGGGACATAGAACTTTTGCAAAGGGACAAAGAATCACATGTAATTGGCCTGATACTACCACCACCACCATCACCACCACCAATAATATAAATATTGATAACTATTACTATAATAATAGCAGCAGTGGTGACCTGGTGGCAAGGAGCTGGACTACAGAACAGTCAGTTGTTCAAGTCCCACTATCAGCGGGTTGTCACCCCCCCAGTACAGCTAACTAGGTTATCACAGGCTGGCAAAGTGTCTCACTGTCAGTGGTGGGAGGTTGTCATGAGGAAGCTGCAGCGTGTTTCTGCCCTGCTATGGCCTGGTGAGCTGTCTAGGGTGTACTCTGCCCTCACTCAGTCAACTGAGATTGGCACCAGCATCCCTGTGACCCTAATTAGCATTAAGTGGTTCAGACAATGAATGAATGAATGATTATAATGATATCAGTGACATTACTACTACTACTACTACTACTACTACTACTACTACTACTACTACTACTACTATTCATATTATTATAAAGGATTTAGCAATCATATGTACCCCACTTTTCTCTCCAGCCCAGACTATATCATCACCATTTATGACCAGCTGTTGTCCATTTGGTCGAGAGGCATCATAAGAGCCCACAACCTTAAAATACATTTTTCCCCTGGGCCCTCTTTGTAAGTTCAATGCATTATATTTTGCAGCCTTTGCCCCAGTCCTGTCAAACCAAACTTGTTCTCCCAATTTGTTGGTAAAATTTACGATGTTTAGGGACTTAACAACCTTTTAAGAGAATAAATAACAACCATTTAGTTCATGATTAGACCAAGTATGGGTATGTGAAAGGCTTTGTGTTTATTAGACAGTATGGCTTCCATTTCTCTCTTTCTTACTGTTACCTGCCATGGGTGCATTATTTTCCTTTTTTCACAGCTCTGGTTTTCTATGCATTTTAAAACACTATGAACAGAATGTCCCAGAGCATAAACCGCGTTGTAGACATTATTTGCATTTCTTAATGCTGGTATGTCCTCAGTGTAGTTCTTAAAGTGAATGATATCTTCATATTTGCTACAGTTTTTTCGAGATTGAGACATATTTTCCTCTGTTCTCATGCACGGGAGAACTGTTTGCCAAAATCCATTGACAGCATAGTCAGAAAAATTTCCAATATTCAGTATTGCGGCATCTAAACCAATTGCTCCAGCCAATTCATTGAAACTCGCTGGTGTTACTACATCATTAGCTGTCATCCATGCAATCCATGCACCAACAATCTGGTAACCGCTTAGATTATTAAGAATTAAATGGTCTATTAAAAAGTTCACATCATAATATGACAGATATAAAATAATTACTTTGGCTGTGCTTTTCCTAATAATTTCAATCACTTTTATCATGTTGGAAGGATCCGACGTGTCAATTTTCTCAGAGTACTCAATACATATTCCTTTCTGTTTGGCTGCATTCAGAAAAATAGCAATTCCATTAATGCCATAGTCATTGTCACTGTACACAGCTCCCACCCAGGACCAACCAAAGTGCTTTACCAGATATGCAAGTGCTCTACCATGATAATAGTCACTTGCTATAGTCCTGAAGAAATAGGGGAACTGTTTTCTGTTGCTCAAACAGTCACATACTGCAGCATGACTTATCTGAAGAAAAATAATAAATAAATAAATAAATGTGTAAAAAAAAAAGTAAAGCATGTTTTTTCAAATGTGTTTACTTGGTTATAGCAAGTATAACAACTATGAAACTGATGAACATACAACTTATGAACATAATATGATCTGTGAGAATGATGTGTTATGGACACTATAAATCTAAAGGCACACTTACAAACACTGTGCATTAGGTCAACAAATGCAAAACACGCTCACACCGAGGAACAATTTAATGCCTATATAACTGTTTATGGACATTTGACAAGGAGTCACAGGACCCAAGAGGGCACCTGGTCAACTGAGAATTAACAAGGTCTACCTTCCATTTGAATCAAATGGCAGGTGGAGCTTGTTAATTCTTGGTGAAGATCTGTGCAAACATGGACAGGACATGGAGAAAAAAAAAAAAAAACTCTGCTTTGCCAGTAATCTGAGAATAGATCTGAATCCAAAAACTTGAGAATGTATTCTTTCTGTAGTTCTTCTTCCCATAAGAATGCACATTATATATTTTAATGAAATATTTAAACTTCATCCATAATGCCCACCTGACATTCAGAGGAATTGCTGTGAAGCTGCACACACGGCTTCATATCAAGGGGCAATTTACAATAGTCAGTTGAACTAATGTTTAAGCCTGGAGAAGGACTGAAGTCTCAGAAAGGTAACAGAGACACCCCATGGAGAATTATGAACACACAGGAAGAACGTACAAACCTGCAATCCCAAGCTGAATCGCAAAGCTTCTTGCTATAAGGTGAAAGTGCTAAACAGTCCAATGTTAGATACAATAACTGCAATTTACTTCCTTGTTAAAGTTGCTGCTGAAATAAAATGACTTGAGCTCTAATTTAAAAGATTCCATTACATCATGTACACTTGTGTTGTTGTAATGATTAAAAACATTAAATTAATTATTAAATAAATAATCCTTACCACAGGAATTTTAAAAGCTTCTGTAGTTTTTGTAAGGGCTATAGTAGGAGTCGACTCTGACTCCCCAATGATGGCTTGTACTGCTGCTGGTCCAGAGCATGAACCATCTGCTGTTGTGTCCAGACCATTCATTAAAGCCATGGCTGCATTCATAGACAATAGGCTTGAAAGACAATTGTCATATATCTTGTAACCGATTGATATATTTGGAAGCAAAATGTTGCTTCTGTTGATTTCATCAATTGCAAAAGTCATGATTTGAGCACGACGGAATTCTCTGAGGTTAACGCTACAGATATACATACATATGTATGCAATATAAATTTTGATACTCATGAAGTTAAAATGAATTGAAATACAATTTGATGAAAACAAGAGCAAACTTTTCACTACAACAAACCTAATGCAGGTTAAAGGTTGAGGTTTTTCAGTAAATTCCAGTGACAGCATCTGTGTCTCTCGGTGTATTGAAAAAATAGCTCCAATTATCACATCTCCATCTTTGTAAAACAAAGGATTTGCTGGGTTTTCAAGAATGTAGCAATTTTCTCCCTTTGCCGGGCCAAGACAAATAAATATTACAAGGAATAACATCACACAGCATGCCTGGTGCTTTTGAATGATCATTTCTCATACATCTCACCTTCATATATTTATACAAATGCTCTGGGTATGCCTGCCTAGTTTAAACAAATCAGACAAGAGGAGAGCTTAGTGATGTAATTGAGAGGCTGGATGCTCTAGTAATAGATCTAAGTAATATCCGGCTTATGTCATTCAAAGATACAAAAATACAAAAATACAAAAAACAAAAAACAAACAGTAGTGAGAAATTGTATTAATTCAATAAAAGGATTCGGCACAAGTTATTCAACTTAATAATGCCCTCTCCAGATAATGATACAATCTATCATACAACAAATATACATCAAGATGTAATTGCCTTGGGCACAGCTAAAGCCTATATAGAGTATATTATCATTATTATTATTATAAAAAAAAAAAAATAATAATAATAATATATATATATATATATATATATATATATATATATATATATATATATATATATATATATATATATATATATATATATATATATATATACATGAATCATCTCTTTGGTCTTCTTTTAGGCCTTCTGCCTGGTAGTTCCAACCTCAGCATCCTACTAACAATATACTCACTATCCCTCCTCTGTACATGTCCAAACAATCTCAATCTAGCCTCTCTGACTTTGTCTCCAAAACGTCTTACATGTGCTGTCCCTCTGATGTGCTCATTCCTGAGCCTATCCATCATCGTTACTCCCAAAGAGAACCTCAACATTTTCATCTCTGCTACTTCCAGCTCTGCCTCCTGTCTTTTACCCAGGACCACTGTTTCTAAACCATACAACATCGCTGGCCTCAACACCGTCTTGTACACTTTTCTTTTCATTCTTGCCGATACCCTCCTATCACAGATCACACCAGACACTTTTCTCCAACCATTCCAACCTGCCTGCACACGCTTCGTCACCTCTTTTCCACACTCTCTCCACTGCTCTTGATTGTTGAGCCTAAGTACTTAAAATCCTCCACCTTCCTTATCTCTTCTCCCTGTAACCTCACCGTTCCTCTTGGGTCCTTGTCATTCATACACAAGTATTCTGTCTTACTGAGGCTAACCTTCATTCCTCTCGTTTCCAGGGCATACCTCCACCTCTCTAGATTTTCCTGCACTTGTTCTCTGCTCTCACTACAAATCACAATGTCATCTGCAAACATCATAGTCCATGGGGAATCTTGTCTAACCTCGTCTGTTAGCGTGTCCATCACCATAGCAAATAAGAAGGGGCTCAGATCTGATCCTTCATGCAGTCCAACCTCCACCTTGAACTCTTCTGTCACACCGAAAGCACACCTCACCACTGTCTTACATCTCTTATACATGTCCTGCACCACTCTAACATACTTCTCTGCCACTCCAGACTTCCTCATGCAATACCACAGTTCCTGTCTAGGCACCCTGTCATATGCTTTTTCCAGATCCACAAAGGCACAATGCAGCTCCATCTGACCTTCTCTGTACTTCTCCATTAAGATCCTCAAGGCAAACACTGCATCTGTAGTGCTCTTTCTTGGCATGAAACCAAACTGTTGTTCACAAATGCTGACCTCTGCCCTTAGTCTAGCTTCCACTATTCTTTCCCATAACTTCATCATATGGATCATCAACTTTATCCCTCTGTAGATGTCACAACTCTACACGTCTATCTTGCTCTTAAAAATGGGCACCAGCACACTTCTTCATTCCTCTGGCATCTTCTCACTCTCTAAGACCTTGTTGAATGTTCTTGTCAGGAAATCTACTGCTACCTCTCCTAGACACTTCCATACCTCCTTCCATGCCGTATGTCATCAGGACCAACTGCCTTTCCATTCTTCATCCTCTTCAATGCCCTCCTCACTTCACCTTTACTAATCTTTGCTACTTCCTTGTCCTCAACGGTCACCTCTTCTACTGTTTTTTCTCTCTCATTTTCCTCATTCATCAGCTTTCCATCTTCCCAGCACACTTCTGTCATCAGTCAATACATTTTCTTCTCTGTCCCTAATCACTCTAACTTGCTGCACGTCCTTCCCATCTCTATTGCTCTGCTGTGCCAACCTGTATAAATCATTTTCTCTCTCTCTTTACTTTCCAACCGAGCATACAAGTCATCATACTCCCTCTGTTTGGCCTTTGACACTGCTACCTTCGCCTTACGCTATGTCTCCCTGTACTCCTGTTTAATATATATATATATATATATATATATATATATAAATAATGCACACACACACACACACACATGAACATTCATCAAGCAGATGTAGTGTAGTTACTTAGACTTCTCGCTTCCAGTTTCACCTGCAGCTGCCATCTAGCTCATTAAGTGAAAAGAAGGCCAAGTGCATAAGTCCTTCTTGATGGTACAAAGCTTCTGCTAAGTCAAGAGTCTCACATTGCCCCCTCGCGGCACACCCTGGGAAATGGGCACCTTACAGCCCCAGGCTAAATATGTGAGGGTAGTATGCAGGCCCACTGGCATGTGGACATGCCCTGGTACTCACTAGTCAACCATCTGCTGCCTTGTGGATAAAGCCCTTGAGGTAAAAGCTAAGAGAAGGACAACTCTGATTCACACCCCCAGCTATGGGCAAATAGCACCACTGCCTTGTGGTCATCATGGGAGTGACAAAGGTTATGAGAGTCATCCCCTACAGAAAATCTAGAGTGGAGCCCCATAGGCGGATGGTCCCCATGTAGCGGCACCTCTCGGCAACGAAAAAAGAAAATGGGTTAAAAAACCCACAGAAAATTGTACCTTCGGAAAACCTTTCGGAATGTGCGGAAAAGACACGGAAAGAGCACGGTATAATGTCGGATAACATGCGTAACTGAGGAATGACTGAGGAATACCCGGCGTAACCATGTTTTAACAAGGAAAAATCAGCAAAGATCAAAGGATTTGCTCCTGATTTCACCTATAAATACACGGATTCGACCAAGGAAGCTCATTCTCTCATTCATACTATATGTTTATAATTTATAATATGTCTATAATGCACAATACATTTAAAATTTAACATATGTTTGTAATTTACCATATGTTTCTAATGTGCAATATGTTTATAATTTACAATTAATTTAAAATTGAACAAATGTTAATATGTTTAATATCAATAATGTCAATATGTTCCTTTTATTTGCACCGCAATAAATCATTTCAGACTAAAAACCATGCACACAAGTCCAAACCACAGGAATTATAACTTTAAAAATCTATTACATGGACAGGAAAACAGAAAAAAATAAAATGAATGAACTGGAATAATTTATAGTGGAAGTGACTTCCTTGAGTGTTCCGCAAGTCTTCCGTGTTATCCGCAACCATTCCACAAGCATTCTGCATGTAGTCCGCAAACCTTCCATGAGTATTCCATGGAGATTCTGTGGACACTTTTGACCATCCGGAAGAGGGGGGAAGGCTCGCGGAAGAGCCAAGGAACACTGGTGGAATAATCACGGAACATTTGAGGAAAAAACAGAACATTTGTGGAATGAATGAGGAACCTAAGGGAACACTGTCAGAAGATTTTTCCATGAACGTGAGATTTTTCCACGTTCACGGAAGATTTTGGCCTGCCGGAAGTGGAGGAATACATTCGGAATCATACGGAAGGACACGGTAAATGATGGAACGACTGCGGAACGTTGGAGGATGACAACATTTTTGCTTCTGTAAGTCTACCGCTCTCCAGTGAAATGGGGGCATTAAGGTATCAAACCCACATCTCTAAGCAATAGACCATGGTTACTATCAGCTGTCTTTTTTTACCTGTTGGTATTTATGATCTTGATTTTTAAGTCACTACCCAAAGCTTCTGACCATATGTGAGGGTAGGAACACAGATCAATTTGTAAATTGAGAGTTTATCTATTGGCTCAGCTCCCTATTCACCATGATTGACCAGTATAAGTTGCCTGTCCAGCTTCTGTTCCATCCTTGCCTCACTCGTGAACATGACCATGAGATACTTGAACTCCTCCCCTTAGGGCAGGACCTCATTACTCATCTGGTGTGTGCATTCCACCCTTTTCTGCCTGAAACCCATGGTTAATTCTAACTCCGCCAATTCACACTCAGCTGTGAATCACTCCAATACTTTAATAAAGCCAAGAGAACAATCATCTGCAAAAAGCAGAGAGAAGACTCCACAGGCACTAAAATTAGAACCTTTCAATGCTTAGGCTGCACCTAGAAATTATGAACAGAACTGGTGATAAAGCACAGCCTTGGTGGACTCCAACCCTCACTGCAAACAAATTTAATCTGCTGTTACCAATTTGGACTGGCTCTGGTGACATAGAGACTAAATTGCCCATTGCAATGTGTCTGGTACACTGTATTCCCAGAGAACACAATAAAACATAGCCCAAGGGACACAGATGAAAGTCCACAAAGTGAACTCCCATTCCCCCACCTGGATCCTGTAGAATGTGCAGAGCTACATGAAATTATTGCTCCTGGGACAAAAAACATATTGTTCCTCCTGAATCCAAAGTTTGACCATTGGTTGTATACTTCTCTCCAGTACACATGACTAGACTTTCTTGCATAGCCTGGGAAATGTGATTCCATGACAGTTTGAACATGTCCTGTGGTTCTCATTTTAAGAATGGGAACTGCCAACCTGGTTTTCCAATCTGGATGTACGACCCACGATTATCACACAATGTTGCAGAGACAAATCAACCAAGACAGTCCTACAATATTCAGAGCCCTGAGGACGGATCATATCCACACCCACAGCCCCACCACCAGCGGCTACCCCAACAATTTGCAGACCCCCTGCTTAATATCTGGGGTCCTTGTCCTATATGGAAAGCATGTTGGCAGAAATACAAAGGTCCTTGAAGTATTATTTCTACCTCCCTACAACATCCCCATTGAGTTGAGCAGTTCTCCACTTACACTCTAAACAGTATTTGTAAAAAAAAAAAAAAAAAAAAAAAAGTTCCCACCCCAAGGCAGGACCTCACCAAACTCCTCATCACATTCGCCCCAGATTTTACACTTCCAACTGTTAAGGCTGTAACACATTTGGTTTGCCAGTACCGCTACACTGCCTAAGGAGTCTCATACACTAAAAACACACAATAGTCTTTTGCTTTTAGCTTGATGTCCCCTTTCACCAAAAGTGTTCATCACCAGGTTCTCATTATTTTTATCTAAATACTGTAATTATATAATATACGACCCCAGCTTTACACAGTGGGTTCCACTGTAATGTGATGATATCATCATTCCTGTTGCTTTAATGAGAATTGATATATCACAAATTGGAAGTTCCAATGAGAAATTTGAACTGCTTTTCTATTTAATGTATATCTGGAGTAATGAAAACTACAAATTCCTCTCTACAAACTGATTAATGTACAAAATTCCAAGAAAATTTAGATTTTTTTTACATTTTATTCTTATGTTACATACATCCTCTAATCATTCTATATAATGCTATGCTGTTTATATATATATATATATATATATATATATATATATATATATATTTCAATTTGCAGAGATAAAACACATTTGTTTTTTGTATTGTTCATTTTTTTAATTCAAGTTTGATGAACATTTTTTTTTTCATTAAGATTTAATCGAAGTAACACTTTGTAAATATTATTACTCACTTGAAAATAGTATACATTACTTATAGCCATAGTTCAACATTCCTTGGCTAAAATAGCAATAAATTTAAAATATACTTTTTTTCTAAATTAAAAAAAAAAATAATAATAATAATTAATATGACGTCAAAGCCATTTTTCCCATCATATTTCTCTTTGTGTTTAGTTCTGGTTTAAACAGAATAATATAACATTTCGGTGTAAATATACAGAATAGGAGAGCAAAACTGGAGGCCAAAATTGCAAATATCTCCACAGCAACAGTAAATTTTCCAGGAGAGCTGACATAAGCTGGAATAAAAGTTATCCACACTGCACAGAATATGAGTAAACTAAATGTGATAAATTTAGATTCATTAAAATTATCTGGTAACTTTCTAGCGAGAAAAGCCAGAACAAAGCAGAATAAAGCAAGAACTCCTATATAACCCAACACGACCCAGAAACCTACAGCTGAACCCACATTACATTCTAATATGATCTTTTCCTTGTAGTAATTCGTGTTCTTGTAGGGAAAAGGAGGAGAAACTGTTAACCAAATCACACAAATAACAACCTGGATGAGAGTCAAGCCAACAACACTGAGTCTCTGCTGTAGAGGCCCAAACCATTTCATGATATTACTGCCTGGAAGTGTCGCCCTGAACGCCACTAACACCACGAGAGTTTTCCCCAGAACACACGAGATACAGAGGACGAATGTGATCCCGAACGCTGTGTGGCGCAGCATACAGGACCACTGAGAGGGTCGTCCGATGAAAGTGAGTGAACAGAGGAAACACAGAGTCAGGGAGAACAGCAGCAGGAAGCTCAGCTCAGAGTTGTTGGCTTTAACAATGGGAGTGTCCTTTTCTCTTAGAAATAAAATAACTACTAACACAGTTAATGTAACTCCAAATAAGGAAAAAACTACCAGTACTATCCCCATAATCTCTGTATATGAAAGAAACTCCACAACCTTTAACACACATTCATCTCTGAAATTATTTGACCAAAATTCTCCTGGACACTGCTCACAGTTATTTGCATCTGAAAAATAACAACGGTTATCATCATTAAAATAAAAAATAAATAAAGAAATAATTTAAAAAATAATAATAAAAATTAAAATGTAGCTTTTATTTCCGAATACCGCTGTTCAGGCACTGAATCCTAAATAATAAAAAGAGGATACACAAAACACAATTAACAACATATCTTTGAAAGTTATTAATTCTGAAGTTACCTGTGTGGTTACTGAACTCTCCCTCTGCACATGGTATACAGTCATAGCAGCACACAGGCCTTCCGCTCTGTACAGCCTTCCTGGTTCCTGGAGGACAGCTCTCACTGCACACAGACCTGGGCTTCTGATATGAAAGATATGGTTAATACCTTTAGAAGGTAAGGTACTATTTAACAATTTCATATACAGAAGTCACCGTACACCAGTGCTTCTCAAATAGTGGGGATAATGCCGAGGGAAGCGAGTATGACCCTGGGAAGGTTGAGAGAGATAGAGATATTAAAACATAAATAAACTGAATGAGTTTAAATAAGGATGCATTTTTTTTTTTTTTTTTTTTTTTTTTTTTTTATTTCAGGCACATTGCTGCACTTTAAATCTTTTCAATTACAGATTAAAAAACAATGTTAATGAATGTTTTCTTTACTGTAAGTTGAACTATATTTCTTTCTTTTTGTTTTTAATGTCAATAAAGATACAATTTTATGCAGCGGTGTACTAACAACAACTTTATAGATAAACATTACTCTTCATAGTGGCTCGTGTGGCAGTAGGGGTATGTTCAGTTCAGTTCATTTTCTGTAACCGCTTAATCCTAATTTAGGTCGCGGGGAGGCTGGTGCTCATCCCAGCCAACTTCGAGCGAGGGCAGAGTACACCCTGGACAGCTCGCCAGGCCATTGCAGGGCGGAAACACGCCGACGGCTTTGCAGCCTACTCTTTACGAAAGTCAGCAATGGCAGTGGGGGTGTGTGTGTTTTTTTTTTTTTTTTTTTTCTTCCTGGGTGGTGGTCACAGAAAATAATTGAGAAGCAATGCTGTACACAGAGCTGAGCTTCTATTATGAGCAACATATTGTTAAAACTTTTGGCCTTATTTAAACCTCAACGATTACTAATACTATTTAAATTATAAACATTACTTAACATTTCCATGCTAAAATATAATTGATTGCTTACTCAGGAAACCTAACCAGCTTTACAATTTTTTCTATTTTATTATTTTTTTCTTTCTTTTTTAGTACTATAGTCATGAATACACAAACAGGTTTTGTGTATACATTACATGGGATACAAAACATTTGCAAAGACTCAACAAACACATGGGCCTGGTCTGGTATTATTAGTATTAATAATAATAATAATAATAATAATAATAATAATAATAATAATAATAATATATTTACAATATATCCACCTCATTTTTTTCTCCAGCCCAGACTATATCATAAGTATCTAAGACCAATTGTTGTCCATTTGGTCGAGAAGCATCATATAAGCCCACAGCTTTAAAATGCATTTCTCCATTTTCCCCTCGTTGCAAGTTCAGGACATCATATTTTGCAGCCTTTGCCCCAGTGCTGTCAAACCAAACTTGTTCTCCTAATTTATTGGTAAAATTAACCTTCTTTAGAGACTTTACAACCTTTTTAATAGAAAAGAAAACAAAACATTTCTTCATCATAGTGTCAGGTATAGATATTACTTGCTTTTCTGCTTTTCACTGGATTACCTGCCAGGGTTGTATTGTTTTCTTTTTCTCACAGCTCTGGTTTTCTACACATCTTAAAAGACTATGTAAAGAATGTGCCAGAGCATAAACAGCATTGTAGACATTAATTGCATATCTCAATTCTGATATATCATCAGTGTAGTCTTTATATTTCATGATATCTTCGTACTCGCTGCAGTTGTTTTCAGTTTTCAAAATGTTTCCTTTTGCTTTCATGCAGGGAAGTGCTGACTGCCAAAATCCATTGACAGCATAGTCAGAAAAACTGCCAATGTTCAGTACCTCTGTATCCAAACCAATGGCTCCAGCCAATATGTTGTAACTTGCTGGTGTTAACACATCATCAGTCATCATCATCCATGCAATCCAGGCACCAATAATCTGGTAGCCAGTGAGATTATTTAGCATCAGATGACGTGTTAAAAGATTTGTGTCGTAGTATGAGAGATACAAAATTATTACTTTGGCTGTGCCTTTCTTAATAATTTTAACCACTTCAACTATTTTGTCATGATCTGACCGGTGAAATTTCTCAGTGTACTCAACACATATTCCATCCTCTTTTGCCGCATCCAGAAAAACTGCAATTCCATTATTGCCGTAGTCATTATCACTGTACACAGCTCCCACCCAGGACCAACCAAAGTGCTTTACCAGATATGCCAGGGCTCTGCCATGATAATAGTCACTTGCTATCGTCCTGAAGAAGTAAGGGAACTCTCTCCTGTTGCTTAAACATTCACATACAGCAGCATAACTTATCTGGGGACAGATTTAAAAAGTCTTAATAATATCATTTAAAGAGTTGTGTGTGTGTGTGTGTGTGTGTGTGTGTGTGTGTGTGTGTGTGTATATATATATATATATATATATATATATATATATATATATATATATATATATATATATATATATATATATATATATATATATATATATATATATACACACAAAGACCTTTGAAATAATAATGATATGTATACAACAAATGTAATAGTATAGTAAAGACAATGATGACGACACAAAAGAGGAATTTTTTTCACTTTGCTATCCTGAGCAGACTTGCAGAGGAAAGATGACTAAATCAACATATTCAATTTTGAAGACAATTACAATAATTTATGTCACTGTTTTGTGTCAGAGTAAAACTAAGCTTCTCTTAAGTTTAAATGTAATGTCAAATTGGATTGATAAACAGAACCTCACATCAAAAGACTTGTATCGCGTGACTGAATAAATTCAAATCTACATATACAAATTTTCTGCAGATATTAAACATATTTAAGAATCTTATGAACAATTTAAAAAGTGAATTATAACTTTGACTATATATATATACATATATATATATATATATATAGTTTTAATTATTAAAATAATTGATCCTTACCACTGGGATGTTAAAAGGTCCAGTTGTTTTTGTCAGTGCTATAGACGGAGTCGACTCTGACTCCCCAATGATGGCCTGTACTACTGCCTGTCCAGAGCATGAATCATCCGCTGTTTCATCCTCACCATTCAGTAAAGCCATAATTGCTTTCATTGACAACAAACTTGAAAGGCAGTTGTCATAAATTGTGTAACCAATTGAGATATTTGGAAGCAAGATATTGCTTCTGTTAATTTCATCAATAGCAAAAGCCATGATCTGGGCACGACGGAATTCATTGAGGTCAATTCTACAAGTATACATAAACACTGTATGAAAATTATTTTTTTTACTTATGAAATTAAAAATAAGTATTACAATGATAACATATATGATGCATCATATTACACATTTCCTAATCTGATATTAGTTTAGCAAACTACACTACAACAAACCTTCCACTACAACAAACCTTAAGCAGGTTAGAGGTTGAGGTTTTTCAGTAAATTCCACTGACTGCATCTGTGCTCCCTGATGTATCGAAAAAATAGCTCCAATTATCACATCTCCATCTTTGTAAAACAGAGAATTGACTGAGTTTTCAAGAATGTGGCAATTTTCTCCCTTTGCCAGGCTAAGAGAAAAAAATATTATAAGGAACAACATCACAACGTGAATCCAATGCTTTTTAAAGTACACTCCTCAAATTATCTCACCTTGTGTATTTATATACATGCACTGGGTATCCTGGCTATTCCCATTTGGTTTAAATAAATCAGAGAAGCGGTGAGCTTTGTGGTGTCACTGGGAAACCAGATGCTATTTGTAACTTTTCAGTTCTGCCTCAGTAACATGTGGTTTACAGGATTAAAAAAAAAAAAAAAAAAAAAGACAACAAAAACCCCAAATTGCTTCCCCTTGGCAGCTGCTACAAGTACATAAAATATAACAATAATAACAATAAGGTGTAGTTGAAGAGGCAGAATAATAATATTAATAATAATAATAATAATAATAATAATAATAATAATAATAATAATAATAATAATAATAATAAGACGAAGAAGAAGAAGAAGAAATGTGGCAGGTGCCACAGGGATTTAATGGTTAGCACCATCACGCCACAGTGCACAGATAAAATTTAAAAGAGAACAAAAAATTAAATGTCACATCATCAGAACAATATAAAATATACTTCTCTATATTTCTTACACCTTTATAGTCACATGACTGAGTAAACTTGTGTCAAATTTTCCCATGTGCACCGTGATACATAAAGACTAGCATTGACAGTTCATTGTAAAGTAATAATGTATTGACATTAAGAGCAAGTTCATTAACGTATTTTTGTCTAAGTCAACTATGACTGAACCAAATCCTTGCTATTCTTGAAAATGTTCCGAGCAGTATTTTGCTTTGTGACCTTGACTTTGGATTTGCCTTTGACATGTTCATTAGCCCATGACCTTTTCTAGAATTATTTCAATAAACTGTTTTATCTACAAATGCATCCATTGATCTCCAGTTTCACCCCACACATGACATGATGTAATTAAAATACAAATGCTGAAATTAATTGATAATAAAATAAAGTAACTTAAATCAAGTTAAAAAAAGCAATAAGCAGTATAAGAAAACTATGTCATACAAATTGCAAAGGAGATTTTTATGAAATAATACAGAGTGACATATATTTCAATAATTGTATGTTTGTTCTGCTATTTGTATTAATTTTTTGTTTCTTATCCTAAAACATTGAAAACAGTTCCAAGTACACAATGTACATTTTCTAAGGAACCGGTTACCACTTTTTATGAGCTGCATGTAAAAGAACCATTGCTGACTTTTGTGAAGAGTTGGCTGCATTGCCGTCAGTCTGTTTCTGTCCTTTGATGGCCTGGCGAGCTGTCCAGGGTGAACTCTGCTTCGCCCAAACTCAAGTGAGATGCTTACCTGCAACCTTTATTAGAAGATATCCAAGGTAAGAGTAGGGTGCAGTAGTGTCTTTGCTTGAACAGTGTGGTCTGGAGCATTGAAAAGGAAACTAAAAAGTGCATTTAATGCATCAATCAAGAGATAAAATAGTCCATTTATGTCTCATGTCCTGAGCTTGGTTGTCTCCTAAAACTACAAACTGTTTATAGCATATTTACTACCGGCACTGTTTTAAACTCAAATATTGTTTGAAATATCTCAGTTTTCTACAAAATTTCAGTAGATATTTTTTGGGGGAAAAAAGAAAGTGGATTGTATTGATCTTATTGAGTTTACATATTAAGTTTATACCTTTCTTTTCCATTTATTTATTTTATTTATTTATTTTTTTTTTGTTTTTTTTTTGGGGGGGGTAGTGGGAAACTGGACAAAGCCAAAGTATGATGCATTGTGTGTGGCTTAGTTAGCTACACAATCTCATAGAAATGTGGAGAGATGGTTTTATAGCATTTCCTTGACATTTAATTATGTGCATTGCAGTCTTCACCTCGAAATGGTTAATTTTATTATTGTTCTTACAACACACTTAATGCTGCCTGAATGGCAAAGTGCACCCACTGCAATGCATATATCAAAACATGCATCTCAGTAGCGTGAAGTGTGCTATTACGTTTTGCATTGCCTTGGCAGCATAATTAGCCAAAAACGATGAAAAGAAAATACCAATGAACTGAGTGAGAATATAAGTGTGTGTGTGTATATATATATATATATATATATATATATATATATATATATATATATATATATATATATATATATATATATATATATATATATATATATATATAGCATATTTTAGTGCATGTAATGGATACATAGTATTTTACTTCCGGTTGCTGATTCGTGCATGTGATATGATACATAGGGTTTTACTTCCAGGTACAGAACTCCTGATTATTTTCATTCGCGGGAGGGGCCGGAACTGAATCCCCGCGAATATCGAGGGCCTACTGTATGTTCCCCTCTAAAGAATGCCTTGTAACAACTTACAAACAAATTCATCTAAGATCGGCCGTCCTGAACCTAACTCGTTTGTAAGCTGAGGAGCGTTTGTACACACACACACACACACACACACACACACACACACACACATACAGATGGTATGTAGAAGCAGAGGCGCGTGCACACACAGATGGAAACAATTATCCAGTTTTGATGTAAAATTTTGTGTTGTTTTTTTGTTTGTTTGTTTTTTGTTCTGTTTGTTTTTTTTTGTTTTGTGTTTGTTGAGTTTTTTATTTTTTTTTTTGCATAATTGGCCTTGTTTTTGTGACATTTTCCATAACTTTTCCCCTTACTCTTCATTAATTTCCTTATTTTTTATTCAATGGATATTTATTTATTTATTTATTTATTTATTTATTTTTATAAAGTCGTGATGCACTGAAGCCACATTATTTGAAGCGTGAAGTAGCGAGGGACCCCTGTATTACTATTATATACAATTTGAAAAGGCAGCACAATTGCCGAACCTAATCACTATGGAAACGATGAACTGTGTCAGAACATGCATCACTTGGCCAGCGTCTTGCAAGACACACACACATACACACACACACACACACACACACACACACACACACACACACAGACACACACACACACACACACACACACACACACACACACACACACACGCGCACACACACACGCACACACACACACACACACACGCTATTGGTTAACTCACAAATGTGAGTCATGGAAATACATTGCCTATTTTTTTTGTTCCAGGCAAATGGAATATGTATAGATATGTATTTAGAATTAAATATGTACCAGAATCCTACAATAATTGTTACAGTTGAAGCATGCATTATTTGCTTCACTGGTTTACTTAGCAACCTTTGTAAACTCTAAGGGTTTTTCTGTTATTTTATGTTTTGTTCTCAGTTAACATGCAACCTTTTCACATATTGTCCAGGAGGACTTGCAGCCACATGTCAATATTTGTTCAGGACTTTTTTTTTAAATATTAAATGACTCAGTATTCAATATAATATTATGTTCCTCAATCTGCTGGCAATGTATATTTCTTAGATAAAAATGTGTCTCCCAAAAAAAAAAAAAAAATTCTATCAGCAAATGTAAAACTTTTTTTTTTTTTTTTTTTTTTTTTTTTTTATGATGAGTTTGAAATTTTCCATTCACATCAATAGAAGAATACATGAGCATTTTATTTTAGCACAAATATTTTGTAAATATGACTCTTTCCGAGTTCAACATTGTTTTGTCTAAAATGATGAGTCACTGTGCATTTTTAAAAAAAAATAATTATTAAAAAGCTTTAGATGCCATTTTCGCCATCATATTTCTCTTTGTGTTTAGTTCAGGTTTAAACAGAATAATATAACATTTCGGTGTAAATATACAGAATAGGAGAGCAAAACTGGAGGCCAAAATTGCAAATATCTCCACAGCAACAGTAAATTTTCCAGGAGAGCTGACATAAGCTGGAATAAAAGTTATCCACACAGCACAGAATATGAGTAAACTAAATGTGATATATTTGGATTCATTAAAATTATCTGGTAACTTTCTAGCGAGAAAAGCCAGAACAAAGCAGAATAAAGCAAGAACTCCTATATAACCCAACACGACCCAGAAACCTACAGCTGAACCCACATTACATTCTAATATGATCTTTTCCTTGTAGTAATTCATGTTCTTGTAGGGAAAAGGAGGAGAAACTGTTAACCAAATCACACAAATAACAACCTGGATGAGAGTGAAGCCAACAACACTGAGTCTCTGCTGTAGAGGCCCAAACCATTTCATGATATTACTGCCTGGAAGTGTCGCCCTGAACGCCACTAACACCACGAGAGTTTTCCCCAGAACACACGAGATACAGAGGACGAAGGTGATCCCGAACGCTGTGTGGCGCAGCATACAGGACCACTGAGAGGGTCGTCCGATGAAAGTGAGTGAACAGAGGAAACACAGAGTCAGGGAGAACAGCAGCAGGAAGCTCAGCTCAGAGTTGTTGGCTTTAACAATGGGCGTGTCCTTTTCTCTTAGAAATAAAATAACTACGAACACAGTTAATGTAACTCCAAATAAGGAAAAAACGACCAGTACTATCCCCATAATCTCAGTATATGAAAGAAACTCTACAACCTTTAACACACATTTATCTTTTTCAGCATTCGACCAAAATTCTCCTGGACACTGCTCACAGTTATTTGCATCTGGAAAATAATCATTGTCATTATCATTAGGAATAAAAACAACATGCATTTAATGGTCTTACCTTTGAACACTATTGTTGAGGAATTGTATACGAAACATTAAAAAGAGGACACACAATATAGAATTAACAATTTCTCTTTGAAACTTGGTAATTCTGAAGTTACCTGTGTGGTTACTGAACTCTCCCTCTGCACATGGTATACAGTCATAGCAGCACACAGGCCTTCCGCTCTGTACAGCCTTCCTGGTTCCTGGAGGACAGCTCTCACTGCACACAGACCTGGGCTTCTGATATGAAAAATATGGTTAAAACCTTTAGATTACATGGTATTATTTAACAATTCCATGTACATAAGTCATAATTGTCTCCCAGTGAACAAATTCACTCACACACACTATCCTTGATAGAGTTGTAAATTCATGAAGAATTTTCCACATTTTTAAAATTTCTTTTTTTTTTTTTTTTTTTTTTTTTTTTTCCTTTGAACCTAAAATGTGTGATACAGACAAACTCACTCATACATTTACATTAATATGCAGAAGAACTACAAAAGGTAAAAGAAAAAAATATCTGGCATGATATAATCATTACTGAGGCATGTATAAACTGCAGGGTTCCTACAACATTCACATATAGATCATTATTACATATTACAATTATGATGAAATGTTTTCTCCTAGCAGACATTTGATGGACATTTTGGCAGATGTTATGAAATAGTTTTTTTTTTTCTTTTTTTTCACAAAACCTGTGCATATAAACAAACAACAAACTAACAAGCAAATTAGTATAGGGAAAATATTACCTTGTTGCAACATAATATAATAATATAATAATAATAATAATAATAATAATAATAATAATAATAATAATAATAATAATAATAATAATAATAATAATAATGATAATAATAATAATAATATCAAAGTGTGTACCTCAATGTTCTTTCCAGCCCAGGCTATATTTTTATCATTTATGACCAATTGTTGTCCATTTGGTAGAGAGGCATCATAATAGCCCACGACCTTAAGATATATTTTTCCGTTATACCCTCGTTGCCAGTTTAATACATCGTATTTTGCAGCCTTTGCCCCACTGCTGTCAAACCAAACTTGTTCTCCTATATTATTGGTAAAGTTGACTTTATTTAGGGACATCCCAACCTTTCAATAGAAAAGAAAACAGTCATTTATTTTATGATAATATCAATTACGGATAAGGTTAAATTTCTTCTTTGTGTGTGTGTATGTGTGTGTGTGTGTGTGTGTGTGTGTGTGTGTGTGTGTGTGTGTGTGTGTGTGTGTGTGTGTGTGTGTGTTACCTGCCATGGTTGTATTGTTTTGTTTTTTGGACAGCTCTGGTTTTCAGTGCATCTTAAAACACTGTCCAGAGAGTGTGCCACAGCATAAACTGCATTGTACAGATTATTTGCGTATCTCAATTCTGATATATCATCAGTGTAGTTTTTAAATTGAATTATGTCTTCATATTTTGTGGTCTTGTTTTCTCCTTGTGACATGTCTAAAGGAAGTACTGTTTTCCAAAATCTACTGACTGCATAGTCAGAAAAATTACCAATATTCAGTTTCTCTGCATCTAAACCAATGGCTCCAGCCAATACATTGTAACTTGCTGGTTTTACTTGATCAACAACAGTCATCCATGAAATATATGCACCAATAATCTGGTAGCCAGTGAGGTTATTTTGATTTAAAACATCTATAAGAATGTTCATATCATAGTATGTGAGAAATAAAACAATTACTTTGGCTGTGCCTTTCTTAATAATTTCCGCCAGTTGAATCATTTTGTCATGATCTGACTGGGGGAATTTCTCAGAATACTCAACACATATCCCTTCCTCTTTGGCTGCATTCAAAAAATTTGTCATTCCATTAATGCCATAGTCATTATCACTGTTTACAGCTCCAACCCAATACCAGCCAAAGTAATTTACCAGATATGCAAGTGCTCTACCATGATAATAGTCACTTGCTATGGTCCTGAAGAAGAAAGGGTACTCTTGCCTATTGCTCAAACATTCACATGTGGCGCCATGACTTACCTGAGGAAAGAAAGACATATTAAATAAATAAAGTCTACTGTTGACGTAGCCCTAGAAAGTGGAACTTAAACAGAAGTTTGGACTGTGTGTGTGTGTGTGTGTGTGTGTGTGTGTGTGTGTGTGTGTATATATATATATATATATATATATATATATATATATATATATATATATATATATATATGTGTGTGTGTGTGTGTGTGTGTGTGTATATAAACTAACTCACGCTTAAATATCACTTAAAAAATAAAAGTGCCTTTATGTCAGTGATGTATTGCATTTGACAGTCTTTGCTTGAGAGACAAAGTCCATTCTGATCACAGACACAACCATTACAGTTACAGTTATGTTCATACCTACAGGCGATTTAATGTACAGTAGTCTCTTGGCCATATGTGCCTGTCTTTTAACTGTCGAAGAGAATAACATGTAAGTACACAGGGACCATGTAGGCTCAACACAGAAAGCGTGGCAGCCAGAATTGATCCCTGCACCTTCTCTTTCGTGTGGTGAAGGTGTTGACTACTGATCCACTGTGCCCAATTTCACACAGTGTTATTACTATTATCAATAGTTTAGCAGCGCATAGAGAATGTGAACAGTGTATAGTTTAACTAGTATCTATTATATAAATCTATTCGGTTTGCAGTCAAAATTAATAATTAAATAATTCTTACCACAGGAATTTTAAAAGGTTCTGTTGTTTTTGTAAGTGCAATAGTGGGGGTAGACTCCGTTGGTCCTACGATGGCCTGAACTTCTGCTTGTCCAGAGCAGGCACCATCTGCTGTTATATCCTGACCATTTACAAAAGCTAATGCTGCGTTCATAGATAACAAGCTTGAAAGACAATTGTCGTAAATCCGGTAACCAATTGAGATATTTGGAAGTAAGATGTTGCTTCTGTTGATTTCCTCAATTGCAAAAGTCATGATCTGAGCAAGGCGGAATTCACTGAGGTCAATTCTGCAAAAGAAAAAAAAAGTAATGAAACCAAAATATAAATTCCAAAATACAAAATTACAACAGCAAATCTGTCACTAAAACAAACCTAAAGCAGTTTAAATGTCCAGGTTTTTCAGTATATTGCATTGACTGCATCCGTGTACCCCGATGTATTGAAAATATAGCTCCAATTGTCAGGTCTCCATCCTTCTCAAACAGAGGATTTGTTGGGTTTGCAAGAATTTGGCAATTTTCTCCCTTCGTCATGTGAAGTGAAACGAGGATTATCAGGGATAACATCACAAAGAATGTCCAATGTTTTTGAAAGACCACACCAGCTTTATACATTTTGTACATTTGAATGAAATGACAAATACCCTTGTTAATTCTCGGATGATGATTTATAGGCCTACCTTAGATGCTCAGGTGAAGAGAAGCATAGGGGATTACCTGGGTTAAAAAATGTCAGGGGAGCACCTCAAGAGAATTGAAACATTGAAGTCAGTCATAATAACATGTATACACCAAAACCATAAACATCTGCCCGTTATTGTGTAGGTCATACTTGTGTCACTTAAACTACTTACAATAACCTTCACAAGGAAAAAAAAAAGTGTGCAGTACATCACAACTACCTGAAAAGTAAAAAAAAAAAAAAAAGAGGGTATTAGGATTCAATCATGCAACAGCCATAGCTCGATGTCCAGACTTATACCCCATTGTCCCGATTTAGGTGAACAAATTGTACAAAAGCAACTAACAAGTACAACACATTTACTGAAGCTTTTGCAACAATGTTGGGACAAATCCCCCCCAGGAAAAAAAAAAAAAAAAGTTAGATTTCCATCATAAAATGAAAACCACAAGTATGTTCAGCTGGAATATCTGCAAACGAAGGCAATGGTGATGAGTCAAAATTTGTGATTAAATTGCTGAAGAGACAATCTTTAAATCAACGCCTTCTCATGGTAGAGGGGTTCGTGTACCCTCCTGATCCAGGGAGGTATGTTCTCGGGGTTTTTTCTCAGGGTCGGGGACAATCTTTTTTTTTTTTTTTTTTTTTTTTTTGTCAATACAAAGAAAAGGTTGTTTGAATCATCTGTCAAGATGCAGTGGTGGTAATCAAAAAATCTGTGTCAACACTCTGAATCCTCTCACAAAAACAAGTATGATCACTTGCAAGGCCAAATGTGAGTAGACACACTCGCAAAGCTAAAACGTGGAGTGTTAGCTCAGGAGAATACACTTGTACACCAGGCTCCGCTGAACTAGTTGTCTGTTCGGACAGCTTTTGGCTGCTCAACTGATAGCAAGCAGCATTTATTATTATTATTATTATTATTATTATTATTATTATTATTATTATTATTATTGTTATTAATTTCCTGATTTTTTTCTGTGAAGGTCGCGGAAAGGGTTACTAATATTTGGTTATGCATGGCTTAATAAATGTTTACTTTTATGCAGCTCTGGGATACTTTTTCTGTTACAAACTGCCCTCTCCCCCAACCGGAGACGGGAAAAGTTGTGTGGCCCTCTGCTGTACAGGATCCTGGAGGGATGGGAGTTTGTCCAACCTGTCCACCTGTGTTTTGTGGACTTGGGGAAGGCTTTGGACTGTGTCTCTTGGTCTAGATTGTAAGGTAAGGTAAGGAAAGTCAGTTGGGCTTTTTACACCCAAACCAAGTGACTCATCAGGCCGGTGCTTATCCCTGGTTTCCATAGCTTGAAGCGATCAGAAGTTTAACTCCTCCTGGATGGGATGCTAGTCCATCGCAGGTTACCTTCCCAGTATTTTTTTTTTTTTTTTTTTTTTTTTTTTACTGATACCCATTTATACTGCTGGTTGAACAGAGGCACACTTGTGGTTAAGACCTTGCCCAGGGGTCTTAGCATCACTCTGGATCAGTTGGTCTCTTTATTACTGGTGCCAAAACTTAGTCGGCATTGGTAACATGTCAAAATTATTTCCTGTGGAGGTCGGATTCTGCAATGGCTGTCCTTTGCCTCTGGTTCCATTCATGATACTTGTGCATTTTTGCATTTCATAATTTTGATGCACTTACGCATTTCTAGGGGCAGCCAAGGCATTGAGGGATTCTGGTTTGGTAACCTTAGGATCTCGTCTCTGATTTTTGCAGGTGATGTCCTTCTGGCTGTATCAAATAGGGGTCATTCTAGTAGTGTGTATTCAGATTGCCTGAAATGAGCATCACTCGCTTTGTTTGATTGACAAGTATGAAAGGTCCATTAAGAATCCTGTTCCATATATGGGAGGCTTTGTGAAGGATTCAGTTCAATTCTGTGCTTATTTGTATGGCACATTTGTATTTTCTCTTTACATATTCCTGCAGCAAAGGTGCCATGAAAAATGATTTTTAACTCAAGTATTCAGTTAAATTGAGGGAGACAAAGATGACCTTTCAGTGCAACTGTGGCTGATTTATTCACTTCACAACACAAATATATAATCTTGAGACAATCATGCCTAAACCTTAACAAGTGTGACAAAAAAAAAAAAAATCGCATAAATTACAATATATAACATGTTTTCCCACTTGATGAAGAATTCATTTAACTTTAGATATTTTATACTTTAGATGTTTCATTTTATCATACCATCCTATTTTTTTCTGATTTATGATTAGATGCTCCCCGACTTATGTTCATCCATTTTTTTTTTAATTTTATGTTTTTTTATTTTTTTTTAAGTCAAATTTTGAGTTTAGACGTACCTACATAGTATGCTGACATAATGATGCAATGACGTTGCGTCCATTGTTTACAAACGACAGACCGTGCCCCTTCCCAGTTCAGTTTTATATATACATAAATATATAAATATGTGATCTCTGTGTGTACACTTTTGCGGAGTTTTGTAACCCTAAGCAAATATGGTTGGTTAGAAGCGTAAGCCTACTAGCATGGGTGCAAATCTCATACACAGAGATGAATTAACTATCTGATCGGATTGGCACAATCTACCATGCGTACTCAGTTAAGCAAAGATCGTTGTAAACTGAATGAAAACCCGAATCCAGAAAAGAAAGAGCACTCTCCGCTTTGCTGGTGATTCACATCAATGCAGGCTGAGTACTAAGTGAGTTTAATGGCGCCCTTGCTCACTTGAAAGACCGGAAGTCCGTATAATCTGCGCTTTGTCTCAAGCACAGCAAGTAAACTACTTTCGGTGTTGAGCACCTCACATATTGTAAGCTTTGATTGGCTGTTTTAAGCTTCATGTAAAGTGACTTGGCTCAGCTTCATGTCATGTGACTCGGCTGAGCTTCATGAAAAGTGACCATCCGTCGACCTTCGGAACCATTTACAAGCAGAAAGATTGCATCATATAGAATATTAAAGGTTATATTTGATACTGTATTTGATATTTGAAGAGTGAATTTGATTAAAATGTATCTATTTTAAATTGTTTTGCTTGAATTTAATTTATTTGAAATGAATGTTGATATTATTTGATATATTTGATATTATTTTACAATGTTATGTTTATAATAATTGATTTATGGGTGTTTTATGAGACAGTGATGGTATTTATGGATGTATTGTCCCCCCCAGTGCCGCTAACTGGGTTATCAAAAGGCGGGCCATGTCACTTACTGTCTATGGTGAGAGGCATGTAAAAGAACCATTGCTGACTTTCATAAAGAGTAGCTGCAAAGCTGTCAGCGTGTTTCTGTCCCTTGCTAAAAGGGTTGTGTCAGGAAGGGCATCCGATGTAAAAACCTCTGCCAAATCAAACGTGCTAATCATTCGCTTTGGTGACCCCTGATAAAGGGAAAAAAAAACGAAAGGAAATCTTGAATGGACTTATGTTCATTTTAAAGTTACTGTCCAGAACCAAACAAAAATGTAAGTCGGGGAGCGTCTGTACACTGTTGTCTATTGATATATTATGATTATGTTTAACGTTCTTTTTTTTTAAAATAATAATAATAATAATAATAATAATAATAATAATAATAATAATAATAATAATAATAATAACATATCACAGATTGGTAGAGTGGCAGTGGTGACTGAGTGATAAGGTGCTGGATCACTGATCCCAAGGTTAGGGGTTCGAGCCCCACTCTCAATGGGTTGTCACTGTGTCCCCAGTGCAGCTAAAAGTGTTATAAAAGGCCATTTCTGTCACTGTCTAAGACACTCATTAACCATTGCAGACTTTCATAAAGAGTAGGCTGCATAGCCGTCAGTGTGTTTCTGCCCTACGATGGCCTGGAGAGCTGTCCAGGATGTACTCTGCTCTCACCCATTGTCAAATGGAATGGGCACCAGCCTCCCCGTGACCCAAATTAAGATTAAGCAGTTCAGAAAAATGAAGGAATGAGATTGGTGGAGCAAGTGAGAATTGCATTACATGTATTCTCACGAATGTGTGTTGCTGAACAAAAAATATTTCTGCTGGTGTCTGATGGTCTTATTAGTAGTGTGCTTGGCCTTGCAGTACAAATCCTGTTTCCATCCCATCTGACACTAGTTTAAAGAATTTGCTGAAAAACTGTGCAGGTATTTGGAGTGAATCACAGATTAGCCTAATCACAACACTCATGATACTGTGTACAGTAGGACTCATACGGTAGAGTATCAGTTTTGTACTGAATTGTACAGGTTTGCTTTTTTTCCTGTTTTTTGCCATTGCAACCAAATTTGCCTCATTTATTTGTTATTTGTGTATTTGTGGGTGTGCCTTTGGTTTATGATTTCTGTTTGCCTACCTGAATGTAAAATCATGTTTTTGAGCTTTTCATTCACTTTTTAAAAATGATCGCATTTTTTTGTTGTTGTTTTTTTTTTTTTTCTCTGCATTTGCATCCAGCAAACCTCTTGATACATATGCAACGGTAAGCTGTGCTTGGTTGTGATTCATTTAATTAGTTCTCACGCACATATAGGAAATGTGATTAAATGTAAGTTTTAAAAATATCATTTAGGTGGCATTATTTTTTTTAACAAAACAATGTGTATCATTATTATCATATAAAAATCATCTTAAATTGATTTACTGGCCATTTTCCCCATCATATTTCTCTTTGTATTTAGTTCAGGTTTGAACAGAATAATATAACATTTCGGTGTAAATATACAGAATAGTAGAGCAAAACTGGAGGCCAAAATTGCAAATATCTCCACAGCAACAGTAAATTTTCCAGGAGAGCTGACATAAGCTGGAATAAAAGTTATCCACACTGCACAGAATATGAGTAAACTAAATGTGATAAATTTAGATTCATTAAAATTATCTGGTAACTTTCTAGCGAGAAAAGCCAGAACAAAGCAGAATAAAGCAAGAACTCCTATATAACCCAACACGACCCAGAAACCTACAGCTGAACCCACATTACATTCTAATATGATCTTTTCCTTGTAGTAATTCATGTTCTTGTAGGGAAAAGGAGGAGAAACTGTTAACCAAATCACACAAATAACAACCTGGATGAGAGTGAAGCCAACAACACTGAGTCTCTGCTGTAGAGGCCCAAACCATTTCATGATATTACTGCCTGGAAGTGTCGCCCTGAAAGCCACTAACACCACGAGAGTTTTCCCCAGAACACACGAGATACAGAGGACGAAAGTGATCCCAAACACTGTGTGGCGCAGCATACAGGACCACTGAGAGGGTCGCCCAATAAAAGTGAGCGAACAGAGGAAACACAGAGTCAGGGAGAACAGCAGCAGGAAGCTCAGCTCAGAGTTGTTGGCTTTAACAATGGGTGTGTCCTTTTCTCTTAGAAATAAAATAACTACTAACACAGTTAATGTAGCTCCAAATAAGGAGAAAACTACCAGTACCACTCCCATAACCTCAGTGAATGAAAGAAACTCTATGACCTTTAATACACATTTTTGTCTGTCATCATTAGACCAAAATTCTCCTGGACACTGCTCACAGTTATTTGCATCTGTAAAATAATTATGGTTCTTATCATTAAGAAGAAAATTAAACCCTCACTGTTTTATTTATGAAAACTATTTTTCAGGTACTGCATCCGAAAGAATAAAAAGAGAAAACACAATGCACAAGTAACGACTTGTCTTTGAAACTTGGTAATGCTGAGGTTACCTGTGTGGTTACTGAACTCTCCCTCTGCACATGGTATACAGTCATAGCAGCACACAGACCTTCCGCTTTGTACAGCTTTCCTGGTTCCTGCAGGACAGCTCTCACTGCACACAGACCTGGGCTTCTGATATAAACAACAAATTGATAATAGAGTCTTAGAATTATACTTCATGTCATTTCCACATATATGTTAACACTTATTTTCATTGTTTATTTGTTTGTTTCTATACTATAATGTAATAAATGTCTGTCATATGCAGAATATTTAGAAACATACAGACAAATAACACCTGTCATCCTTTGAAATTATTATCATTATTATTATTATTATTATTATTATTATTATTATTATTATTATTACTACGCATGTTTAGAGTCAGAATTAGATATACCTCAATTTTCTCTCCTGCCCAGACTATATCGCCAGCATTTATTACCAATTCTTGTCCATTTGGGAGAGAGGCATCATAAAAGCCCACAACCTGAAGATACATTTCTCCATTTAACCCACGTTGCCAATTCAAAACTTCATATTTTGCAGCCTTTGCTCCTGTGCTGTCAAACCAAACCTGTTCCCTTACTTTGTTGGTAAAATTGACCTTTTGTAGAGATTCAACAACCTTTTTCATTAAAACAAAACAAAACAAAACAAAACAAAACAAAACAAAACAAACAAAAAAAAAATATATATATATATATATATTAGGTTTGCAAATGGCTTGCTTTTATCCTTTGTGTGTGTGTGTATGTGTGTGTGTGTGTGTGTGTGTGTGTGTGTGTGTGTGTGTGTGTGTGTGTGTTTTACCTGCCATGGTTTTATTGTTCTTTTAAATTAAGCTCTCACCATAGAAAGTAAGAGACATGGCTGGCCTTTATCCCAGTTAACTGCATTGGGGGGACAGAAGAGGCAACCCGTTGATAGTGGGGCTTGAACCCCTGACCTTGGAATCAGTATTACAGCACCCTACCACTGGGCCATCACTGCCCAACCTCTGATTTCAAACACAAAAAATTGCCATCACATGACCTCTGTCTGTGGCGGTGCATTACATTTTTTACATTTACAGCATTTGGCAGACACTTTTATCCAAAGCGACTTACAATTATCATTTTTTTTTTATATACAGCTGAGGAATTAAGGGTTAAGGACTTGTTCAAGAGCCCAATAGTGGTGAAAAGGGTGATTGAACTTGCTGAACCCTGGATTAGAAGCCGTATCTATAAAGCCACCACCAATGCCCTGCAACGGTGCAAAGGATGCTGCAAACTGGTTGGTACACCTCCAGAGAGATTTGTCCCCAACAAAGCCTTCAACAGGTTGCAAATAATAACAAAAATTATCTAATTTACTGCCTTATGATGTGTATTATGCTTGGCTTTTGTGTGGAAACAAAGCAGCACTTTAGGTGATTAAAGGTTTCATGTTTTGTTTTTTTGAACAGACAGTCTTGATACAGACACCCATAACGCACTTGTGACGATGCTCGGAGGCCTCAGCAAGAAGTACTCACAGTAATTTGAGAGCGCGTTGATGTCACTTCCAGTTGAGCAACATCCATGCCATCCTAGCTTTAGTCTGGTTTCCCACCATCACAATGGTCCACCTTCTTTGGTTACCCTTAAAATCCTATACACCACAGATCCCCACCAATCATGGATCGCATGATGCCCCTTATCACTGAAATCATGCAACAACACAATTTGACTTTCATTCAGGAGTGCATCTTCATCCTGCTGGTCATAAATTATCTTCCGGCAGGCTGTAGCAGTCTTCAGCAACCCTGGTCCCATCAAAAGTTACCTGCAACTGGGCCTGGTGCTTCTGAATCCAGTTATGTACATTATCGTCAACAGGGTCTTGGACTTTACCAAGCAGGAAGTATTCTGGTAGCCTGGGTTCCTGACTAAACATCAGGAAAATCACCTGTTGCTTGATATAGAGTATTTTTATGACAATATAATAACTTTGGAACGCACAAGTTCCAATTTTGCTTTCAGGATACAAGTACGGTATGCAAAAAAATTCCCCATTGCCAGCAGGGTGGTATGGGGAGGTGCAATATTTCTCAATGACGTAAAGACCTTAAAGCTGCTTAATAAAAGATACAAAATTACAGCCCTGATCGGAATGGATATGGACAGGGACCCCAAATTCTAAAAAAAAAACAAAAAACATTCAGCAGCCAACTCCTGTGTATCAGTGGAGGAACTTTTATCTCAGGTGGTAACTACCAGTGCACTTACTGAAAATTCCTGTCATTATTTCTTTAATGCAGCTGGCCACAACAGCTAGAGCACAGTCTTAGAATCTCCTGGACAGATAACCTGATGGTACAGTATCCCCTCCCTCTCAACTAGGCATCTCCATTGTTCAAGCAGTGCTAACACAGGGTGGAAGTGTTTCTTCTACTCCTCAAAGCTGGAATGCTGCTTCTTTTTCCAAAAAAAAAAAAAAAAAAAAAAACCTGAGCACAATCAACATGGGATCAGCCTTTTAAAGAGCAAATATGTTAGAAGTAGAATTCTGAGGTAAAACTGTGACAACTGTTTGGGCTCTGCCAACCTTACCTTACTGCAAGACTCACTGTAAGAGTTCACAAAGTGGAGTGCCAGCTTCTACAATTTGCAATCCCTGTGCACTATCTGGATGCTGATGGGATAAAGCATCCACATTCCTATTACTTATCGATGAACGATACTTGATGTCAAAATCAAAAGATGCAAGCCGGGCTGTACACTGTTGTTCAGTACAAGCTTTGCAGTGGACAGATGACTAGTTGTTATCTGTATACACTTGTGCCAAGAAAGTACTCCTTAAACTTCTCATTTAGTGCCAAATTAAGAGCCAAGAACTCCAATTCCATGAACCTATGGTTATGCATGCTACACTCCATGGGCCGTACACTTTGACTGACATAGGTTACCCTTACTTTGTCTTGTTCTTGTGAACAAACCTACCCATATCCACCATAACTAAAATCTACTTTAAGAATAAATGGTCAGGAAAAGTCTGTCTAGGCAAGAACAGATAGAGTGGTGAGTTTGATCTTCTGAGCCTCAAAACTACTGAAACATTTGTGAAGCCAGCTCTCAAGTAAATTTTGGCTCATCATTCTCTTGGCCTAGGGGGCTGGTAAAGCCCAAGAATGATAAGGAAACTTTCAGTGACAGTGGCAGGGTTGCACCAGTTAGCCACAACAACTACCTTGGCTGTATCTGTAGACACACACTCTTTCAAGAACACATAAATGAGATATTGTACCTCTGTATGAAATAAAACAGTTACTGTTTGGCCTTAAGGCCCTCCTGCTGAAGATGAGTCAAGATGAGTCAAGACCTCTCCAAATGATGCTCCAAGGTAGAAGAGAAGATCACAACTATACAGATTAGCCCTGTTGGTGACCAAATATCCTCTGCATCAACCCCTGAAATAAATGCAATTCCACACAAATAACCCAAAGGGTTTGCAGTATGCAGTCTTGAGATGGTCCTTCTTTGTAACTAGAACCTGGTCATACCTGCTAGCTAAGTGAAGGGTGAAAAATCAACAGGTACCAGTCAGGGCATCCAAAGACTCCTCTCTGAATAATATAGGGAATGTATCCTTCCTGGCTTTGCTGTTTAGCTGCCTGTAGTTCACACACATACACACGCTGTCATCCTTCTTCCTGACAGGCACAATGGGGAAGCATACTCTCTGTGAGAACCTGTGCCTCAAACAGTTGTAGAATATGCTTCTTTACCTGTTCATACGCTGAGGTACATACCTATATTAGTACCAAACTGAGACATCATCCATCATGGGAAGAAAACACTTGTGCATACTTCATAAGGTAAAATCTCTTCTCTTCAGCAAACAACACAGACAAATCCAAGCCCTTTGTCTCGTCCTGCACAGAATAAGCTATGGACTGGGAGGCCATGGTGGTCACACCAGATGGCACCTCCATAACAGCTGTAGAAAGGCATGTAAGCCAGACACTAGGTATTCAAACATTACCTGAGCCATTGGATGCCCCATCCAAACTTTGGCTTCTCAATTCAGTGGATTTTAGTTTTCCAACTGCTGAGACAGACAGAGCAGAGTATCAAAGTGTGAAGATTAATGCAAGGGAGGCTGACTTTGAGGCAGAACACGTGGAAAAGTGCAAAGTGGCCTTAAGTGGCCCTAACTGCTCTTGCTGCCGTTTTTACAGGTCTCTCATTTCACTTAACTCAGATGCCGTACTTGGTGAAGCACCCGGATCTTTGCTAAATGCCAACAACAGTGGAGAGGGAATGGCTCTGCCAATGCTCATTACCAGGAAAGCCAATCTGATTGCTTCCCCTATGACCTCCAACAACATAGCAGCAGGCTGACCATGCACTAATTGCTTTAATTCTCAAAAAAAAAGGTGCCATACATATTCAATTCTAGTACATGTTAATAAACTAATCATTCAAGAAAATGTCAGCATGCTCTATACCACCAGATGCACAGTGTTTTATAGCCTACCTAAGTCTCATTCAAGCCAAGGAGAACCCCTAAAGTGATTTCCTTTCCACTTGATTCCTAGAGAAGAAGGTCTGTTGTAGAGACATGTATGATTTAACACCGGTACAATTCCTCTAGTATAGTAATGATTTTAGCTGGGTGTTCTCTATCCCTTGGGTGCTATTTAATCTCCTCCCATGCTTCACCCTCAAAACACTTGAACTAGAAAGCTGCCTGTCATACAGGCCTGCACTTCCTCAAGCCACTTTATCAACCCTATGCATGTTCTTTCCCTAAAAAAATGGGCATGTCTTGGCCCAATGAACAAAAGTCATTCTCTCCACTGCAGGCGCTCTGAAAGTGGACAGAGTATATGGAGAAGGTCTAGAAGGCCTTGCACAAGATCAAAGGCACTGGAAGCTAGTTCCTAGGGCAGCTTCTCATTATCTGAAGTCACTTGTGCAACAAGCTCTCGCAACTCCTGTAACTCCTCTGCCATGACTAAACTGGAAATAATAAATAAATAAAAACAAATAAACAAACAAACAAACAAAAATGGTTACCCATGAATTTCACCATGACAGCAAGAAGATTCCAAGGTAAACTGCTTTACACTGCTTTGCCTCTTAACTCACAATACATCAGTAGAAAAGGAAATGAGAAACCAACCATTAAAAAAAGAGGAGGGGAAAAATAGTAATAAACACATATCTCTACCTCAAAAAGTAGTCCTGCTCATTACACCAAGTGTGGCAGGCACAGATGGGATAATTACCAATCATTCACTGATAAACAAGATATTACAGCAACTTTGATGCCCTGGGAACTGCACCCAAAGACATCATCATCATCATCATCATCGTCATCATTATTATTATTATTATTATTATTATTATTATTATTATTATTATTATTATTATTATTATTATTATTATTATTATCATCACCGTCACTATTATTATTATTAAGGGGGCAGTGGTGGTCTAGTGGTATAAGGTGCTGGATCGCTGATCCAAAGGTTGGGGGTTCGAGTCCCACTCTCCACAAGGTTGTCACTGTCCTCCCCAGTGCAGCGAACTGGGTTATCAAAGGCCAGCCAGGTCTTCCACTGTCTATGGTGTGAAGCATGTAAAAGAACCATTGCTGACTTTCGTAAAGAGTAGGCTGCAAAGCCGTCGGCATGTTTCCGCCCTGCGATGGCCTGGCGAGCTGTCCAGGGTGTACTCTGCCCTCGCCCGAAGTTGGCTAGGATGGGCACCAGCCTCCCCACGACCCAAATTAGGATTAAGTGGTTACAGAAAAAGAGCTGAATTATTATTATTATTATTATTATTATTATTATTATTATTATTATATTTTTATATTTTTACTTTTATATGTTGCAAAGTAGTGAAGGCTCACAGTTAATTTACTAAATAAACAATAGATGCAAAACCATACCACATCAGTACAACAATCTCTCCACTTGCTTCCTGTAGCTGTTCACATCAGATTTAAATTACTAATAACTAATTAGGGTTAAGTTTATTAGGTAAAGCTAAAATAACAGGAATTGTACACATGTTTGATATATGTCAAAACGCACTGTTTGCTAAAATTTGCTTATTTTACAGGCAAAATTAAAAATAAGGAAATATTAGAAAAAAATGTGATTGTTTATTCTCATCTGCAGAGTCCCAAAGTAATATGTAGAAATTATTTTATTTTACTTGTTTTATATATAAAATGCTTAGGAATTCTATACAGTCCTGAAACTTTTTAAAATGATTTTTAATCACTTCTTGTGCACAGCCATAGAAAAATAGATTAGATGTAACTTTTGAAAATATTATTTAATTGATTATATTCGACAGTATTTTGTTCAACAAAATGACACGCACATATTCAGGTTTAAACATTTTATTTTCTATATCGATTTACATACCATTTTCGCCATCATATTTCTCTTTGTGTTTAGTTCGGGTTTAAACAGAATAATATAACATTTCGGTGTAAATATACAGAATAGTAGAGCAAAACTGGAGGCCAAAATTGCAAATATCTCCACAGCAACAGTAAATTTTCCAGGAGAGCTGACATAAGCTGGAATAAAAGTTATCCACACTGCACAGAATATGAGTAAACTAAATGTGATAAATTTAGATTCATTAAAATTATCTGGTAACTTTCTAGCTAGAAAAGCCAGAACAAAGCAGAATAAAGCAAGAACTCCTATATAACCCAACACGACCCAGAAACCTACAGCTGAACCCACATTACATTCTAATATGATCTTTTCCTTGTAGTAATTCATGTTCTTGTAGGGAAAAGGAGGAGAAACTGTTAACCAAATCACACAAATAACAACCTGGATGAGAGTGAAGCCAACAACACTGAGTCTCTGCTGTAGAGGCCCAAACCATTTCATGATATTACTGCCTGGAAGTGTCGCCCTGAAAGCCACTAACACCACGAGAGTTTTCCCCAGAACACACGAGATACAGAGGACGAAAGTGATCCCAAACACTGTGTGGCGCAGCATACAGGACCACTGAGAGGGTCGCCCAATAAAAGTGAGCGAACAGAGGAAACACAGAGTCAGGGAGAACAGCAGCAGGAAGCTCAGCTCAGAGTTGTTGGCTTTAACAATGGGTGTGTCCTTTTCTCTTAGAAATAAAATAACTACTAACACAGTTAATGTAGCTCCAAATAAGGAGAAAACTACCAGTACCACTCCCATAACCTCAGTGAATGAAAGAAACTCTATGACCTTTAATACACATTTTTGTCTGTCATCGTAAGACCAAAATTCTCCTGGACACTGCTCACAGTTATTTGCATCTGTAAAATAATTATGGTTCTTATCATTAAGAAGAAAATTAAACCTCACTGTTTTATTTATGAAAACTATTTTTCAGGTACTGCATCCGAAAGAATAAAAAGAGAAAACACAATGCACAAGTAACGACTTGTCTTTGAAACTTGGTAATGCTGAGGTTACCTGTGTGGTTACTGAACTCTCCCTCTGCACATGGTATACAGTCATAGCAGCACACAGACCTTCCGCTTTGTACAGCTTTCCTGGTTCCTGCAGGACAGCTCTCACTGCACACAGACCTGGGCTTCTGATATCAGTAAATTGATAATAGAGTCTTAGAATTATACTTCATGTCATTTCCACATATATGTTAACACTTATTTTCATTGTTTATTTGTTTGTTTCTATACTATAATGTAATAAATGTCTGTCATATGCAGAATATTTAGAAACATACAGACAAATAACACCTGTCATCCTTTGAAATTATTATCATTATTATTATTATTATTATTATTATTATTATTATTATTATTATTACTACGCATGTTTAGAGTCAGAATTAGATATACCTCAATTTTCTCTCCTGCCCAGACTATATCGCCAGCATTTATTACCAATTCTTGTCCATTTGGGAGAGAGGCATCATAAAAGCCCACAACCTGAAGATACATTTCTCCATTTAACCCACGTTGCCAATTCAAAACTTCATATTTTGCAGCCTTTGCTCCTGTGCTGTCAAACCAAACCTGTTCCCTTACTTTGTTGGTAAAATTGACCTTTTGTAGAGATTCAACAACCTTTTTCATTAAAACAAAACAAAACAAAACAAAACAAAACAAAACAAAACAAACAAACAAAAAAAATATATATATATATATATTAGGTTTGCAAATGGCTTGCTTTTATCCTTTGTGTGTGTGTGTATGTGTGTGTGTGTGTGTGTGTGTGTGTGTGTGTGTGTGTGTGTGTGTGTGTGTGTGTTTTACCTGCCATGGTTTTATTGTTTTATTTTTTTCACAGCTCTGGTTTTCTATGCATCTCAACAGACTGTGTAGAGAATGCGCCACAGCATAAACTGCATTGTACAGATTGTTTGCGTATCTCAATTCTGGTATATCGTCTGTGTAGTTTTTAAATAAAATCATATCTTCATATTTATTGCAGTTTTCAATTTGAGAAACATTTCCACCTATTTTCATGCAGTTGAGGGCTGTTTGCCAAAATCCATTGACAGCATAGTCAGAAAAACCACCAATATTCAGTTTCTCTGTATCTAAACCAATGGCTCCAGCAAGGACATTGTAACTTGCTGGTTTTACTTGATCAACAGCGGTCGTCATCCATGCAATCCATGCACCAACAATCTGGTAGCCGGTGAGATTATTTTGGTTTAGAATATCTATTAGAATGTTCATATCATAGTATGTAAGATATAAAACAATTACTTTGGCTGTGCCTTTCTTGATAATTTTAACCACTTCCCTGATTTTGGAATGATCTGACTGGGGAAGTTTCTCCGAGTACTCAACACATATTCCATGCTCTTTAGCTGCATTCAGGAAAATTGCCATTCCGTTGTTGGCATAGTCATTATCACTGTTCAGAGCTCCTACCCAAGTCCAGCCAAAGTGCTTAACCAGATATGCCAGAGCTCTGCCCTGGTAATAGTCACTTGATATGGTCCTGAAAAAAAAGGGGTACTTTTTTCTGTTGCTCAAACATTCACATGCAGCACCATGACTTACCTAAGGATAGGAGGATAGATTAAAGAGATAGTTAAACCCTGTGTGCACTCGCTCAGAAGAACTGAATAAGAAGAATTGCAATGCTGTATTCAAGTGTTTGTTAGAGTGTGTCAATTTATTGGTAAGTCTTACCACTGGGATTTTAAAAGATTCTGTAGTTTTTGTAACCGATATCACAGGACTAGACTCTGTCGGTCCTACAATGGCTTGTACTGCTGATTGTCCAGCACATGAACCATCTGCTGTTTTGTCCTGACCATTCAATAAAGCCATGGCAGCCTTCATAGACAACAAGCTCGAAAGACAATTATCAAAAATCTTGTAACCAATTGAGATATTTGGAAGTAAGATGTTGCTGCTGTTGATTTCCTCAATTGCAAAAATCATGGTCTGAGCAAAGCGGAATTCATTAAGGTTAATTCTACAATAAACATACAAAATATATGGAAGTTAGGTGTTAAATGAAAAGAAAAATACTGTAATGCAAAAATATTGATTATTGTAGTGCAGAAAACTTTACATTCACCAAAATAATATGACAATACCAAAATTTCCACTACAACAAACCTAATGCAGGTTAAAGGTTGAGGTTTTTCAGTATATTCCAGTGACAGCATCTGCGTCTCTCGATGTATTGAAAAGATCGCTCCAATTATCACATCTGCATCTTTGTAAAACAGAGGATCTGATGGCTTTTCAAGAACATGGCAATTTTCTCCCTTTGCCAAGCTAAGAGAAAGGAATATTATACCAAAGAACATCACAAATTCTCACACACGCTTTTGAATGAGCACTCGGCAAACAAGATCATCTTCATATACTTATAGGCATTCTCTGAGTGTTATGGCGATGCCCATTCAATTTAAACAAATCAGAAAAGTGGTGAGTGTTGTGATGTCATGAATAAAACAGATGATTCCAGTAAATTATTAATTATATCTCAATAATATTTAGCTTACTACACACACACACACACACACACACACACACACACACACACACACACGTCATCATCATCATCATCATCATCATCATCATCATCATCAACAATGCAAGTAAACCAAAAACCCACAACACCTACCCACTGAGTTTTGACTGGTGGTGTACTTATTCTGTGTTCTAATGAACCAGCATAAGAATGTATTTACTGACAGTGACTTTAAAGTACTTCTGTAATTCGCTATGGAAGAGTCCCTTCCAAATACTGTAATTGTAAATGTAGGGCATGCTCAAGGAAAAGTTTTCACAGGGGAGCCAGTAGGAACAGTAAAATTAATATACCATCATCGGGTGAGCCTGGCAAGGGGAATCAATTGTGCTGAAGTGGGCCAGGTATCGTGTTCAGTACCGGGTGAGCATGCGCTCATTTCTCTCTCTTTCATTACCACCCTTCCCTTGTGGTTCATGCATTAAGGAAAAAAAGAAGCCAACTTCCCAATTCTTGTTCCCCATAGTTGTGTTTTATTTATTCTACAAGGCTTGTCCTTCTGTGACGGCGGAAGAAAACACTAAATTGTATCATGGCCTGATTCTATTGGGTGGGGCGGATTCTTTGGTGCTGCATGGCATAGTGTGAATTCCAACTGGTTAGTTCAATGCTTACTAAGACCCCCTCCCATATATATATATATATATATATATATATATATATATATATATATATATATATATATATATATATATATATATATATATATATATATATATATATATATATATATATATGTGTGTGTGTATATAAACTAACTCAAACTTTACTCAGTGTAAATAAAATAAAAATTAAAAAATAGGACTACCACAAACTTAAATGGTTTTAACACTGGGTAACAATGTAGTATCTGTGAGTTGGCATATTTCATTTGGTGGAGCCCTATGAAATGGTGTGTAATCCTGGGACAGGGACGTCTCAGGACTGGAAAATGATGACCATTTGTGATTGGTAGTGTGAGATAGACATTATGAGTTCATCTTCATCCTCCTTTAAAATAATTAACCTGAACTAATTTAGTTTCATCTTTATTACAGTTATTATGGTATTTTTTTTTCCTGAAAAAAAATTCTGTCCTTTTTTCATTGTGCGTGTGTATTAATGTTATTTTTTCAGAGTGTGTAAAGATTAGAATGTAGACAAGTAATACAGATTGTTGTCTGCATATATTAATCCAGTAAGGGGTTACATGCCTCTTCCTCACGTAATTCAGATGAGTGAATGCAAGAGATGTGTGTGGTGATTTCTTAATCCTTCTTATGTTACTATTCCCTTTTGCTTAAGGTAAGTATTCATATGCAAAGCACTGTAAACTTGTTCACACATGTCAATAATAAACTTGCTGTTGAACGATTGTTCCATGCGTAGAAAGAGGGAACATGTTATTGCTAAAGAAGTGATGGCTGCCTCAGAGAGTGAATCAGCTAACAACTGAAGGCTGTTGGAGTGCTCTTACATACACAGCTGCACTATAAGGTGTGTATAGCATTGTACAAGCACCATGATATTGCAGAAAAAATTAATGGCAAGAGACGATTATTGTGTTTCTTAATTCTTGTCTCAATACTATTCACCCTTGTTTAATGGCACAACACATTCTCTTGAGAGCAGTACACTTCTTTCCAATACTAATGTAACTGTTCTCCCTCATGAAAATATTAAAGCTGATGGGCAGCACCAGGTGCTTTTCCTCCTGCATCAACTGGGGAAAATATCCTCTGGCCCTGTGTTTAATGTGTCTGTCAACAGGACAACAGGAAAAGAAGAAGAATCATATTGTCAGCATTACCCCTGATTTATTTTATATTGCAAATATAAGATCTATGGATGTGGTGAAGGAGGGCATGAAGTTAGTTGGAGTAAGAGTAGAAGATACAGAGTGATAGGGTAAGATGGAGGCGGCTGGTTTGCTGTGGTGACCCCTGAAGGGAAAAGCAGAAGTCTGGTCCTGAGCCATTTATTTCTCACAATCTACCCTTCAGCATTCCTCTCCTTGATGCTGAACCTGCCCATTCCCTCCTCATCATCTATCTTGTCTTCATTTACATGCCAGTTGAGGTCTGCTTCCATCAGCACTTTTCTTCCTGGGAACACTATCAACCACTTCATCTAACTTACCCCAGATGTAATTCTTTTCATCCCCGTCACATCCAATCTGTAAGGCACATGAACTGGTGATATTCAACAGCATTCATTTGATTTTAAGCTTGACATTTATCACTCTGTTGAATTGTCTTTTTACTTCTCAAACAATCCTCATGAGCTCTTCCTTCATGATTATTTGAATGCTCAAAAGCTCGCTGGCTGACATGATGGAACAGAGAAAGCTAGGCAGGCACACACAGTGTCAGCCAACTCGCTCGATCAATCACTGTGCTAACATTTGAAATATTTATGCTGACCTGTACATGGTTAGTGATTCTCCTTTTTCTGTCGAGATTCATCTTTATCCTCCTCTGTCTTCTTATTTATTATTATTTTTAATGGAATGCAGCATAACACAAATTGATCGTGTCAATAAGCTGATTGTTTGATTTATTTTACTGGCATTGTGTACAGCTGATCGTAAATAATGTAAACTGGACGTCTATCATTGTTTTTGTTTTTTTTACATGGTTTGATAAATATACTTTATTTCCATTTTTTTTCTACGCAAGGCCCACCAGCACTCAAGCAAAGTGTTTTTTTTAACCTACATATAGCATGAGAGTAAGGTTGTGGTGAGGGATAAGTTTAGATGAGCGTGAAGGTTAAGGGCTCATGATATACAGGTCAAAAAGTATCTTGTTTTCTACAGTGTGCTCATTATACTCAGTGCACAGAACAAAATTTGAAAACTTCACCATTCTTAAAAAATGTGTCGAGAGGAGATTATTTTATAAATGCTTTAGTGCAAATATACAGTGAAGCAACACTGAGAGCCAATAAAGAGTCACAGTGACTCTCATTTGCGAGTCTGGGGTTCCAGACTCTCTAAAGAGTCACAGTGACTCCCAGTTGGGAGCCTGGGGTTGCAGAATGACTCCAGATGGGTTACATCGATGCCTCCCGTGCATAATACGATATCGGTGTTAAACAAAGTAGATTACATACATTGAAATTTGCTTTGCGCTCTGGGCACCCGTCACCGTTTGTTTGATGCAGAGCAGGAAGCAACAACTGCCAAATTTTAACATCTTATGGCATGACGCAGCCAGATTCAAACTCTGACTTTCTGGAGGATAAAGCGGATGCTCTACCAACTGAGCTAAACCACCGGTTAAGTTTAAAACTAAACGAGACTTACCTATAAGTTTAATTTTGGTTGTACGTTGTAATTCTCTTAGACATCCGGGAACTTGATGAGATCAAGTGAGATTGTGCGCGAGGAATCAGTTCAGTCTTTAACTTTGTGCTGTGTACAGTATTTGTAGAAAAAAACAGTGAGGGTGGGAGGGTAGGAGAATTCACTTATAATCCACTTGGACAAAATCGCCATCTTGAATAGCACCTCACCTCAGACCAGTCAGACAACAAGAAGCAACTTGCTTTCTAAGTTCAATTTAGCAAGAATGTCATATGTGTCATACACATTTTAATATATAATTATTTGTTAATTTGTTTTTCAATATTTCCATTCTAATTTGTCTGTGTTTTATATTTCAAAATGTGTAAGAGAATGTAAACAAGATTCAAAATTTACCCAGTGAGATTTTGATAAACAGTTCAATATTTAAATATTTATTTGTTTGACAATAACTTTGTCCTCAAGAATATATTTCCCTGAAATACCATATTGATACCAACTAATGTGACCTTAATATTTCATTCTGTAAAATCATATTTACTAAATGTTGTGTTAGTATCATTGGTAGGTTATCTCTTAAATGTTATGGAATTATTCACGGACATAATGTCAATGTTGATATCAAAACCACATCTATAGTTTACTGCTTAGTCGTCTGACTGTTTGAATATGTTTGGCAGGAACGATGCAGTTTTTGGTAATGCTTGGCCAGTCCAAAAAAATCTCGTCTATTGGGGATACGGGTAAATTCTGGTCCACTGTTCAGAAAAAAATTCAATATAAAGAGAAAAGATTACACACTCCAATATTACAACTCAAAATGGGAAGAATATATAGATGGGGAACTGGAAGATATTCCTCCAGACAGTAAATTACTGCTGCTTGAAATACCCAACACTGCCATGAAGAATGAGTTGGCCATGAAAAATTAAGTGTCGGGTCACTAGTTAGAACATCCTGCAAGAAAATACAAATCGGGAGGACGAACAAGCTCCAACTCTGTCCGTGTCTAGTTCTCCCATGAACATAAAATTTCTCCTAAAATTTTTGTCTCTGGATACGAAACAAGTTCATGTTACAAAAGCACCATCTTGAACATCAAAAGGACCATTCAAACATTAAAACGAACCATTCAAACAATGCATGAGGTGCTCTCCCATCAATGACGTTCAAACATCCCGCTAATACTTATAATGTCATATATAGGTATAAAATGTATTAAGAGAATTAACATCATATCTTTCTTCTATTATTATTTACCATGCATGTACTCCTTAAGGTATATCAAATTTGCTTGCAACCAACAAAGAAAGTACTTGTTCAAAACCAACCAAATGTTTCATGTTCTTCAGTACAGCGGAAACCAGCAGCAGTATACCGCCAGGACCCAGCCTGAATTCCAAGTCAAGAAGTATGGACCTCCTTAAGTTTACTCTTAAGTCTCATCTTCTGTCCCGAGCTACCCAATTCAATCTCTCCAAAGGCATTCCTTGCTAACATCAAATTGTGGGAAATTGTAAGTATAATTAAGTGTATTAAAGCCGTATTACTGCTATTGTATACAGAAATAACATCTTAATTTTCTGTTACATTTGGTGAAGTGTTGTGGCAACACGGTAATTACATTATTAATTTCATTAGTTGTATTTTGAAATTTCAGCTATCTTACATATGGTGAATATGATGCTCCAGTGTCTTCATTTCTTCAACAATATCCTCATTTAAATGATGGACTGGCTCAGGTAAGGATGTACATTAGTCGCTACTGTTCATTTACTGTATGATGATTTTTTGTTAACTCTCTTTTGTTAGCGATAAACACATTCCGTGTCAACAAGTCAAAATTAATCTATAATTGGTATGATGGATATTTTTCATGACCTAACACTTTATAATTTGCAGGACATAAAATCCATTGATTATGTTTGTGATGTGTATGTGTTTTCCAGATCACAGATGAAATCATTCAATTGACGGAATGCAAATGGTCATCAGTGTATGAAAGTAATCTGATTCAGCTTTGGGGAAACTCACCAGATTGCCTCCCGGCCAGAAGGAGACCAAGGTTCTGAAGGAGATGAGAGAGAAGCTGCCTATGGCTTGATTCTGAGAAGAAATGTAAGTTTTTACTATATTTTGATTAGTGTCTGATTGAAGGACAAAATGTCGAATGACACCAATATTATGAAAATCGATAGATCTAATGTAATAGTTGGCTTTATATTCTGTTATAAATGCTTGTATCATTTTCAAATATCTCACACTGCATCGCACTGATGGCCGTACCATTCCACTTAAAAGAGAACCTTGGGGAAATACTCGTCAAGAGAGGTGAAGGGAATGGTCTGCAAACAAGAATCGAATGGCATGGATCGTCAGTAGACAGTGATGACATGAGCTTCCAAACCAGAGCAGAAAATGTTGACATTTGTGTGACAAAGACCCTGACCAATGCTTGTTTTCCTACTTGTGTCAGTGTACTATGTTTTCAATTTGGCACATCTTAAAAGTATTTCAGGTACTTTGACTTATCTTCAAAAGGGGTGCACGGACATTTGCTCACAGGACAATTGCTCAAAGGACAAATGCTCACAACCTTAATGGAAAAAAAAAACAGACATTTGCTCACAACATATTTTTTTCTTTGTTCTAATATATGCATAATCCAGAGCAATGGAGAGTGTGGAAAAGAGGTGAAGAAGCGTGTGCAGGCAGGTTGGAATGGTTGGAGAAAAGTGTCCGGTGTGATGTGTGATAGGAAGGTATCGGCAAGAATGAAAGGAAAAGTGTACAAGACGGTGTTGAGGCCAACGATGTTGTATGGTTTAGAAAAGACAGGAGGCAGAGTTGGAGGTAGCAGAGATGAAAATGTTGAGGTTCTCTTTGGGAGTAACGAGGATGGATAGGATCAGGAATGAGCACATCAGAGGGACAGCACATGTAAGACGTTTTGGAGACAAAGTCAGAGAGGCTAGATTGAGATTGTTTGGACATGTACAGAGGAGGGATAGTGAGTATATTGGTAATAGGATGCTGAGGCTGGAACTACCAGGCAGAAGGCCTAGAGGAAGACCAAAGAGACGATTCATGGGTGTGGTGAAGGAGGACATGAAGGTCGTTGGTGTAAGAGAAGAAGATGCAAAGGATAGGGTGAGATGGAGGCAGATGATTCGCTGTGGCGACCCCTGAAGGGAACAGCCGAAAGGAAAAGAAGTTCTAATATATGCATAATACAAAAAGATCACAATGTGTTATAAAAATTATTTATTCTTATAAATACATGATGCTAAATCAACTCATTATACATTAGGCTTAGGGTTAGGGTTTAGAGTTAGAGTTAAAATTGAACCTTTTTTTTTTTTTTTAATGTTGTGAGCAAATGACTGGTTTTTCACTAAGGTTGTGAGCAAATGTCCTGGAACCTCAAAATTATATCCTTGATGTCCAAGACAACGAACGAAAGAATGTCAAAGTCATAGCTCTTTGAGCTAAATTGAGCAAAATGTGATTTATAGCTTGTGGTTATACTAAATACTAAATAATTCCAGCATTTCAACTTTTCGTAAAAAAATAAATGAATGACAAAGTACATGTACATCTAATAGATACTTGTATTAAACTGAATGAAATTTGATTCTGATTGTCGATGCTATATCAATTATATGTATTTTTATATTTACTGTCAAGTCTTCTGAATGTTGGTACTGAAAATTAATTAAATGAAAATGTAATTTTTAATTGCTTATTTTATTTTCTATCACCTGCTGATGTGTCATAAAATTAGGGGAGTCTAGTAACGGTGCCGAAATGTTGTATGTAGTTTATGCAGTATGACAGAGCCCCTATAGCCCGATATTTTGTAACCATGATTATCATGTTCTACAGTCTGTTTATGATAATCATGGTTGTACCAGATGAAGTTATTTTGAGTCTTGGTGGAGTCAGGCTGACTCCAGAGCGGACTCCAGAGGGAGTCAGGCAAAGTAAATGAGGAATTGTTTTAAGCACCGTTGCTGGATTCCCCGAAAAGAGTCATAGTGTCTCTTCACTGGCTCTCAGTGAACACTGATTTTTTTTATTTTTTTTTATTTATTTTTTTACTTCAACGGTAGCATGTGCATGATTGAAAGTAACCCTGCATGCTTAGTGCTTTCTGGATAAAAATAAATAAATAAATAAATTACAAAATACACACATTTTAAATGATGATTAATTTAGCCAATTGCATCAACATAATAATTACTCAGATGACTTTTTAAATATTTATTGGAATCCTTTTTTTTTCCCAAATTCAACATTCTTTGGGTAAATTTGTTGATGTTCAGAGACATTTTTTAGATTCAAACAAATTATTACTTAAGGTGATTTAAAGTGCATTTTCCCCATCATATTTTTCTTTGTGTTTAGTTCAGGTTTAAACAGAATAATATAACATTTCGGTGTAAATATACAGAATAGGAGAGCAAAACTGGAGGCCAAAATTGCAAATATCTCCACAGCCACAGTGAATTTTCCAGGAGAGCTGACATAAGCTGGAATAAAAGTTATCCACACTGCACAGAATATGAGTAAACTAAATGTGATAAATTTAGATTCATTAAAATTATCTGGTAACTTTCTAGCGAGAAAAGCCAGAACAAAGCAGAATAAAGCAAGAACTCCTATATAACCCAACACGACCCAGAAACCTACAGCTGAACCCACATTACATTCTAATATGATCTTTTCCTTGTAGTAATTCATGTTCTTGTAGGGAAAAGGAGGAGAAACTGTTAACCAAATCACACAAATAACAACCTGGATGAGAGTCAAGCCAACAACACTGAGACTCTGCTGTAGAGGCCCAAACCATTTCATGATATTACTGCCTGGAAGTGTCGCCCTGAACGCCACCAACACCACGAGAGTTTTCCCCAGAACACATGAGATACAGAGGACGAAGGTGATCCCGAACGCTGTGTGGCGCAGCATACAGGACCACTGAGAGGGTCGCCCAATAAAAGTGAGTGAACAGAGGAAACACAGAGTCAGGGAGAACAGCAGCAGGAAGCTCAGCTCAGAGTTGTTGGCTTTAACAATGGGCGTGTCCTTTTCTCTTAGAAATAAAATAACCACTAACACAGTTAATGTAGCTCCAAATAAAGAAAACACTACCAGTACTATCCCCATAATCTCTGTATATGAAAGAAACTCCACAACCTTTAACACACATTTATCTTTTTCAGCATTAGACCAAAATTCTCCTGGACACTGCTCACAGTTATTCGCATCTGGAAAGTAATCATAGTTACTATCATAAGAAGAAAATTAATGTAATTTTATGGTTTATGTCTGAATAGTATTGTTGAGGAGCTGTATTCTAATTAATAAAAAAACAATACAGAGTGTACAAGTGACAACTTGTATCTGAAATGTGATATTGCTGAAACTACCTGTGTGGTTACTGAACTCTCCCTCTGCACATGGTATACAGTCATAGCAGCACACAGGCCTTCCGCTCTGTACAGCTTTCCTGGTTCCTGCAGGACAGCTATCACTGCACATAGTCCTGGGCTTCTGATATCAACAATAAGTAAATTACTCAGAACCATTACTATAAGGTGCAATGAGATATTTTCATGCATGTGTTGACATTATTATTATTATTATTATTATTATTATTATTATTATTATTATTATTAGAGTCAGTTTAAATTTGAAAATATATTTACCTCTCTTTTCTCACCAGCCCAGATGATATCTTCAGAATTTAATACCAATTGTTGCCCATTTGGTAGAGCGGCATCATAATAGCCCACAACCTTCAAATACATTTCTCCATTATGTCCTCGTTGTATGTTCAACACATCATACTTTGCGGTCTTTGCACCAGTGGTGTCAAACCAAATATTTTCTCCTAATTTGTTGGTAAAATTTACCTTTTTAAGAGATTTAACAACCTTTTAAGAGAGAAGATGGCAATAATTAACATCATGAAAGTATTGGGTTTGGACATTGCTTGGTTTCCTCCTGTTCTTTCATTTACCTGCCATGGTTGTATTGTTTTGTTTTTCGCGCAGCTCTGGCTTTCTGTGCATCCCAAAAGACTGTGTAAAGAATGTGCCAGCGCATAAACGGCATTGTAGAGATTATTTGCATATCTCAATTCTGAAATATCTTCAATGTAGTTTTTAAATTCAACCAGGTCATCGTATTCTTTACAGTTATTTTTATTTTGAGATCGGTTACAATGAGGAACTGTTTGCCAAAATCCATTCACAGCATAGTCAGTAAAATTACCGATATTCAGTTTCTCTGCATCTAAACCAATGGCTCCAGCCAATATGTCGAAACTTGCTGGTGTTGCGAGATCAACTGCAGTCATCCATGCAATATATGCTCCAACAATCTGGTAACCAGTGAGATTATTTTGATTTAGGTGGTCGATGAGACTGCTCATATCATAGTATGTGAGAAATAAAATTATTACTTTCGCTGTGCTTTTTTTAATAATTTCAACTATATCCATAATTTTGGCAGGATCTGACTGGGGAAATTTTTCAAAGTAGTCAATACAGATTCCATTCTCTCTGGCTGCTTTCAGGAAAATTGCCATTGCATTGTTGCCATAGTCATTATCACTGCACACAGCTCCCACCCAAGACCATCCAAAGTGTTTGACCAAATATGCAAGTGCTGTACTATGGTAATAATCACTTGATATGGTTCTAAAGAAATATGGGTACCTTTTTTTGTTGTTGAAACATTCACATGTTGCAGAATGACTGATCTAACAACAAATAAAAATAAGGCATTGAACTTACTTTGCTGATAATATGTGTGTGTGTATATATATATATATATATATATATATATATATATATATATATATATATATATATATATATATATATATATATATATATATATATATATATATATATATATATATATATATATATATATAAATAACAACACTCATGGAAAAAGAAAAAAGAAAACACCCGAAAACCCTCACCAACCTGACGAACACAAAGGGAAATTATGTGTGATTAGGTATCAAGTATGATGGCAGTGGTGGTCTAGAGGTACAGGGTGCTGGATCGCTGATCCAAAGATTGGGGGTTCGAGTCCCACTCTCCATAAGGTTGTCACTATCCCCCCCAGTGCAGCTAACTGGGTTATCAAAGGCGGGCCATGTCTGTCACTGTCTATGGTGAGAGGCATGTTAAAGAACCATTGCTGACTTTCGTAAAGAGTAGGCTGCAAAGCCGTCAGTGTGTTTCTGTCCCTTGCTAAAAGAGTTGTGACAAGAAGGGCATCCGACGTAAAAACATCTGCTAAATCAAACTTGCGAATCAAATGATTCGCTGTGGCGACTCCAGAGTAAAAAGGGAAAAACCCGAAAGGAAGACAGACAGACAGGTATCAAGTATGATATAAAATAAAGTAAATCCTTATGTCAATGACAATAGCAGCAAGGATAACCTTCATTCACATAGTTTAAGTGCTGTGGTCTGGTCACAATAATAAATATTGGAATATAAACAAATAAATATTTGAAACAGTGTTCATAAGGTCAAAATGGTCATCCTTTTTTTCATACCTAGACTCATTTTAATTTTGTCAGTCTCTTCCTATTCCTCTTGACAGAGAGTTCGTAAAACCAGTGGATGCCAAAAGAAGACATGGATAGAACATGTGAAACCACGCACAGAAAGTGATCTAACCAAAGTCAAAAACCTAGGACTTGGGATGTGTTCTTCCAGTGTGACCCACTGCAGCACAGTTACACGAGTATAATGATAATACATGAGTATACATGAGTTACGCACATTTCCTGAGATATCAAAAATCCATACGTCCACCATCTCCACCATTCAAAGTAAAGCGGAAGCCAATCATATGTACAAATACATGTGTAAATACATATAATAAATGTAAAATTTATTTATATATATATATATATATATATATATATATATATATATATATATATATATATATATATATATATATACACACAAACACGCACACCTACCTAATATACGAAGTATATTTAGGATTTATGCCTTAATGTCGGTGTTTTCTTTTATTTTTTATGTATGTATTTTTTTTAATAGAGTAACTGGCTACTGTTGTCTTACTCCAATGCTGCTGGAAAATGTGAACTTTCCTCTGGCATTCATAAAGCAAGTCTCTGTCTGTCCGCCTGCCAATCTATCTCTCCAGCTTGCTAACTAGCTGTCATTCTTTATTTCTTGCTTTCTTTAATTTATAAGCAATTTAGAGTATTCAGTTGACCTAATGTGCATATATTTAAACTGCACAATAAAACTGGGGCCTGTGGTTAATAGTCAGGATTTAATCCCTGCACATTCTAGCTGTGAGGGAAAAAGGGTTCTAACTGCTGACTCACTGTGTCTAATTTCGAGTAACTACAATTTACCTCATTGTTTCATTTTGAAAGACTTGTGTCAAAGGACTGTTGAAGAGAGGAATGAAGGCCATCATATTATGGACAGTTCAAGTGCATGCTTTAAGTGTTAGAAACATTTTAAAATTATTTAGTGGAATTATTGATTCTTACCACTGGGATTTTAAAAGGTTCTGTAGTTTTTGTAAGTGCTATAGTCGGACTAGCCTCAGTTTGTCCAATGATGGCTTGTACTGCTGATTGTCCAGAGCATACATCACCTGCTGCGTCTTGATTGTCCATCAATTCCATAGCTGCCTTTACTGATAACAAACTTGAAAGACAATTGTCATAAATCCTGTAACCAACTGAGATATTTGGAAGCAAAATGTTGCTTCTATTGATTTCCTCAATTGCAAAAACCATTGTCTGAGCAAGGCGGAATTCACTGAGGTTAATTCTACAAATATGCATTAAAAAAAAAAAAAAAAAAAAAAAAAAAAAATCAAATTAGTCTTTTTCTTCAAAAATAAATAAATAAATAAAAACTAAAATAATATAATGCAAAAAATATTGATTTTTATGTTGCAAAAATTTACACATTTTCTAGTATGATACTACAACAGTAAACATTACACTCTAGCAAACCTAATGCAGGTTAAAGGTTGAGGTTTTTCTGTATATGTCAGGGAGAGCATCTGTGTTCCCCGATGTATTGAAAATATAGCTCCAAATGTCACATCTCCATCTTTGTAAAACAGAGGATTTCCTGGGGTTTTGAGAATATGGCAATTATCTCCCTTTGCCATGCTGAGAAAAATAAATTGTACAAGGAATAACATCACAAATAATATCCAGTGCTGTGAAAGATCATTCCCCGATTCAAATCTTCTTCATGTATTTATAGTCATGCTCTGGATGTACACGTATAGTCATTCAGATTCAACAAATCAGAGAAGTAGTTTGTGATGTCATTCAGAGACTAACTGCTTCATGGAACTTTGTCAGTTACATTTCAGCAAAATCTGATTTACTTTAATAAAACACACACACACGTGCGCGCGCGCACACACACACACACACACACACACACACACACACACACACACACACACACACACACACACACACACACACACACACACTGATATTACATATTCTCTATATAATATGATTTCTCTGGATACTCCAGTTTCCTTTCACAGTCCCAACAAAATCAAATTAAATCAAATCTTCTACTTTTCCTTTCGTCTTTATCTCTTTTCCAGCGGTCGCCACAGCAAATCATTTGATTCGCACATTTGATTTGGCATAGGTTTTTACGTTGGATGCCCTTTCTGACACAATCCTTTAGCAAGGGAAAGAAACACGCTGATGGCTTTGCAGCCTACTCTTTACGAAAGTCAGCAATTGTTCTTTTACATGCCTCTCACCATAGACAATGAGCGAAATGGCCGGCCTTTGATAACCCAGTTAGCTGCACTGGGGGGAAGTGACAATCTTGTGGAGAGTAGGACTTGAACCCCCAACCCTAAGATCAGAGATTCAGCACCCTATACCACTAGGCCATCACTGCCCCACACATTCACATTAAATCAAATGGCCACTCAAAATTGTTGATCAATGAAAACAAGAGTAAAAATGTTCTTTTTGTCAAAAGATGCCATGGCAACGATGCACTGTCTTCTTCCTTCTTCTTCTTCTTTGCCTTTCGGCGTTTCCTTTCAAGGGTCGCCACAGTGAATCAACTGAGTCCATCTCACCCTGTCCTCTGCATCTTCTTCTCCTACACTAACTACCTTCATGTCCTCCTTCACCACATCCATAAATCTTCTCTTTGGTCTTCCTCTGGGACTTCTGCCTGGTAGTTCCAACCTCAGCATCCTACTATTAATGTACTCACTATCCCTCAATTTAGCCTCTCTACTCTCTATATCTAAAATCTAGCCTCTCTACTACCAATGTACCCACTAGCCATCTCAATTTAACCTCTCTGACTTTGTCTTCAAAACTTCTTACATGTGCTATCCCTCTGATATACTCATTCCTGACCCTATCCATCCTCGTTCACCTCAAAGAGAACCTCAACATTTTCATCTCTGCTACCTCCAGCTCTGCCTCCTGTCATTTCCCCAGTGCCACTGTTTCTAAACCATACAACATCGCTGGCCTCAACACCATCTTGTACACTTTTCCTTTCATTCATGCCGATACCTTCCTATCACACCGGAAATTTTTCTCCAACCATTCCAACCACCTGCACACGCTTCTTCACCTCTTTTCCACACTCTCCATTGCTCTGGATTGTTTAGCCTAAGTACTTAAAATCCCCCACTTTCTTTATCTCTGTTTCCTGTAACCTCACTGTTCCTCTTGGGTCCTTCTCGTTCACACACATGTATTCTGTCTTACTGAGGCTAACCTTCATTCCTCTCCTTTCCAATGCATACCTCCACCTCTCTAGATTTTCCTGCACTTGTTCTCTGCTCTCACTACAGATCACAATATCATCTGCAAACATCATACTCCATGGGGAATCTTGTCTAACCTCGTCTGTCAGCCTGTCCATCGCCATAGCAAACAAGAAGGGGCTCAGAACTGACCCTTGATGCAGACCCACCTTCACCTTGAACTCTTCTGTCACACCGACAGCACACCTCACCACTGTCTTACATTTCTCATACATGTCCTGCACCACTCTAACATACTTATCTGCCACTCCAGACTTCCTCATGCAATACCACAGTTCCTCTTTCGGCACCCGGCCATATGCTTTCTCCAGATCCACAAAGGCACAATGCAGCTCCTTCTGACCTTCTCTGCACTTCTGTATTAACATCATCAAGGCAATCACTGCATCCGTGATGCTCTTTTTTGGCATGAAACCAAATTGTTGTTCACAAATGCTGACATCTGCCCTTAGTCTAGCTTCCACTACTCTTTCCCATAACTTTCCCCGGGTTCGGGGATTACCGCCACGACAAGCACCGACGACCTTACGGCCGCAGCTATGGGCTGCCGCCTCAGCAATGGAGGCACGAAACATGGCCCATTCAGATTCCATGTCCCCCGCCTCCTCCGGAACGTGGTTGTAGCTCTGCCGGAGGTGGGAGTTAAAGGCCTCTCAGACAGGGGACTCCGCCAAACGTTCCCAGCAGACCCTGATTACACGCTTGGGCCTGCCAGGTCTGGAAGGCAACCTCCCACACCACCGAAGCCAACTCACCACCAGGTAGTGATCGGTAGACAGCTCAGCTCCTCTCTTCACCCGAGTGTCCAGAACATATGGTTGCAAGTCCGATGACACAATTGCAAAGTCAATCATCGAACTGCGACCTAGGGTGTCCTGGTGCCAAGTACACTTATGGACACCCTTATGTTCGAACATGGTGTTCGTGATAGACAAACTATGACGAGCACAGAAGTCCAACAACGAAACACCATTCGGATTCAGACTGGAGAGGCCGTACCTACCGATCACACTCTTCCAGGTCACACTATCGTTGCCCACATGGGCGTTGAAGTCTCCCAAGGCAACGAGCGAGTCTTCCGAGGGAGCGTTTTTTGACAATTTTGTCATATTTTTCAAAAACAGCTTTCTTTTGGTGAAACCTTTTGTTTCTCGGCACTTCATATATCCCCACCTACCCTTCAGCATACCTTTCCTCGATACTGTACCTGCTCTTCTTCTTCTCATCTGTACCCTTTATCTACACAGGACTTGAGATCCAACTCAATCACTGTTTTTTCATCCCTGGGAACACTATCAACCACTTCATTTTACCCTAGAAGTCATTCTTTTCATCCATTTCACATCCTGTCTGTGAGGTATATTAACTGAGAACACCGAGCATCACTCCTTTGTATGGCATTCATCACTCTGTTGAATTTCCGTTTCACTTGTGACAGACTTGTGTTGATTACTGAAACACTGATTCTCTTCCTTGAAAGTAAGATAAGATTCTTGCAGGAACTGGGCAACTAAAAAAAATAAATAAATAAACAAAAAACTTGCATGCTTTGCATGTGAGAATCATAATAAAGACACTGAAGATGTGAATAAAGCCTGCTCTTTTTTTTCTGAGTTTGATTCTTTAATCCTGTGCCCATCCTTGAGAGCATAATGCAAGATCTCAGACTCTAATGTAAGAAATAGCAAATCATTTCGTTTCAGGTAAAGTGTACATAAAGTACGTATTTTGGGGAAGAGACATCAGAACAATAATAACATATCAATGTCAAAAAAATGAAAGTGTTTCAAAAGCTAAATAAAAAGAGGGTCATACAACCTACTGTTTTGCGCTGGTCTAATAACACTGTCAAACACTCATAGCCCATCTCTGGTCTACTGCATAGCTCCCTGCTCCATGTGCTTCCTTTGCACGTTCTGCTCTCTGTTCCTCAACGTGCTCATCTTCCCTCATTCTTTAAAATGTAAAACCAATTTTTTTGACCCTCAAGTGCATTAGGCTGTGTTTAGAAACTGTTCCCTATCAAAGGACTGCACGTGACCTCCAGCTGACCCATCAGCACCGGATGGTTGTCCTTCCATTACCTAAGCAACCAGCCATTGAATGAAAAGAAGCATTGAATTTTCTCTCTTCCACCTGTGTTTGTTTGCAGAAGAGAGTGGTGCTACTCGCATAACGGAGAGGCAGAGAGGCTTTCACAACATGTTAAACCTCACAATTTATTACCTAGGGATTTTTGTTTTGTTTGTGTTGCAAAAATAACAATCCTGTTGTCTACAAGGGAAAAAAAATAGTATGAATGGACATTGGATTAACATTATGCTACAGTAAGTCACTGCCTAAAGCAAGTTGTCACCTCTCATGGTAAGTGAGCACTGCTGCTTACAAATTATAGAGTTCATCCAGCCACTAAAACCCAGTTGAGCCCGTCACAGAATGCAAATTCAAGAGGTGTGTTTTTTTTTTTTTTAGATTCATCAATTTAACATTTATTTCAGTAAAAATTTGCTGAAAACAAAAAGGGCTTGCATTGCATGCATGAGTGAAAGTTGACTTTCAAAGGGGCACCAGTGCATTTCAGTAGAAAATATGTATATATGTCTAACTGGCATGGCATTCCGGTGCGTTCCAGCTTACTTTCACCTCTGTCCTATTGATATCATAAACTTATATCTACTTTCAGTGTTGTTGGCCTTACTCCTTTCCCTCCAGTTGATTGTACAAGCATTATGTTTATCCTTCCCTGCTCCATCATGTCAGCCAGTTCTCTATCTCTCTTTAGCTGTCATTGTCCAGATTACCCTGATATGCTGAACAATTCTCCTTTCTGTCTCTCGAGATTCATCTTTATCCTCATCTCTCTTCTAGTTTACAATTTTTTCATGAAATTTGACAAAACACACATCTTTATTTTGAAGTGTCTTAAAAAAAAAAAAAAAACTGCATATAGCATGAGAGTAAGGTTTTGGTGAGGGTTGAGTTTGGATTAGAGTAAAGGTTAAGGGCTCATGATGCACAGGTCCAAAAGCACCTTGCTTCCTACAGTTTGCTGATTATACTCGGTGCACAGAACAAAATTTGTAAACTACACAATCCTTTAAAAAATGTGCTGAGATTAGATTATTTTTATAAACGTTTAAGTGCAAATATGCAGTGATACAAAGAAGATGTTTATTTTATTTATTTATTTATTTTTTATTATTATTATTTTTTTTTTAGTTTCACAGTGATATGCTCATGAGTGCAAACATGCTCACTGTAAAAAAAAAAAAAAAAAAAAAAAAAAAAAAATCATAAAAATAATGAAACATAAAAACATTTTACAGAAGTTTAATTATTTATTTAATATTAGTGTTTTTTCCATGATCAACACTCTTAAATTGGTGATGTTTAAATGTATTTTAAGATCTAAACAAATTACTTCTTAATTAAGAAATTGTTTTTCCCATCATATTTTTCTTTGTATTTAGTTCAGGTTTAAACAGAATAATATAACATTTCGGTGTAAATATACAGAATAGGAGAGCAAAACTGGAGGCCAAAATTGCAAATATCTCCACAGCAACAGTGAACTTTCCAGGAGAACTGACATAAGCTGGAATAAAAGTTATCCACACTGCACAGAATATGAGTAAACTAAATGTGATAAATTTAGATTCATTAAAATTATCTGGTAACTTTCTAGCGAGAAAAGCCAGAACAAAGCAGAATAAAGCAAGAACTCCTATATAACCCAACACGACCCAGAAACCTACAGCTGAACCCACATTACATTCTAATATGATCTTTTCCTTGTAGTAATTCATGTTCTTGTAGGGAAAAGGAGGAGAAACTGTTAACCAAATCACACAAATAACAACCTGGATGAGAGTGAAGCCAACAACACTGAGTCTCTGCTGTAGAGGCCCAAACCATTTCATGATATTACTGCCTGGAAGTGTCGCCCGGAAAGCCAATAAAACCACAAGAGTTTTCCCCAGAACACACGAGATACAGAGGACGAAAGTGATCCCGAACACTGTGTGGCGCAGCATACAAGACCACTGAGAGGGTCGTCCGATGAAAGTGAGTGAACAGAGGAAACACAGAGTCAGGGAGAACAGCAGCAGGAAGCTCAGCTCAGAGTTGTTGGCTTTAACAATGGGCGTGTGCTTTTCTCTAAGAAATAAAATAACTACTAACACAGTTAATGTAACTCCAAATAAGGAAAAAACGACCAGTACTATCCCCATAATCTCTGTAAATGAAAGAAACTCTACTACCTTTAATACACATTTATCTTTTTCAGCATTCGACCAAAATTCTCCTGGACACTGCTCACAGTTATTTGCATCTGAAAAGTAATCATGTTTATTATCATTAAGAAGAAAATGTTATTTCTGAAGACCATTGTTTAAGAACTGTATCCTAAACAATAAAATATTGTACATAATGTACAATTAACTGCTTGTATATGAACCTTGGTAATGCTGAAGTTACCTTTACCTGTGTGGTTACTGAACTCTCCCTCTGCACATCGTATACAGTCATAGCAGCACACAGGCCTTCCACTCTGTACAGCCTTCCTGGTTCCTGCAGGACAGCTCTCACTGCACACAGACCTGGGCTTCTGATATGAAGAATAAGTCAATTAGTAAAAAGTACAGACAGAACCTTTGATAGTGTAACATGCTCTGAGACATTGTCATACATGTGATGATATTTTGTTGTTGTTGTTTGTTATTATTATTATTATTATTATTATTATTATTATTATTATTATTATTATTATTATTATTATTATTATTATTATCAGTTTAAGTTTGGAAATATATTTACCTCTCTTTTCTCACCAGCCCAGATGATATCTTCAGAATTTAATACCAACTGTTGTCCATTTGGTAGAGAGGCATCATAATAGCCCACAACCTTCAAATACATTTCTCCATTATTTCCTCGTTGTATGTTCAACACATCAAATTTGGTGGTTTTTGCACCAGTGCTGTCAAACCAAACATTTTCTCCTAATTTGTTTGTAAAATTTACCTTTTTAAGAGATTCAACAACCTTTACAGAGAGAAGATGACATGAATTTACATCATGAAAGTATTGGGTTTGGGCATTGCTTGGTTTCCACCTGTTCTTTCATTTACCTGCCATGGTTGTATTGTTTTGTTTTTCGCGCAGCTCTGGCTTTCTGTGCATCCCAAAAGACTGTGTAAAGAATGTGCCAGCGCATAAACTGCATTGTAGAGATTATTTGCATATCTCAATTCTGAAATATCTTCAGTGTAGTTTTTAAATTCAATCAGGTCATCGTATTCTTTACAGTTATTTTTATTTTGAGATCGGTTACAATGAGGAACTGTTTGCCAAAATCCATTCACAGCATAGTCAGTAAAATTACCGATATTCAGTTTCTCTGCATCTAAACCAATGGCTCCAGCCAATATGTCGAAACTTGCTGGTGTTGCGAGATCAACTGCAGTCATCCATGCAATATATGCTCCAACAATCTGGTAACCAGTGAGATTATTTTTATTTAGGTGGTCTATTAGGCTGCTCATATCATTGTATGTAAGATATAAAACGATTACTTTAGCCGTTCCTGTTTTAATTATTTCAACCACATCCATCATTTTGGCAGGATCTGACTGGGAAAGTTTTTCAAAGTAGTCAATACAGATTCCATTCTCTCTGGCTGCTTTCAGAAAAGTGGCCATTGCATTGTTGCCATAGTCATCATCACTGCACACAGCTCCCACCCAGGACCATCCAAAGTGTTTGACCAAATATGCAAGTGCTGTACTATGGTAATAATCACTTGATATGGTTCTAAAGAAATAGGGGTATCTTTTTCTGTTGTTGAAACATTCACATGTGGCAGAGTAACTGATCTAACAACAAATAAAAATAAATCATTGGACTTACTTGACTGAAAAAAAAAAAAAATAAAACTCATAAAAATCAACTTCTCAAACTGACGAATACAAATGGAAAATTATTATTTTAAATAATGTCTCGTGTGATATGTAATAAAGTAAACTGAATAATAATGATGATATAATCAAATTTTACATTCATTTACTTGTTTAGCCTTATCACCTTTCTTGTTGTCAAAAATAAATATTGGAAACAGTGCTGCAAAGGACAAAATGGTTATCATCATTTCACACCTTGAATCAATTTAATTTTGCAGGTCTCGTCATATTCCTCTTTACAGAGAGTTGGTACCACCAAAGGTCATCAAAGAGTACCTTGATAGAACATAAAATAATAATGTACAGAAGTGATCTAACCACAGGTAAGAACTTAGGACCTGGGGATGTGTTCTGCCAGTGGGAGCCACTGCAGCACAGTTATAGTGCATATTTACTGAGATAACAAAAATCCAAAAGGCCATCATCTCCACTATTCAATGTAAAGTTGGACCCAATCTTTAATTTTCAGATGTGGGGTTCACCAGTTCACTCTAGTGCCAAACAAGCCCAAGCAATCATTTACAGTTATAACTATGATCAATTTAGAGTATCCAGTTGACCTAATGTGCATGCATTTACACTGCACAAAAAACTAGTACCTGAAAGAAATGGGGAGAAAATGGAATTTCCACACAGAGCATATGGTTAATAGTCAGGATTTAATGCCTGCATATTCTAGCTGTGAGGGAAAAAATGTGCTAACTGCAGAACCACTCACTTTATTTTTTAAACAATTTATCTTATTGTTTAATTTTGAAAGACTTGTATCAGAGAACTGTTGAAGAGATTAAATGAAGGCCATCATTTTAGGAAGAGTTCAACTACATGGTTTAAGTCTTAAACACATTTTAGATTAGTTAGTGGAATTGTTGATTCTTACCACTGGGATTTTAAAAGGTTCTGTAGTTTTTGTAAGGGCTATAGTAGGACTAGCCTCAGTTTGTCCAATGATGGCTTGTACTGCTGATTGTCCAGAGCATGCATCACCCACTATGTCCTGACCGTTCATCAATTCCATAGCTGCCTTTACTGATAGCAAACTTGAAAGACAATTGTCATATATCCTGTAACCAACCAAGATATTTGGAAGCAAAATGTTGTTTCCATTGATTTCGTCAATTGCAAAGGTCATGGTCTGAGCAAAGCGGAATTCACTGAGGTTAATTCTACAAATATACATAAAATGCAAAACATTTCAACTTTGTATTTTTCTTAAAAATACAAACATTATTATATAACTAAAAAAATCCTGATTGTTATATTGCAGAAAACTTCATATTTCCCAGTATGATACCACAAAACAGTAAACATTACACTCGAGCAAACCTAATGCAGGTTAAAGGTTGAGGTTTTTCTGTATATGTCAGGGATAGCATCTGTGTTCCCCGATGTATTGAAAATATAGCTCCAAATGTCACATCTCCATCTTTGTAAAATAGAAGATTTCCTGGGGTTTTGAGAATATGGCAATTGTCTCCCTTTGCCATGCTGAGAAAAAGAAGTTGGACAAGGAATAACATCACAAAGAATACCCAGTTCTGTGAAAGATCACTCCCCGATTAAAATCTTCATGTATTTATAGACATGATCCGGGAGAACAGATATAGTCATTCAGATTCAGCAAATCAGAGAAGTGGTTTGTGATGTCATGAGGAGACTAACTGCTTCATGAAACTTTGTCAGTTTGTCAGAAAAATCCTATTTATTTTATAATCACACACATATGTACACACACACACGCACGCACGCACGCACGCACGCACGCACACACACACACACACACACACACACACACACACACACACACACACACACACACACAAATACACACACACACACACACACACACACACAGATAATATTACATATTCTCTGGATAATATGATTTCTCTGGATACTCCGGTTTCCTTTCACAGTCCCAACACAATCACATTAAGTCAAATGGCCACTCAAAATTGTTGATACATGAGAACATGACCAAAAATGTTTTTGTTTTTTTTCTCAAAAGATGTCATGGCAATGATGCACTCTAAAAAAAGTTAAAAGTGATATAATAGGCCCCTGTTATTCGCGGGGGTTCGGTTCCGGCACCACTAGTGAATCAAGACAATCCACAAATCCTGTACCCAGAAGTAAAACCCTATGTATCATATTTCAAGTGCTAAAATATGCTTCTGAAACACATTCTATAGAGTCTTACTCATTAATACAGTATGACCGTAGTAAAATGTAGTAAAAAATAAGAAAATGTTTTAACCTAGTCATTACCACACACACACAACACACACACACACACACACACACACACACACACACACACACACACACACACACACACACACACACACACACACACACACGTGTGTGATTTCCGGTGCAAATGAGAAGAAGAAACGGGCTCGAGTGATATCACAAAAGGAATATGGCCAAACCCGCCTACCGTCGGTACGATATTGAAGCAGAATGACGTAATTAAGTTTCAGACGGACCCAGAATGCAGTAGGCAATGTGAGATGGCAATGTGGATTTACTATTCAAAGGGGAAGCACTTAAGCAGAGCGCCACACTTTATCTACAGTACGGGTGATGAAGAAAAACAAAAACATTAAGCACTAGAACCAGAAGCCAGAGAGAACACAAGAAAGCAGGGACATGATGTGAGACAATATTCTTGTGCAGGGGTTAGTATGTGGTTTGTGTTTATAGGCAGTAGATGAGAGGAGTGATTCAGGTGTGAGCTACTGCAATCAGCCCCTAGCAGATCAGCCACGCCCCTCAGCTGGAGTCTTCTTTTCTTCTTCTTCTTCTTTTACTTTTGGCTGCTCCCTTCAGGGGTCGCCACAGCAAATCATCCGCCTCCATCTCACCCTGTCCTCTGCATCTTCTTTTCTGACTCCAACGACCTTCATGTCTTCCTTCACCACATCCATAAATCTCTTCTTTGGTCTTCCTCGAGGCCTTCTGCCTGGTAGTTCCAACCTCAGCATTATACTGCCAATATACTCACTATCTCTCCTCTGTACATGTCCAAGCCGTCTCAATCTAGCCTCTCTGACTTTGTCTCCAAAACATCTTACATGGGCTGTACCTCTGATATACTAATTTCTGATCCTATCCATCCTCGTTACTCCCAGAGAGAACCTCAACATTTTCATCTCCGCGACCTCCAGCACACCTCACCACTGTCTTACATCTCTCATACATGTCCTGCACCACTCTAACATACTTCTCTGCCACTCCAGACTTCCTCATGCAATACCACAATTCTTCTCTTGGCACCCTGTCTTATGCTTTTTCCAGATCCACAAAGGCACAATGTTGTTCCCTCTGACCTTCGCTGTACTTCTCTATTAACAACTTCTCAAAGCAAACATTGCATCTGTGGTGCTCTTTCTTGGCATGAAACCAAACTGTTGTTCACAAATGCTGACCTCTGCCCTTATTCTAGCTTCCACTATTCTTTCCCATAACTTCATCGTATGGCTCATCAAGTTTATCCCTCTGTAGTTGCCGCAACTCTGCACATCTCCCTTGTTCTTAAAAATGGGCAACAGCACACTTCTCCTCCACTCCTCCGGCATCTGCTCACTCTCTAGGACCTTGTTGAATGTTCTTGTCAGAAAATCTACTGCTACCTCTCCTAGACACTTCCATACCTCCACATGTATATCATCAGGACCAACTGCCTTTCCATTCTTCATCCTCTTCAATGCCCTTTTCACTTCACCCTTACTGATCTCTGCTACTTCCTGGTCTTCAATGGTCACCTCTTCTACTCTTCTTTCTCTCTCATTTTCCTCATTCATCAGCTCTTCAAAGTACTCTTTCCATCTTCCCAGCACACTTCTGTCATCAGTCAATACATTTCCCTCTCTGTCCTTAATCAGTCTAACTTGCTGCACGTCCTTCCCATCACTATTGCCAACCTGTATAAATCATTTTCTCCCTCTTTACTTTCCAACCTAGCATACAAGTCATCATACGCCTTTGACACCACTACCTTCACCTTACGCTGTGTCTCCCTGTACTCCTGTTTACTCTCTTTGGTCCTCTCACTGTCCCACTTTTTATTCTTAGCTAACCTCTTCCTTTGTACACACTCCTGCATTTCCTCATTCTACCACCAGTCTCCTCATAGACTCTCCTTCCAGATGACACACCAAGTATTCTCCTACCTGTCTCCCTGATCACATTAGCTGTAGTTGTCCAGTCATCTGGAACCACTTCCTGACCACCCAAAGCCATTTTCAACTCCTCCTTGAAGACAACCCGACACTGTTCCTTTTTCAGTATCCACCACTTTGTCTTCAGATCTGTCTTTGCCTTCTTCACCTTCCTCACCATCAGCATCATCCTGCACACCACCATCCTACGCTGTTTGCCAACACTCTCGCCCACTAATATTTTGCAGTCACTGACTTCCTTCAAATTACATCACCTACACAAGATGTAGTTTACCTGTGTGCTCCTACCTCCACTTTTATGAGTCACCTTATGCTCCTGTCTGTTATGGAAGAAAGTATTCACCACAGCCATTTCCATCCTTTTTGCAAAATCTACCAACATCTGTCCTTCTGCGTTCCTGTCCTGGATACCAAACCTGCCCATCACTTCCTTGTCCCATCGGTTTCCTGCACCAACATGTCTATTGAAGTCTCCCCCAATGACCACTCTTTCACCTCTGGGGGTACTCTGCATCACTTCATCTCACTCACTCCAGAATCTCTCCTCTTCTAGCTCACATCCTGCCTGTTGGGCATAAGCACTAACAACATTGAACATCACACCTTCAATTTCTAACTTGAGACTCATCACTCTGTCTGACACTCTTTTCACTTCTAGAACATTCCTGACAAACGCCTCCTTCAAGATGACTCCTAATCCTTTTCTCTTCCCATCTACACCATGATGAAACAGCTTAAACCCTGCTCTTAAACTTCTAGCCTTGCTACATTTCCACCTGGTCTCCTGAACATACAGTATGTCCACCTTCATCCTCTACATCATGTCAGCCAGCTCTCTACCTTTTCCTGTCATAGTCCCAACATTCAAGGTCCATACTCACAGTCCAAGACTCATGCCTTTCCTCTTCTCTCTCTGCCTACGGACACGCCTCCCACCTCTCCTTCTTCGACTTCTTCGACCAACAGTAGTCCAATTTCCACCAGCACCGATGGCGATCGTTGTTAACCCGGGCGTCGACCGATCCGGTATGAAATTCTTTGTTGTGACACACATATTTTATTTGGCATTTGTTTTACACTGGATGCCCTTCCTGATGCAACCCTCTGCATTCATCTGGGCTTGGGACCGGTGTGTGAGAGAGAGAGAGAGAGAGAGAGAGAGAGAGAGAGAGAGAGAGAGAGAGAGAGAGAGAGAGAGAGACAGACGCTGGCTTGTGCTTCTCCTCACGGTTGTATTTTCCAACAGCCCCCACCCCCCCCACCCCAAAGACTCCAAAAAGGGTGAGTAATCTGAACTGTCATTTGGTGGAGGGATGCGGAGGGAACCCAAAGGCGAAGGGAAGCTTTCCTTTCATTGACTGGGGAGAACCCCAGCGTTTGGCACCGAGACGGGGGGCAACAAGGATGCCCACACTGGCTAACCGCCTCTACCCATGAAAAACTTCAGAATGGAATAAGGTCCAGCCTCTTTCGAGATAGGTGGTTCCAGAGCGTTGACTATATCTAGTCAGTATCTCTCCACCTCACACACCAGGTCAGGTTCCTTCCCCACCAGAGAGGTAGCATTCCATGTCCCAAGAGTCAGAGTCAGTAACCGAGGATCGGCCCGACAGAACCCATGCTTTTGGCTACTGCCCAACTCACATCACACCTGACCCATATGGCCTCTCCCACAGATGGTGGGTCCATGGGAGGGTGGACCCATGTTTTCTTTTCAGACTGGGCCCGGCCAGGCTCCATGGGCGGAAGCCCAACCACCAGTCACTCACCTTTGAGCTCTGCCCCAGGCCTGGTTCCAGGGGAGGAGGGGACCCCGCTGACCCGTGTCCGGGCAAGGGAAAATTTATCTCCGTTTTTTTCATCATACAGGTTTTCTGAACTTTTTTTTATTTTTTTTTTTTTTGGGGGGGGGATTTTCTCCATCATACATGATGTTCTATACGTATGTAAAAATGTAGACAAATCTGATAGAGTCAAGGGGAACTTTTCATATTTTTTGGATTTCATCTGGAATGACCCAACTATCATTTGGTGCATAAGCACAAACAACAGTCAGGACTCATACACCCACCCAAAGGCAGAGGGAAGCAACCCTTTCATCCTTTCATCAACTGGGGAAACCCCAATATGTGAGATAGGGACAACAGGTATGACCTGTCCCCATCAGCTCGCCACCTCTCCCAATGAGCAACTCCAGAATGCAAAAAGGTCCAGCCCCTCTAGAGATGGGTGGTTCCAGAGCCCAATCTATTTATTGAGGTGAGTTCGGCTAGATCTTGTCAGTATCTTAACTTCACACACCAGCTCAGGCCACTTCCCTGCCAGATAGAGGACACTTCCATGTCCCGGGGGTCATAATCAGTAGCCGAGGATCGGTCTGACAGAACTTAGGCCTTTGGATGACACCCAACTCACAACGCACCCTACACCTATAGCCTCTCCCACAGGTGGTAAATCCATAGGAGGTGGACACTTGTCTCCTTTTCAGGCTGTTCATGGCCAGGTTCCATGGGCAGAAGCAGGACCACCAGGCACTCCCCTCTCAGCCCCTTTCCCCAGGACATTCTTCAGGGTGGTACCCTGATGACCTGCTTCTGTGCAAGAAAAAACATGGCCCTTTATCTTTATCCTTAGGGATCTTTTGAACTGCACTTTGTCTGGAGCTTCACCTAGAACCTGTTTGCCTTGTGTGACCCTACCAGGGGCATAATGCACCTGACAACATAAATCCGAGGTTCACTAAGGCCATCCACCATGATAAAGTGGCCAAGGATGGGACAATTTTGTCATGCTTTTCAAAAACAGCTTTCTATTGGTCTATTTTTTTTTTTTAACAGTAGCATGCTCATGAGTGCAAGATGCATACTGTGGGGGGGGGGGGGATTATAAAAATAATGATTAAATGAGTTATTATGCATGTTAACATTATAAATAATAAGTAGAATTTTAATTATTTATTTATTTTTTTTTATTTTCATGATCAACACTCTTAAATTGGTGATGTTCAAATTTATTTTCAGATTTAAACAAATTACTTATTAAACTGGTTAAGAAATTATTTTTCCCATCATATTTTTCTTTGTGTTTAATTCAGATTTAAACAGAATAATATAACATTTTGGTGTAAATATACAGAATAGGAGAGCAAAACTGGAGGCCAATATTGCAAATATCTCCACAGCAACAGTAAATTTTCCAGGAGAGCTGACATAAGCTGGAATAAAAGTTATCCACACAGCACAGAATATGAGTAAACTAAATGTGATAAATTTAGATTCATTAAAATTATCTGGTAACTTTCTAGCGAGAAAAGCCAGAACAAAGCAGAATAAAGCAAGAACTCCTATATAACACAACACGACCCAGAAACCTACAGCTGAACCCACATTACATTCTAATATGATCTTTTCCTTGTAGTAATTCATGTTCTTGTAGGGAAAAGGAGGAGAAACTGTTAACCAAATCACACAAATAACAACCTGGATGAGAGTGAAGCCAACAACACTGAGTCTCTGCTGTAGAGGCCCAAACCATTTCATGATATTACTGCCTGGAAGTGTCGCCCTGAACGCAACTAACACAACTATAGTTTTCCCCAGAACACACGAGATACAGAGGACGAAGGTGATCCCGAACGCTGTGTGGCGCAGCATACAGGACCACTGAGAGGGTCGTCCGATGAAAGTGAGTGAACAGAGGAAACACAGAGTCAGGGAGAACAGCAGCAGGAAGCTCAGCTCAGAGTTGTTGGCTTTAACAATGGGCGTGTCCTTTTCTCTTAGAAATAAAAAAGCTACTAACACAGTTAATGTAGTTCCAAATAAGGAAAAAACTACCAGTACTATCCCCGTAATTGAAAGAAACTCCACAACTTTTAACACACATTTATCTTTTTCAACATCAGACCAAAATTCTCCTGGACACTGCTCACAGTTATTCGCATCTGGAAAATAATCATATTTATTATCATTAAGAAGAAAATTTTATTTTTGAATAGTATTGTTTAAGAACTGTATCCTAAAAAATAAAAATATTGTACATAATGTACAATTAACAGCTTGTATCTGAAAATTGGTAATGCTGAGGTTACCTGTGTGGTTACTGAACTCTCCCTCTGCACATGGTATACAGTCATAGCAGCACACAGGCCTTCCACTCTGTACAGCCTTCCTGGTTCCTGCAGGACAGCTCTCACTGCACACAGACCTGGGCTTCTGACACAGGGAATAAGTAAAACAGTAAAAAGTATAGACAAAACCTTTATTATTATATGCTGTGAGACATTGTCATACATGTGCTAATATTTTTGTTGTTGTTTGTTATTATTATTATTATTATTATTATTATTATTATTATTATTATTATTATTATTATTATTATTATTATCATAAGTTTAAATTTGGAAATATATTTACCTCTCTTTTCTCACCAGCCCAGATGATATCTTCAGAATTAAGTACCAATTGTTGTCCATTTGGTAGAGAGGCATCATAATAGCCCACAACCTTCAAATACATTTCTCCGTTATTTCCTCGTCGTATGTTCAACAGATCATATTTTGCAGTCTTTGCACCAGTTCTGTCAAACCAAACATTTTCTCCTAATTTGTTGGTAAAATTTACCTTTTTAAGAGATTCAACAACCTTTTCAGAGAGAAGATGACAAGAATTTACATCATGAAAGTATTGGGTTTGGGCATTGCTTGGTTTTCTCCTGTTCTTTCATTTACCTGCCATGGTTGTATTGTTTTGTTTTTTGCACAGCTCTGGCTTTCTGTGCATCCCAAAAGACTGTGTAAAGAATGTGCCAGCGCATAAACTGCATTGTAGAGATTATTTGCATATCTCAATTCTGAAATATCTTCAGTGTAGTTTTTAAATTCAATCAGGTCATCATATTCTTTACAGTTATTTTTATTTTGAGATCGGTTACAATGAGGAACTGTTTGCCAAAATCCATTCACAGCATAGTCAGTAAAATTACCGATATTCAGTTTCTCTGCATCTAAACCAATGGCTCCAGCCAATATGTCGAAACTTGCTGGTGTTGCGAGATCAACTGCAGTCATCCATGCAATATATGCTCCAACAATCTGGTAACCAGTGAGATTATTTTTATTTAGGTGGTCTATTAGGCTGCTCATATCATTGTATGTAAGATATAAAACGATTACTTTAGCCGTTCCTGTTTTAATTATTTCAACCACATCCATCATTTTGGCAGGATCTGACTGGGAAAGTTTTTCAAAGTAGTCAATACAGATTCCATTCTCTCTGGCTGCTTTCAGAAAAGTGGCCATTGCATTGTTGCCATAGTCATCATCACTGCACACAGCTCCCACCCAAGACCATCCAAAGTGTTTGACCAAATATGCAAGTGCTGTACTATGGTAATAAACACTTGATATGGTTCTAAAGAAATAGGGTATCTTTTTCTGCTGCTCAAACATTCACATCCAGCGGAGTGACTAATCTACCAACAAATAAATATAAATCATTGGATTTACATGGCTGATCGTAAATAAAATAACACACATGGAAAAAAAATAAATAAAAAAAAAAAAAAAAAAAAAAAATCTCATCAAATTGACGAATACAAAGGGAATAATGTGATTATGTATCAGATATGATATAAAATAAATTAAACCCCATGACAATGAATATGAAAAAAAGGTTAACTTTCATTTAGTTGTTTGTCTGCTGTGGCCTGGTAACATTTCTTTTCAAAAAAAAAAAAATATATATATATATTGGAAACAGTACTCAAAAGGACAACATGGTTATCCTCTTTTAACACCTAGAATCGATTTAGTTTTGCAGGTCTTGTCATATTCCTCTTCATAGAGAGTTAGTCAAACCAGAGGTCATCAAAGAATACATGGATAGAACATGCGAAATCATGTACAGGAAGTGACCCAATCAAAAGGAAGAATGCTGGACTTGGGGATGTGTTCTGCCTGTGGGATCCACTGCAGCACAGTTACAGTGCACATTTACTGAGATAACAAAAATCCAAGTCCATCATCTCCATCATTCAAAAGTAAAGGAGCAAATCGATCATTTGGCGATGGGGGTTTACCCTGATCCGATCACAATTTGCAGTGCCAAACAGCCCAAGCAATCCTTTACATTTATAACTATATAGCAGTTTAGAGTATACAGTTGGCCTAACATGCATGTATTTACACTGCACAAGAAACTGTGGTCCCTGAAAGAAATGGAGAGAAAATGGAACTTCCACACAGAGCCTGTGGTTAATACTCAGGATTTCATCCCTGCACATTCTAGTTGTGAGGGGATAGAGGTGCTAACTGCTGACTCACTGTGTCTAATTTCAAGGTACTACAATTTATCTTATTGTTTAATTTTGAAAGACAGTGTCTCTGAAAGACAGAGGACTGTTGAAGAGAGTGCCATCAGATCATGGACAGTTCAAGTGCATGGTTCGAGTGTTAAAAACATTTTAAATCAATTAGTGGAATTATTGATTCTTGTAAGTGCTTCTTACATCTTGTAAGTGCTATCGTCGAAGTAGCCTCAGTTTGTCCAATGATGGCTTGTACAGCTGATTGTCCAGAGCATGCATCATCTGCTGCGTCCTGATTGTTCATCAATTCCATAGCTGCCTTTACTGATAATAAACTTGAAAGACAATTGTCATATATCTTGTAACCAACCGAGATATTTGGAAGCAAAATGTTGCTTCTATTGATTTCATCAATTGCAAAAGTCATGGTCTGAGCGAAGCGGAATTCACTGAGGTTAATTCTACAAATATACATAATATGCAAAACCCTTCAACTTTGTCTTTTTCTTTAAAAATACAAACATTATAATATAATGTAAAAAAAAAAAAATACTGATTGTTATATTGCAGAAAATTACACATATTCCAGTATGATACTACATTAGCAAACATTATACTATAGCAAACCTAATGCAGGTTAAAGGTTGAGGTTTTTCTGTATATGTCAGGGATAGCATCTGTGTTCCCTGATGTATTGAAAATATAGCTCCAAATGTTACATCTCCATCTTTGTAAAACAAAGGATTTCCTGGGGTTTTGAGAATATGGCAATTTTCTCCCTTTGCCATGCTGAGAAAAAGACATTGTACAAGGAATAACATAACAAAGAATATCCAATTTTGTGAAAGATTACACCCTAAGTCAAATCTTCATGTATTTATAGACATGCTCTGGGTGTACAGGTATAGTCATTCAGATTCAACAAATCAGAGAAGTGGTTAGTGATGTCATTAAGAGACTAACTTCTTCGTGGAACTTTGTCAGTTACATTTCAGTAAAACCTGATTTACTTTATTCACACACACACACACACACACACACACACACACACACACACACACACACACACACACACACACACACACACACACACACACACACACACACACACACACACACACACACTGTTGGGATTTCTCTTTGTTGTCTAGTTCTGCCTCCCATTGACTCTGAGTGAGGAGGTCTAGTCGTTTCGCGGATCTGTGTCACCGCGAGCTCTGGGCAGCTTGCAATAAAGAGTGAAAACCACAATAAATTCACATTCTTTATTCACAATCTCACCAAAGCTTACACAGGTAAACAGAATATACCATTCTAGGTGGGTAACAGCAGGGGTCCCCAACCACCGATCCTCAATTGGTACCAGTCCACAGAAGAAATAATTAATTATTTCCTTTTTATTTATTAGCGGAGTCTGAACAATCTTTATTTCAAAAAATATATATTTTATTTTGAAAAATGACCGGATTTTGTCAGTTACATGTCTGTCATCTGAGCGCTAAAATGTAATGCACAAGGGGAAAGCACATGAACAGACGAGTTAGACGCGCTTCAAACAATAGTGGGGATTTTGGGTGAGACTGAGCCTGAGCCTTCATTCTCCCAGCTGGTGCACACTCACCTTTTTTTTTTTTTTTTTAAGAAAAGTTCAAGCTCTACTTCCCAACCAACTTTATTTCAGCTGTTGAAAAATAATATTCATGGAGTGATTATCATCATCGTCATCATCATCATCATCGTCTTCCACTAAGTCCGGAGTCGGGTCGCGGGGGCAGCAACGTAAGAAAAGAGGTCCAGACAGGTCTCTCCCCAGCCACCTCCTCCAACTATCCCAGGACAGACACCAAGGCGGTCCCAGACAAGCCGAGAGACATAGTCCCTCCAGCGTGTTCTAGGTCGACCCCGGGGTCTCTTCCCAGTTGGACATGCCCGAAACACCACACCAGGGAGGCGTCCGGGAGGCATTCTGACCAGATGCCAGAGCCACCTTAACTGGCCCCTCTCAATGTGGAGGAGCAGCAGATCTACTCCGAGCTCTCCACGGATGGTAGAGCTTCTCACCTTATCTCTAAGGGAGAACCCCGCCACCTGGCGAAGGAAGCTCATTTCAGTCACTTGTATCCGTGATCTTGTTCTTTCGGTCACTACCCAAAGCTCGTGACCATAGGTGAGGGTTGGAACATAGATCGACTGGTAAATTGAGAGCTTCGCCTTGCGGCTCAGCTCCTTCTTCACCATGACAGACCGGTACAGGCACCGCTTAACAGCGGAGGCTGCAGCGATCCATCTGTTAATCTCTCGCTCCATCCTTCCCTCACTCATGAACAAGACCCCAAGATACTTAAACTCCTCCACTTGGGGCAGGACCCCGTTCCCGACCTCGAGAGTGCATTCCACCCTTGTCCGACTGAGGACCATGGCCTCAGACTTGGAGGTACTGATCCTCATCCCGGCTGCTTCGCACTCGACTGCAAATCGCTCCAATGAGAGCTGGAGGTCCCGAGTTGATGAAGGCAAAAGGACAACATCATCCGCAAAAAGCAGAGATGAGATCTTATGGCCACCAAACCAGAACCCCTCAACGCCTTGACTGCGCCTAGAAATTCTATCCATAAAAATTATGAACAGAATCAGTGACAAAGGACAGCCTTGGCAGATTCCAACTCCCACCGGAAATGAATTCGACCTGTTGTTGCCAATACGGACCAAACACTTACTCCGATGATACAGCGACCGAATGGCTCGTAGCAACTGATCCGGAACGCCGTACTCTCAGAGCACGCCCCCACAAGATCATTTGAGGGACACGGTCGAAAGCCTTCTCCAAATCCACAAAGCACATGTGGACAGATTGGGCAAACTCCCATGCCCCATCCAGAATCCTGTGGAGCGTATAGAGTTGGTCAAGAGTGCTACAGCCAGGACGAAAACCACATCGTTCCGAGGTTCGACTATCGGTTGGATCCTCCTTTCTAGTACCCCTGCAAAGACAGCAGCATGGTGGCGTAGTGGTTAGCACACCCGCCTCATAGCAAGAAGGCCTGGGTTTGAATCCAAGCCTGGGCGTTTCTGTGTGGAGTTTGCATGTTCTTCCTGTGCTTGTGTGGCTTTCCTCCAGTTTCCTCCCACAGTCCAAAAACATGCACAGTAGGTTAATTGGCTAAATAATCTGTGGAGAGGGTTTCACTAAGTTGGATAACTTGTGCCCAATCCTCTTCTTCAATGAATAAAATATGTTCAATCAAATCAAAGACTTTCTCAGGTAGGCTGAGGAGTGAAATTCCACGATAATTGGAACACACCCTCCGGCCCCCCTTCTTAAAAATCTGGACCACCACCTCAGTTTGCCAATCCAGAGGTACAGCCCGCGGTGACCACGCGATGTTGCAGAGTCCTATAGCATCCAGAACCCTGAGGTATTCCGGGCGGATCTCATCCAACCATGGAGCTCGACCATGGAGGAGGATTTTGACAACCTCAGGTGGACCCCCACCAAAACCCCCAGGGTCTTCCTCTTCCATGGAGGGTGTGTTGGTGGGATTGAGCAGGTCCTCAAAGTATTCCCTCCACCTCTCAACGACATCCCCAGTCGAGGTAAGCAGCTCCCCACCTCCACTGTAAACAGTGTTTGTGGAGAACTGCTTCCCCCTCCTAAGGTGTCGGATGGCAGTCCAGAACCTTTTTGGGGCCAACCAATTATCACTCTCCAGGCCCTCACCGAATTCCTCCCACGCCCGAGATTTTGCTTCAGCGACAGCCTCGGCTGCAGCACGTTTGGCCTGCCGGTACCTGTTTGTTGCCTCAGGAGTCCCACAGGCTAATAAAACCCGATAGGCCTCCTTTTTCAGCTGGACGGCCCCCTTCACCGCAGGTGTCCACCACCGGATTCGGAGATTACCGTCATGATAAGCACCGATGATCTTATGGCAACAGCTATGGGCTGCCGCCTCAGCAATGGAGGCACGAAACATGGCCCATTCAGATTCCATGCCCCCGCCTCCTCTGGGACATGGTTGTAGCTCTGCTGGAGGTGGGAGTTAAATGCTTCTCGAACAGGGGACTCCGCCAAACGTTCCCAGCAGACCCTGAGTGCACGCTTGGGCCTGCCAGGTCTGGAAGGCAGCCTCCCCCACCACCGAAGCCAACTCACCACCAGGAAGTGATTGGAAAACAGCTTAACTCCTCTCTTCACCCGAGTGTCCAGAAAATATGGTTGCAAGTCCGATGACACTTATGGGCACACTCATGTTCGAACATGGTGTTTGTGATAGACAAACTGTGATGAGCACATAAGTCTAACAACGAAACACCATTCGGGTTCAGACTGGAGAGGCCGTACCTACCGATCACATCCTTCCAGGTCACACTATCGTTGCCCACATGGACGGTTGAAGTCTCCAAGACAATGAGTGAGTCTCCCGAGGGAGCATTCTCCAACACCAAAAAGGTGGGTATTCTGAACTGTCATTTGGGCATAAGCACAAATAACAGGCAGGACTCGTCCCCCCCATCCGAAGACGATGGGAAGCTACCCTTTCGTCAACTGGGAGACCCCCGACATTTGGGCCCCGAGACGGGGGTAACAAGAATACCCACACCGGCCCGCCGCCTCTCCCCATGAGAAACTCCAGAATAGAATAAGGTCCAGCCTCTCTCGAGATGGATAGGTCCAGAGACCAAGCTATGCGTTGAGGTGAGCCCGACTATATCTAGTCAGTATCTCTTCACCTCACGCACCAGATCAACTTCCTTCCCCGCCAGAGAGGTGACATTCCATGTCCCGAGGGTCAGAATAAGTAGCCGAGGATCGGTCCGACAGAACCCATGCCTTTGGCTGCCACCCAATTCACACTGCACCCAACCCCTAAAACACCTCCCACAGGTGGTGGGTCCATGGGAGGGTGGACCCATATCGTCTTTTTGGGCTAAGCCCGGCCAGGCTCCATGGGCAGAAACCCGTCCACCAGGCGCTCACCTTCGAGCCTCTCCCCTGGGCCTGGCTCCAGGAGGGAGCCCCGGTGACCCGCATCCGGGCAAGGGAGACTGCTTCCTGTGCTCTCTCTCAGATGTCATGTGCCATCGGGGTTTTTTGAATCGCACTTTGTCTGGACCTTCACCCCAGACCTGTTTGCCCTGGGTGACCCTACCAGGGGCATTTGCCCCCGACAACATAGCTCCTAGGATCATTCGGTCATGCAAACCCCTCCACCACGATAAGGTGGCGATTCAGGGAGGGGATTATTATTATTATTATTATTATTATTATTATTATTATTATTATTATTATTATTATTATTTTGCTTTCGGCTGTTCTCTTCAGGGTTTGCCACAGTGAATCATCTGCCTCCATCTCACCCTGTCCTCTGCATCTTCTTCTCTTACACCAACTGCCTTCATGTCCTCCTTCACAACATCCATGAATCGTCTCTTTGGTCTTCCTCTAGGCCTTCTGCCTGGTAGTTCCAACCTCAGCATCCTACTACCAATATACTCACTATCCCTCCCATGATGTCCAATCAATCTCACTCGAGCCTTTCTGAACTTTGTCTCCAAAATGTCTTACATGTGCTGTCCCTCTGATGTGCTCATTCCTGATCGTTACTTCCATGGAGAACCTCAACATTTTTATTTATTATTATTATTATTATTATTATTATTATTATTATTATTATTATCCCCCTTGGTCCTGAGTAAAATTGTCAAGTGTTGACCGGTCTGCAGTGATCAGGGGACCCTTAGGTTACAGTATTTATGGGTGGGGGTCATAAAACTATAAATCTATAAAAATATTGTCCTGCTCAAGGTGTGAGCCCTGAGCTCCAAACTTAAAAGAACAACTGGCAAAACAGGATGCAAACTAGATGCAAGGAGCTAATTACAAGAACAAATGGTAATTTGGTATGACCATTTGGTCACAGTTTCCTAAGAAAAGAGGAACAACATCTTGGTTACAATACTTATGAGAACACGTTGTGCTTTTCCATAGGGGAACAAATGTGAATACATAGTTAAAGGATATCAAAACACAGAAATAGAAAACGCTGCAACTCTGATAAACCCTTTCAGTCCCTTCTTTAATACAAGATTAATATGGTATCACAGTTCTTCCTTGGTCACCTTTTTAATATTGTCATAATCAAGAGAATAGCATCGCTTATGAGATCTAAGTTGTACTGAATAATAATTGATGGTATTATTTCTTCTTATTCATAAATTTTTTGCTAGTACACATCTTAGAAGCCATATGCAATACAGCCATGGTATTATGCTTGCTGGGGGTTAGGGAAATTGTCTCGGAAGCAGAAGGTAAGAGTTCACAAATCTAACACGAGATACTTGTATGCTGTCTGGCGGTCCAATTGGTGAATTGCCAGGTGTTGTTGTTCGGGTGTGCTTGGGAAGGTAATCCTCTTGTCATCAGCAGAATCCCAAGGATGGAAAGGAGGGGGAAGAACCTCATGCTATCTGATGGTTGATCGTCAGTGTTTCAGTGAAGAAAGGAAGAGAGGAGGGTGTCAAACCATGTCTTCACTGGATATAGCCTTAGGAAGACAACTTAAGGGATACACACTGAAAAGAGACAAACATAGTTAATAACACACACAAAGGGGGAGACGTCATGATGGGGCCAGCTTCAATCTTGCCGTGTGGATCCACTGTGGAAAGAGATCAGTTAGTACAGCTGTTCAGGTGATGGCAATTATCATATTTGGCTTCACCCAATTGTCCAAATCGGTTAAATATTTTAGTAGCCCTCTATCCCCCTGTTTGTAGCTATGTGTAGGTGTGCAAAGGAGGTGGATGCATTAACTCTGGACCATAAGTCATGCAATTTGTCAATGAAAACTGCGGAGTATTTATCCATGTGAACCCTAAAATCTGATGTACTCAAAGCTGCCATTCCTTTCTACCAAGGGAGTGGGAAAGGTAGCCCAAATATGATGTCATGTGGAGACAGGTGCACATCTTTTGGTGGTATCATTCTCATTTCAGGCAACACCGTGGGAAGGAGGTCAACCCAGTTTTTACAGCTAGTGCTTTGCATAGCCTTTGTGAACTTGCTCTTTACAGTACAGTTGGTATGTTCAACAGTCCCAGAAGATTGTGGATGGTATGAAATGTGGAATCACAAAATTAAGGAGTAAATACTCACAAAGTTGCTGTGTGATCCTCGAAGTAAATGGACTTTCTTGGTCTAAGTCGATGGCCTGAGACATTCCATATCTGGGTATGATTTCTTTGGCTAAAATACATGTGACCACCTTTGCATTTTCTCGGGCACATGCAAAGTCTTCAACCCATCGAGAAAATTTATCAACGAACACCAAAAGATATTTAATTGGTCTGCATGTAGGCATGTGCATGAAATCAACCTGCCATTCCAAGAATGGTGATGTGGGTATTGGAAGCGTTTCATGTTCAGTCGTGGTGTCGTTTTCCGTGGAAACTCTCATGAGGACACCACTAAATTTCTTCCCATAACACCTTGACGGGGATAACGGGTTTGTTGATACTGCCAACCAGGAAGGAAATAATAAAAATAATTCCTTCCCTGATCAGGAGTATCCTGGATGAGCCCCCAAAACTGTTCGGATTTCTCTTCATTGTCTAGTTCTGTCTCTCGCTGACTCTGAGCAAGGTCTAGTCATCTCGCGGATCAGTCGTCTGTGTCACCCAGAGTCTTGGGTGCTTTCAATGAAGAGTGAATGCCGCAATAAAGTCACATTCTTCATTCACAAGCTCACCAAAGCTTACAGAGGTAAACAGAGTATTTATACCATTCGAGGTGGGTTACAGTATTTATGGGTAGGGGTCATGAAACTATAAAACTATTGTTCTGCCCAAAGTGTGAGCCCTGAGCTCTAAACTTAAAAGAACAGCTGGCAAAACAGGATACAAAGTAAGATGCAAGGAGCTGGTTACAGGAACAAATGGTTCTTGACCATTTGGTATGAATAGTATGTATTCCAATTTTCTACATCTTTTCAATATAAGGTGCATGTTGTGTGAATATATATTTTCCATATGGAAACCACAAAGTGTTCGTAAGTAATGTAACCAAGATGTTGTTCCTCTTTTCTTGAGAAACTGTTCCCAAATGGTCCATACATTTGTTCTTGTAATTCGCTCCTTGCGTCTACTTTGCATCCTGTTTTGTGAACTGTTCTGTTAAGTGTAGAGCTCAGGAAACAGCATTTCCTCACAGCTTGAATAAAAAAAAGTAAGTCTATTGGGTTTTTACACCCAAGCCTCGTGCTTATTCCCTGTTTCCATAGCCTGAAGCGACCAGGAGTTCAACTCCCCGTGGATGGGACGCTAGTCCATCACAGGTTACCTTCCCAGTATATTTTTACTGGTACCCGTTTATACTGCTGGGTGAACAGAGGCACACCTGTGGTTGAGACCTTGCCCAGGGGTCTTATCACAATAAGGGTCTCAGTGGGATTTGAACTTACAACCTCCCGATCATGAGCACAACACCCTAACCACTATGCCACCGGCCCCACAACAGCTAATACGGAGGAGCAGATGTTATACTCAAAGCTCCTCTCGTATATCTGAACTGCTCACCTTATCTCGAATGGAGATCCCCACCACCCGGTGAAGGAAGCTCATTTCATCTACTTGTATCCAGGATTTTGTTGCTGTCACTCAAAGTTCAAGACCATAGGCAAAGGTTGAGATGTAGATTGACTGGTATATTGACAGATTTGCTTTGCGGCTAAGCTTCCAATTCATGACAATGGACCGGTACAAGCTCTGCTTTACAGCAGAAGCTGCATCAATTCATCTGTCTATCTTCCGTTCCATCTTTCTCTCACTCATGAACATGACTCCTAGATACTCCACTTGGGGCAGGACCTCATTCCAGACCTGACAGGTGCATTCCACCCTTTTCTGGTTGAGAACCATTGCCTTGGACTTGGAGGTGCTGATTTTAATCCCAGCTGCTTTGCTCTCGGCTGCAAATCGCTCCAATGAGAGCTGGAGTTACAACATTTATGAAGTCAAAAGGACAACATCATCTACAAAAAAAAAAATAGACACAATCCCATGCCCACCAAAACAGCAGCCCTCAATGCCACAATTGTGCCTAGAAATTCTGTCCATAAAAATATGAACAGAATTAGTGTCAAAGGAACGCCTTGGCAGTCTCCAACCCTCACTGGAAATGAACTTGACCTGTAGTTACCCAATGTGGACCAAGTTTTGGTTCCGGTGATACAGAAACCAAATGACCTGTCCAATGTACCCCCAGAGCATGACCCACAAGATATCCCGAGGGACACAGTTGAAAGTCTTCTCTAACTCCACAAAACATATGTGGACAGATTGGGCAAACTCCCACACCACCTCAAGGATCTTTTAGAACATATAGAGCTGGTCAAGAGTGCCACGGCCAAGGCATAAAACACATTGTTCCTCCTGAATCTGAGGTTCAACCATCAGTCAGATCCTCCTCTCCAGTACCACTGCATAGACTTTCCCAGGTAGGCTGAGGAGTGTGATTCCACAACAATTGGAACACCTTCTCTGGTCCCCCAATTTAAAAGGGGGGACTACCACCCCAGTTTACCAATCCAGAGGTCAGCCCCCAGTGACCATGTGATGTTGCAGAGATGTGTTAGCCAAGACAGTCCAGATGTGATATTCATGGCGGATCTCATTCACACTTGAAGCCCGACCACTGAGGAGCTTTTTGATTACCTAAGCTCCAGTGATGGGTAGGTCTCACCCAAAACCCCAAGTTCTTCCTCCTTCAAAGAGAGTGTGTCAGTGGGATTGAGGAGGTCCTCAAAGTCTCTAATCCACCTCCCAACAGCATCCCATTTCAGGTGAGCAGCTCCTCACTTCCACTGTAAACAGTATTTGTGGAGAATTGTTTCCCCCTCCAGAGGTGTCAGATCTCTAACTTCAGAACCTGTTTGAGGATTGATAATCACTTTCCAGACCTTCACTGAACTTCCTCCATGCTCAAGATTTTGCATCAGCAACAGCTCGGGCTGCAGTACATTTGGCCTGGTTCCACAGGCCAATAAGATCAGATAGACCTCCTTTTTCAGCTGGATAGAACCCTTCACATAGGTGTCCACCACAAGGTTCTGGGGCTACCACCACAACAGGCACCAATAGCCTTCTGGCCACAGCTATGGGCCGCTGCCTCAATAATAGAGGCACTAAACACATTCAGATCCCATACCATCTGCCTGTTCCAGGATCAGGTTGTAGCTCTGCCAGAGGTGGGAATTAAAAGCTCCTCTGAGAGGGGGTCTTCCAAACAGTCTCAAAAGATCCTAACTACATGTTTGGGCCTGACAGGTCTAGAGGGAGGCCTCTCCTGGCATTGGAGCCAGCTCACCACTAGGTTGCTGATTGGTTGACCACTCATCTTGTCTTTTTACCCGAATGTCCAGCACATGCAGCTCTGTTATATGTATCAAATATGGGGCGAAAATGTGCTATGCTTGGTATCAAAATGTAGGGTGATTCCTCTACTTTCACATGGTGTCTTTCATTTTGTGATACAACACACATGCTGATATTGACCTTTGAATCCGAAGGTATAACAAGTATTTTTGATATTCAGCTGTTTATTAAACATGCATAACATAACACAGAACTTTTACACAGATCCATTCCATAGGTTGCCAAGATAAAGCACATAAAATTTCTCATGTATATGAGATGGGTGGCCAAAAGTGTAAGTGTGTGATGGATAAACGCTCAAATGTGTTGTTCTGTGCAACATGCAATTAAAAAATTGTATGTAAATATTTTCAGATTTCTTCAGACAATAGAATCCTCTTAAATTATTCTGAAATTTTCAGACTTCTAGCACTGATTTTTCAGATGTTATAGAACCCTGAAAAAGGCGAAAATGTCAATGCCTAATTTTGCTCACAATGTTAGCACATCCCTGCCTACTTTTATATGGTCATAACTTTGGAACTGTTGTTTTATTTGTTTGTTTGTTTGTTTGTTTGTTTGTTTGTTTTTTATTCTCTCCATCAAATACAATGTTATATAAGTATGTGGAAATTTAGAAAAATTTGAGAATCAAAGGGAACTTGTCTTAAAATCAAATGGAATGACCCAAATATCATTTGGTGAATAAGCACAAACAACAGTCAAGACCCATACCATCAGCCAAAGGCAGAGGGATGCTGCCCTTTAATCAACAATGGAAAACCCCAAAGTGTGAGATGGGGCCAACAGGGATGCCCTACCCACATCAGCTTGCCACCTTTCCCAATGAATAACTCCAGCCCCTCTCAAGATGGGTGGTTCCAGAGATCAGTCTATGCATTGAGGTGAGTTCGAGGATATTTTGTTGATATTTCAACTTCACACACCAGCTCACGCTCCTTCCCCACCAGAGAGGTGACACTTCTATGTCACAAGACTCAGAGTCAGTAGCCAAGGATCAGTCTGACAGAACGTATGCCTTCATCTGATACCCCTCACAATGCACCCTACCCCTCTATCTCTTCCCACAGATGGTAGGTCCATAGGAGGGCAGACACTTGTCTCCTTTACGGGCTGAGCCCGGCCATGCTCCATGGCAGAAGCATTACCACCAGGCACTCGTCTTTCAGCCCCTCCCCAGGTCTTGCTTCAGTGTGGGATCCCAGTGTCCTGCTTCTGGGCAGGAAAAAAACATTGCCCTTTATCTTTATCCATAGGGATCTTTTGAACTGCACTTTGTGTGGACCTTCAACTCGGACCTGTTTGCCTTTGGTGACCCTACCAGGGGCATATTGCTTCTGACAACATAAATCCGAGGATTATTACAGCATGAAAAACCCTCCACCATGATAAAGTGGCAATTCAAGGAGGGAACAATTTTGTCATATTTTTCCAAAAACAGTTTTCTATTGGTTAAACCTTCTGTTTCTCTGCACTTCATATATCCCCACCCTCCCTTCAGCATACCTTTCCTTGATACTGTGCCTGCTCTTCCCCTTCTCATCTGTACTCTTTATCTACACAGCACTTGAGGTCCACTCCTATCACTGTTTTTCATCTTTGGGAACACTATCAACCATTTCATCTTACCCTAGAAGTCATCCTTTTCATCCATTCCGCATCCTATCTGTTAGGCATATGAACAGATAACATTTAGCACCACACCTTTGTTTGGCATACATCACTCTGTTGAATTTTCGTTTCACTTGTGATAGACTTATGTTGATTACTGAAACATTGATTCTCTTCCTTGAAAGTAAGCGAAGATTCTTGCAGGAACTGTGAAAACTCGGAAAAATAAATAAATAGATAACTTGCATGCTTTGCATGTGAGAATCGTAATAAAGATGTGAATACTAATTATGTGAATAAAGCCTGCTCTTTTTTTCTGAGTTTGATTCTTAAATCCTGTGCCCATCCTTGCAAGATGTCAGATGTCCGAAATGGCAAACCATTTATTTTCAGGTAAAGTGCACAATAGTACTTCTTTCAGGGGAGAGCCATCAGAACAATAATAACCACACCAACGTCAACAAAATTAAAGTGTTTTCAGAAGCTTTCTTCTAGCCGAGGACACAGTAAATCTACTATACAAAATGAATAAATAAATAAATAAATAAATAAAAAGAAGGTCATATAGCCTACTGTTATGTGTTGGTCTAGTAACATTGTTAAACACTCATGGCCCATCTCTGGTTTGCTGCACAGCTCCCTGCTCCACGTGCTTCCTTTCCACTTTCTTCTCTCTGTTCCTCAATGTGCTCATCATCCCTCATTCTCGAAAATTTAAAATCAAATTTTATTTGCAGTTTTTTTTTACCTTGAAGTGCATTAGGCTGTGTTTAGAAACTGTTCCCGATCAAAGAGATGTACGTGACCTCTAGCTGACCCATCTGCACTGTCTGGGGGTCCTTCCATCACCTAGGCAACCAGCCATCCAATGAGAAGCAGCTCATTGAGTTTTCTCTCTTCCACCTGTGTTTGTTTGGGGAACAGAGTGGTACAACTTGCATGATGGAGAGACAGAGAGGATTTCAACACAATTTATTACTTAGGGATTTTTGTTTTGTTTATGTTGCAAAAATGACAACCCTGTTGTCTGCGGGGATGGGGGGGGCACACCGCATGAATAGACATTGTATTAACATTACGCTACAGTAAATGACTGCCTACAACGAGTTGCAACCTCTTTTTTAATTCCGGCTTACTTTCACCTCTGTTCCCATTGATATCATAAACTTCTATCTACTCCCCGTTCTGTTGGCCTAACTTCTTTCCCACCGGGTTTATTGTACAAACATCATGTTTACCTTTCCCTGCTCCATCATGTCAACCAGATCTCTTTCTTCAGCTGCCATGGTGCGTATGATGATACTCTGAACAATTCTACTTTCTGTCTCTCTCGATTCATCTTTATATTCATCTCTCTTCTCGTTTATTATTTCTCATGAAATTTGACAAAACACAAATCTTTATTTTGAAGTACTTTAAAAAAGAACAACAACAACTTGCATATAGCATGTGAGTAAGGTTTTGGTGAGGGTTGAGTTTGGATTAGACAGGAGGTTGAGTGCTCATGATGCACAGGTCCAAAAGCACCTTGCTTCCTACAATTTTCTCATTATACTCAGTGCACAAAACAAAATTTGTAAACTACACAATCCTTTAAAAATGTGCAGAGATTAGATTATTTTATAAATGTTTTAGTGCGAATATACAGTGAGACAATGAAGATGCTTATTTTATTTATGTTTTTTTTTTTTTACGTTCACAATGACATGCTCATGAGTGCAAACATGCTTACTGTGAAAAATACAAATAAAACATGATAAAAATAAAGAATAAACCAGTTATTGTGCATATTAACATTATAAATATTTCATAGAAGTTTAATTATTAATTTAATATGAATGTTTTTCCATCATCAATGCTCTTAAATTGGTGATGTTCAAATCAAATTTATTTTCACATTTAAACAAATTACTTATTAAAATGGTTAAGAAGTTATTTTGCCCATCATATTTTTCTTTGTGTTTAGTTCAGATTTAAACAAAATAATATAACATTTCGGTGTAAATATACAGAATAGTAGAGCAAAACTGGAGGCCAAAATTGCAAATATCTCCACAGCAACAGTAAATTTTCCAGGAGAGCTGACATAAGCTGGAATAAAAGTTATCCACACTGCACAGAATATGAGTAAACTAAATGTGATAAATTTAGATTCATTAAAATTATCTGGTAACTTTCTAGCGAGAAAAGCCAGAACAAAGCAGAATAAAGCAAGAACTCCTATATAACCCAACACGACCCAGAAACCTACAGCTGAACCCACATTACATTCTAATATGATCTTTTCCTTGTAGTAATTCATGTTCTTGTAGGGAAAAGGAGGAGAAACTGTTAACCAAATCACACAAATAACAACCTGGATGAGAGTCAAGCCAACAACACTGAGTCTCTGCTGTAGAGGCCCAAACCATTTCATGATATTACTGCCTGGAAGTGTCGCCCGGAAAGCCACTAACACCACGAGAGTTTTCCCCAGAACACACGAGATACAGAGGACGAAGGTGATCCCGAACGCTGTGTGGCGCAGCATACAGGACCACTGAGAGGGTCGTCCGATGAAAGTGAGTGAACAGAGGAAACACAGAGTCAGGGAGAACAGCAGCAGGAAGCTCAGCTCAGAGTTGTTGGCTTTAACAATGGGTGTGTCCTTTTCTCTTAGAAATAAAATAACTACTAACACAGTTAATGTAACTCCAAATAAGGAAAAAACTACCAGTACTATCCCCATAATCTCTGTATATGAAAGAAACTCCACAACCTTTAACACACATTTATCTTTTTCAGCATTAGACCAAAATTCTCCTGGACACTGCTCACAGTTATTCACATCTGGAAAATAATCATATTTATTATCATTAACAATTAAATGTTATTTCTGAAGACCATTGTTTAAGAACTATATCCTAAACAATAAAAATATTATACATCATGTACAATTAACAACTTGTATCTGAAACTTGGTAATGCTGAGGTTACCTGTGTGGTTACTGAACTCTCCCTCTGCACATGGTATACAGTCATAGCAGCACACAGGCCTTCCACTCTGTACAGCCTTCCTGGTTCCTGCAGGACAGCTCTCACTGCACACAGACCTGGGCTTCTGACACGAGGAATAAGTAAATAAGTTAAATGTACAGATAGAACTTTTATTATTATAACATGCTCCGAGACATTTTCATGGACGTTTTGAAATGTTTGTTGTTGTAATAATAGTCATAATTATAATTATAATAATAATTATTATTATTAGTAGTAGTAGTAGTAGTAGTGAAGTAGTGAGAGTCGTTTAAACTTGAAAAAAATAAAAAAATACCTGTCTTTTCTCACCAGCCCAGATGATATCTTCAGAATTAAGTACCAATTGTTGTCCATTTGGTAGAGAGGCATCATAATAGCCCACAACCTTCAAATACATTTCTCCATTATTTCCTCGTTGTATGTTCAACACATCAAATTTTGCAGCCTTTGCACCAGTTCTGTCAAACCAAACATTTTCTCCTAATTTGTTGGTAAAATTGACCTTTTTAAGAGATTTAACAACCTTTTCAGAGAGAAGATGACAAGGATTAACATCATGAAAATATCAGGTTTGGACTTGCTTGGTTTCCTCCTGTTCTTTCATTTACCTGCCATGGTTGTATTGTTTTGTTTTTCGCGCAGCTCTGGCTTTCTGTGCATCCCAAAAGACTGTGTAAAGAATGTGCCAGCGCATAAACTGCATTGTAGAGATTATTTGCATATCTCAATTCTGAAATATCTTCAATGTAGTTTTTAAATTCAATCAGGTCATCGTATTCTTGACAGTTATTTTTACTTTGAGATCGGTTACAATGAGGAACTGTTTGCCAAAATCCATTCACAGCATAGTCAGTAAAATTACCGATATTCAGTTTCTCTGCATCTAAACCAATGGCTCCAGCCAATATGTCGAAACTTGCTGGTGTTGCGAGATCAACTGCAGTCATCCATGCAATATATGCTCCAACAATCTGGTAACCAGTGAGATTATTTTGATTTAAGTGGTCTATTAAGCTGCTCATATCATTGTATGTAAGATATAAAACGATTACTTTAGCCGTTCCTGTTTTAATTATTTCAACCACATCCATCATTTTGGCAGGATCTGACTGGGGAAGTTTTTCAAAGTAGTCAATACAGATTCCATTCTCTCTGGCTGCTTTCAGAAAAGTGGCCATTGCATTGTTGCCATAGTCATCATCACTGCACACAGCTCCCACCCAGGACCATCCAAAGTGTTTGACCAAATATGCAAGTGTTGTACTATGGTAATAATCACTTGATATGGTTCTAAAGAAATAGGGATACCATTTTTTGTTGCTGAAACATTCACATCCAGCGGAGTGACTAATCTACCAACAAATAAATATAAATCATTGGATTTACGTGGCTACTCGTAAATGAATTAACACACATAGAAAAAAAAAAAAAAATATATATATATATATATATATATATATATATATATATATATATATATATATATATATATATATATAATTAAAAAAACCTCATCAAACTCATCATGTTACGAATACAAAGGGAAACGATCTGTTTAAATAAATGGTGATTATGTATCAGATATGATATAAAATAGCATAAACCTCATGACAATGAATATGAAAACAAGGTTAACTTTTTTTTTTACTTTGTTTGTCTGCTGTGGCCTGGTAACATTTCTTGTCAAAATAATAAATATTGGAAAGAGTACTCAAAAGGACAACATGGTTATCCTCTTTTAACACCTAGAATCGATTTAATTTTGCAGTTCTTTTCATATTCCTCTTCATAGAGAGTTGGTCAAACCAGAGGTCATCAAAGAATACATGGAATCATGTGCGGAATCAGTGATCCAACCAAAAGGAAGAATGCTCGACTTGAGGATGCGTTCTGCTTGTGGGATCCACTGCAGCAGAGTTACAGTGCACATTTACTGAGATAACAAAAATCCATAAATCCATCATCTCCACCATTTAAAGTAAAGGAGCAAATCTTTAATTTATAGATTGGGGTTTACCCTGATCCGATCACAAGTTCACTGCAGTGCCAAACCGCCCAAGCAATCCTTTACATTTATAACTATAAAGTAATTTAGAGTATACAGTTGGCCTAACATTCATGTATTTACACTGCACAAGAAACTGTGGTCCCTGAAAGAAATGGAGAGAAAATGGAACGTCCACACAGAGCCTGTGGTTAATACTCAGGATTTAATCTCTGCACCTTCTAGTTGTGAGGGGATAGAGGTGCTAACTGCTGACTCAATGTGTCTAATTTCAAGTAACTACAATTTACCTCATTGTTTCATTTTGAAAGACTTGTTTCAGATGACTGTTGAGGAGAGTAAATGAAGGCCATCAGATCATGGACAGTTCAAGTGCATGGTTCGAGTGTTAAAAACATTTTAAATCAATTAGTGGAATTATTGATTCTTACCACTGGGATTTTAAAAGGTTCTGTAGTTTTTGTAAGTGCTATCGTCGAAGTAGCCTCAGTTTGTCCAATGATGGCTTGTACAGCTGATTGTCCAGAGCATGCATCATCTGCTGCATCCTGATTGTTCATCAATTCCATAGCTGCCTTTACTGATAATAAACTTGAAAGACAATTGTCATAAATCTTGAAACCAACCGAGATATTTGGAAGCAAAATGTTGCTTCTATTGATTTCATCAATTGCAAAAGTCATGGTCTGAGCGAAGCGGAATTCACTGAGGTTAATTCTACAAATATACATAAAAATTTAAAACATTTCAACTTTCTTTTTCTTTAAAAATACAAATAATATAATACAATGTAAAAAAAAAATACTGATTGCTATATTGCAGGAATTACACATTTCCCAGTACTACAATAGCAAACATTACACTATAGCAAACCTAATGCAGGTTAAAGGTTGTGGCTTTTCTCTATATGTCAGGGACAGCATCTGTGTTCCCCGATGTATTGAAAATATAGCTCCAAATATCACATCTCCATCTTTGTAAAACAGAGGATTTCCTGGGGTTTTGAGAATATGGCAATTTTCTCCCTTTGCCATGCTGAGAAAAAGAAATTGTACAAGGAATAACATCATAAAGAATATCCAGTGCTATGACAGATCACTCCCCAATTCAAATCTGCTTTATGTATTTATAGACATGCTCTGTGTGTACAGGTATAGTCATTCAGATTCAGCAAATCAGAGAAGTGGTTTGTGATGTCATTAAGAGACTAACTGCTTCATGGAACTTTGTCAGTTACATTCAACTTAAGTCAAATGGCCACTCAAAATTGAGTAACATAAGTAAAAATTTTGTTTTGTCAAAAGACGCCATGGTCAATAATGCACTCCAATCAAAGCTCAATGTGATACAACAAAATATTAGACTGTGTGATTTGTTTTGGTCTCGGCACTGTACAGTGTATATGGGTCTCTGACTTTACTGGCGAGCAGTGAGTGTTTTGGCACATGGCCAAAAGCCACATGTCAGCAAAGAAAATTGGTATGAAGAACCTGTAGAAAGAAAAGTAACTTAATATATCTTTGACCTGAGAATAAACCCCTTGAACTCACATCGAAATTATCAGTTGCCTAACCCAGGAGAAACTGTGACAAGTCAAAGAACATCAAGTGCAGTTGATTAACAAGGGTGCTCATTTAAGGGAATTGGCCAGAGATTAAAAACACTTTACACAGGACTATGAACTCTTACAGATTCAGAGGTCATTGGTCAAAGTTCAAAGTAATCTGAGGTCATCTTCTAAAAACAGTTCGTCAGTTACTTACTACTAAATGAACACATAAAGAAAATTATGTTGGACACATTCCAAGCTATGTATTTTCTTGAGTCCTGCTGAATTTCATTATTCATTTGTATCCAGGTTACCTCTTCCTGCAAAGATATGAGAATACCTTTCCAAACAAAGATGCAGAAAATTCACAGGCTTAAAATGGAGTTCCTTAAACAAAATATATGCACACCTTCCCACTACAATCGGCCCCGTTCTTATGAAAACCCCTGAATATGAAAAATCCAGTATATGAAAAACATTTTCCTAATTTTTTGTCCTCTGTATACGAAACAACTTCTAATGAAAAGTGCCAAACGCACCATCCAAACATTCAAACAATGCGCGAGTTGCTCACTCATCGGCTGTCTCCCAACATCCTGCCCTGCTGGCCTCCCATTGGCTAGGAGGGATGACGTTGTCGTTCCAACTTTGTTCAAGTTTGTGTGAACTGTGTTCATGTTTGCATGTCATTCCAACTGTATTTTATGGCTCAGGCTTTTAACCTTCCATAAACATTTGTAAGATTATAACTCTGCTCAGAAGACATGGTCAACACACGTGCGTGCACACACACACACACACACACACACACACACACACACACACACACACACACACACGCTCACAAACACACACACACACACACACATACACACACACACACGCGCGCGCGCACGCACACGTGTGATTCCCGGTGAAAGTTATTCCCGGTGCCATGGTGATTGTAAGATTATAACTCTGCTAAGAAGACATGGTCAACACATGCCGAACTCACGGTGGAAGAACTCCTCCACCTTCAGGCAGAGCAGAAGAAGACATTGGAGGAGGAGATGTCTTCTGAAGAGGATGATGGAAGGAAGGATGCCCCAACTTCACTTATTAAGGACATGTGCTCAAAATGGAATGAACTCTATAGCTTTGTAGAATTGTATCAACCAGATAAGGTTAAGGCTAGCAGAGCTCTGCACACCTTTAATGAGGAGGTCATGGGCCACTTCCGTATGGTTATAAAAAGAAGGCAGAAACAGGCAACACTAGAAATGTTCTTCAAGAGGAGAAAGAAACAGCCTGAAGATGAGTTATCCCCCTTCCAACCAATAACATGTTAATGTTTTTTTTTTCTTTCTTTAGTTCTTTATTTCTTGTGTTTGCTTTTTTTTTACATTTCTTTGACATGTTTCATCACTGCATAATGTTTGTACTGCATGCATTCCTTGACACAAACAATAAACATAAATAATCAAAAACAAACAGAAAAGACAGAATAAATTTATCTATGAAGAATTTTGTGTTGGTCCTGTTGTTGCACATTTAATACACTATTTGATATATAAATGACATTATGTAATAACATTATGTTTAAAAAGGGGAGTTTTAGAGCATTTTGGAATGGATTAAAACTGTTTACATTATTTGTAATGGGAAAAGCGTATTTGGAATTCGAACAAATCGGAATTCGAACAGCCTTCTGGGATGGATTAAGCTCGAGAACCGAGGTACCACTGTATAAAGGAATTTAAACTATTAAATTAAAAAAAAAAAAAAAAAAAAAAAAAAAAAAAATAATAATAATAATAATAATAATAATAATAATAATAAATAAATTAAAAAAAAAAAAAAAAAAAAAAAAAAAAAACCTCCTTGAATCGCCACCTTATCGTGGTGGAGGGGTTTGCGTGACCTAATGATCCTAGGAGCTATGTTGTCGGGGGCAAATGCCCCTGGTAGGGTCACCCAAGGCAAACAGGTCCAGGGTGAAGGTCCAGACAAAGTGCGATTCAAAACAAACCCCTAATACACGAGACAACACAGGAATCAGTCTCCCTTGCCCGGACGCGGGTCACCGGGATTCCCTCCTGGAGCCAGGCCCAGGGGAGGGGCTCGAAGGCGAGCGCCTGGTGGTCGGGCTTATGCCCATGGAGCCTGACCAGGCCCAGCCCGAAAAGGAGACATGGGTCCGCCCTTCCATGGACCCACCACCCGTGGGAGCCTGATTTGGTGCGTGAGGTGGAGAGATACCGACTAGATATAGTCGGGCTCACCTCAACGCATAGCTTGGGCTCTGGAACCATCCATCTTGAAAGAGGCTGGACCTTCTTCTATTCTGGAGTTGCTCATGGGGAGAGGCGGCGAGCCGGTGTGGGTATTCTTGTTGCCCCCCGTCTCGGTGCCCAAATGTTGGGGTTCTCCCCGGTTGACGAAAGGGTAGCTTCCCTCCGTCTTCGGGTGGGGGGGGGGGGGGACGGGTCCTGACTGTTATTTGTGCTTATGCACCAAATGACAGTTCAGAGTACCCACCCTTTTTGGAGTTTTTGGGTTGGTGTTGGAGAACGCTCCCTCGGGAGACTCGCTCGTTGTCTTGGGAGACTTCAACGCCCATGTGGGCAATGATAGTGTGACCTGGAAGGGTGTGATCGGAAGGTACGGCCTCTCCAGTCTGAATCCGAATGGTGTGTCGTTGTTGGACTTCTGTGCCCGTCATAGTTTGTCTATCACGAACACCATGTTCGAACATAAGGGTGTCCATAAGTGCACTTGGCACCAGGACACCCTAGGTCGCAGTTCGATGATTGACTCTGTAGTCGTGTCATCGGACTTGCGACCATATGTTCTGGACACTCGGGTGAAGAGAGGAGCTGAGCTGTCTACCGATCACTACCTGGTGGTGAGTTGGCTTCAGTGGTGTGGGAGGTTACCTTCCAGACCTGGCAGGCCCAAGCGTGTAATCAGGGTCTGCTGGGAACGTGTTTGGCGGAGCCCCCTGTCCGAGAGGCCTTTAACTCCCACCTCCGGCAGAGCTACAACCACGTTCCGGAGGAGGCGGGGGACATGGAATCCGAATGGGCCATGTTTCGTGTCTCCATTGCTGAGGCGGCAGCCCATAGCTGTGGCCCTAAAGTCGTCGGTGCTTGTCGTGGCGGTAATCCCTGAACCCGGTGGTAGACACCTACGGTGAAGGGGGCCGTCCAGCTGAAGAAGGAGGCCTATCGGGTTTTATTAGCCTGTGGGACTCCTGAGGCAGCAAACGGGTACCGGCAGGCCAAACGTGCTGCAGCCGAGGCTGTCGCAGATGCAAAATCTCGGGCGTGGGAAGAGTTCGGTGAGGGCCTGGAGACTGATTATCGGTTGGCCTCAAAAAGGTTCTGGGCCACCACCCAACGCCTCAGGAGGGGGAAGCAGTTCTTCACAAACACTGTTTACGGTGGAGGTGAGGAGCTGCTTACATTGACTGGGGATGTTGTTGAGAGGTGGAGGGAATACTTTGAGGACCTTCGCAATCCCACCAACACGCCCTCCGTGGAAGAGAAAGACCCTAGGGGTTTGGGTGAGGGTCTGCCCATCACTGGAGTGGAGGTCACTGAGGTTGTCAAAAAGCTCCTCGGTGGTCGAGCTCCGGGGTTGGATGAGATCCGCCCGGAATATCTCAGGGCTCTGGATGTTGTAGGACTGTCTTGGTTGACACGTCTCTGCAACATCGCGTGGTCATCGGGGGCTGTACCTCTGGATTGGCAAACTGGGGTGGTGGTCCCAATTTCTAAGAAGGGGGACCGGAGGGTGTGTTCCAATTATCGGGGAAATTACACTCCTCAGCCTACCTGGGAAAGTCTATGCATGGGAACTTGAGAGGAGGATCCGACCGATAGTCGAACCTCGGATTCAGGAGGAATAATGTGGTTTTCGTCCTGGCCGCAGCACTCTTGACCAACTCTATACGCTCCACAGGATTCTGGAGGGGGCATGGGAGTTTGCCCAATCTGTCCACATGTGCTTTGTGGATTTGGAGAAGGCTTTCGACCGTGTCCCTCGAAAGATCTTGTGGGGCGTGCTCCAAGAATACGGCGTTCCGGATCCGTTGCTACGAGCTATTCGGTCGCTGTATCACCGGAGCCAGAGTTTGGTCCATATTGGTAACAGCAGGTCAGATTCGTTTCCAGTGAGAGTTGGAGTCCGCCAAGGCTGTCCTTTGTCACCGATTCTGTTCATAATTTTTATGGACAGAATTTCTAGGTGCAGTCGAGGCGATGAGGGGTTCTGGTTTGGTGGCCATCGGATATCGTCTCTGCTTTTTGCGGATGATGTTGTCCTTTTGGCTTCATCAAGTCGGGCCCTCCAGCTCTCATTGGAGCGATTCGCAGCTGAGTGCGAAGCAGCCGGGATGAAGATCAGTACCTCCAAGTCCGAGGCCATGGTTCTCAGTCGGACAATGGTGGAATGCACCCTCCGGGTCGGGAATGAGGTCCTGCCCCAAGTGGAGGAGTTTAAGTATCTTGGGGTCTTGTTTACGAGTGAGGGAAGGATGGAGCGAGAGATCGACAGACGGATCGCTGCAGCCTCTGCTGTTAAGCGGTGCCTGTACCGGTCCGTCGTGGTGAAAAAGGAGCTGAGCCGCAAGGCGAAACTCTCAATTTACCAGTCGATCTACGTTCCAACCCTCACCTATGGTCACGAGCTTTGGGTAATGCCCAAACAAGATCACGGATACAAGCGGCTGAAATGAGCTTCCTTCGCCGGGTGGCGGGGTTCTCTCTTAGAGATAGGGTGAGAAGCTCCGCCATCCGGGGAGAGCTCGGAGTAGATCCGCTGCTCCTCTGCATTGAGAGGGGCCAGTTGAGGTGGCTCGGGCATCTGGTCAGAATGACCCCCGGACGCCTCCCTGGTGTGGTGTTTTGGGCATGTCCAACCGGGAAGAGACCCCGGGGTCAACCCAGAACACGCTGGAGGGACTATGTCTCACGACTTGTCTGGGACCGCCTCGGTGTCCCCCCGGGAGAGTTGGAGGAAGTAGCTCGGGAGAGGGATATCTGGACCTTTTTGCTAAGGTTGCTGCCCCCGCGACCCGACCCTGGACTAAGCGGAAGAAGATGGTGATGATGAGATATTCCAGTTGTTTATACAACTGCAAGTCCTAAATAATTGTGGAAAAGAGTCCATATCACCAGCAGTGAAAAGTCCTGTTCAAAGTCTGTTAGTGCACATCTGGGTCCATCTAGGTTTCCATCAACCACAATACTTATCAACCGAATACTATCAACCACACCATCTTACCCCAGAAGTCATTCTTTTCATCCCTCTCACATCCTCCCAGTGAGGCTTATGAACTGATGATATTTAGCATCACTATCTTGTATTGTAGTTTGGCGTTCAGCACTCTGTTATTATTTTTTTTTAACTTGCAACACACTTGTGTTGATTAATGAAACACTAATTCTCTTCCCATCAATAAAATGGGAGAAGAACATAAATCTACTCCGAGAGTTGTTGGCCTTACTCCTTTCACACCTGGTTTATTGTACAACCATTATGTTTACCTTCACCTGCTCCATCATGTCAGCCACCTCTCTCTTTTTAGCAATCATTGTACGTATGATAACCCGAATACAGACGCTCCCTGACTTACGTTCATCCGTTTTACTTTTTTTTTGTTTTTTTTTTTTTTTTTGCTTTTAAGTTTTATTTATTTATTTATTTATTTTTAAAATGTCCAATTTTGAGTTTAGACGTACCTACCTACGTAGTATGCTAAGATAATGATGCAATGACGCTGCGTACATTGTTTACAAATGAAAGACTGAACGTGCCCCTCCTTCTTCCGAGTTCAGTTATATATATATATATATATATATATATATATATATATATATATATATATATATATATATATATATATATATATATATATATATATATATATATATATATATATAGAGGATTTTCTGAGTAGATCCTTCCGTAGGAGAGTGCTCAATACTTTTTGGTAGAGCAAATAAACAGGCTTTTATTAAGCCTGTATATATATATATATATATACAGGCTTAATAAAAGCCTGTTTATTTGCTCTACCAAAACGTATACAAGAATACAAGGGTAACACAATATATATATATATATATATATATATATATATATATATATATATATATATATATATATACCAAAAAGACAGAACAAAGACTTTCTATTGAAACTCCATTTATCACTACAGATCTGTTTCGAGGGGGCGTGAAACCATCCCCTCTCTTCAGGTGATTACAGAAGAATCTTTCTTCTGTAATCACCTGAAGAGAGGGGATGGTTTCACCACCCCTCGAAACAGATCTGTAGTGATAAATGGAGTTTCAATAGAAAGCCTTTGTCCTGTCCTTTTGTTATTTGCTCTACCAAAAAGTATTGAGCACTCTCCTACGGAAGGATCTACTCAGAAAATCCTCTCTCTATATATATATGTGAGAAATCCCTGCAAGCGGTCAGAGCTGCCAGAAGCAAAGTACAACAGACTGCAAGACGTTGTGCCAATGAATACTGGCAACAGCTCATTGCATGCATCCAGACTGCAGCTGCCACAGACAACATTAGAGGAATATATGAGGGCATCAAGGCAGCTCTAGGGCCCACACAGAACAAGACAGCCCCACTTAAGTCCACCAGTGGGGAGGTGATCACAGACAAGGGCAAGCAGATGGACAGGTGGGTTGAGCATTACTCAGAGCTCTATTCAAGAGAGAACGCAGTTGCCGCTGCAGCCCTCGATGCCATCGAATATCTACCCATCATGGAGGAGCTCGATGCTAAACCAACTTTTGCCGAGCTCTGCAAAGCAATTTACAGCCTAGCCAGCGGGAAAAAGCACCTGGTGCCGATGGCATACCACCCAACTTAATAAAGTTCTGTAAAGACACCTTACTACAGCCTCTTCATGATGTCCTATGGAAATGTTGGAGAGAGGTTGCTGTACCACAAGACATGAGATATGCTAAGATTGTCACCCTCTATAAGAACAAGGGCAAAAGGAGTGATTGCAACAACTACAGAGGTATCTCTCTCCTGAGCACTGTGGGAAAACTTTAAGCTCATGTCTTGCTTGTGCGCCTTCAAAAACTTGTAGAGCGTATCTACTCTGAGTCCCAGTATGGTTTCTGATCCAAGTGCTCAACAGTGGCATGATATTCTCCTTGCACCAACTTCAGGAGAAATGCAGAGAACAACACAAGCCACTTTGCTTTGATAGCTTTCATAGACCTGACCAAGGCCTTTGACCTCATCAGCAAGGAAGGACTTTTCAGCATCCTTCCAAAGATTGGTTGCCCTCCTTAACTTCACAGCCTCATCAGATCCTTTCACGATGGTATGATCGGTACCTCTCATTCACATCGACGATTATCAACTCGAATTCATTCACCAGTTTATATACCTGGGATCCACCATCAGTGACAACCTTTCGCTCGATGCCGAAATCAACAAGCGTATCGGCAAGGCTGCTACAACACTGGGACGCCTCACCACCCGCGTCTGGGAGAACTCAAAGCTGACAACTCCAACAAAAAGTTGCCAGTGTGCAATGCCTGCATCGTCAGCACTCTCCTCTATGGCAACAAAACATGGACAACATACTCCCGACAGGAGCGCAAACTTAACAACTTTCACATGTGCTCACTTCATCGAATTCTTGGCATTTATTGGAGTGACAAAGTTTCCAACGCCCTAATTCTTGAGCGTGGAGGACTTCCCACCATGTTCACACTACTTAGACAATGCAGACTCCGATGGCTTGGTCATTTGTGTAGGATGGAAGAAGGACATATTCCAAAGGACCTCCTCTATGGTGAACTAGCCTCAGGCAAGAGAAGTGTTGGCCGGACTCACCTGCAATACAAAGATGTCTGCAAGCGTGACATGAAAGTCCTGAACATCAACACAGAGAACTGGGAAGAGGTAGCAGCTGACCGCAGCAAATGGCGCACTACTCTCCAGAAACAACTCAAGATTGGAGAAGAAAAGATCCATGCCACTACCAGAGAAAAGAGAGCCAAGCAGAAGGCTTGAACTCCAGCCATACCATCAAACTACATCTGCTCCAGATGCACTCATGATTGCTACTCCCACATTGGTCTTGCCAGCCACATTCGGAAGTGCCAATAAAAATCTGACTCTCTAACGCACGAAATCCATAGTCGGCAACGACTGACTGAGGCCTGATGATGATGACCCATGTGTTAAGACGTCGCCTCTCTGATCTTTGTGTTTACACTGTTTTGTGAACTTTTGTAACCCTAAGCAAATATGGTTGATCAGAAGCATAAGCCTACTAGCATGGGTGCAAGTCTCATACACAGAGATGAATTAACTATCTGCTCAGATTGACGCAATCTACCATGCATACTCAGTTAAGAAAAGAGAGTTGTAATATGAATTTTACTCAACTCCAGAAAAAAGAGAACTCTCTGCTCTGCTGGTGATTGACATCAGTGCAGGCTGAGTACTAAACGAGTTCAACGAAGCCCTTGCTCACTTGAAAGACCGGAAGTCCACATAACCCACTTCTAAAAATAGATACTTTATTTCCTAGCTTTCCTATAAAAGGCCTACCAGGACTCATTATAATTCACTGTGTGAAACTGGATTTTGAAGCATTTTTTTAAACCTACATTTAGTTGACAGTAAGGTTTTGGTGAGGGTTAACTTTGGATTAGAGTGACACATAAGGACTCATGCTGTACAGTCCAAAACCACGTTGTTTCCTACAGTCTGCTTAATATAATCAGTGCATAGGACAATGATAATGATTACACAATCATTAATAAATGTGTACAGGTGACAATATTTTATCAATGTTTTAGTCCAAATATACACTGATACAATGCTGAATGTTTTACTTCTAGAGTAACATGCAACCATACTTACTGCTAAAAATATGAAGTCATAAAAACAGTCTGTTTGAGCAAATTAATTATGTTCAAAGATATTGTCAGATTTAAGGAAATTCCTTAGGTTGATTTAGAAACACTTTTCCCCATCATATTTTTCTTTATGTTTAGTTCAGGTTTAAACAGAATAATATAACATTTCGGTGTAAATATACAGAATAGTAGAGCAAAACTGGAGGCCAAAATTGCAAATATCTCCACAGCAACAGTAAATTTTCCAGGAGAGCTGACATAAGCTGGAATAAAAGTTATCCACACAGCACAGAATATGAGTAAACTAAATGTGATAAATTTAGATTCATTAAAATTATCTGGTAACTTTCTAGCGAGAAAAGCCAGAACAAAGCAGAATAAAGCAAGAACTCCTATATAACCCAACATGACCCAGAAACCTACAGCTGAACCCACATTACATTCTAATATGATCTTTTCCTTGTAGTAATTCGTGTTCTTGTAGGGAAAAGGAGGAGAAACTGTTAACCAAATCACACAAATAACAACCTGGATGAGAGTCAAGCCAACAACACTGAGACTCTGCTGTAGAGGCCCAAACCATTTCATGATATTACTGCCTGGAAGTGTCGCCCTGAAGGCCACTAACACCACGAGAGTTTTCCCCAGAACACACGAGATGCAGAGGACGAAGGTGATCCCGAACGCTGTGTGGCGCAGCATACAGGACCACTGAGAGGGTCGTCCGATGAAAGTGAGTGAACAGAGGAAACACAGAGTCAGGGAGAACAGCAGCAGGAAGCTCAGCTCAGAGTTGTTGGCTTTAACAATGGGAGTGTCCTTTTCTCTTAGAAATAAAATAACTACTAACACAGTTAATGTAGCTCCAAATAAGGAAAAAACTACCAGTACTATCCCCATAATCTCCGTATATGAAAGAAACTCCACAACCTTTAATACACATTTATTTTTTTCAACATTAGACCAAAATTCTCTTGGACACTGCTCACAGCTATTTGAATCTGAAAAATAATCATTGTTATAATCAATTAGAGTGAAAAAAAATGTCAAGTATTTGTTTATGTGTGAATAGTATTGTTAAGGAGGTGTGTTCTAAATAATAAAAAGACAATACAGAGTGTAAAACTGACAGTTTGCATCTGAAACTTGGTAATTCTGAAATTACCTGTGTGGTTACTGAACTCTCCCTCTGCACATGGTATACAGTCATAGCAGCAGACAGGCCTTCCGCTCTGTACAGCTTTCCTGGTTCCTGGAGGACAGCTCTCACTGCACACAGACCTGGGCTTCTAACATGACCAATAAATATATTACAGACAGAACCCTTCTTTTTGTAACACACAATGAGACATTTTCATGTAAGTGTTGAGCATTTTATTATTATTATTATTATTATTATTATTATTATTATTATTATTATTATTATTATTATTATTTTCCCTGTACACTTTATCAGGGGTTAAGTTGCGGGGAGAGCCGGTGAAGCAATGAAGTCCAGGTGTCCCTCTCCTCAGCTATTTTCTCCAACTCTTCCTTGGGACAACTAGGTGTTGCCAGACCTGCCTAGAGACATCGTCCAACCAGTGTGTTCTCGGTTGACCCCAGAGTCTCGTCCTGGTTGGACATGCCCAAAAACAGCACACCAGGAAGGCAGTCAGGAATCATTCTGATCAAAAACCCAAGCCACCTCAACTAGCTCATCTCACTGTGGAGAAGCAATGGTTATTCTCCAAGCTCCTCTCAGATGTCAGCTTCTCACTCTATCTCTAATGAAGGGCCCCACCACCGGGTAAAGGAAGCTCATTTCAGCCGCTTGTATTCAGGATTTTGTTGTTACTACTCAAAGGTATAGGCAAATAGACCAAAGGCAAAGGTTGAGATGTAGATCGACTGGTAAATTGACAGATTTGCTTTGCGGCTCAGCTTCCAATTCACCACGATGGACCGGTACAAGCTCCGCTTTACAGCAGAGGCTGCAGCGATCTGCCTGTCTATCTTCCGTTCCATCTTTCTCTTACTTGTGAACAAAACCCATAGATACCGCACTTGGGCAGGACCTCATTCCAAACCCGACAGGTGCATTACACCCTATTCTGGCTGAGGACCATTAGACTTGAAGGTGCCTTGGAGGTGCTTATTTTCATCCAGCTGATTTGCTCTCAACTGCAAATAACTCCAATGAGCATCTACAAAAAAGCGGAGAGACAATCCCATTTCTACCAAAACAGAAGCCCTCAACACCACAGTTGAGCTTAGAAATTATGACAATAAAAATATGAACAGACTTGGTGGCAAAGGACAGCCTTGGCAGACTCCAACCCTCACTGGAAATGTAGTTATCAATGAAGACCAAGCTCTGGTTCCAGTGATACAGAGACTGAATGGCCTATACAACATACTCCCAGAGCACGACCCACAAGATATCCCGAGGGACACAGTTGAAAGCCTTCTCTAAATCCACAAAACACATGTGCACTGATTGGGCAAACTCCCATGCCACCTCCAGGATCCTGTAGACCATATAGAGAGTGGTTGAGAGTGTTGCAGCAAAGAAGAAAAACACATTGTTCCTCCTGAATCGGAGGTTCAACCATTGGTGAGATCCTCTTCTCTAGTACCACTGCATAGACTTTCCCAGGTAAACTGAGGAGTGTGATTACACAATCATTGGAACACAGTCTCTGGTCCTCCATTTTAAAAGGGAGTCTACCACCCCAGTTTACCAAAACAGAGATATGGCCCCTGGTGACCACATGATGTTGCAGAGATGTCTTAGTCAATACAGTCCAGATGTGATATTCATAGCGGATCTCATTCACCATCAGTGCCCGAACACTGAGGAACTTTTTGACTACCCAAGCAACCTCAGCTCCAGTGATGGGTGGATCACACCCAAAATCCCAGGTCCTTCCTCCTCCGCAGAAGGTGTGTTGGTGGGATTGAGGAGGTCCTCCAAGTCCTCAATCCACCTCCCAACAACATCCCATTCGAGGCGAGAAGCTCCTCACTTCCACTGTAAACACTATTTGTGGAGAACTGTTTCCGCCTCCAGCAGTGTCAGATAGTGGTCCAGAACCTGTTTGAGGCCAACTGATAATCACTTTCCAGGCCTTCACCAAATTTTGTCCATACCCAAGATTTTGCATTGGCAACAGCTCCGGCTGCACCACATTTGGCCTGTCAGTACCTGTTTGCTGTCTCAGGAGTTCCACAGGCCAATAAGATCCCTTGGACCTCCTTATTCAGCTGGATGGAACCCTTCACCATAGGTGTCCACCACCAAGTTCAGGTGCAACTGCCACAACAGACACCAATGACGTTCTGGCCACAGCTATGGGCTGCAGTCTCAAGAATAGCAGCAGGAAACATGGCCCATTCAGATTCCATGTGGCCTGCCTCCTTCACAACTTGGTTGTAGCTCTGCCGCAGGTGGCAGTTAAAGGCCCCTCTGAGAGGAGACTCTGCCAACCATTCCCAGGGGACCCTAACTAGTTGCTTGGGCCTGCCAGGTCTGGAAAGCATCCTCCCCCGCCATGGAGGCCAGCCCACCACCAGGTGGTGATCAGTTGACAGCTCAGCTACTCTCTTCAGCTGAGTGTCCAGAACAAGGCACAAGTACGGTGATACCACAACTAAGTTGATCATCGAACTGCGGGCTAGGGTGTCTTGGTCCCAAATGCACATACGTTCAACAAGGAAACACCATTCAGGTTCAGACTGGAGATGCTGTACCTACCAATTAAACCCTTCCAGGTCTCACTATTATTGCCCACGTGTGTGTTGAAGTCTCACAGGACAACGAGTGAGTTCCTCGGGGAAGCTTTCTCCAACACACCCCCTAAAGACTCCAAGGAGGGTGGCCACTCTGAACAGTCATTTGGTGCATAAGCATAACAGTCAGGACCTGTCCCTTTACCCAAAGGCTGAGAGAAGCTACCCTTTTGTCAACTGGGGAGAACCTCAATGTGTGGGCACCAAGACAGGTGCAACAAGAATGCACACACCAGTTCGCCACCTCTTCCTATGAGCAACTCTGGAATGGAATAAGGTCCAGCTCCTCTCGAGATGGGTGATTCCAGAGCCCAAGCTAGGCATTGAGGTGAGTCTGACTATATCTTGTCGGTTTCCCTCTACCTCATACACTAGCTCAGGCTCCTTCTCTGTCAGAGAAGTGACATTCCATGTCCCAAGAGTCAGAGTCAATAGCCGAGGATCAGTCCAACAGAACCAGTGCCTTTGGCTGCCACCCAACTCACACTGCACCTCACCATTATAGCCCCTCTCATAAGTGTTGGGTCCATGGGAAGACAGATTCATGACTCCTTTTCAGGCTAGGCCTGGCCAGTCTCCATGGGCAGAAGTCCTCCACAGGCCTGACCCCGGGAGGGGGGGGGGGGGGCAATGACCTGCATTCCGGCAAGTGTCCTTTTATGTTTGTCCATCCGGGTGTTTGAACCTCACTTCATCTGGACCCTCACTTTGGACCTCTTTGCCTTGTGTGATGCTACCAGGGCTTAATAACTCGACAACATAGCTCCTAAGCTCATGAGAATATGCAAACCACTCCACTACAATAAGGTGATGATTCAAGGAGAGGTATTTATTATTTTTTTTTATTTATTTATTTATTTATTTTTTAATTATTATTGTTGTTGTTGTTGTTCTTGCTATTGTAGTTATTAATTCATTTGATTTCTTAACTGCTTAATCCTAATTTGGGTTGCAAGGAGGCTGGTGCCCATTTCAGCCAACTTTAGGCGAAGGCAGAGTACACCCTGAACAGCTCGCCAGGCCATCGCAGGGCAGAAACATGCTGACAGCTATGCAGCCTACTCTTGATGAAAGTCAGCAATGTTTCTTTTACATGCGTCTCATCATAAACAGTGAGAAACATGGCCAGCCTTTGATAACCCAGTTAGCTGCACTGGGGGGTGAGGGGTGGGGGTGGGGGGGAGTGACAACCCATTGATAGTGGGGCTTGAACTTGGAATCAGTGATCAAGCACCTTGCACTAGGCCACCACTGCTCCATTATTGTTATTATTAGTTTAAATTTCGAAATATATTTACCTCTCTTTTCTCACCAGCCCAGATGATATTTTCAGAGTTTAGTACCAACTGTTGTCCATCTGGTATAGAGGCATCATAATAGCCCACAACCTTCAAATACATTTCTCCATTATTTTCTCGTTGTAAGTTCAACACATCAAATTTTGCAGCCTTTGCTCCAGTGCTGTCAAACCAAACATTTTCTCCGAATTTGTTGGTAAAATTGACCTTTTTAAGAGATTTAACAACCTTTTCAGAGAGAAGATGACAAGGATTAACATCATGAAAATATCAGGTTTGGACTTGCTTGGTTTCCTCCTGTTCTTTCATTTACCTGCCATGGTTGTATTGTTTTGTTTTTTGCACAGCTCTGGCTTTCTGTGCATCCCAAAAGACTGTGTAAAGAATGTGCCAGCGCATAAACTGCATTGTAGAGATTATTTGCATATCTCAATTCTGAAATATCTTCAATGTAGTTTTTAAATTCAATCAGATCATCGTATTCTTTACAGTTATTTTTATTTTGAGATCGGTTACAATGAGGAACTGTTTGCCAAAATCCATTCACAGCATAGTCAGTAAAATTACCGATATTCAGTTTCTCTGCATCTAAACCAATGGCTCCAGCCAATATGTCGAAACTTGCTGGTGTTGCGAGATCAACTGCAGTCATCCATGCAATATATGCTCCAACAATCTGGTAACCAGTGAGATTACTTTGATTTAGGTGGTCTATTAGGCTGCTCATATCATTGTATGTAAGATATAAAACAATTACTTTAGCTGTGCCTTTTTTAATTATTTCAACCACGTCCATCATTTTGGCAGGATCTAACTGGGGAAGTTTTTCAAAGTAGTCAATACAGATTCCATTCTCTCTGGCTGCTTTCAGGAAAATTGCCATTGCATTGTTGCCATAGTCATTATCACTGCTCACAGCTCCCACCCAAGACCAGCCGAAGTGTTTGACCAAATATGCAAGTGCTGTACTATGGTAATAATCACTTGATATGGTTCTAAAGAAATAGGGGTACTTTTTTCTGCTGCTTAAACATTCACATGTGGCAGAATGACTGATCTACGGACAAATAAAAATAAAGCATCAACTACTTGGGTGATGATAGAGAAAATAACATTGATATCAGAAAAAAAAAACCCTCATCAAACTGACAAAAACAAAAGGAAATGATTTGTTTAAATTATGTATGATTATGAATCAAATAAAGTAAATCCTAATTTCAATGACAATAACAGCAAGAATTTGTTCACTCGGTTTAACGGCTGTAGCCTGGTGACCTTTGCTGTGGTCAAAATCAATAAATACATGCCTGAAGTTTTTTTATTTATTTATTTATTTTTTTTTTGGGGGGGTGTTTGTTTTCTTTTGTTGTTGTTTTTTTTTTTTTTTTTTTTTTTTTTTTTTAATATGATACGTGTCTGCTGTTTTACTGCAGTGCTGCTGTAAAATGTGAATTTTCCTTTGGGATTAATAAAGCAAGTATCGTTCTTCCTTGCTATATTTCATTCCTTCTTTTTCATTCATTAATTCACACATTAATTCATTCATTCATTTATAGATTGGGGTTTACCCTGATTGGATCACAAGTTCACTGCAGTGTCAAACAGGCCCAAGCAACCATTTACATTTATAACTATAAAGTAATTTAGAGTATACAGTTAATCTAATGTGCATGTATTTACACTGCACAAGAAACTGTGGCATTTGAAATAAATGGGGAGAAAATAGAACTTCCACACAGATCCTGTGGTTAATCGTCAGGATTTAATCCCTGGACATTCTAGTTGTGAGCGGAAAAAGGTGCTAACTGATGACTTACTGTGTCTAATTTCAAATAACTACAATTTACCTCATTGTTTAATTTTGAAAGACTTGTATCAGAGGACTGTTGAAGAGAGTAAATGAATGCCATCAGATCATGGACAGTTCAAGTGCATGGTTTAAGTGTTAAAAACATTTTAAATTAATTAGTGGAATTGTTGATTCTTACCACTGGGATTTTAAAAGGTTCTGTAGTTTTTGTAAGTGCTATAGTCGAAGTAGCCTCAGTTTGTCCAATGATGGCTTGTACAGCTGATTGTCCAGAGCATACATCACCTGCTGCGTTCTGATTGTTCATCAATTCCATAGCTGATTTTACTGATAACAAACTTGAAAGACAATTGTCATAAATCTTGAAACCAACCGAGATGTTTGGAAGTAAAATGTTGCTTCTGTTGATTTCATCAATTGCAAAAGTCATGATCTGAGCAAGGCGGAATTCACTGAGGTTAATTCTGCAAACATACATAAAAATTTAAAACATTTCAACTACTCTTTCTTAAAAAAATTAAAATTAAAATAATATAACGCAAAAAGTACTGATTTTTATGTTGCAGAAAATTACACATTTTCCAGTATGATATTACAATAGCATTCCACTATAGCAAACCTAATGCAGGTTAAAGGTTGAGGTTTTTCAGTATATGTCAGGGACAGCATCTGTGTTCCCCGATGTATTGAAAATATAGCTCCAACTATCACATCTCCATCTTTGTAAAACAGAGGATTTCCTGGGGTTTTGAGAATATGGCAATTTTCTCCCTTTGACATGCTGAGAAAAAGAAATTGTACAAGGAATAACATCACAAAGAATATCCAGTGCTATGACAGATCACTCCCCAATTCAAATCTTCTCTATGTATTTATAGACATGCTCCAGGTGTACAGGTATAGTCATTCAGATTCAGCAAATCAGAGAAGTGGTTTGTGATGTCATTAAGAGACTAACTGCTTCATGTACTGCATGTAACACCGAGTTTCTGGTACTGATGTCCAGGTTTTTGAGGGACATCTTGAGGGTGTCTTCGAAAAATTTATTTTGTCCCCTAACTGAGTGCTTGCTTTGGGATAACTGTTCATTCAGCAGCTGTTTTGGCAGTCAGCTATGTGGTATTCTGACGACTTGGGCTGCCCATCTGACTTGTGTTCTCTGAAGAGGGTGTAGACACTAGGAAGATCAACTAGTTGGAGGATCTTGTCCTGCCACTTGGTATTGAGGATTTCACTGAGATAGATCAGGCGGAAGTGATTAAGCAGTGTAGTGCATCTGCTGTAGACAGCCCAGGTCTTGCAGGCATAAAGCAGAGTGGCAGTATGACGGCTGAGCCCTCTTGGCTCCCAAACATTCTCTCGGAGTCTGCCATAAGCAGAACTGGCATTGGTGATCCTGTTGCTCACTTCTGTATCTGTATTCACTTACCTGGGAGAGGGGGCTGCCAAGATCAATGGCGTTGTTGTTGCCTGCAGGTTCTACCCTTTGACAGTGATGTGAGGTTCCTGGTATGGCTTTCCTAGTGTGGGCTGGTCTTTTTTGATATTGATTTTGAGATCAAAGTTGTTGATAATTTGAGACAAACAGTCCATTTTGTGCTACCTCTCTTGCACTGTGGTGATGGTAAATGTACAATTATCAGCAACTAATGGCAGCCTCTTTCGCCTTTGTAACAGTACGTAGGTGCCTGAGGTTGAACAATCTGCTGTGAGTTTTGCATCTGATAGAGATGCCATGCTGGGATGAAAGGTGTTGATCAGTGGGGCAGAAAAGACAAGTTGAGGAGTGTGGGGACAAGAACACATCAATGTTTCATGCCATTTGTAACTGGGAATGCCTCCAACTCCTAGCCGTCATCCAGAACTTTCAACATCACTCCATCACAATACTGTTATACAGTTGTTTTTTGTCTGGGCATTATCACAACATATTTTTGCCCACAAACTAAGCTTATATAAATTAGAATTTAAAGTTGTTTCGATTAGTTTGCTTTCTGATGATGAGTAACCAAGAGATGTATCATCGGCAAAGAGTCTAGTTATGAAATCTAGTTCATCTGCTACATCATTTATGTAAACAATGAATAGAAATGGACCGAGGACTGACCCCTGAGGGACGCCAGCTGTGAGATTTCTGGGTTTGGATAAAGCTCCATTGATAAAGACTGATTGACTATGATCCTTTATGTAACTGGACAACCATTTCAAAATATTTCCATTGATACCATACTTTTGTAATTTGTACAATAAACCTTTATGCTAGACTCGATCAAATGCTTTCGATACATCACAAAATACAAGACAATACTGCTCACGATTATCTAAAGATAAACAAATCTGGTTATATAGTTCAATTAGTTAGGGTCTCCTGGGTATGTTTGGCGGCGTCTCCTGTGAGCGAGGCCTTGAACTCCCACCTCTGACATGGGCCATGTTCCGTGCCTCAATTGCTGAGGTGGCAGCCCATAGCTGTGGCCAAAAGGTCACCAGTGCCTGTCATGTTGCTAGCCCAAAACTCGGTGGTGGACACGTGTGGTGAAGGGGGCCATCCAGATGAAAAAGAAGGCCTATCAGGGTTTATTGGCTTGTAGGAGTCCGGAGGCAGCAGACAGGTACCGGTAGGCCAAACGTACTGCAGCCCGAGCTGTCGCCAGTGTAAAATCTTGAGCACGGAGGGATTCAGTAAGGGCCTGTAAGGTAAGGTTCTGTACTACCATCCGACACCTAAGGAAAAGGATTCACAAATACTGTTTACAGCGGAATTCAAAAGCTACTCACCTCGACGGGGGATGTCATTGGGAGGTGGAAGGAATACTTTGAGGACCTCCTCAATCCCACCAATATACTCTCCGTGGAAGAGGAAGACCCTCAGGATTTGGGTGGAGGTCCACCAACCACTGGAGCTGAGGTAACTATCAAAAAGCTCCTCGGTGGTCAGGCTGCATGGGTGGATGAGATTCTTTGTGAATATCTCAGGCCTCTGGACATTGTACGACTATCTTGGTTGACACGTCTCTGCAACTTTGCGTGGTCATCAGGGGCCATACCTCTGGACTGGCAAACCAGGGTGGTAGTCCCCCTTTATAAAATGCGGGACCAAAGAGTGTGTTCCAAGTATTGTGAAATCACACTCCTTAGCCTACCTGAAAAAGTATATGCAGTGATACTGCAGAGGAAGTTCCGATTGATAGTTGAACCTTGGATTCAGGAGGAACAATGTGGTTTTCCTCCTGGCCGCAGCACTCTCGACCAACTCTATATGCTCTACAGGATCCTGGAGTGGGTGATGAGAGTTTGCACAATCTGTCCAAATGTGTTTTGTGGATTTGGAGAAGGCTTTTGACTGTGTCCCTCGGGCTATCTTGTGGGGGTGTGCTCCTGGAGTACGGCGTTCCAGACACATTGCAATGGGCCATTCGGTCTCTGTATCACCGAAGCCAGAGCTTTCATCGGCCTTGGGAACAACAGGTCGAATTCATTTCCGATGAATGTTGGACTCCACCAAGACTGTCCATTTTCACCAATTCTGTTCATAATTTCTATGGACAGAATTTTAAGGCTCAGCTGGGGTATTGAAAGGCCTTGGTTTTGGTGACCATTGGGTCTCGTCTCTGTTTTTTTATTTATTTATTTATTTATTTATTTGTTTATTTATTTTGGATGACGTTGTCCTTTTGGCTTCATTAATCCAAGACCTCCAAGCTTTAATTGGAACAATTCACAGTAGAACATGAAGCAGTCGGGATGATAATCAGTGAGAATCAGTACCTACAAGTCCAAGGCCATGGTTCTCAGTCGAGAAAGAGTTGAATGCACCCTCCGGGTCTGGAATGAGGTCCTGGCCAGGGTCTTGTTCACAATTGAGGGAACGATGGAGTGGGAGATCGACAGGCAGATCTGCAGCCTCTGCTTTAAAGTGAACAAAAGACTGGTTCGTCATGGTGAAGAGGGAGCTAAGCTGCAAGACAAAGCTCTCAATTTACCAGTTGATCTACGTTCCAACCCTCACCTATAGTCATGAGCTTTTGGTAGTGACGGAAAGGACTAGATCGTGGATACAAGTGGCTGAAATGAGCATCCTTGCCGGGTGTCGGTGTTCTCCCTTAGAGCTAAGGTGAGAAGCTCAGTCATCTGGGGAGTGCTTGGAGTAGAACAACTGCTCCTCCACATTGAGAGGAGCCAGTTGAGGTGGCTCAGGCGTCTGGTTAGTTCCAACCGGGAAGAGACCCCAGGGTCAACCTAGAACATGCTGGAGGGATTACGTCTCTTGGCTGGTCTGGGAAGGAAAATCCTTGGTGTCTTCTGGAATAGCTGGAGGAAATGGTTGGGGAGAGGGATATCTGGATCGTATTGCTTAGGCTGCCTCCCCCGCAACACAACCACGAGTGATGATGATGATGATGATGATGATGATGATGATGATGATGATGATGATGATGATGATGGTAATTTAAGTCACATTCAAATAAATATTAGTCGTTGAGTAGCCATTTCAACACTCTTAGATTTCTTGGTCACAAATCATTACAATAATGAATAGAGTACACTGAATAGTCCTCTGTAATATGTTCTTACTGGCCAGTTGCTCTGGATAAGAGTGTCTCTCAAATGATTTAAATTAAATTTTAAGTGAATTTTGTGAAACACTTACAAGTTTCTGGGCAGATTATACTTCTTGACTGCTGCATTAGAAAGACATTTTTTTTGTTTTGTGTTTTGTTTTGTTTTTTTTGTTTTTTTTTGGTTTTTGTTTTCCCACCGTAAATTATTTCAGCTTTTTAGAATATATACAAGCAAGCTGTGTTTGAGAATATAGTTTAAATACACACCTTATTAATTTATTTTGAGCCATTTCTTTTATTCTTGAGGTGATGTGATAATCCAATGTACCAGGGGATGGCAGTAATGACTTTGAATGAAACCCCTGCTAAAATATGAAGAACAGATTTGTCCAAAGAAATTTGTGTGGCAATCAACTGTATTTTTTATTTATTTTAGTGAGGGCAATTATGGTCATATTTTCACCTGATTAAATCTAAAATGCAGCCAAGATAATTTATACTTTATTTTTATCAATGAGAAAATACTCCAACTTTGACTATAAAAATCTGATGATTTGGTTACATTTTATTTTTGAACCAAAGAGAACCTCTTTAATGTTTCCTTAATGCATAGATAATCTTATCTGTTGGAAATGTAATACCTCGGCGTAGTCGACCAACAAAGATCACTCCAGGAGCAAGCAAGGCTACAAGGAATCCCAGAATAAGTTCTAGGCAACTGAAGGTCTCTCTCGCATTTGGCAACGTTAATGTGAATAAATCCACAATCAGGAGAACACTGAACAACTATAGTGTACATGGAAGGGTTCTAAGGAAAAAAGAAAAATAAAACTGCTCCCTTGGTTTGCTAAGTGTCACATAAAGAATCCAGAAGGTTATGTCTTGTGGACAGATGACCAAAATAAAACATTTTGGTTAGAATGAGAAACTTTATGTTTAGAGAAATTAAAAATATTGAATTCCAGCATAAGCACCCATCCGTCAAACATGGTTTGGTAGTATTTTGGACTGGGATTGTTTTGCTGCATCTGGGCCAGGAGGCTTGCCAGCATTATTGAAACCATTAATTCTGAATTATAACATCATATATTCAAGCAAAATATAAGAACATCTGTGCATGAACTGAATCTCAAGAGAAAGTCGGTCATGCAGCAAGACAATGTTCTTAAGCACACAATGTATTCCACAAAAACAGAAAAGAAATGGTTAAAGAAGAATAAAAAAATTCAAAGGCCAAGTCAAGGTTTTGACCTAAATCCAAATTAGGTGCTGTAGAAGAACTTGAAGCGAGCAGTTTATGCGAGGAAGCCCATCAACATCCCAGAGTTGAAGCTGTTGTGTACTGAGGAATGGGTTAAAATTCCTCCAAGCTGATGTGCAGGAATGATCAACAGTTTTAAGCAACATTTAGTTGCAGTTATTGCTGAAAAAGGGGTCACACCAGATACAGAAATCAAAGGTTCACATACTCTTGCTATTGATACATATGTAATATGGTATTATTTTCTTGAATAAATACCGTATTTGACATGATAAGTGCTCAGGGCACTTTAAAAATTTGAGTGGGTGGGCCCTTATTAATATTATCAGCGGAGTGGAATGGTAAGTGCCTTATTTTACGGTTACAGAGACTGATCGAATAAAATTGGTAAGTTTGATCTATGATGTTGCTCCCACTACACATGGGCGGTTTTTAGACATAAGATAAAAAAACATTGGGGGAGGGAGGTATTGGAGCAGGGCGCTTATTACGCGAATACGGTAAATAAATAACAAAGTACAATTTGTTTGTCTCATTTATTTAACTGTGTTCTCTTTAGCTACTTTTAGGACTTGTGTGCAACTCTGATGATGTTTTAGGTTATATTTATGCAGAAATGTAGCAAACATTCAAGCATCATTGTATAGTAGAAAAAATGGGCCATGGAAACTAACTTGTGGCACTGCATGATTTTTGACTCTGGATGTGTTGCCTTGAAATGCACTGGTGAGCTCTTAGGGGTGTACCCCGCCCAGATACAGAGTCAGTTGAAATAGGCTCCACCCTCCCAGCCATTCCAGTAGGTGTGAGAGGTTTGGTAAATAATTGAATATATTAATGGTGAAGTAGAATAGAATTTTCTGATGTCACTCTTACAAAAGTTTAACATTTGAAATGTAATTATTGACCTGTTCCTGTAAATTATTTTTTTGATCTCTCTCTCTCTCTTTCTCTCTCTCTCTCTCTCTCTCTCTCTCTCTCTCTCACTGTCTCTCTGTCTCTATTGAGGAACCTTACATAACTGAATAGATATGAGAAATGAAAGGAGTTTTCACTTTTTTGGATTTTTTTTCCCCCGTTTGCTCCCAAATTTTGTTGTATCCATTTTTAACCAATCAGGTATGACTTTGTCCATCACAAGACCACCACTGACCAGGGGCGAAAACCTGAACATACACCCGCCATGACATACAATGCTAGCCACCCGCTTCTTTTCAAACTGTTGGCACACGCCCATTTGGGGGTGATCGAATACACTCAGAGGAAAATAACTGTCTGCCCCTCATACAAATGAGCTCACAGGCACCCATGGTAGGCTAGCGATCGCTGTGAGTAAAATGGAAGTGAGCATATGCTGTCACTCCCGTCCTCCTGTAAGAGCTCGGTCAATTATCTCCCAGCGACTCCCAGCCATGGGCGAGGTTTGAACTTGTGAGCTCTGGTTGGAGTTATCACTTTTGCAGCATCTTTAATGTTAGTTATTTAATCTTTCATGCCAAATAAGACACTTTAGTAAAAACAAATGAGTTAAGCTCGGTTTCTTTTTTGTGCCAAGTACCTTTGCTCCTCCTTCCTAGATTTAGTTCAGACTAAGATCCTCTCTGGCTTGCCACCATCCTAACGCTGTCTTGCTTTTTGAACACCATCAAGTTGAAGACCAGATGATAGCCAGCACCCCAGCCTACCATATAATATCTCTCCTGAATTTTCTACATCCCCAGTGTATGTGCCCTCATGTCTATGCAGCTGCCTAATCCCCAGTGAACACACCTTACTTGTCAAGGGCCACCCTGGAATCAAATGTAAGAACTGTTTATCATGCCAGGGTCTAAAGTCTGTCCCATAATCTGAGTACATGCCTGCACCTGAGCCTCCACCAGACTCCACAGCAGAGTCAATGCCAATGCCAAATTCCACGCCCATCCCCAAATCCATGTTCATGTTCGTATCTAGACATAACAACCAGTTTATGTTATCCAGCACTGTGCATGTACCCAGAGGCAGCTAGGTAAACCCAAGTATGATTTTGTGGATGCTCCTACATTCATGTCTTTAGACAAGGGGTTATTGTCACTCCTCCTTCCTGAACACACGATGCATATGTATGTTGAGCATTTGCAAACTATAGACTCAATGGACAATTCTGAGTTCATACCACTCGACTCCAATTAACAGGATGTGAGCATCACTGATGTGCATCACGGCGCTAATACCTCAGTGTATGCAAGCATTTTTCTTTGTTGACTTGTGGCAAAGTATTGTGGTGAATAGACAATCTAACACTTAGCCAATTCTTATCTTCTTTTCCTTTCGGCTTTTCCCTTCAGGGGTCGCCACAGCGAATCATCTGCCTCCATCTCACCCTATCCTTTGCATCTTCTCTTACACCAACTACCTTCATGTCCTCCTTCACCACATCCATGAATCGTCTCTTTGGCCTTCCTCTAGGCATTCTGCCTGGTAGTTCCAACCTCAACATCCTACGACCAATATATTCACTATCCCTCCTCTGTACATGTCCAAACCATCTCAATCTAGCCTCTCTGACTTTGTCTCCAAAACATCTTACATGTGCTGTCCCTCTGATGTGCTCATTCCTGATCCTATCTATCCTTGTTACTCCCAAAGAGAACCTCAACATTTTCATCTCTGCTACCTCCAGCTCTGCCTCCTGTCTTTTCTCTAGTGCCACTGTTTCTAAACCATACAACATCGCTGGCCTCAACACCATCTTGTACACTTTTCATTCTTGCCGATACCCTCCTATCACACATGACACCGGACACTTTCCTCCAACTATTCCTACCTGCCTGCACATGCTTCTTCACCTCTTTTCCACACTATCCACTGCTCTGAATTGGTGAGTCTACGTACTTAAAATAATCCACCTTCTTTATCTCTGCTCCCTGTAACCTCACCTTTCCTCTTGGGTCCTTGTCATTCATACACATGTATTCTGTCTTACTGAGTCTAACTTTCATTCCCCTCCTTTCCAGGGCATACCTCCACCTCTCTAGATTTCCCTGGACTTGTTATCTGCTCTCACTACAGTTCACAATGTCATCTGCAAACATCAAAGTCCATGGGGAATCTTGTCTAACCTCGTCTGTCAGCCTGTCCATCACCATAGCAAACAAGAAGGGGCTCAGAGCTGACCCTTGATGCAGTCCCACCTCCACCTTGAACTCTTCTGTCACACCGACAGCACACCTCACCACTGACTTACATCTCTCATGCATGTCTTGCACCACTCTAACATACTTCTCTGCCACTCCAGACTTCCTCGTGCAATACCAAAATTCCTCTCTCGGCACCCTGTCATATGCTTTTTCCAGATCCACAAAGGCACAATGCAGCTCCTTCTGACCTTCTCTGTACTTCTCTATTAACATCCTCAAAGAAAAAACTGCATCTGTGGTGCTCTTTCTTGGCATGAAACCAGACTGTTGTTCACAAATGCTGACCTCTGCCCTTAGTCTAGCTTCCACTATTCTTTCCCATAACTTCATCGTGTGGCTCATCAACTTTATCCCTCTGTAGCTGCCACAACTCTGCACATCTCCCTTGTTCTTAAAAATGGGCACCATCACACTTCTCCATTCTTCTGGCATCCTCTCACTCTCTAAGACCTTGTTGAATGTTCTTGTCAGGAAATCTACTGCTACCTCTCCTAGACACTACCATACCTCTACCGGTATGTCATCAGGACCAACTGCTTTTCCATTCTTCATCCTCTTCTATGCCCTCCTCACTTCACCCTTATTAATCTTTGCTACTTCCTGGTCCTCGACAGTCACCTCTTCTACTATTTTTCTCTCTCTCTCTCATTTTCCTCATTCATCAGCTCTTCAAAGTACTCTTTCCATCTTCCCAGCACACTTCTGTCATCAGTCAATACATTCCCCTCTCTGTCGTTAATGACTCTAACTTGCTGCACTTCCTTTCCATCTCTATTTCTCTGCTGTGCCAACCTGTATGAATCATTTTCTCTTTCTTTACTTTCCAACTGAGCATACAAGTCATCATATGCCCTCTGTTTGGCGTTTGACACCGCTACATTCGCCTTACGCTGTGTCTCCCTGTACTCCTGTTTGCTCTCTTTGGTCCTCTCAATGTCCCACTTCTTCTTAGCTAACCTCTTCCTTTGTACACACTCCTGCACTTCCTCATTCCACCACCAAGTCTCCTTATCTACTCTCCTTCCAGATGACACACCAAGTATTCTCCTACCTGTCTCCCTGATCACATTAGCTGTAGTTGTCCAGTCATCTGGAAGCACTTCCTGACCACCCAAAGCCTGTTTCAGCTCCCCCTTGAAGACAACCCAACACTCTTCCTTTTTCAGCTTCCACCACTTTGTCTTCTGCTCTGCATTTGCCTTCTTCACCTTCCTCACCATCAGCATCATCCTGCACACCACCATCCAATGCTGTTTGGCAACACTCTCACCCGCTACTACTTTGCAGTCACTGACTTCCTTCAAATTACATCGCTTGCACAAGATATAGTCTACCTGTGTGCTCCTATTTCTGCTTTTATAAGTCACCATGTGTTCCTGTCTCTTCTGGAAGAAAGTATTTACCACAGCCATTTCCATCCTTTTTGCAAAATCTACCAACATCTGTCCTTCTGCGTTCCTGACATGGATACCAAACCTGCCCATCACGTCCTCATGCCCTCTGTTTCCTGCACCAACATGTCCATTGAAGTCTGCCCCAATGACCACTCTTTCACCTCTGGGGATACTCTGCATAACTTCATCTAAGTCACTCCAGAATCTCTCCTTCTCTTCTAGCTCACATCTTACCTGTGGGGCATAAGCACTAACAACACTGAACATCACGCATTCAATTTCTAACTTGAGACTCATCACTCTGTCTGACACTCTTCTCACTTCTAGAACATTCCTGACAAACTCCTCATTCAAGATGACTCCTACTCCATTTCTCTTCCCAACCACACCATGAAAAAACAGCTTAAACCCTGCTCCCAAGCCTCTAGCCATGCTACCTTTCCACCTGGTCTCCTGAACACACAGTATGTCCACCTTCCTCCTCTGCATCATGTCAGCCAGCTCTCTACCTTTTCCTGCCATAGTTCCAACATTCAAAGTCCCTACTCTCAGTCCTAGACTCATGCCTTTCCTCTTCTCTCTCTGCCTACAGACACACCTCCCGCCTCTCCTTCGACGTCTTCGACCAACAGTGTTGGTTAACAGCACTGATGGCGGTCGTTGTTAACCAGGGCCTTGTCTGATCCGGTATGGCATTCTTTGTTGTGACTCGCATTTTTTATTTGGCATTTGTTTTACGCCGGATGCCCTTCCTGATGCAACCCTCTACATTTATCCGGGCTTGGGACCGGTGTGAGTGGGAGATTCTGGTTTGTGCCCACCCCTCACGGCTGCATTACTTAGCCATTTCTTATCTGGTTGCTTATTCTGTGTATGACCTAGTTTGCTTTGTCATTCGTGATAATTTGGATCTGCTATCAGTAGACCAATCAGTAGACCCTTGTTTTTTAACCTTGATTGAAGTTGCAATAGAGAAAATTAAAAACAAGCAAACAAAAAACACAAGCACAACAGAAAAACATAAAGAAAAAAATAACAATCATGGATGGTATAAATCATATTGCATCCGCATCCATATAAGGCTTAATTAAAATGTGACACAATTTATAATATTTAACATTATTTTCTTTAACATCATATATAATGCTTTATAATATATAATAAAATATTATATATAACATAATTTAACATTATATACAAGTTTAACTGGTAACTGTTAAGTGAAATTAATGTGTACTTATTATTTATTTATTTTTATTTATTTAATTTTTTTTTTTCAGAATGGAAGTAATCATTTCTTAAATGTCATTTTCCCATCATATTTCTCTTTGTGTTTAGTTCAGGTTTGAACAGAATAATATAACATTTCGGTGTAAATATACAGAAAAGGAGAGCAAAACTGGAGGCCAAAATTGCAAATATCTCCACAGCAACAGTAAATTTTCCAGGAGAGCTGACATAAGCTGGAATAAAAGTTATCCACACCGCACAGAATATGAGTAAACTAAATGTGATAAATTTAGATTCATTAAAATTATCTGGTAACTTTCTAGCGAGAAAAGCCAGAACAAAGCAGAATAAAGCAAGAACTCCTATATAACCCAACACGACCCAGAAACCTACAGCTGAACCCACATTACATTCTAATATGATCTTTTCCTTGTAGTAATTCATGTTCTTGTAGGGAAAAGGAGGAGAAACTGTTAACCAAATCACACAAATAACAACCTGGATGAGAGTCAAGCCAACAACACTGAGTCTCTGCTGTAGAGGCCCAAACCATTTCATGATATTACTGCCTGGAAGTGTCGCCCTGAACGCCACTAACACCACGAGAGTTTTCCCAGAACACACGAGATACAGAGGACGAAGGTGATCCCGAACGCTGTGTGGCGCAGCATACAGGACCACTGAGAGGGTCGTCCGATGAAAGTGAGTGAACAGAGGAAACACAGAGTCAGGGAGAACAGCAGCAGGAAGCTCAGCTCAGAGTTGTTGGCTTTAACAATGGGAGTGTCCTTTTCTCTTAGAAATAAAATAACTACTAACACAGTTAATGTAGCTCCAAATAAGGAAAAAACTACCAGTACTATCCCCATAATCTCTGTATATGAAAGAAACTCCACAACCTTTAACACACATTTATCTCTGACAGTATTAGACCAAAATTCTCCTGGACACTGCTCACAGTTATTTGCATCTGTAAAATAATCATAGTTATCATTTAGCATGAAAAGAACATTTATCTTTTGGTTTTATTTATTAATACTATTTTTGATGAGCTGTATCCTAAAGAATAAATATATCATGCATAATGTACAATTAATAATTTGTGTTTGAAACTTGGCAATGCTGAAGTTACCTGTGTGGTTACTGAACTCTCCCTCTGCACATGGTATACAGTCATAGCAGCACACAGGCCTTCCGCTCTGTACAGCTTTCCTGGTTCCTGGAGGACAGCTCTCACTGCACACAGACCTGGGCTTCTGATATGAAAAAATATCGTAAAATCTAGAGCTATCGGAAATTCCCATGTTCTTGTTAAGCCATTTTTATTACTTTCACAATTAAAGAACCGTTGCCTGATTTTATTATTATTATTATTATTATTATTATTATTATTATTATTATTATTATTATTTAATTTGCTGAACAGTTTAATCCTATTTGGTGTCTGAGGAGGTTGATATCTATCTCAGCGGACTCTGGTGAAGGCAGGTACACCTACACCATTTTATGGCAGGGCAACACACACACACAACTATTCATTCTCACAATCACATCTAGGGGTAATTTGGAACAGCCAGTTAGCTTAAATGGCTCTGCAGTGAACTAGAATTGTTCATCGTGCACCATGCCTTCTCTCAGAATCAACTGAGATAAGTCTCAATCTACTAATGACCCTAATAGGATTAGACTGTTTGGCAAACGAATAGATGCATGTCTTTCAACTGTGGAAGGAACACCGGGGTACCGGGAAACCCATCCAAGCACAGCGAGGGCATGAAAAACCCACATTGAAACTCTCTGGAAAGGTCTGTGACTCAGGGACCTTTGCGTGTGAAAATGTTTTAAATATAGTTCATAGGGTGCAGAATGCAGGGGAAGGGGACAGCTTATGCAGATCCTCTTTAGAAAAGTCAGCAATGGTTCTTTTACATACACATCCCACCACAGACAGTGAGAGACATGGACGGCCTTTGATAACCCAGTTATCTGCACTGGGGGAATAATAATAATAATAATAATAATAATAATAATAATAATAATAATAATAATTGAGAATTTACTGTATATGTACCTCAGCTTTTTCTCCAGTCCACACTATATCTTCAGGATTTACAATCAATTGCTGTCCATTCGGGAGAGAGACATCATAATGTCCCACAACTTTTAGATATATTTCTCCATCGAAGTCTCTTTGCCAGTTCAATACATCATACTTTGCAGCTGTTGCTCCAGTGCTGTCAAACCAAACCTCTTCTCCTACTTTGGTAGTAAAATGTACCTTTTTCAGAGACGTTACGACCTTTCAAGAAAAAAATAAACCAATCATTTATCTTATAATGTTATCAAGTTTTAACATAGTTTGATTTCTCTCTTCTTGCCAGTGTTACCTTTAATGGTTCTACTGCTTTCTTTTTTTCACAGCTGTGATATTTTGTACAGTTCAACAGACTGTGTAGAGAATGTGCTGCAGCGTAAACTGCATTATACAGATTATTTCCAAATCTCAATTCTGATATATCCTTACTGTAGTTTTTAAACTGAATCATTTCTTCATATCTGCTGCAGTTGTTTTCAGACTGAGAAAAGTTACTCTCTGTCCCCATGCATGGAAGTACCGTTTGCCAAAATCCATTGACAGCATAGTCAGCAAAATTACCAATATTCAGTTTCCCTGCATCAAATCCAATGGATCCAGTCAATATCCTGTAACCTGCTGGTGTTAGCAGATTCACAGCAGACATCCATGCAATCCAAGCACCAATCATCTGGTATCCAGTGAGATTATTTAGATTTAGATGATCTATTAGAATATGCATATCATAGTATGTGAGATATAAAATAATTACTTTGGCTGTGCTTTTTTTAATAATTTTGATTACTTCAGTAATCTTGGACGAATCTGACCAGTGTAACTTCTCAGAATACTCGACACATATTCCATTCTCTTTGGCTTCATTTAGAAAAATGGCCATTCCATTGTTTCCATAGTCATTATCACTGTACAAAGCTCCCACCCAAGACCAGCCAAAGTGTTTAACCAGGTGTGCAAGTCCTTTACCCTGGTAATAGTCACTCCCTATAGTTCTGAAGAAAGAGGGATACTCTTTTTTGTTGCTCAAACATTCACATGTAGCAGAGTGACTTATCTGAAGGCAAAAAAAAAAACCCAAAAAACACATGAAGTATAGTTTGCTGCATAATATAACTTAGTTCATGATACTAGTTGACTTCTATTGTTGTACACAGACAGCATAATCTTGAACTGCTTGTAAGGGTGATGTGATAACTGCTGTCATGCACTGCAGCTGGTGTTGAAATCTGTCTGTCTGATTACCTGGCACCCAGTTACTCACAACTAATAACATTTTTATCAATTCTAGGCCAGGGAGAGTCATGTAATCAGATCCCATGCCAGCAGGGTCAGTAAGAACCTCTTGGAACTCCATAGCATTACAACTAATAGCATTTCACTTTTTCTGCTTTTTTTCTATCTAAAAATCATGCTGGAGAATCATACATAGAACGTTGGTGAAGAAACAAATAAATATATAAAAACTTGGTTGTAGAATTTTGAAACAATGAAAAATGAAACAATATTATTATGTTTTCAAGTGATTTTTGTCTTTGTTCTTTGTTCGTTTGGACCCATTACATACAGTGTTTAGAATTATTCAATAAAATTATAGATTCTTACCACTGGAATTTTAAAAGGTTCTGTTGTTTCTGTAAGTGCTATAGTCGGTGTAGACTCCGTCTCTCCTATGATGACATGCATTACTTCTTGTCCACTGCATTCATCATCTGCTGTTCTCTCCTGCCCATTCATCAAAGCCATGGTTGCCTTCATATTTAACATGCTTGAAAGACAGCTGTCATAAATTTTAAATCCAATGGAGACATTTGCAAGTAAGTTATTGCTTCGATTGATTTCATCAATTGCAAAAGCCATGATCTGAGCAAGGCGGAATTCACTGAGATCAAGTCTATAAATAGACATACAAAATTGTATGGAATTTAGATCTTTCTCCTTCTAAATTTAAAATAAAATAAAGCAGACCGGCATCTATAAACACAAACTGTCACAATACAAAAGTAAATTATACATATATATATATATATATATATATATATATATATATATATATATATATATATATATATATATATATATATATATATCAAACTTTTCACAACAAACCTAAAGCAGATTAAAGGTTGAGGTTTTTCAGCATATTCCAGTGACAGAAACTGTGTTCTCTGATGTACCGAAAATATAGCTCCAAATATCACATCTCCATCTTTGTGAAAAAGAGGATTTCCCGGATTTTCAAGAATATGGCACTTTTCTCCTTTTGCCAAGCTAATATAAAATAGGACTAAAAGGAATAACATCACAATGTGTATCCAAAGCCTTTGAATGGTCATTGCTCAAAGCACAGTCATATATATATATATATATATATATATATACAGGTATACATATATATATTTATGCAGAAATGTTCTGGGATTTTAGGGTGTGACTATTCCTTTTCAACAAATCAACGGTTGGACAAGTGAATGATAAGACATACTTTTTTTCTTGTTTTGTTTTTTCCACCTCTTGGCTAATGACTCTCTCATATCACCTGGTTTTATGGCTCTTACCTCTTTTTTTTATTATTATTATTATTTTTGTTTTCTTGCTGTGCCTAACTAGTTTATGTAATTAGCTTTGTTTATCTTTAGTTATTAAGTTTGATGTTATGTCTGAATCGGCTAATAAAATTATATTTTATATGGGGCACATTGACACAGTGATGAGCATGTCCACCATACAGCAAGAATTTCCTGAGTTCGAGTCCCAGGCTTGGTGCTTCTTCCAGGTATTTCTGATTCATCTCCCAGTCCAAAGACATGTACAATAATCTGATAGGCTGCTCAAAATGCTCATAGGTGAATGGTCTGGTGAGCTGTTCAGGGTGTAGCCCAGCTTCACAATATAGGCTACCACTCCACTGTGGGAGCATTATTACAGAAAAGAAAATAGAAAATTTAAATTTTCATATTTTCAGGTAAAATATCACATATATTTTACAAAGGCAGTATAGAGCCACATTCGGCACATAATGCATTACAATAGAAAAAGAGCACATGATGGTGGAAAAAGAGTATTTGGGGACTGGTGTGCTCTGTATGTTGGCCTTAGCACTGCCTAATAGAACATTCTTCATCCTAATCCTAATTAAGGCCACAGCAAGGCTGGTGCCCATCTCAGATGACTTCGGAGTACACCCTGGACAGTAGGGTTATGACTAATATTAGATTTCTAAGCCTGTGGTTTTAAATGATGAACTTTAGCCTCAAAATCACAAAAACAACCTTTTTCTTGTTCATACATTGATAAAACCTCCCGCACCTGAAATAATTTACGATTCAAATAATGACAAATGATGCCCCCAAACCCCAAAAAAGCCTCACATTGCTACAATAGCAAATTAAATCATAGAATTGTCTGTAAACAAAATGTGCAATTAAAATTAACCAGTACATTGGCAGAAAAAATTAGAAATAAAATATTATTATTAAAGATCTGCAGCATAGGTCTCAAATTTCTGAATGAGTGTTGATAAATTTACAGTTCAGATATTTGTCAGTTTTGCATGTGGCGTGGATCTGCTCCACTGACTTTACACCTCTCTCAGCCACTATGTTGGAGCGAGGCACATCAAGCAGTGAAGCTTCCTTTACCCAATGAGTGGTGAAGCATTTCACAGCTTTGGAGCACTTAAGTTGTGAGACAGCCATGGTGCCCATGTGGTTGCAATGAAAGTGCAAGTGAGTTTCAAGTTCTCTCTCCACTTGAGAAGGAGGAAAAAGGAAATTAACGCAAAAGTTCCTCTTGAATTACATCTAGCACTGTGAAGGAAGGCAGTTTGCACCATTTAATTTGAGGTCATTTTTCTTCTTCTTGGTAACACCTATATGCTTCACAGAGTTCAAAGAGGAACTTAAAATCATCGCTCCATCCAGGATTCTCGCTCTTGGGTATGATTGTTATACCAGATTGTTATGCCTTTTGAAGATCATCATAATCTGCCAAAATCTCATTGATGAACTTGTAGTTTACATCAGGTGAACGAGATTTTGTTGGAAAATAGAAGTCTAGAACAGAAGTACGAGATAATAATCGTTATAGTTATTATTAATTATTATTAAAAGTGAGGTGATGTTGGGTGAGGGAGATTCTTGCATTACTTGCATTATTGAATTCATAATTTCAAAAAATGAATATATGAATAAAAGTTCACCACATGCAACTTCAGGAAAGTAGAAACTTTGAAAAAATTCACAGTCATAATCCTACTGGACAGCTTGCCATGCATCGCAGGGCTGACACTCAGACAACCATTCACACTCTCACTCACACCTAGGGGTGATTTGATTTGGAACAGCCAATTAACCTATTGTGCATGTGTTTGGACTGTGAGAGGAAACCTGAGTACCCTGAGGAAAACCCACACAAGCACAGGGACAACGTGCAAACTCCGCACAGAAACACTTGAGCTGGAATCAAACCGAGGACCTTCTTGCTGTGAGGTGGACAGGCTAATCACATCACCATGCCGCGTCTTAATTAGAAGGTTTGAGGTGAATTCCATAAAGAACAAAGAGACAATGTTTGTTGCACAACCTAAGAACGGGTTTTTTTAGAAAGAATAGGACAACATAGCACCTGGAAGACTATTTTGTGGATTCAGTCCCTAACCATCATTTAACCATTGTTGATAAGTCATGGCCATATGGAATATTGATAAATATTTTATTGTTTAAACATTTGTATAAATAAAAAAAAACCTCATAACACCTGCTTAATATAGTGTACTGTGAATACTATGTATTCATTCATTTTCTGAACCGCTTAATCCCGAGTAGGGAAACACACTGATGGCTATACAACTCCTCTTTACGAAAGTCAGCATGGACCTCTCACCACAGACAGTGAGAGACACGGTCAGCCTTTGATAACCCAGTTAGCTGCACTGGGTGGGACAGCAGTGGGGCTTGAACACGCAACCTTGGGATCATTAATCCAGCACCTTACCACAATGCCACCACTGCCCTCACTCATAAAATTACTTAATTCAATTCAATTGCCTTAATCCTAGGGTCACAGAAGAATAAAGCCTATTTCAGCCAAATCTGGACAAAGATGATAAACATGATGAACAGCCCAGCACTCCATTGCAGGAACAAAACACGCATTTATGCATAGAGTCAATTTGGAACAGCCAATTAACGTAATGTTCATGTCTTTGAACTGTGGTAGGAAAACGAATAAAAATGCCCTTCCTGAGCCAAGGACCGCATTGCTGTGAGGTAGACATGCTCACCGCTCTGCCAGTGTGCTGCACAGGATTGGTTTTAGACAGATCACAAATTATTAGCATTACTTTGAAAACTGTGTTACATTTACAGCTATTTACAGACAAGTGGGTAATTAAAAATGAAGCAGCAACAAAACTCATCAGTTCACATACGTGTACATGTGACATTTAATGGAATACACAATTTCGAAATATAATTTAAATGAGTATATATAAGTTTATTTGACCATATTTCATTTTCAAAAGATAAAATGATTATGTATATTTCTGCAAAGTTACTTTGGGAACACTTTTCGCATCATATTTTTCTTTGTGTTTAGTTCAGGTTTAAACAGAATAATATAACATTTCGGTGTAAATATACAGAATAGTAGAGCAAAACTGGAGACCAAAATTGCAAATATCTCCACAGCAACAGTAAATTTTCCAGGAGAGCTGACATAAGCTGGAATAAAAGTTATCCACACAGCACAGAATATGAGTAAACTAAATGTGATAAATTTAGATTCATTAAAATTATCTGGTAACTTTCTAGCGAGAAAAGCCAGAACAAAGCAGAATAAAGCAAGAACTCCTATATAACCCAACACGACCCAGAAACCTACAGCTGAACCCACATTACATTCTAATATGATCTTTTCCTTGTAGTAATTCATGTTCTTGTAGGGAAAAGGAGGAGAAACTGTTAACCAAATCACACAAATAACAACCTGGATGAGAGTCAAGCCAACAACACTGAGTCTCTGCTGTAGAGGCCCAAACCATTTCATGATATTACTGCCTGGAAGTGTCGCCCTGAACGCCACTAACACCACGAGAGTTTTCCCCAGAACACACGAGATACAGAGGACCAAGGTGATCCCGAACGCTGTGTGGCGCAGCATACAGGACCACTGAGAGGGTCGTCCGATGAAAGTGAGTGAACAGAGGAAACACAGAGTCAGGGAGAACAGCAGCAGGAAGCTCAGCTCAGAGTTGTTGGCTTTAACAATGGGAGTGTCCTTTTCTCTTAGGAATAAAATAACTACTAACACAGTTAATGTAGCTCCAAATAAGGAAAAAACTACCAGTACTATCCCCATAATCTCTGTATATGAAAGAAACTCCACAACCTTTAACACACATTTATCTCTGACAGTATTAGACCAAAATTCTCCTGGACACTGCTCACAGTTATTCGCATCTGAAAAATAATCATTTTCAGTTATTATCATTAAAGAAGACAGTTATTCAAACTTACATATGTTAAAGTTTATTTATAGATAACACTTTTGAGAAACTGAATCCTGAACAATAGAAAGAGGATACACAATGTACAGTCAACAATGTGTATGTGAAACTTGGTAATGCTGAGGTTACCTGTGTGGTTACTGAACTCTCCCTCTGCACATGGTATACAGTCATAGCAGCACACAGGCCTTCCACTCTGTACAGCCTTCCTGGTTCCTGGAGGACAGCTCTCACTGCACACAGACCTGGGCTTCTGATAAAAACAACATATTAATTATAGTTAGGGCCTTTAATAATAATGTAATTTCTGGTATTTTTATCAGCATGTCAGGCCATGACTGTTTTCTAATGAAATTATTATACACGAACATTTCCATATATAATCTGGGGGGGAAAAACTGAAGTCATAGATACAATACAGAAATCACTTATGAATATCAATCATTTTTTTTGACCGATTATTGTTCTCTTTTTTTTTTTTTGGTTTTATAATAATTATTATTACTACTATTATATTATTTAAAATTTACAGTTTATCTACCTCTGAGCTCCCTCCAGCCCAGACTATATTTTTAGTATTCACGACCAATTGTTGTCCATTTGGGAGAGAGACATCATAATTGCCCACAACTTTAAGATGCATTTCTCCATCGAAACCTTGTTGCCAGTTCAGCACATCATATTTTGCTGCCGTTGCCCCAGTGCTGTCAAACCAAACCTGTTCTCCAACATTGTTGGTAAATTTGACTATTTTTAGAGATTTAGCAACCTTTCAAAAAAAAAACAAAAAAAAAAAAAAAAAAAAAAACATTTACCTGATAATCATAGTAGGTTTAAACAGTTTACTGTCCTCCTCTTATGTTTTGTTACCTGCCATGGTTGTATTGTTTTGTTTTTCTCGCAGCTCTGGTTTTCTGTGCATTTCAATAGACTGTGTATAGAATGAGCCACAGCATAAACTGCATTGTACAGATTATTTGCGTATCTCAATTCTGATATATCCTTACTGTGGTTTTTGAATTGAATCACATCTTCATATTTGTTGCAGTTGTTTTCAGCTTGAGAAACATTTCCATCTATTGTCTTGCAAGGGAGAGCTGTTTGCCAAAATTCACTGACAGCATAGTCAGAAAAACCACCAATATTCAGTTTCTCTGCATCCAGACCAATGGATCCAATTAGAATCTTGTAACTTGATGGTGAAACTAGATCGAGAGCAGTCATCCATGCAAATGATGGACCAATTATCTGGTACTCAGTGAGGTTATTAACAGTAAGATAATCTATTAAACTGTTCATCTCATAGGACGTGAGAAAAAAAATTAATACTTTGGTTGTTCCCTTCTTAATAATTTCAGCTATTTCACTAAGACTGGCAGACTCAGAGTGGGGAAATTTCTGATTGTACTCAACACATATTCCCTCTTCTTTGGCTGCATTCAGAAAAATGGCCATTCCGTTGTTTCCATAGTCGTTATCACTGTACACAGCTCCCACCCAGGTCCAGCCAAAGTACTTTACCAGATATACCAGTACTCTTGCCTGGTAATAGTCACTTGCCATGGTCCTGAATAAAGAAGGATACTTTTTTCTATTGGTGAAACATTCACATGAGGCAGAATAACTTATCTGAGGATAGAATAAATAAAGATTAACTATAAATAACTAAAGAAGGTTGTGGTTTTGTCCAATACCACTTTTTAAAAAAATGCTTACTTGGTCATAGTAAGTGGAAGTTAGACAAGAGTTTTATCAGACAATATGACAATAACAAATTTATTGTTAAACTGAAGAGCACACAGGGAAATTATAATTTACAACAAAAATGATAAAATTATTTATGGATGATGTATACATTATGAATTCTAAAATATAAAAAGGATAGTCCATGTGGTCTATGTTGATGGGTCAGATTTGTAGTGCACATAGAGTCCGTAGTGGAAACACTGAGCATAAGGTTAAAACCCGTAATTTAATGGAACCAGTGTGCCTATTTATATATTACACAAATGCAAACATTAACAAAAAAAAAAGCCTCACACAGTCAATAACTTGGCCACAGGACTGTACCAAGCTGTATTATCCAGTGGGACTCATTGCAGCACTGTGCTAGCAATAAGAGAAACACAAACAAATAGATAACTAGAATAAAAGTGGAGTTTATTAAATGTGACATTTAATATTACATTATTACACCCCGCCTTGCTCATAGTTGGCTGAGATGGGTGCCAGACTCCTTGCGACCCTAATTAGGATTGATTAATTGGCTGAGAAAATGAACAAATTATTTCATACTTTGCGTACATTTACATTCTCCTTTGAATTGTATCCAACGTAACATTGAGCTTCTCTTAACTTTGTCAATAATAATATCAGGGTACTGCTGATAAGATTATGATTTTATCTTGATTATGATAATTAGCTATGCGCTAACTGATCACTTAAAATTTTATTTTATACACAAAATGGAAAAGGGTCACATGTATAGTTCGAGATTGTTCTGTATCGTTACAATTATATTGTTATATTAATGACTAAACTTTTGGATTCTTACCACTGGGATCTTAAAAGGTTCTGTAGTTTTTGTAAGTGCTATTGTAGGGGTGGACTCTGTCTCTCCTATAATGGCTTTCACGGCTGACTGTCCAGAGCAGGCACCATCCCCTGTTTCGTCATGACCATTCATTAATGCCATTGTTGCCTTCATAGATAACAAGCTTGAAAGACAATTGTCATAAATCTTGTAACCAACTGAAATATTTGGAAGCAAAATGTTGCTTCTGTTGATTTCATCAATTGCAAAAGTCATGGTCTGAGCAAGACGGAATTCACTAAGGTTAATTCTACAAACATAAATAGCATTATTAATGTTAAATAAAATAATAATTAAAAAAATAATGTATGCATACAACATATTATAATGCTGACAAGAATGCATCTCCCACTGTGAGTCCACATTTACAAATATTCAACCTCAACACACCTAATGCATATAAAAGGTTGAGGCTTTTCTATATATTCCAGCAACTGCATCTGTGTTTCAAAATGTATTGAAAATATAGCTCCAATGATCACATCACCATCCTTGTAAAAGAGTGGGTTTCCTGGGTTTTCAAGAAGAGCACAGTTTTCTCCATTTGCCAAGCTAAGAGAAAGAAGAATTAAAAGGAATAACATCACAAAGTGTAGCCAACGATTTTCAAAGATTACTCCTTAAACCATATCATCTTCAAGTATTTATGGACTAGCTCTAGGTGTTCTGGGAGGGACAACTTATTCTCAACAAATCAGACAAGAGGTAGTTTTGTGAGTAGATGATATCTGTAACTACCACCTATATTTCAGTAATACATTGATTAGTTTGTTAAATAAATGAATAAATAATGAAATAGATATACTTACACCCCTTCTTGAATCATCATCTTATCATGGTGGAGGGCTTTGTGTGTTCTAATAACCCTGTGAGCTATGTTGGTGAGGATATTATGCGCCGAGTAGGGTCATCAAAGGCAAACGGGTGAAGGTCCAGACTAGTTGCATTTCAGAAGATCCCTATTACATACAAAAACAAGTGCAAGGATGGAGTTCCCCTTGCCTAGATGTGGGATACTGGGGTCCCCACTGCCTGAGGGAGGAACTCAAAGGTGAGTGCTTGGTGGTTGGACTTTTGCCCATGGAGCCGGGCCAGAAGAGGAGATATGAGTCTGCCCCCATAAAATGGACCCACCATCTGTGGAAGGGGCTATAGAGGTCAGTTGCAGTGTGAGTTGAAGGTGTGGGTTCTGCCAATCTGATCCTCAACTACTAACTTTGGCTCTTGGAACATGGAATACCACCTGTCTATTGGGGAAAGAGCCTGAGCTAGAGCACAAGATTGAGCAATACTGACTGTATTTGGGCTCACCTTGACACATAGCTTGGTCTCTGGAACCACCCCTCTCAAGAGTGGCTGGACATTATTTCATTCTGGAGTTGCTCATGGAGATAGATGGCAAGCCAGTGTGGGCATTCTTGGTGTACACATGTTGGGTTCTCTCAAACTGAAGAAAAAGTAGCCTCCCTCTGCCTCCAGGTGGGGGACAGGTCCTGACTGTTGTTTGTGCTGATACACCAAATACCAATTCAGAGTACCCACCCTTTTTGGAGTCCTGAGGAAGTATGCTAGAGGGTACCTCCCCTGGGGAGTCCCTCATCATCCTTGGAGGATTCATTGCCCATGTGGGCAATAACAATGTGACCTGGAAGGCTGTGTAGGTATGGAATCTCCAATCTGAACCCGAATAGCGTTTCACTGTTGGTCTTCTGTGCTTGCTATGGTTTGTCCTGTCTTTAGTCCCCCCACTCCCTAGTAGGGAATGTGCAGTAAAATGAAAAAGGTTATTGTACAGCTTGCCAGACCAGAAATGCACTGACAGCATTGCAGCCTACACTTGACAAAAGTCAACAAAGGCTCTTTTGCATGCTTCTCAGCATAGACAGTGAGAGACATGCCTCACCTTTGCACTGGATAGACAGCAGTCACAACCAAGTGACAGTGAGGCTTGGACCCTCAACCTTGGGATCAGTAATCCATCATTCTACCACCAAGTCAAGACTTCCCCTAGTACAATACATGTCAATGACTATTTACAAATCAGCATTAATGCAAAATGAAATTTTAGTGCAGCATTTTTGCAGGAGGCAGCCTGGTGTTATCGTGCCCAATTCTGTAGTCAATGTTTTAAAGGAAAATGTGACAAATTCTTCTCCGTGAACATGGACTACTCCAAACTCAAGAAGAATCGTCCAGACTTCTAAATCCTCTGTACCCTGTACTGTTTCACACTTTAAGAATGAGGGCAGTGATGGCCTAGTGGTATAGGGCGCTGGATCGCTGATCCAAAAGGAGTCCCACTCTCCACAAGGTTATCACTGTCTCCCCAGTGCAGCTAATTGGGTTATCAAAGGCCGGCCATGCCTCTCACTGTCTATGGTGTGAGGTTCATGTAAAAAAAAACATTGCTGACTTTTGACAAGCATATCTGCATAACATCAGCATGTTTCCACCCTGCGATGGCCTGGCAAGCTGTCCAGGGTGTACTCTGCCCTCACTCAGGGACAGCTGTGATGGGAGCCAGCCTCCCGAAAGACCCGAATTAGAATTAAGCGGTTACAGAAAATGAACTGAAATATAAGAATGGGTTCCAAGAAGGTAAACAACTACACTTCATCACAATGTTTTCAGGTCCTGTATATCTGTTTAGTGTTGTAAAGAGAAATGACAAAAAAACGCCAACTTCTTGATTGTTATGACAAATGGACTTAAAAAAAAAAAAAAGGTAAAATCCTTAAATTATATTAACCATTAGAAACATTTCAGTTTATAACATTATTGCTATAATTACATATATGGGTTACAGAGGTTTATTTTGTAATTTTTCCCATCATATTTCTCTTTGTGTTTAGTTCAGGTTTAAACAGAATTATATAACATTTCGGTGTAAATATACAGAATAGGAGAGCAAAACTGGAGGCCAAAATGGCAAATATCTCCACAGCAACAGTAAATTTTCCAGGAGAGCTGACATAAGCTGGAATAAAAGTTATCCACACTGCACAGAATATGAGTAAACTAAATGTGATAAATTTAGATTCATTAAAATTATCTGGTAACTTTCTAGCGAGAAAAGCCAGAACAAAGCAGAATAAAGCAAGAACTCCTATATAACCCAACACGACCCAGAAACCTACAGCTGAACCCACATTACATTCTAATATGATCTTTTCCTTGTAGTAATTCATGTTCTTGTAGGGAAAAGGAGGAGAAACTGTTAACCAAATCACACAAATAACAACCTGGATGAGAGTCAAGCCAACAACACTGAGTCTCTGCTGTAGAGGCCCAAACCATTTTATGGTATTACTGCCTGGAAGTGTCGCCCTGAAAGCCACCAACACCACGAGAGTTTTCCCCAGAACACACGAGATACAGAGGACAAAGGTAATCCCGAACGCTGTGTGGCGCAGCATACAGGACCACTGAGAGGGTCGTCCGATGAAAGTGAGTGAACAGAGGAAACACAGAGTCATGGAAAACAGCAGCAGGAAGCTCAGCTCAGAGTTGTTGGCTTTAACAATGGGAGTGCCCTTTTCTCTTAGAAATAAAATAACCACTAACACAGTTAATGTAGCTCCAAATAAAGAAAAAACTACCAGTACTATGCCCATAATCTCTGTATAGGAAAGAAACTCCACAACCTTTAATACACATTTATCTTTTTCAGCATTCGACCAAAATTCTCCTGGACACTGCTCACAGTTATTCGCATCTGAAAAATAATTAAGGTTATTATGAGTAAGAAGAAAATAAAGGTTAATTCAAAGCTATTAAATATGTTATTTATGAATACCATTGTTCAAAAAACTCGATCCTAAATGCGACATGCAAGATGCACAGTATACATTCAACGATTTGCATCGGAAACTTGGTAATGCTGAGGTTACCTGTGTGGTTACTGAATTCTCCCTCTGCACATGGTATACAGTCATAGCAGCACACAGGCCTTCCGCTCTGTACAGCTTTCCTGGTTCCTGGAGGACAGCTCACACTGCACACAGACCTGGGCCTCTGATATCAACAAAATATTATTCATGGTTATATAAACGATGTTACTGAGGAGTCAAATTGATGTGTATAAGAAAAATCAGGGTTTTTTAAAAGACAGAATTTTTTTGACTGAGTGTGGTACAATTTCTAGTTTTGAATGTGGAGCAGTTGGACATGCACAGCTACCTATAAAAATAGACTAAGGGAAATATATATTATATATATATATATATATATATATATATATATATATATATATATATATATATATATATATATATATATATATATATATATATATATTCTGTTCCCTTCAGGGGTCGCCACATCGAATCATCTGACTCCATCTCACCCTATCCTCTGCATCTTCTTCTCTTACACCGACTACCTTCATGTCCTCCTTCACCACATCCATAAATCTTCTCTTTGGTCTTCCTCTAGGCATTCTGCCTGGTAGTTCCAGCCTCAGCATCCTACTACCAATATACTCACTATTCCTCCTCTGTACATGTCCAAACCATCTCAATCTAGCCTCTCTAAAACCTCTTACATGGGCTGCCCCTCTGATGTACTCATTCCTGATCCTATTTTCATAGAAATTTCATAGATCCTATATCCTCATTACTCCCAAAGATAAAATAAACATTTTAATCTCTGCTACCTCCAGTTCTGACTCCTGAGCCCCAAACAAGAAGGGGCTCAGAGCAGACCCTTGATGCAGCCCCACCTCCACCTTGAACTCTTCTGTCACACTGACAGCACACCTTACCACTGTCTTTCATATCCCATACATGTCCTGCACCACTCTAACATTTTTCTACCAATCCAGACTTCGGCATGCAATACCACAGTTCCTCTCTCGGCACACTTTCTCCAGATCCACAAAGGCACGATGCAGCTCCTTCTGACCTACTCTGTAATTCTCTATTAACATCCTCAAAGCAAAAACTGCATCCGTGGTGCTCTTTCTTGGCATGAACCCAAACTGTTGTTCACAAATGCTGACCTCTGCCCTTAGTCTAGCTTCCACTATTCTTTCCCATAACTTCATTGTATGGCTCATCAACTTTATCCCTCTGTAGTTGCCACAACTCTGCATGTCTCCCTTGTTCTTAAAAATGAGCACCAGCACACTTCTCCTCCATTCCTCTGGCATCTTCTCACTCTCTAAGACCTTGTTGAATGTTCTTGTCAGAAAATCTACTGCTACCTCTCCTAAACACTTCCATACCTCCACCGGTATGTCATCAGGACCAACTGCCTTTCCACTCTTCATCCTCTTCAATGCCCTCCTCACTTCACCCTTACTAATCTTTGCTACTTCCTTGTCCTCAATGGTCACCTCTTCTTTCTCTCTCATTTTCCTTATTCATCAGCTCTTCAAAGTACTCTTGCCATCTTCCCATCACACTTCTGTCATGAGTTAATACATTTCCCACTCTGTCCTTATTCACTCTAACTTGATGCACGTCCTTCCCATCTCTATTTCTCTGCTGTGCCAACCTGTATAAATCATTTTCCCCCCTCCTTACTGTCCCACCTAGCATACAAGTCATCATGCACCCACTGTTTGCCCTTTGACACTGCTACCTTAGCCTTACGCTGTCTCTCCCTGTACTCCTCTTTACTCTTTTCGGTCCTCTCAATGTCCCACTTCTTCTTAGCTAACCTCTTCCTTTGTACACACTCCTGCACTTCCTCATTCCACCACCAAGTTTCCTTATCTACTTTCCTTCTATATGACACACCAAGTACTCTCCTACCTGTCTCCCTGATCACATTAGCTGTAGTTGTCCAGTCATCCGGAAGCACTTCCTGACCACCCAAAGCCTGTTTCAACTCTCCTTGGCGACAACAGGGCACTCTTCCTTTTTCAGCATCCACCACTTTGTTTTCTGCTCTGTCTTTGCCTTCTTCACCTTCATCAGCATCAGCATCAACATCAGCATCAGCATCATCTTGCACACCACCATCCTATGCTGTTTGGCAACACTCTCACCCACTACTGCTTTACAGTCACTGACTTCCTTCAAATTACATCACCTACACAAAATGTAGACTACCTGTGTGCTCCTACCTCCACTTTTATAAGTCACCCTATACTCCTGTGTCTTCTGGAAGAAAGTATTCACCACAGCCATGTCCACCCTTTTTGCAAAATCTATCAACATCTGTCCTTCTGTGTTTCTGTCCTGGATACCAAACCTGCTCATCACTTCCTCGTCCAGTATTTTGCCTGCACCAACATGTCCATTGAAATCTGCACCAATGACCACTCTTTCACCTTTGGGGGTACTCTGCATCACTTCATCTAACTCACTCCAGGATATCCCCTTCTTTTCTTGCTCACATCCTGCCTGTGGGGCATAAGCACTAACAACATTAAACATCACACCTTCAATTTCCAACATGAGACTCATTACTCATGTCTGACACTCTTCACTTCTAGAACATTCCTGACAAATGCCTTCTTCAGCAAGACTCCTACTCTATTTCTTTTCCAATCTACACCATGATAAAACAGGTTAAACCCTGGTCCTAAGCTTCTACCCTTGCTACCTTTGCACCTGGTCTCCTGAACACACATTATGTCCATCTTCCTCCTCTGCATCATATCAGCCTGCTCTCTACCTTTTCCTGTCATAGTTCAAACATTCAAAGTCTCTACTCTCAGTCCTAGACTCCTGCCTTTCCTCTTCTCTCTCTGCCTATGGACATGCCTCCCACCTCTCTTTCTTCGACCTCTCCTTCTTTGACCAACAATAGTCCAATTTCCACCAGCACCCTGTTCGTTAACAGCACTGATGGCGGTCGTTGTTTACCCGGGCCTCGACCAATCCGGTATGAGATTCATATTTTTGACTCGCATGTTTATGTGGCATTGGTTTTATGCCGGCTGCTCTTCCTAACGCAACCCTCTGCATTTATCCAGGCTTGGGACCGGCGTAAGGGTGAACACTGGCATGTGCCCCCCTCATATACATACATACATACATACATATATACACATTGTATCATATATATATATATATATATATATATATATATATATATATATATATATATATATATATATATATATATATATATATATACTAGTCCTTCTCAAGAAATTAGCATATTGTGATAAAGTTCATTATTTTCTGTAATGTACTGATAAAAAAATTAAACTTTCATATATTTTAGATTCATTGCACACCAACTGAAGTAGTTCAAGCCTTTTATTGTTTTAATATTGATAATTTTGGCAAAAAAGTAAAGAAAACCAAAAATCCCTATCTCAAAAAATTAGCATATTTCATCCGACCCATAAAAAAGGTGTTTTTAATACAAAAAAGTGTCAACCTTCAAATAATTATGTTCAGTTCTGCACTCAATACTTGGTCGGGAATCTTTTTGCAGAAATGACTACTTCGGTGCGGCGTGGCATGGGGGCAATCAGCCTGTGGCACTGCTGAGGTGTTATGGAGGCCCAGGATGCTTCGATAGCGGCCTTAAGCTCATTCACAGTGTTGGGTCTGGTGTCGCTCAACTTTCTCTTCACAATATCCCACAGATTCTCTATGGGGTTCAGGTCAGGAGAGTTGGCAGGCCAATTGAGCACAGTAATACCATGGTCAGTAAACCATTTCCCAGTGGTTTTGGCACTGTGAGCAGGTGCCAGGTCGTGCTGAAAAATGAAATCTTCATCTCCATAAAGCTTTTCAGCAGATGGAAGCATGAAGTGCTCCAAAATCTCCTGATAGCTAGCTGCATTGACCCTGCCCTTGACAAAACACAGTGGACCAGCATCAGCAGCTGACATGGCACCCCAGACCATCACTGACTGTGGGTACTTGACACTGGACTTCAGGCATTTTGGCATTTCCTTCTCCCCAGTCTTCCTCCAGACTCTGGAACCTTGATTTCCGAATGACATGCAAAATTTGCTTTCATCCGAAAAAAGTACTTTGGACCACTGAGCAACAGTCCAGTGCTGCTTCTCTGTAGCCCAGGTCAGGCGCTTCTGCCGCTGTTTCTGGTTCAAAAGTGACTTGACTGGGGAATGCGGCACCTGTAGCCCAATCCACTGCTTCCACAGGTCCCCCAAGGTCTGGAATTGGCCCTTCTCCACAATCTTCCTCAGGGTCCGGTCACCTCTTCTGGTTGTGCAGCGTTTTCTGCCACACTTTTTCCTTCCCACAGACGTCTCACTGAGGTGGCTTGATACAGCACTCTAGGAACAGCCTATTCGCTCAGAGATTTCTTTCTGTGTCTTATCCTCTTGCTTGAGGGTGTCAATGATGGCCTTATGGACAGCAGTCAGGTCGGCAGTCTCACCCATGATTGCGGTTTTGAGTAATGAACCAGGCTGGGAGTTTTTTGCAGGTGTTTAGAGTTAATTGGTTGATTCAGATGATTAGGTTAATAGCTCGTTTAGAGTACCTTTTCATGATATGCTAATTTTTTGAGATAGGAATTTTGAGTTTTCATGAGCTGTATGCCAAAATCATCAGTATTAAAACAATAAAAGACCTGAAATATTTCAGTTGGTGTGCAATGAATCTAAAATATATAAAAGTTTAATTTTTTATCAGTACATTACAGAAAATAATTAACTTTATCACAATGTGCTAATTTTTTGAGAAGGACTAGTATATATATACATATATATATATCACTTTTATTTTTATATATAAGTTGTTGTTTTTTGGGGTTTTTTTACAAAATTCGACTTGGAAGGTTTTGCAAATGGACTCCTCATAGATAAACTTACTACAGACGCTCCCCAACTTATGTTTTTAATTGGTTCCGGACGGTCAAATGCAAGTTGAAAGTGAACGTAAGTTGTTACAGTGATGTATGATGTATGATGTGTGACGAATGACACTCGTACTGTACTATACATCCATAAACACAATTCCTGTATCTCATAAAACAACCCTAAATCAATTATTATAAACATAACATTCTAAAATAATATCAAATAATATCAACATTAATTTCAAATAAGTCACTTATTTATACCGAATCACTTTACATGAAGCTTAAAACAGCCAATCACACTTACAATATGTGAAGCGCCCATTACTGAAAGTAGTGTACTTGCTGTGGGTTATATGGACTTCGGGTCTTTCAAGTGCACAAGGGTGCTGTTGAACTCGTTTAGAACACAGCCTGCACTGATGTGAAGTCAGCAGAGCGGAGCACTCTTTCCTGGATTCTGATTTTCATTCATTTTACAACTCTCTTTGCTTAAATGAGAATGCATAGCAGAGCGCGGATCCAAGCAGATAGTTAATTCATCTCTGTATATGAGACTTGCACCCATCCTAGTAGGCTTATGCTTCTGACCAACCATATTTGCTTAGGGTAACACACTATTATATATATATATATATATATATATATATATATATATATATATATATATATATATATATATATATATATATATATATATATATATATACACATATATATATTTCTATATAAAACCAAAAGGACAGGACAAAGACTTTCTATTCAAACTCCATTTATGACTACAGATCTGTTTCGAGGGGTGGTGAAACCATCCTCTCTCTTCAGGTGATTATAGAAGAATATTATATATATATATATATATATATATATATATATATATATATATATATATATATATTTTTTTTTTTTTTTTTTTTTTTTTTTTTTTTTTTTTTGAATAACACATTGTGATTATAAATATCCATCACTGCTCATTGGGATGCCAAATATTAAAAACGTGCAGTAGTATATGTACCTCACTTTTTCCCATGGCCCAGACTACATCTTCAGTATTTATGGCCAACTGTTGTCCATCTGGGAGCGAGGCATCATAGTAGCCCACAGCCTTAAGATACATTTCTCCACCGAACCTCTGTTGCCAGTTAAACACTTCATACTTTGCAGCTGTTGCCCCAGTGCTGTCAAACCAAATCTGTTCTCCTACTTTGTTGGTAAAATTTACATTTTTTAGAGACTTAACAACCTTTCAGTAAAAAAGAAAATCAGCCTTTACTACTTTAGATATAGCATGGTTGAATATAGCTGACATGCTTTAACTTGTTTGTATTACCTGCCATGGTTGTATTGTTTTGTTCTTCTCACAGCTCTTGTTTTCCACGCATCTAAAGAGTCTGTGTAGAGAATGTGCCAGAGCATAAACTGCATTGTAGACATTATTTGCATACATCAATTCTGGTACATCCTTAATATAATTTTTGAATGAAATAATATCTTCATATTTGCTGCAGTTTGTTTCAACTTGTGAAATGCTTTCATCTGTTTTCATGCAGGGGAGAGCTGTCTGCCAAAATTCATTGATAGCATAGTCAAAAAAACCATCAATATTCAGCTTCTCTGTATCCAAACCAATTGCTCCAGTCAATAGTTTGTAACTTGCGGGTGTTAACTGATCAACAGCAGACATCATCCACGCAATTGATGGACCAATAATTTGGTATCCAGTAAGATTATTTAGTCTTAGATGTTCTATTAGAATGTTCATATCATAGTATGATAGATAAAAAATAATTACTTTGGTTGTGCTTTTCTTAATAATTTCAATTACTTCAGACATTTTGGCAGGATCTGGTCGGTGAAATTTCTGACTGTACTCAACACATATTCCCTCTTCTTTGGCTGCATTCAGAAAAATGGCCATTCCACTGTTTCCATAGTCGTTATCACTGTACACGGCTCCCACCCAAGTCCAGCCAAAGTGCTTTACCAGATATACCAGTACTCTCGCCTGGTAATAGTCACTTGATATGGTCCTGAAGAAAGAGGGGTGCTCTTTTCTATTGCTCAAACATTCACATGCTGCAGAATAACTGACCTGAAAAAGTAAGTAGATAAAAATAAACTATGTATGACATTGCACATCTTTTTTTTTTCCTTTTAAGTGTGTGTGTGTGTGTGTGTGTGTGTGTGTGTGTGTGTGTGTGTGTGTGTGTGTGTGTGTGTGTGTGTGTGTGTGTGCATATGAGAGCGAGAGAGAGAGAGAGAGAGAGAGAGAGAGAGAGAGAGAGAGAGAGGGTTGGTATGTTTCATGACTAAAGCTAAAAACATTTCCTTTCTGTATATTTATGGATAGTTGCTGGAAAATAAAGAATAAAAATAAATAAATAAATAAATAAAATAAAATACACCCATGCAAACCTTTTAAAGTAATATGCCAATTTGCAAAATTATTATAAATTACTATATTTCACCTCCTTGATAGCATTATGTCTCAAAATAAAACATTTTCTTAACTTTCACAACCCCACTATAAGATAATTGAAGCTTAGAGACTCAAAGGATTGATGATTATACTGATTATAATGATCCTCTAATGTGCAAACGGATGAAAACCACCAGGTTTTTTAACATAAAATGAAAGCCATAATCTCATACATAGTTCAAGTTTGCTTACTACTATTACATCCACACCTTTAAATTAAGATAGTAATTATTGATCCTTACCACTGGGATCATAAAGGGTCCAGTTGTTTTTGAAAGTGCTATAGTCGGAGTAGACTCTGCCAGTCCAATAATTGCTTGTACTGCTGATTGTCCAGAGCAGCCATCGTCTGCTGTTATGTGTTGACCGTTTATCAAAGCCATGGTTGCTTTCATGGATAACAAGCTTGAAAGACAATTGTCATAAATCCTATAACCAATTGACATATTTGGAAGCAAAATGTTGCTTCTATTAATTTCTTCAATTGCAAAAGTCATGATCTGAGCAAGGCGGAATTCACTGAGGTTAATTCTACAAATAATTACACAAAAATGATCATAAATTAAAATCTGCGTCTCAGAAGGGTGGCACGGTGGTCTAGTGGTTAGCACGTCTGCTTCACAGCAAGAAGGCCTTGGGTTCGATTTCCAGTTCAGGCATTTCTGTGTGGAGTTTGCATAATCTCCACATGCTTGTGTGGGTTTCCTCCGACTACTCTGGCTTCATCCCACAGTCCAAAAAAATATGCACAATAGGTTAATTGGCTGTTCAAACTCACCCTGAGGTGTGAGTGAAAGTGTGAATAGTTGTCTGAGTGTTGGCCTTGTGATGGCGTAGCGAGTTGTCTAGGGTGTACCTTGCACTCGCCCACAGTCAGCCGAGATGGGTGCCAATCTTTCCATTACCCTAATTAGGATTAAGCGCTTCAGAAATTGAATGAGAATGCTTCTCAGAAAATTAACATTAAATTATCAAAACGAAAAACACAGTTTGGTAAAATGGAGAAAAGTACACTTTCTGCAATATAATACATCAATCACAAACGTTGAAATACCACTAACCTAATGCAGATTAAAGGTGGGGGTTTTCCAGTAAATTCCAGTGGCTGCATCTGTGTACCCCAATGTATTGAAAAAATAGCACCAATTATTACATCGCCATCTTTGTTAAGCAGAGGATTCATTGGGTTTTCAAGAATGTGGCAATATTCTCCCTTTGCCCTGCTAAAGGCAAGCAGTATTACAAAGAAGAACATCACAAAGTACATCCAATACGTTTGAAAGATCACACTTTAAACTACATTATCTTCATGCATTTATACTGATGCTCTTGGTGTTTTGGGTCTGACAATAAATGTTTAACAAATCAGAGAAGGGTGCTTTTGTGATGTCATTAAAAGATGGGATGCTACCTGAAACTCTTCGTTATACCTAGGTACTGTATGCTTCACATCATTAAAATTAAATTATTGTATATTATTGGAATTTTATTTATGTATATCATAATATACAATTATTATTTATTGTTAGGCCCAAGCATGCCCGTTAAGGTCTAGTTGAAAAGTTTGGCAGAGTCTCCTGTCAGAGGGGCCTTTAAGTCCAAATCCCAGCAGAGCTACAACCACATCCCAAAGGGAGGTAGGGGACATGGAATCTGAATGGGCCATGTTTTGTGCTTTCATCACTGAGGCGGCAGCACATAGCTGTGGCTGGAAGGTCATGGGTGCCTTTCATGGTTGTACCCCTGAACCCAGTGGTGGACACCTGCGGTAAAGGGATCCATCCAGCTGAAAAAGGAGGCCTCTCGGGTCTTATTGACCTGTGGGACTCCTGAGGCAGCAGACAGGTACCAGCAAGGCATGTGTGCTGCAGCCCGAGCTGTCACTGATGCAAAAGTTTTGGGCATGGAAGGAGTTTGGTGAGGGCCTGGAAAGTGACTATCAGTTGGTCTTAAAAAGGTTCTGAACCACCACCTCCACCTCAGGAGGGGTAAGCAATTCTCCATAAATATTGTTTACAGTGGAAGTGGGGAGCCGCTCACCTCAATTGGAGATGCTGTCAGGAGCTAGAAGGAATACTTTGCGGACCTCCTCAATGCAAGCAACCCTGGGAAGACACTTGGGGTTTGGATCATGCTCCACCCATCACTGCAGCTGAGGTTGCCATGGTAGTCAAAATGTTCCTTAGTGGTTGGGCTCCGAAAGTAGATAAGATCCATCTTGAATATCTCAGGGCTCTGGATGTTATAGGGCTATCTTGGTTGACACGTCTCTACAACATTGCGTGGTCATCGGGGCCCGTACCTCTGGATTGGCAAACCGGGGTGGTAGTCCCCCCTTTTAAATGGGGAACCAGAGGATGTGTTACAATTATCATGGAATCACATTCCTCAGCCTATCAAGGAAACTAAGTGGAGGTGCTGGATCCACCCAATGGTTGAGCCTTGAATTCAGGAGGAACAATGTGGGTTTTGTGCTGCTTGCAGCACACTCATCTATCTCTATACACTACAGAATCCTGGCGTGGCCTGGGAGTTTCAGTCCACATGTGTTTTGTGGATTTTGAGAAGGCTTTAGACCATGTCCATCGGGCTATCTTGTGGGGTGTGCTTTGTGAGTACGAAGCACTGGACCCATTGCTATGTGTCATTTTGTCTCTGTATCACCAGAGAGAGCGCTTGGTCCGTTCGTTTCTGGTGAGGGTTGGAGTCCACCAAGGTTGTCCATTGTCACTGATTTTGTTCATAATTTTTTTTATGGACAAAATTCCAAGGCATAGCCTACAGACACAGTTGAGGGGTTTAGATTTGGTGGTCATAGAATTTAATCTCTGCTTTTTTCAAATGACATTTTCTTTTGGTTTCATCTATTGAGAACCTCCAGCTCTCATTGGAGATTCGCAGCCGAGTGTGAAGCGGTCGGGGTGAGAATCACCACCTCCAAATCCAAGGCCATGGCTCTCAGCAGAAAAAGGGTGGAATGTGCCTTTGCAGTGTGGCAAGGATCTCCCTTTGATATAGGATGAGAAGTTCAGCCATCCAGGAAGATCTCAAAGTAGAACCACTGATCCTCAACATTGCAAGGAGCCAGTTGAGGTGCCTCGAGTATCTGGTTAGAATGTCTCCGATACAGTTCCCTGGTTTGGTGTTTTGTGCATGTCCAACCGGGAAGAGGCCCTGGGGTCAACTCATAAAAAAGCTGAAGAGTTTATGTCCCTCAGCTGGTCTGGGAACACCAGAGAGAAGTGGGCATAGGGAGTGGCTGGGGAGAGGGACATCTGGACCTCATTATTTAGGCTGCTGCCCTCACAATCCAACCGAGGAGGATGAAGATGATGATGATGATGATGATGATGATGATGATGATGATGATGATGATGATGATGATGATGATGATGAAATGTTCACATGGATACAAAATTAGAGCGTAAATAATAACGGACTGGTTCAGGAAACATGATGCATAATTGTCTGGCTTGAATTGTCACTGCAGAGTCTTGAACTTAAGGCTACTGGATATATTTCTTTTGGATTTTTGCAGAAAAAAAATGTAAAAGAAAAAACCTTAATGGAGTGGTTTGCAAGTTTTTATAAACAATGCCATGGCGATTTAATCAGTTCAAAGTTGATATTTTGTTTACCATCCATTTTCCCTTTGATCACTTTCAAATGAATCCTTATTGACTAAGATAATCCTCAATTCATTCAATTGTAATTCAACAAGCAGAGGATGATTATTTAGACTAGAAGACAAGTGACAGTGTCCTTCACCCACTGATAAATCTAATGGCTGTTATGGGATGACCAACAGGTGCTTCACCAAGGCTGATATGTGGAAAATTTTTGTTTGTGATGGGTGCATAGATCATGCCATGTACAGTTTATACTGGAAGAAAGCAAGTTCCCTACTGCTGTTCACTGAAAACCTCTGGCTTGTTAATCCTAGTATTAAACACAGTACAGGGATCCCTCACTTTCCACGGTTAATGAGGACTGACCCCCCCGCAACCATCGATTTCCGCAAAGTAGGGTCGACCACCCTGACTGACGCATACGTTCATGTATATGCGTATATAATATCAATAAATACATATCCAACGCTATAAATGCTTAGAACAATAATTAAACATTCAAAAATAATGCATAAGATGAAAATAAAATAAATACACAAACCCACAAACCCACACAGAAGCGCATCTCACATAAAAATGTAAGTAGTTTTGTTGAGTTGTTTTTTGTTTGTTTGAGGGTTTTTTTGTATGTTTGTTTTTGTTTGTTTGTTTGTTTGTTTTTTTCATATTGGCCTTGTTTTATGGCATTCTCCTTAATTTGTTATATTTCAAAGAATATTTTTGAAAAACCCATGATGCACTGAAGCCGCAGAAACTGAAGCACGAAGTAGCAAAAGATCACTGTATACTATATATATAGGAAAATACTAGTAGAGAGCTTTTTTTTTTTCCTGTAAATTGGAGTATATGAATATGAGTGTGTGAAACAAAATCTGTGATTTGTTAATTGACATCAACCTTTATTTACCAGACATAATCTGCAGCATATCTTCATAACTCACCCTAATAAAAAATGTAAGTCAAGTTCGATGATAGTGAAAATGACTCCATAATGAAAATGTGATGAAAACACATTAAAACCAGTTAAAGACATTTGTTGGGGCTCCCGAGTGGTACTTCAACAAGTTGGGTGACTATTAACCCAGAGATCACAAGTTTGAATCAGATTTAATGCCACAGCCGTCCGTAGATGGGAGTCCATTGGAGCTAATTGGGAAGCTCTCACGGGAGGGAGGGACAACATATGCTAACTTCTCTGTCACTTAGAGCAATTGCCAGCCAATCAAGGGGGTCTGTGAGCTTATTCGTATGAGAATGAGGGAACATGCTTTCAGTTCGAAAAAGATGCAGGTTTCTAGCTTGGCATATCATGGAGGGGGTGTGTGCATACGTTTGCCCCTTACTGGCCGGTGGCAATCATGTGACAGGAAACACAATGCCTGGGTGTGTGAGAATTGAATATGACTTTGGAAGAAAGTTGGTAATTTTTTTTTTAAAAAGGGAAAGGAAAGGAAAGTGGAAAATAGAACTTAAAATTCCTCTTTTAGTGCCTTCAGTACCAAAATATTTTTAGGTACTGTGAAAGGAATGGCAACATTAAAAACATATTAAATACTTTAACACACCATTCTTTAGAATGGCTAAACATGTGAATTTGATCAAATGTTTCCAAATTCAACAATGTCTAACAAAAATGTATATTTTGAAGATTTCAACAAACTGAAATGTTAACTGTTGTGTAGATTATATTTTCCCATCATATTTCTCTTTGTGTTTAGTTCAGGTTTAAACAGAATAATATAACATTTCGGTGTAAATATACAGAATAGGAGAGCAAAACTGGAGGCCAAAATTGCAAATATCTCCACAGCAACAGTAAATTTTCCAGGAGAGCTGACATAAGCTGGAATAAAAGTTATCCACACTGCACAGAATATGAGTAAACTAAATGTGATAAATTTAGATTCATTAAAATTATCTGGTAACTTTCTAGCGAGAAAAGCCAGAACAAAGCAGAATAAAGCAAGAACTCCTATATAACCCAACACGACCCAGAAACCTACAGCTGAACCCACATTACATTCTAATATGATCTTTTCCTTGTAGTAATTCATGTTCTTGTAGGGAAAAGGAGGAGAAACTGTTAACCAAATCACACAAATAACAACCTGGATGAGAGTCAAGCCAACAACACTGAGTCTCTGCTGTAGAGGCCCAAACCATTTCATGATATTACTGCCTGGAAGTGTCGCCCGGAAAGCCACCAACACCACGAGAGTTTTCCCCAGAACACACGAGATACAGAGGACGAAGGTGATCCCGAACGCTGTGTGGCGCAGCATACAGGACCACTGAGAGGGTCGTCCGATGAAAGTGAGTGAACAGAGGAAACACAGAGTCAGGGAGAACAGCAGCAGGAAGCTCAGCTCAGAGTTGTTGGCTTTAACAATGGGCGTGTCCTTTTCTCTTAGAAATAAAATAACTACTAACACAGTTAATGTAGCTCCAAATAAAGAAAAAACTACCAGTACTATCCCCATAATCTCTGTATATGAAAGAAACTCCACAACCTTTAACACACATTTATCTTTTTCAGCATTAGGCCAAAATTCTCCTGGACACTGCTCACAGTTATTTGCATCTGGAAAATAATTATCATTATTATTATTAAGAAGGGAAACAAACTTTACTAAAAGCTATGTATAATGAATGTTTTATTTATGAATACTACTGTTGAAAAAATGTATCTTAAACAATGAAATGAGGATACACAATGTACAATCAACAACTTTTCTTTGAAACTTGGTAATGCTGAGGTTACCTGTGTGGTTACTGAACTCTCCCTCTGCACATGGTATACAGTCATAGCAGCACACAGGCCTTCCGCTCTGTACAGCCTTCCTGGTTCCTGGAGGACAGCTCTCACTGCACACAGACCTGGGCTTCTGATATGAACAATATACCAATTATTGCGGATTTGAATTGCATGGTATTGTACAACAATTGAATATACCGCTAGGCCATAACTCTTGGTTTATTCGGAAATTCAGAACATTTAACAGCTTTTCTTGCATCAATACAGTCTATTCTTAAATATTATAATATCTTAGGCATATGTAATTTTTCAAGCAAATATATGAAATAATAATAATAATAATAATAATAATAATAATAATAATAGTAATACAATAACAACAACAATAATAATAAGTATACAATTTACAGTATACACACCTGAACTTTCCCTCTGGCCCAGATTATATCTTCATCATTAACAACCAATTGTTTTCCATATGGAAGAGAGGCATCATAATACCCCACAACCCGAAGATATATCTCACCGTTGAAATTCTGTTGCCAGTTCAACACATCATACTTTGCAGCAGTTGCTCCAGTGTTGTCAAACAAAACCTGCTCTCCTATTTTGCTGGTAAAATTGACCTTTTTAAGAGTCTTCACAACCTTTCAGTAAAAAAGGAAACACACATTTATTTTAGCATAATATCAGGTTGTCACTGTCCTCTTATGTTTTGTTACCTGCCATGGTTGTATTGTTTTGTTTTTCTCACAGCTCTGGTTTTCTGTGCATCTCAACAGACTGTGTATGGAATGTGCCACAGCATAAACAGCATTGTACAGATTATTTGCATATCTCAATTCTGGTATATCCTTACTATAGTTTTTAAATGGAATCATATCTTCATATTTTCTGCAGTGCTTTACGGTTTGAGAAATTTTTTCCTCTGTTTTTATGCAAGGGAGTGCCGTGTGCCAAAATCCATTGACAGCATAGTCAGAAAAGGTTCCAATCTTTAGTTTTTCTGTATCCAAACCAATGGATCCAGCTAATATGTTGTACCTTTCTGGTGTGAGTTGATCAACAGCAGTCATCCATGCAAACGATGGACCAATAATCTGGTACCCAGTAAGATTAATTCGATTTAGATGGTCTATAAGAGTGTTCATGTCATAGTATGACAGATATAAAATAATTACTTTGGCTGTGCCTTTTTTAATAATTGCAATAACTTTGTTAGGATCTGATTGGCGAAGTTTCTGAGTGTATTCAATGCATATCCCCTCATCTTTAGCTGCATTCTGAAAAATGGCAATTCCACTATTGCCATAGTCACTGTCACTGTACACAGCTCCCACCCAAGACCAGCCAAAGAACTTGACCAGATATGCCAGTGCTCTAGCCTGGTAATAGTCACTCGATATGGTCCTGAAGAAAGTGGGATACTCATTTATTTTGCTCAGACATTCACACGTGGCGGCATGACTTATCTAAAGATAGAAGCACAGGTAAATTATGACGATAGGTTTTAATATGTGAAAATTAGACGGAAGCCTGTTCTAACAGAGAAAATAAGAACTAGTATTAAAGTCAGAAACACAAAACAAGCAAACAAACAAATTAATATACACACTTATCTGTGAAAATGTATCATCTGCACAATAGATTCAAAAATATACTGATCCAAATGATGCTGATAGGAAAAGTCGAATTTTTGGTTTATTGTACTCTGTGAGATTTGCAGTAGATACAGAGCCAACACTGGAAAGACTGGGAAACTGATACCTTTATGCACGCTTTCTCATATTGGGACAATTAATGTTTCCTGCTCAACGACCTACATGCTCATAGAACACCCCTTCAGAGAACATGTAAAACTCACACAAACAAGAAGCGGCACAGGATTGAACTATGGGTTTGTTTTGGTCAAAGGACTCAGTGCAGCGCTGTGCCAATAATACAAATAAAAATTATAATACAATGCTTAGGAGATGAATAAAGAGCTTTGATTATTCTGCAGATTTGTTGAAAAATGAAGCACAATTACTATATTTAAGCGCTTTGTTTAAATGGAACATAAAGTAAACTCCAGCTTCTCTTAACTTAAGTGATGGTCAAATTGGAGCACCAGTATTTACATAGATTTTTCAGAGTATATATGAATAGATTCATAACCACTGAGATGCTGACCCTAAATAGAAAGAATAATCCTTGCATACTTCAAGTTAATTTTGTAGCTCTCAAATATACTAATTTGAATTGATGTTTGAAATCGCTCATGCTTACCACTGGCATTTTAAAAGGTCCTGTAGTTTCTGTCACTGCTATTGTAGGAGTGGACTCTGACTGTCCTATAATTGCTTGTACTGCTGCTTGTCCAGAGCATGAACCATCCGCTGTTTCATCTTCACCATTCATTAAAGCCATGGTTGCCTTCATGGATAACAAGCTTGAAAGACAGTTGTCATAAATCTTGTACCCAAGTGAGATATTTGGAAGAAAGATGTTGTTCCTGTTAATTTCATCAATTGCAAAAATCAGGGTTTGCGCAAGGCGGAATTCGCTGAGGTTAATTCTACATACATACATAAAAATAGAAGTACATTTGGTTAGTTATAAATCTAAAATAAAAATAATACAAATCATAAACACATTATATTGTAGACAATTGTCTATTCCCCAACATGATACCACAGAAGTGGACTTTCTAGAAGAACAAACCTAAAGCAGGTTAAAGGTTGAGGTTTTTCAATAAATTCCAGGGACTGCATCTGTGTACCCCGATGTATTGAAAAAATAGCTCCAATTATCACATTTCCATCTTTGTAAAACAAAGGATTAACAGGGTTTTCAAAAATATCACATTGTTTCCCCTTTGCCATGTTAAGAGAAAGAAGCATTAGAAAGAATAACATTACAAATTGTGCCCTATCCTTTTGCAAAATCACTCCTCAAACCAGACTACCCTCATATATTTATAGCTATGCTCTTTCTGTTCTGGGTGTGACAATCAAGTTTCAACAAATCACACAAGTGGGACGCTTTGTGATGTAATTAAGAGACTGCATGCTACCTGCAACCTTCAGGTCTATCTTCGTAATACCTGGTTTCTTTTACTGAGGGGGGAAAACTACAGCCAGTATTACTGGCTTGTGCTTCTTGGCTATGTGCTGTCAAAGAGTGTGAGCAGCTGTAAATACTGTACTGCAAGGACAGGGAATGCACAGACAGACTTAAAAGATATATAAGAAATATATATATAGGTCGTTATATATATTTACAGGTCGTTCATTCCCACCGCTGTCAGACTGTACAACGCCACACTGTAACTGTCTGTGAAAATACCGGTTATGTGCAATAAAAACCCCCGTGCACTTTAATCAACCACATCTACCCCACTGTGAACCATATCAACCCATCTACTCTGCACTCAGATACATTACACTTTAATATAGGCCAGTCTATAAAGTTGCTCCATTCTTTTCTTTTCTTTTATTGTTTAGTAATTTATACTATTTATGTATCTATTTATTTATTTATTTACTTATATAATATATGTATGTGTGTATGGTTGTACTTGTATCTATTTTTGCACGCCCTACTGATAGTACCTCAGGAGCCTGTAACAGTGAAATTCTCCATTGTGAGATTAATAAAGCTGTATCTTATCTTATCTTATCTTATATATATATATATATATATATATATATATATATATATATATATATATATATATATATATATATATATATATATATATAATGTATGAGAGATGTAAATGTATGAGAGATGTAAGACAGCGGTGAGGTGTGCTGTCGGTGTGACCGATTTAATTCAAGATGGAGGTGGGACTGCATCAAGGGTCAGCTCTGAGCCCCTTCTTGTTTGCTATGGTGATGGACAGGCTGACAGACGAGGTGAGACAAGAATCTCCATGGACTATGATGTTTGCAGATGACATCGTGATCTGTAGTGAGAGCAGAGAACAAGTGCAGGAAAATCTAGAGAGGTGGAGGTATGCCCTGGAAAGGAGAGGAATGAAGGTTAGCCTCAGAAAATCAGAATACATGTGTGTAAATGAGAAGGACCCAGGAGGAACGGTGATGTTACAGGGAGCAGAGATAAAGAAGGTGGAGGATTTTAAGTACTTAGGCTCAACAATCCAGAGCAATGGAGAGTGTGGAAAAGAGGTGAAGAAGCGTGTGCAGGCAGGCTGGAATGGTTGGAGAAAAGTGTCCGGTGTGATGTGCGATAGGAGAGTGTCAGCAAGAATGAAGGGAAAAGTGTACAAGACGGTGGTGAGGCCAGCGATGTTGTATGGATTAGAAACAGTGGCGCTGAGGAAAAGGCAGGAGGCAGAGCTGGAGGTAGCGGAGATGAAAATGTTGAGGTTCTCTCTGGGAGTAACGAGGATGGATAGGATCAGAAATGAGTATATCAGAGGGACAGCCCACGTAAGATGTTTTGGAGACAAAGTCAGAGAGGCTAGATTGAGATGGTTTGGACATGTACAGAGGAGGGATAGTGAGTATATTGGCAGTAGGATGCTGAGGTTGGAATTACCAGGCAGAAGGCCTCGAGGAAGACCAAAGAAGAGATTTATGGATGTGGTGAAGGAAGACATGAAGGTCGTTGGAGTGAGAAAAGAAGATGCGGAGGACAGGGTGAGGTGGAGGCGGATGATTTGCCGTGGCGACCCCTGAAGGGAGCAGCCAAAGTAAAGAAGAAGATATATATATATATATATATATATATATATATATATATATATATATATTTTTTTTTTTTTTTTTTTTTTTTAAGGTAATGTTTGCCATAACCTGGCGAGTGCATCATAATTTTCTTCATTTCACTATGACCTAGCCACTGTACCCCACTGGGGATACTGCGACAGTGGTGAGGTGGAGGGTGCTGAGTGGGTATAAGGTATCGAAATCACTGTTGTGGGCCATTAGGTCCCTAAATGACAAAATTTAAGAGTTATATAAAGAGTTATTCAATCAAGGGGTCGGGATTCTAAAAGTTTTATTATTCATTTAAAATATGTTTAGATTTTAGGAAATTAGATAGTCTTGCTTATATTTTGTGGTTGTCAATCATGCAATATTTATTCAATTTCTTGAATGGCAATGTGTTTGATTATCTGAACTTTGCAATACCAAGAATTATTCAATGGGTTTCCACCAATCAGAAATGAGAAAAGTTCTTGAATAAATAGTAATCACTATCATTCATTTTGTGTATCAGTGGTCTTAAAGTTGTGGCTGGTCAGTGTATGATTCAGAATACTTTATTGATCATGTAGGAAACTGTGCACACAGTCACTTTATTAAAATTATAGAATATACATAAAAAGTAAACGATTAGGAAATTACAAATACCTATGTAAACAGAATAAAATATTAATGAGTAATATGTACAGCATTATCAATAGGATAAATAGAAGAATGTAAATGTAACACAAAATGTGATATAAAACAGTGGATGCTATTGCGATATAAAGGAGTTGTATCGTCTAGTGGCAACAGGTAGAAAAAATCTCCTGTGTTGTTCAGTGGTGCATTTAGGTGGTATTTGTCTCTCACTAAATGTGTTTGGCTCGTCAACAGGTTGTAAAGTAGGTGGGAGGTATTGTCTGGTATTGTCTTTATCTTGGACAATACCTCCTTTACCAATATTAGAGAGCCCAGCTTCATCCCCACAGCATTATTGACCTTTCAGATCAGTATGTTACATCTGCTGGCATCTGTAACACTCAGCCTTCTGTCCAAACATGCAACAGATTAGAGGATAATACTGGCCACAGCAGACTCAGAGCATACAAAAGGACTCTTTCCCTGACCAGGAATCAAACCGGGCAGTGGCAGTATGTATGCATTCAAGTGTGTGTGAGATGGTCTCTTGTACAAAAAAAAAATGTAAATGTAGATCAGTGCTTTGACAGTGTCAGATCATTTGTTTAGACTACCCTTACAGCCATATTTTTGGAGGCTGCCCTCTATTTGCTTTTAGTCTATGGCTATATTATCTGATACTGATTTGTTTACAGTCATCTGGGTTCTAAGATTAATTATGTCTAAGGAATACTGTTTTAATGCTTAAAAGAACATTTGTGCAGTAGTCATGGGGTGGGCGTCAACCCACTGTAAGATGTTTTAGTTTTGGGGCCTTCAACAGCGCAGGTATTATAATTATATTTACCTTATACCCCCATTTCACTGGAGCACGGAATGCAAGGATCATGGTGGAAAGGCGCGGAACACACTCTACGGAGGAGCTTCGGCCTTTTTACATGGAAAATGGGTCAAAAACCTATGGAAAATTCACCTTCAGAAAACCTTTCGAATGATCACGGAATATGCGGAAAGGACACGGAAAGACCACGGTACAATGTCGGAATACATGCGTAAAAGCGCTTGGTTCACCTTCAGAACCAGTGTGAACAGCAAAGGAAGACCTTTGGATAATTCACGGAACGTTCATGGAAAGCACAAAACATTTGAGGAATGACCACGGCACTGTGGAACAGGTAGAAGGAAGGCAGAACGTTGACATTCAACAAGGAATGAGGAATGACTGCGGAATGGTCGGCGTAACCCCGTTTCAACGCAGGGGAGAAAAAAAAAAATCGGCAAAGATCAAAGGATTTGCTCCTGATTCCACCTATACACACGGATTCGACCAAGGAAGCTCATTTTCTCATTCATGTTTATAACTTAATAATATGTATATAATGTAAAATTAATTTAAAATTGTATATAGGTTTGGAATTTACAATAAGTTTATAATTTACAATATATGTGTATATGTGTTGCGCCTAGAGCATATGCATCGGACCCAAACATGCAGGAGACTATGTAAGAAGATTCAACGATTTTATCTTAGCAATTTGAAAAATGTAAATTACTGGAAATAATAAATCGATGGAATCTAGTCGAGCACGAAGCATGATACCAGGGTGGTAACACAACGCGGGATGTCGGTGCAGGGATGGAAGGTACTTTCCACCACGGGCTTGATCAGGGATACATGGATTACTGGGTGTACTTTGAGTGAGGATGGGAGTTTTAGTTGGACAGAGATCGGGTTTATAATTTTTCCTATCACATAGGGCCCAATGTACCTGGGAGACAATTTCTTGGAGTCAACTTGCAGAGGCAGGTCCCAGGAGGAGAGCCAAACTTGTTGCCCAACCATGTTGGGAGGTGCCGGGGTTCGATGACGATTGGCTGTTCTCCAGTTTCGAGACACTGTTCGTTCCAGGGCGGCACGTGCTTCTTTCCAGACCCGGCATGCTCGGACTCCCAAGTAAAAAGGGAAAAAGCTGAAAGGAAGACAGACTCGGGAGTCGCCACAGCGAATCATCTGATTCGCACATTTGATTTGGCAGAGGTTTTTTTTTACGTCGGATGCCATTCCTGTCACAACCCTTTAGCAAGGGACAGAAACACGCTGACGACTCTGCAGCCTACTCTTTATGAAAGTCAGCAATGGTTCGTTTACTTGCCTCTCACCATAGACAGTGAGAGACATGGCCCGCATTTGATAACTCAGTTAGCCGCACTTGGGGGGCGGGGGGCAGTGACAACCTTGTGGAGAGTGGTACTCGAACCCCCAACCTTTTGGATCAGCGATCCAGCACCCTATACCACTAGACCACCACTGCCCCTCTGAACCACTGTGTATTTGATCATTTATTATAAGGCGGCGCGTGGGGCGCGCTCTCTACTCCAACCGTGCACACGTGATCATCGGCATGAGGAGGATGATCATGCAGACCCGATCAAAGTCTCAAGCAAACCACAATCAGCAGTGGATCAGTGAATCAGAAGAAGGTGAAATACTCACGGTGTGCCATAGATGAATTTGGATTAGGTCTTCATGATCATCCTCCTTATGCAATGATCACGTGTGCGTGAACGGAGTAGAGAGAGCACAGCAGGCACAGCCAAAGTGAGGGCAAAGTACCCAGCAAGCGCTTGGTCTGATACTGCTGCTGATGGTGCTGATGGTGTGTGGTGTGTAGAGCTTCACTGCTTTTGACCATACGGAAGAGGAGGGAAGGCTTGCGAATAAGTTAAGGAACACTTGCGGTATAAAAGTAAAGATCACGGAACCAAAGGAACACTCTAGGAAAATTTTTCCGTGAACAATGTTTTGAACATGTGTTTTGTGGATTTGTAGAAGGCTTTCAACCATGGCCCTCAAACAATCTTGTGGGGCGTGCTCCGGGAGTACTGGACCCGTTGCTAAGGGCTATTCGGTCGCTGGGTCGCTGTTTTTGGGAAAATTGGTACCGAATTGTTAAAAATCAGTAGTCCCAGGACTACAAGAACTGCTAGAAAATAGTCAAAGGAGGCCATGGAGAAGCTTCAATTCACATTTCAAACTATGGATGGGCCCATCCTCTGTGAGCCACACAATTATGGCATTGATGGGCTTACTGAGTGCATTCCACACTGCATTATTTTCTGCACTAATACCATTGTCCCAGCTCAGACCATTTATTGTTACCCAAATAATAAGCCGTGGGTGACGAGAGTCCAGAATTCGCTCCACAATTACAGCAAAAGGACATTCAGGAACACTCTGGCAACAGAGAGAAGGTAAGAGCAATTCAAAATTCAGTGAGAGTTAAGATCAGAGAAGCAAAGGACAATTAAAGGAGAAAGCTGGAGTGAAACCTTCAAGAGAACAACATGGGAGAAGCATGGAGTAGTATTAAGATCACCACTGGTTTCAGGCCATCCATCAGCAGAAGACCTGAGGGCAATGAGGACAGGGACAGCGAACTGAATATGTTCTTTAATCAATCCGACACTGAGGTACTGCACAGCACCCCCTCGAACTTGTCAGGAGTAAGCCTAAACCCCCTGTCATGCCACTCTCTCCCTCCGTCTCCTTAATGCACCTCTGCCTTCTGTGATAAACCTGACACCCCTACCACCTGTCAACTTCCCTCATAATGAGGTTGAGAAACAACTAAAAAGACTCCATTCGGACATGGCATGAGGATTGGACGGACTGAGTTCCTGTATCTATAAAGCCTGTGCTACCAGCTCTGTGGAGTCTTACATTACATCTTAACAATGAGATTCAGTCTAGAGAGGGTTCTAGTGCAGTGGGAGATGTCAAACCTTTTCCCTGTACTGAAGAGCCTACGTCCCAGTGGCCCCCAGGATTACAGTCCATGGCACTGACTTCACATGTCATGAAGACCCTCCAGGGATCAATACTGGATCAACTCTAACCCATGGTTAGACAGTATGTAGACCATCTTCTGTTTGCCTACCAGATTTGTCTCAAAGTCAAGGATACTACCATCAAACTGCTTAACTATGTCTACACTACCTGGACCAGCCAGTGGGCACTGTGAGGGTCATGTTTTGTTGTTGTTGTTGTTGTTTGTTCGTTTTTTTTGTTTGTTTGTTTGTTACTTTTCCAATATTTTCAGACAGACCCTCCTGGGTGAGAAGCGAGTGGACACCTCTCTTGTGTCCTGGATTGTGGACTACCTGACCAAAAGTCTACAGTATGTGTGTTTGCAGGACTGTGTGTCAGACACGGTGGTCAGCAACACCGGAGGAGCACAGGTATTGGATTCCCCCATCACATGATGTGAGCAGAATCATCTGCAGCTCAAAGTGACAAAGACAAAGGATTGTGAATTTTAGGAGATCCAAAACCCCAGCTTGTTTTCATTCAGGGCGACAATGTGGAAATGCTGGAGGATTACAAATACAGTACCTTGGTGTTCATATTAATAATAAACTGGACTGGGTTAAGAACAGTACTGCACTTTATAAAAATGGCCAGAGCCGTCTCTATAGTTTAAGTAGTTTAAAGTGATTTAACATGTCGGACACGACTCGGGATGTTCTAAGAGTCTGTTCTGTGATTCTGTCCTCTGTGCTGTTAAATACTGGGGCAACAGGCTGAAGGTTGCAGATGCAAACAGACTGAACAAACTGATCCGCAAGGTCACTAACGACGTGGGAATGGAATTGGACTCTCTGACGGTCGTGTCGGGGAGGTGAATGCTGTCCAAAATAAAGATAATATTGAACAATATTAGCTTCACAATCTGCTAATCAGTTATAGGAGCCGTTCAGTAAGAGACTGATGCAACTGAAATGCACAACTGAACCACACAGGAAATCATTTCTACCTGTGAACATTAAACCGTACAAAACTCCTCCATATAGCAACAACATCCACTGTGATCCATTTCCATTCTACTGTTTATCATAATGATAATACTGTACATATCCCTCACTGACATGGTCATTCTCTATTTGTTTATATAGATTTTGCACTTCTCTCAGTGCAGACCTGTAGGTATAGATTTCATATGTATATAAATATTTGACATTTTCTTCACTTCTCTTTATTGAGACTTTATCTCACTCTTACTTCTATGGAGTAGTTGTGCGCACACAATTTACTCCGGGATCAATAAACTATGTTGACTCATAAAAAGTGAATGAGTCAGAGCTCGTTTGTTCTGCAATCTTGTTCGCCTCAAGATGGCGATGTTTACTAATACCATCGTCTCAATGCACGAGTCACTGACACTTCGAGACAAGGGTAAGTTTCTTAAAGACAGTAAAACGAATTAAATTTTGTTGCCAATAAATTACACTGTGTTTCATGTTTATTTAATATGCCTTGTAAAGAAATAGGCCCCTTTATGAGAAGTAATTTCAGAACTAAAAAGTACTAAAAGTTGAATTAAATGTGTTGCAGGAATAGAAACTGTAAAAAAAAAAAAAAAAAAAAAAAAAAAAAGGAAGAAATCCAAGAGATAATAAGATGGAAAATAAACTGCTACTGTTATGTTTTGAACACAATATGAATTAGAGACAAAATATCACTAAATGGATTATTTCTAATTTCAACTAACACGGATTAATTTGCTGAGCCTTTAATAATACTTTGATCACAAGGGATGTCAAGAAAGGAAACTGGTGAAATCAGGACTCGAAATCAGGACCTTCTTGCTGTGAGGCAAAAATATTAACCATTATACCTTCATGCCACTAATTTGAGGATAAGCTCCTAAGTTTTCCATGTTTTGGGTTGTACAAGGGGGCCTATTGATGTATGATGAGACCATTTATGTTTTCTAAGTTTAACATCTAACATATCATCAAAAACTCTGAAACTGTAATAATGGTATTATATTGTTTATTATAAACATTAATATTGCTGTTTAAAAAAAAAAAAAAAAAAAAAAAAAAAAAATATATATATATATATATATATATATATATATATATATATATATATATATATATATATATATATATATATATATATATATATATATGAACAGAGACGAGACCCACTTGAAATTGTTCATGGCTGGTTTAATTGGGGCTCATGTAACTCCATAAATGATTTAATGGGATTGAAGTTTTTTTAAGGACTATTCAGACAAATATTTAAGTTCAAATCTCTCCAGCTAGAATGACTGTGTATCTGTTGTCAGATTTAAACAAATTGTTTTAAAAGTTATTTAGAGGTTATTTTTACCCATCATATTTTTCTTTGTGTTTAGTTCAGGTTTAAACAGAATAATATAACATTTCGGTGTAAATATACAGAATAGGAGAGCAAAACTGGAGGCCAAAATTGCAAATATCTCCACAGCAACAGTAAATTTTCCAGGAGAGCTGACATAAGCTGGAATAAAAGTTATCCACACTGCACAGAATATGAGTAAACTAAATGTGATAAATTTAGATTCATTAAAATTATCTGGTAACTTTCTAGCGAGAAAAGCCAGAACAAAGCAGAATAAAGCAAGAACTCCTATATAACCCAACACGACCCAGAAACCTACAGCTGAACCCACATTACATTCTAATATGATCTTTTCCTTGTAGTAATTCATGTTCTTGTAGGGAAAAGGAGGAGAAACTGTTAACCAAATCACACAAATAACAACCTGGATGAGAGTCAAGCCAACAACACTGAGTCTCTGCTGTAGAGGCCCAAACCATTTCATGATATTACTGCCTGGAAGTGTCGCCCTGAACGCCACTAACACCACGAGAGTTTTCCCCAGAACACACGAGATACAGAGGACGAAGGTGATCCCGAACGCTGTGTGGCGCAGCATACAGGACCACTGAGAGGGTCGTCCGATGAAAGTGAGTGAACAGAGGAAACACAGAGTCAGGGAGAACAGCAGCAGGAAGCTCAGCTCAGAGTTGTTGGCTTTAACAATGGGCGTGTCCTTTTCTCTTAGAAATAAAATAACTACTAACACAGTTAATGTAGCTCCAAATAAAGAAAAAACTACCAGTACTATCCCCATAATCTCTGTATAGGAAAGAAACTCCACAACCTTTAACACACATTTATCTCTGACAGTATTAGACCAAAATTCTCCTGGACACTGCTCACAGTTATTTGCATCTGTAAAATAATAATTATATTATCATTAAGAAGAAAAAATAAATTCTCTCATGGTGGTTTTATTTATAAATGGTCTTGTTCAGGACCTGTATCCTAAATAATAAAAGTAAAATACAGAATGTACAATTAATAATTTTTGTTTGAAACTTGGTAATGCTGAGGTTACCTGTGTGGTTACTGAACTCTCCCTCTGCACATGCTATACAGTCATAGCAGCACACAGGCCTTCCGCTCTGTACAGCCTTCCTGGTTCCTGGAGGACAGCTCTCACTGCACACAGACCTGGGCTTCTGTTGTAAACAAAATATATCGTTGTTATACAATATTACAATTTCATGCACTTGTTAAAATGTGTTTTTTCTTTATGTCCATCCAAACAGCATGACAGTTCTTCATGTTGTTATTTGTTTGCGTCTTTGTGTGTGTTTATTTATTTATTTGCTTGTTTATTTTGACGATAGTCATGAATACACAAAAGTTTAATACATACATATTTGGTTTGATGATGATGATGATGATGATGATGATGATGATGATGATGATGATTGTCATTATTATTATTATTATTATTATTATTATTATTACAAGTTTAAAATTTGGAGTATATCTACCTCACTTTTTTCTCCAGCCCAGACTAGGTTTTCATCATTTAAGACCAGTTGTTGTTCTTTTGGTAGTGAGGCATCATAATAGCCCAGGACCTTAAAATGCATTTCTCCATTATACCCTCTTTGTAAGTTCATTATATTATATTTTGCAGCCTTTGCCCCAGTGCTGTCAAACCACACTTGTTCTGCTAAATTATTGGTAAAATTTACTCTTTTCAGAGACTTAATAACCTTTCAATAAAGAGAGAGAAACAAAAATCAAGTAAACTAAGACAAGCTAATTGATCACGATAATATCAGGCTTGAAGAAAGCTTGCTCTTCTCTTTTTCTTTGTGTTACCTGCCATGGTTGTATTTTGTTTTTCTCACAATTTTGGTTTTCTGTGCATCTCAACAAACTATGAAGAGAATGTGCCAGAGCATAAACGGCATTGTAGACATTAATTGCATATCTCAATTCTGATATATCATCAGTATAGTTTTTAAATTGAATCATATCCTCATATTTGCTGCAGTTGTTTTCATTTGGAGAAATGTTTCCCTCTGTTTTCATGCAGGGAACAGCTGACTGCCAAAATCCACTGACAGCATAGTCATCAAAACTGCCAATATTCAGTGTCCCTGCATCCAATCCAATGGCTCCAGCCAAGATGTTGTAACTTTCTGATGTTACTAGATCATCGGCAGTCATCCATGCAATCCATGCACCAACAATCTGGTACCCAGTGAGATTATATTGAATCAGATGGTCTGTTAACGTGTTCATATCATAGTATGTGAGATATAAAATAATTACTTTGGTGGTGCCTTTCTTAATAATTCCAGCCACTTCACTCATTTTGTCAGGGTCTGACCGGTGAAATTTCTCAGTGTACTCAACACATATTCCATCCTCTTTCGCAGCTTTCAGAAAAATGCCGATTCCATTGATGCCATAGTCATTATCACTGTACACAGCTCCCACCCAGGACCAACCAAAGTGCTTTACAAGATATGCTAGTGCTCTGCCATGATAATAGTCACTTGCTATCGTCCTGAAGAAATAAGGATACTGTTTTCTGTTGCTTAAGCATTCACACACAGCAGCATGACTTACCTATAGACATACACACACACACACACACACACACACACACACACACACACACACACAAAAAAAAAAAAAAAAAAAAACTCAAATCATATTTGTATCCTTTTTGTACCCACACACTTACTAAAATGTATCACATATGCAGAATTGGGCATAAAAGTAAAGTTGTATCATCATATTAGATGAATTGGGAACAATCAATCAACAAAAGAACTCACTCATCAAAGAACTGTTCAATCAATGTTAATAGATATAATGGCTTAATTATAGACTGTAAAAGTAGACAATCATATCATACACAGTCCAACTGTGCATTGTATATATTAAATAATCTGGATTAATGTATAGAATTGTTGAGTCTTACCACAGGAATTTTAAAAGGTTCTGTAGTTTTTGAAAGTGTTATAGTAGGAGAAGACTCGGTCTCTCCAATGATGGCTTGTACTGCTGCTTCTCCAGAGCATGAACCATCTGCCGTTATGTCCTGACCATTCATCAAAGCCATGGTCACCTTCATAGACAATATGCTTGAACGACAACTGTCATAAATCTTGTAACCAAGTGAAATATTTGGAAGCAAAATGTTGCTTCTATTAATTTCATCAATTGCAAAAGTCATGGTCTGAGCAAGTCGGAATTCACTTAGGTTAATTCTACAAATATACATTAAAAAATGCATTTAAAAAAATCTAAATCATTTTTTTTTTCCAAAATTCACAAACCAATAGTATAATTCTCACTCCAACAAACCTAATGCAGATTAATGGTTGAGGTTTTTCAGTATATTTCAGGGACTGCATCTGTGTACCCCTATGTATTGGAAATACAGCTCCAATTATCACATCTCCATCTTTGTAAAACAGAGGATCTGCTGGACTTTCAAGAATATGACAGTTTTCTCCCTTTGCCATGCTGATAGAAAGCAGTATTAGAAGGAATAACATGGTATGTCCAATGCTTTTGAATGAATGGTCCTCAAACTACATCATCTTCAGATATTTATAGACGTGCTCTGCGTGTACTGGTTATGTCCATTCAGTTTGAACAAATCAGAAAATGATGAGGCTTGTGATGTCATTATGAGACTGTTACTCCTTGTAACATGCACCATTATAGCAAAGTAAAAATGTGGTTTATTTAATTAATCAAAACCACAAACTATTTAAAGCCACTAATATTGGCCCGTCCTCTTTTTGCTTGCATGTGTTATGAAACAGTGTGAGCAGAGATCTGTACTCCAAATCAGCCTCACAGCAGGAAAGTTGTGGATTTGAGACCTGGTCTCGGCTTGGCATCTCTGTGTCAAGTGTGCATCCTCTTCCTATGCTTGCATTGGTTTTTTCCAGGCACTATGGTTTCCTCCCACAATACAAAGACTTGCATGTTTGGCAAATTAATTGTTCCAAATTGCCCCTAGTTGTGGATATTGGTGTAAAAGTCTGTGTATATCATGCATTCATCAGGGAGGCTGGCACCTATCATGGATAATACTTGGCGAGGGCAGGGTAGACCCTGACCAACTTGCCAGGCCATCACAGGGTCAACATATACATAACCATTCACAATCTGGGGTGATTTAGAACAGCCAATTATCCGACTGTTCATGTTTTTGGACTGTGGGAGGAAACCAAAGTACCTGCAAGAAACCCACACCAGGCGGACAACATGCAAACTCCACACAGAAACACCCAAGACCAGGAATCGAGCCCAGACCCTCTTGCTAGGAGGTGGATGGGCTAACACAATGCGTCACCCTGCTGCCCAACAAATCATTGTTTTCAGTTTATTTTAAATTTCAACATTGTATCACAATTCGTGGAATCTGTGGTTGTGCAATATGATGTATCGATTGGTAAAAATATAATTCATACTTGTCTTTCGTTCTTACTTACTTTTATTGATATATATATTTATTTAATGAAAAAAAACATCAAACAGGGTAAATTCCAATATAATGGGTCTATTATATTTATCATTATACATATGCCTGTTACAAAAAATAATTATATAATTATAATGTGTGTGTATGTGTGTGTGTGTGTGTGTGTGTGTGTGTGTGTGCTGTATAGAAAAAACTGATTGTGTAATAATTGTATGATTGAAGAAACGTAGTTATCATGTATAGATATATGAGATTTGAATAAACAGATTTTTTAATGTTATTTATTTATATTTTTGAAATTGCTTGTCCAGGTTAATCATTCTTGATCGAATATGACTATTTGTATGTACAAACTTTTTTTGTTTGTTTGTTTTTTAGTTAAGAAGAGGCTGCTTTTCCCATCATATTTTTCTTTGTATTTAGTTCAGGTTTAAACAGAATAATATAACATTTCGGTGTAAATATACAGAATAGGAGAGCAAAACTGGAGGCCAAAATTGCAAATATCTCCACAGCAACAGTAAATTTTCCAGGAGAGCTGACATAAGCTGGAATAAAAGTTATCCACACTGCACAGAATATGAGTAAACTAAATGTGATAAATTTAGATTCATTAAAATTATCTGGTAACTTTCTAGCGAGAAAAGCCAGAACAAAGCAGAATAAAGCAAGAACTCCTATATAACCCAACACGACCCAGAAACCTACAGCTGAACCCACATTACATTCTAATATGATCTTTTCCTTGTAGTAATTCATGTTCTTGTAGGGAAAAGGAGGAGAAACTGTTAACCATATCACACAAATAACAACCTGGATGAGAGTCAAGCCAACAACACTGAGTCTCTGCTGTAGAGGCCCAAACCATTTCATGATATTACTGCCTGGAAGTGTCGCCCTGAACGCCACTAACACCACGAGAGTTTTCCCCAGAACGCATGAGATGCAGAGGACGAAGGTGATCCCGAACGCTGTGTGGCGCAGCATACAGGACCACTGAGAGGGTCGTCCGATGAAAGTGAGTGAACAGAGGAAACACAGAGTCAGGGAGAACAGCAGCAGGAAGCTCAGCTCAGAGTTGTTGGCTTTAACAATGGGCGTGTCCTTTTCTCTTAGAAATAAAATAACTACTAACACAGTTAATGTAGCTCCAAATAAGTAAAACACTACCAGTACTATCCCCATAATCTCTGTATATGAAAGAAACTCTACAACCTTTGAAACACATTTATCTTTTTCAATATTAGACCAAAATTCTCCTGGACACTGCTCACAGTTAGTTGCATCTGGAAAATAATTATGGTTATGTTAATTTCAGATGAAAAAAACATTATCTTGTGGTTTTATTTATTAATATTATTTTTGATGAGCTGCATCTTAAAGAATAGAAATATGATGCATAATGTACGATTAATAATTTGTGTTTGAAACTTGGTAATGCTGAAGTTACCTGTGTGGTTACTGAACTCTCCCTCTGCACATGGTATACAGTCATAGCAGCACACAGGCCTTCCGCTCTGTACAGCCTTCCTGGTTCCTGGAGGACAGCTCTCACTGCACACAGACCTGGGCTTCTGATAAAAGAGAGAGATGTAAATTATGGTTTGACTGTTTGAATGCCAAAGTACAGTACTCTCTGAATATCTTCAGTGACATTCCTGTTCAGCTATAATTGTCTGTTTAGTATGGAAACCCAAGTCATGTTATAGCTTAGCATTATATTTTTTCCTGTTGAACTGATTTACAGATAAATATGCATCTGTGATTTAAATAATTTGCAAATATAAAAAGATCCCCAGTGCAGCTAACTGGGTTATCAAAGGCCGGCCATGTCTCTCACTGTCTATGGTGTGAGGCGTGTAAAAGAACCATTGCTGACTTTCGACAAGAGTAGCTGCAAAGCCGTTGGCGTGTTTCCGCCCTGCGATGGTCTGGCGAGTTGTCCAGGGTGTACTCTGCCCTCGCCCGAAGTTGGCTGGGATGGGCGCCAGCCTCCCCGCGACCCTAATTAGGATTAATCGGTTACAGAAAATGAACTGAACTGAAAAGAGAATAAAAATGGCCAAATACTACTACTACTACTACTACTACTACTATAGACGCTCCCCGACTTGCGTTTTTAATTGGTTCGGGACATCCGAACGCAAGTTGAAAGTGAACGTAAGTTGTTACAGTGACGTATGACGCTCATACTGTACTATACATCCATAAATACCATTACCGTATCTCCTAAAACACCCCTAAATCAATTATTATAAACATAACAGTGTAAAATAATATCAACAGTAATTTCAAATAAATTAAATTCAAGAAAAATAATTTCAAACTGATAAATTTTAATCAAATTCACTCATCTAATATCAAATACAGTATCAAATATAACCTTTAACATTCTCTATGATGCAATTTTTCTGCTTGTAAATGGTTCCAATGGTTGACGGATGGTCACATGACATGAAGCTGAGCCGATTCACTTTACATGAAGCTTAAAACAGCCAATCAACGCTTACAATATTTGAGGCGCTCACTACTGAAAATAGTACACTTGCTGAACTTGCTTGAAACAAAGCCCAGGTTATACAGACTTCCGGTCTTTTAAGTGTGCAAGGGCGCCGTTGAACTCGTTTAGTACTCAGCCTGCACTGATGTGAATCACTGATGTGAATCAGCAGAGCAGAGAGTTATCGTTCTTGGGTTTTCATCCATTTTACAACTCTCTTTGCTTAACTGAGTATGCATGGTAGATTGTGCCGATCTGAGCAGATAGTTAATTCATCTCTGTGTGTGTGTGTGTGTGTGTATATATATATATATATATATATATATATATATATATATATATATATATATATATATATATATATATATATATATATATATATATAAACTGAAATGGGAAGAAGGAGGGGCACGTTCAGGCTGGTTTGTAAACAACGGATGCAGCATCATTACGTCAGCGTACTATGTAGGTACATCTAAAAATTTTTATTTTTTTATTTTGAAAAAAAAAAGTAAAAGCGAAAAAAAAATGTAAAATGGATGAACGTAAGTCGGGGAGCGTCTGTAGTACTACTACTACCACTACTACTTCTCCTTTTGGCTTTTTCCCTTTTTCTCAGGGGTCGCCACAGAGAATCATCTGATTCGCTCATTTGATGTGGCATAGATTTTTTACATCAGATGCTCTTCCGGACACAACACTTTAGTAAGGGACGGAAACACGCTGACGGCTTTGCAGCTACTCTTTACTAAAGTCAGCAATGGTTCTTTTACATGAACCTCTCACCATAGACAGTGAGAGACATGGCCGGCCTTTGATAACCCAGTTAGCTGCACTGGAGGGGTCCAGTGCGATCCAGCACCCTATCCACAAGGCCACCACTGCCGCACTACTACTACTACTACTACTACTAATAATAATAATAATAATAATAATAATAATAATAATAATAATAATAATAATAATAATACATTAGTAGTAATTCTACCTCAGTTTTTCCTCCAGCCCAGAATATATCTTCATAATGCAGGACCAGTTGTTGTCCATCTGGGAGTGAAGCATCATAAAAGCCCACAACTTTAAGATACATTTCTCCATCATACCCTTTTTGCCAGTTAAACACATCATACTTTGCAGCCGTTGCCCCAGTCCTGTCGAACCATACTCGTTCTCCTATTTTGTTGGTAAAATTGACCCTTTTTAGAGTCTTAACAAGCTTACAGTAGGGGAAAAAAAATAATTTAGAAAATTAATAATAATAATAATAATAATAATAATAATAATAATAATAATAATAATAATAATATCCTTAAACATTGCTTGTTGTCCCACTATATTTTGGTTACCTGCCATGGTTTTATTGTTTTCTTTGTCTCACAACTATAGTTCTCGTTGCACCTTAAAAGTCTGTGTAGAGAATGTGCCAGAGCATAAACTGCATTGTAGAGATTATTTGCATACATCAATTCTGGTATATCCTTGCTGTAGTTTTTTAATTGAATCATGTCCTTATATTTGTTACAGTTATTTTTGGTTGTAGAAATTCCTTCCTCTATTTGCAGGCAGGGAAGTGCCGTTTGCCAAAATCCATTGAGTGCATAGTCAGCAAAATGACCAATCTTTATTTTTTCCGCATCTAAACCAATGGCTCCAAATAATAAGTTGTAATTTTCCGGCAATAACAGATTGACAGCAGACATCATCCATGCAATTGATGCACCAATTATCTGGTAGCTGGTGAGATTATTTAGTCCGAGATGGTCTATTAGAATGTTCATATCATAGTAAGTAAGAAATAAAATAATTACTTTGGCTGTGCTTTTCTTAATAACTTCAACCACTTCAATCATTTTGGCAGGATTTGGTCGGTGGAATTTCTGAGTGAACTCAACACATATTCCCTCCTCTTGGGCTGCTTTCAGAAAAATGGCCATTCCATCATTACCATAGTCATTATCGCTGTACACAGCTCCCACCCAGGTCCAGCCAAAGTACTTTACCAGATATACCAGGGCTCTACTGTGGTAATAGTCACTCGATATGGTCCTGAAGAAAGAGGGATACTCTTTTCTATTGCTCAGACATTCACATGTGGATGAATAACTAATCTGGATACAGAATAATAAAGAAATAGAAGATGGTTAATGTAACATAATACTTTGTTTTTAACACACACACTATATATGTATGTGTGTGTATACATTATATATATATATAATGTATAATATATAATTATATATATAATTATATATATATATAAAATGTGTGTGTGTGTGTGTGTGTGTGTATTAGTGTCTTTACTTAGATGTAACAAATGAAGACGTAAAAGGAGCCAGATGCAAGAAATGAAATAACACAACCAATACTGGAAACACTGTAAATAAGGTCAACATGTGACGACATTTCCGTGCCTTCTAGGAACATCGAAGGAATATGTCGCGGAACAACTTGTAGCCTGTCTGCCTATTTGCATGTTTATAGGCAGTTGCTAAAAATGAGAAAATATTGAGGACTTGCATTACTGAGCACACAAGAAGGAAACATGGGAAACTTCTTCACAGACTATAAGCTGCAGGGGATTGAAGTAAGAATATGCCTGTTGGACCCGCTGCATCATTGTGCCACCAATAGTATAACGGACATTGCTTTAGAATAAATATATAGCTTAGATTTAAATGAAATTCTGGTGTAATATATATATATATATATATATATATATATATATATATATATATATATATATATATATATATATTTTTTTTTTTTTTTTTTAATATAATATACCTTCTTGACTTCTTGTCAAGTTCAATTTTATATCTGACATTCGAGAATTGATGATTAAAGACTTATGTTGATTGGAAATAGTGAATGTCTGAAAATAATGAAATAACGACAGTGGATGAAAACAATTATCTCTTGCATAGTTCACATACATGTTTTAACCATTTAATATTTTGTTTGAAATTAATTATTAAACTCATTGATCATTACCACAGGAATTTTAAAAGGTTCTGTAGTTTTCGTTAGTGCTATAGAAGGAGTTGACTCTGACTCTCCAATAATAGCTTGTACTGCTGCTTCTCCAAAGCATGAACCATCTGCTGTTATGTCCTGACCATTCATCAGAGCCATCGTTGACTTCATAGATAACAGGCTTGAAAGACAACGATCATAAATCTTGTAACCAAGTGAAATATTTGGCAGCAAAATGTTGCTTTTGTTGATTTCATCAATTGCAAAAGTCATGGTCTGAGCAAGGCGGAATTCGCTGAGGTTAATTCTACAGAAAAACAGAAAAAATGTCCGAAAATGTATTATTATTTTTTTTTTATATAAATTATTAATTTTGCTTTTTATAAAATGAAACTGAAATAGAAATAACATCCTGCATAAACATAGGTTATTAATTCTCAAATTTAATAAAACAGTAGCAAACTCTGTACTACAACAAACCTAAAGCAGGTTAATGGTTGAGGTTTTTCAGTAAATTCCACTGACTGCATCTGTGTCTCTCGGTGTATTGAAAATATAGCTCCAATGATAACGTCTCCATCTTTGTATAACAGAGGATTTGCTGGGTTTTCAAGAATGTGACAATGTTCCCCCTTTGCCATGCTGAGAGAAAGGAATATCACAAGTAATAACATCACAGAGTTCATCCGATACTTTTACAAAATCTCTTCTCAAATCACACCATCTTCATGTATTTATAGCTATTCTCGGGATGTTTAATTCACTTTCAGCAAATCAAAAAGGTGGGGAGATTTGTGATGTCATTAAGGAACTAGGTGCTACCTGTTACTTTTGATTCTATATCAGCAGTATCCAATTTATTTCATCCAATAAAAATATACAACTTTTTACAGCCACGAGTGTTAGTGAGCAGTTGTGAAGGCTGTACTAAGGAATGAGACAAGTTTATTTTACATGCACAGCTTTAATAATTCCTAAATAAAAGAAAAGTCAAGGCATCAAGACTTGTTGCATTTCACAGTGTCCAAGCAAGAGTGTGTGTGTGGGGGGTTTGTGATGGGGGAGGGGGAGCTCACCTGTGTCAGTCCAGGTGTCATTAATTCAGTTAAATGCATGTTTGTGGCTTTAAAGGTTCTCTTTCATTGAACACAGCTTTTTGAATGCTAAAATAAAATAACATTGGCACTATATTTCACAGCAAGTGAGTTTATATATATATATATATATATATATATATATATATATATATATATATATATATACACACACACACACACACAGGGATACGTCGCGCTTCAATTCATGCGGCTTCAGTGCATTTTGTTTTTTTGTTTTTTTTTAAATATTCATCGAATTAAAAAATAAGGAAATTAACACTTCCATTTCACTGGATCGCGGAATGCAAGAATCATGGCAGAAAGGCGCGGAACGCACTCTACGGAGGAGCTTCGGCATTTTTACATGGAAAATGTGTCAAAAACCTACGGAAAATTGTACCTTCAGAAAACCTTGGGAACGATCACGGAATGTGCGGAAAGGACACGGAAAGACTCCGGTACAATGTCTTAATAAATGCGGAAAAGCGCTCCGATCACCTTTGGCACCAGTGCGGACAGCAAAGGAAGACCTTCGGATAATTCACGGAACGTTCACGGAAAGGACAGAATGACCGCGGCACTACTCCTTTTTAGAAGGAAGACCCACTGAATGATCGCAAAATAGGCGGAATGAAGGCGCAATCTTCACGTTCAACACTGAATGACTGAGGAATAGACAGAGGCGTAACCATGTTTCAATGAGGAAATATCGGCAAATATCAAAGTATTTGCTCCTGATTCTGCCTATAAATACGCGGAATGACCAAGGAAGCTCATTCTCTCATTCATACTATATGTTTAGAATGTATATGCTTATAATCATCATCATCTTCCGCTAAGTCCAGGGACGGGTCGTTGGGGCAGCAACCTAAGCAAAGAGGTCCAGATGTCCCTCTCCCCAGCCACTTTCTTCAACTCTCCCAGGGGGACACCGAGGCGGTCCCAGACAAGCCGAGAGACATAGTCCCTCCAGCATGTTCTAGGTCGACCCTGGGGGTCTCTTCCCGGTTGGACATGCCCGAAACACCACACCAGGGAGCCGTCTGGGAGGCATTCTGACCAAATGCTCGAGCCACCTCAACTTGCCCCTATCAATGCAGAGGAGCAGCGGATCGACTTCAAGCTCTCCACAGATGGTAGAGCTTCTCACCTTATCTCTAAGGGAGAACCCTGCCAACCGGCGAAGGAAGCTCATTTCAGCTGCTTGTATCCGTGATCTTGTTCTTTTGGTCACTACCCAAAGCTCGTGACCATAGGTGAGGGTTGGCACGTAGATCGACTGGTAAATTGAGAGCTTCGCCTTGTGGCTCAGCATGCTTCCCTCACTCGTGAACAAGAGCCCAAGATAATTAAACTCCTCCACTTGAGGCAGGACGTCATTCTCGACCCGGAGGGTGCATTCCACCCTTGTCCGACTGAGAACCATGGCCTCAGACTTGGAGGTACTGATCCTCATCCCGGCTGCTTCGCACTCGGCTGTGAATTGCTCCAATGAGAGCTGGAGGTCCCGACTTGATGAAGCCAAAAGGACATCATCCGCAAAAAGCAGAGACGAGATCCAATGGCCACCAAACCAGAACCCCTCAACGCCTCGACTGCGCCTAGAAATTCTGTCCATAAAAATTATGAACAGAATCGGTGACAAAGGACAGCCTTGGCGGACTCCAACTCCCACCGGAAACGAATTCGATCTGTTGTTACCAATACAGACCAAACTCTGGCTCCAGTGATACAGTGACCAAATGGCTCGTAGCAACGGGTCCGGAACGCCATGCTCTTGGAGCACACAACACAAGATCCTTCTCCAAATCCACAAAGCACATGTGGACAGATTGTACAAATTCCCATGCCCCCTCCAGAATCCTGTGGAGCGTCAAGAGTCAAGAGTGCTACGGCCAGGACGCAAACCACATTGTTCCTCCTGAATCCAAGGTTTGACCATTGGTCAGATACTCCTCTCTAGTACCCCTGCATAGACTATCCCAGGTAGGCTGAGGAGTGTACAAGCTGAAACAAGCTGATTATCCTCGATAATTGGAACACACCCTCCGGTCCTTCTTCTTAAAAATCGAGACCCCCACCCCAGTTTGCCAATCCAGAGGTACAGCCCCCCAATGAGCACGCAATGTTGCAGAAATGTGTCAACCAAGACAGTCCTACAGCATCCAGAGCCCTGAGATATTCCGGGCTGATCTCGTCCAACCCCGGAGCTCGACCACTGAGGAGCTTTTTGACAACCTCAGTAACCTCTACTCTAGTGATGGGCGGACCCCCACCCAAACCCCTAGGGTCTTCCTCTTCCACGGAGGGCATGTTGGTGGGATTGAGGAGGTCCTCCAAGTATTCCCTCCACCTCTCGACGACATCCCCAGTCGAGGTAAGCAGCTCCCCACCTCCACTGTAAACAGTGTTTGTGGAGAACTGCTTCCCCTTCCTAAGGCGTCGGATGGTGGTCCAGAACCTTTTTGAGGCCAACCAATAATCACTCTCCAGGCCCTCACCGAACTCCTCCCATGCCTGAGATTTTGCATCTGCGACAGCCTCGGCTGCAGCACGTTTGGCCTGCCAGTACCTGTTTGCTGCCTCAGGAGTCCCACAGGCGAATAAAACCCGATAGGCCTCCTTCAGCTGGACAGCCCCCTTCACCGCAGGTGTCCACCACCGGGTTCAGGGATTACCGTCACGACAAGCACCAATGACCTTACAGCCACAGCTATGGGCTGCCGCCTCAGCAATGGAGGCACAAAAAAATGGCTCATTCACATTCCATGTCCCCCGCTTCCTCCAGGACGTGTTGGTGGTCTGCCAGAGGTGGGAGTTAAAGGCTTCTCGGACAGGGGATGCTTGGGCCTGCCAGGTCTGGAAGGCAGCCTCCCCCACCACTGAAGCCAACTCACCACCATGTAGTGATCGGTAGACAGCTCAGCTCCTCTCATCACCCAAGTGTCCAGAACATATGGCCACAAGTCTGATGACACGACTACAAAGTCAATCATCGAATTGCGACCTAGGGTGTCCTGGTGCCAACTGCACTTATGGGCACACTTATGTTTGAACATTGTGTTTGTGATAGACAAACTGTGATGAGCACAGAAGTCCAACAATGAAACACCAATCGGGTTCAGACTGGAGAGGCCGTACCTCCTGATCACACCCTTCCAGGTCACACTATCGTTGCCCACATGGGCGTTGAAGTCTCCCAAGACAATGAGTGAGTCTCCCGAGTGTGTTCTCCAACACCCCCCCCACACACACACACACACACACCCCCCAAAGACTCCAAAAAGGGTGGGTACTCTGAACTGTCATTTGGTGCATAAGCACAAATAACAATCAGGACCCATTCCCCCCCACCCGAACATGGAGGGAAGCTAAACTTCCGTCAACCAGGGAGAACCCCAACATTTGGGCACTGAGACGGGGGGCAACAAGAATACCCACACCGGCTCACCACCTCTCCCCATGAGCAACTCCAGAATAGAATAAGGTCCAGCCTCTCTCGAGATGGATGGTTACAGAGCCCAAGCTATGCATTGAGGTGAGCCCGACTATATCTAGTCAGTATCTCTCCACCTCACGCACCAGATCAGGCTCCTTTCCTGCCAGAGAGGTGACATTCCATGTCCCGAGGGTCAGAATAAGTCGCCAAGGATCCGTCCGACAGAACCCATGCCTTTGGCTGCCACCCAACTTACACTGCACCCGACCCCTAAAACTCCTCCCATGGGTGGTGGGTCCATGGGAGGGCGGACCCATGTTTCCTTTTCGGGATATGCCTGGCCAGGCTCCATGGGCAGAAGCCCAACCACCAGGCATTCGCCTTCGAGCCCCTCCTCCGAGCCTGGCTCCAGGAGGGAACCCCGGTGACCGGAGACTGCTTCCTTTGATCTCTCTTAGATGTCATAGGGGTCTTCTGAATTGCACTTCGTCTGGACCTTCACCCAGGACCGGTTTGCCTTGGGTGACCCTACCAGGGGCATTATGCCCCCGACAACATAGCTCTTATGTTTATAATGTACAATAAATTTAAAATTTAACATATGTTTAATATCAATAATGTCAATATGTTCCTTTTATTTGCACCTCAATCATGCCAGAATAAAAACCATGCACACAAGTCCAAACCACAGTGATTATAACTTTAAAACTTTATTACATGAACAGGAAAACAGGAAAATAAAGTGAATGAACAGGAATAATTTATAGTGGAAGTAACTTCCTTGAGTGTTCCGCAAGACTTCCATTTTATCCGCAACCATTCAGCAAACGTTCCACATGTATTCGCTTTTGTGGCCGTTTTTGACCACCCGGAAGAAGGAGGAATGTTCGTGGAACGTTCACGAAAGACTTGCGGAATAAAAGAAACGATCACGGAACATTTGCAGAATGGACGGAACGTTTGTGGAAGGACTGCGGAAAGTGAGGGAACAATGTCGGAGTTTTTTTCCGTGAGCATACTTTTGAACATGTTTAAAAGAACATTCGCGGAAAATTTTGGCCTGACAGAAAAAGAGGATGACCTTCGCAATCGTACGGAATGACACGGGGGGTGACGGAATGACTGAGGAACGATTAAGGAACGTTGGAGGATGACTACGGTTTTGCCCCCGCGAGTCTGCCACGCTCCAGCGAAATGGGGGTATAAGGAAGAATAGGGGAAAAGTTAAAGAAAATGCCGCAAAAACAAGGCCGATTATGCAAAAAAAAAAAAAAAGACGAAGAAAAACCCTAAACAAACACAAAACAAAAAAAACAACACAAACTTTCATCAAAACTTGTTACATTTTTGTGCGCGCACATATGTATATGCGTGTATTTACATTTTCTTTACATCTTATGCATTATTTTTTTAAATGTTTGTTATTATAAGCATTAAGAGCATTGAATATGCATGTATTGATATTATATGAACATTTACATATACTTCAGTCGATGGGGGGGTGTCCTACTTGGGGAATTCGGTGGTCGCTGGGTGATCTTTGTCCCAATTAACGGCAGAAAGTGAGGGATCCCTGTGTGTGTACATATACACACACACACACACACACACACACACACACACACACACACACACACACACACACACACACACACAGTGGTATGAAAAAGTATCTGAACCTTTTGGAATTTCTCACATTTCTGCATAAAATCACCATCAAATGTGATCTAATCTTTGTCAAAATCACACAGATGAAAAAAAACAGCGTGTGCTTTAACTAAAACCACCCAAACATTTATAGGTTTTCATATTTTAATGAGGATAGCATGCAAACAATGACAGAAGGGGGAGGAACAAGTAACTAAACCATCACATTTAATATTTTGCAGCCCCCCCCCCTTGGCAGCAATAACTTCAACCAGACGCTCCCTGTAGCTGCAGATCGTCTGGCACATCGATCAGGACTAATCTTGGCCCATTCTTCTTTACAAAACTGCTGCAGTTCAGTCAGATTCCTGGGATGTCTGGCATGAATCGCTGTCTTGAGGTCATGCCACAGCATCTCAATGGGGTTCAAGTCTGGACTTTGACCTGGCCACTCCAGAACCTGTATTTTGTTCTTCTGAAACCATTCTGAAGTTGATTTACTTCTGTGTTTTGGATCATTGTCTTGTTGCAGCATCCATCCTCTTTTTAGCTTCAACTGTCTGACAGACGGCCTCAGGTTTTCCTGGAAAACATCCTGATAAACCTTTGAATTAATTTTTCCATGAATGATTGCAAGTTGTCCAGGCCCCGAGGCAGCAAAACAGCCCCAAACCATGATGCACCCTCCACCATGCTTCACGGTGGGGATGAGGTGTTGATGTTGGTGAGCTGTTCCATTTTTCCTCCATACATGATGCTGTGTGTTATTCCCAAACAATTCAACTTTGGTTTCATCAGTCCACAAAATATGTTGCCAAAACTTCTGTGGAGTGTCCAAGTGCCTTTTTGCGAATATTAAATGAGAAACAATGTTTTTTTTTAGACAGCAGTGGCTTCCTCCTTGGAGTCCTCCCATGAACACCATTCTTGGCCATTGTTTTACATATAGTTGATGTGTGCACAGAGACATTGGACTGTGCCAGTGATTTCTGTAAGTCTTTAGCAGACACTCTAGGTTTTTTTTTTTACCTCTCTGAGCATTCTGAGCTTGAACTCTTGGTGTCATCTTTGGTGGACGGCCACTCCTTGGGAGAGAAGCAACAGTGCCAAACTCTCTCCATTTGTAGACAACTTCTCTGACTGTCAATTGATGAACATCCAAACTTTTAGAGATGGTTTTGTATCCTTTCCCGGCTTTATACAAATCAACAATTCTTGATCACAGGTCTTCAGACAGCTCTTTTGAGCGAGCAATGGTGCACACCAGACAATGCTTATCATCAAGACAATTCTTACCAGGTGTGTGTTTTATAGTGGGCATGGCAGCTTTAAGCCACTCATCAGTGATTGGGCACACATCTGACGTAAATTGTTTGGTAAAAATTTGTTTCAAGTGCTCTTTAAATCTCCTTAGGCAGAGGGTTCAGTTACTTATTCTGCCTTACTGAGGCTAACCTTTATGCCTCTCCATTCCAAGGTATACCTCCTCCTCTCTAGATTTCCCTGCACTTGTTCTCTGCTCTCACTACAGATCGCAATGTCATCTGCAAACATCATAGTCCATGGGAATCTTGTCTAACCTCATCTGTCAGCCTGTCCATCACCATAGCAAACAAGAAGGGGCTCAGAGCTGATCCTTCATGCAGTCCCATCTCCACCTTGAATTCGTCTATCACACTGATAGCACACCTAACCACTGTCATACATCTCTCATACATGTCCTGCACCACTCTAACATATTTTTCTGTCACTCCAGACTTCCTTATGCAATACCACAGTTCCTCTCTCAACACCCTGCCATCTGCTTTCTCCAGATCCACAAAGGCAAAATGCAGCTCCTTCTGACCTTCTCTGTACTGCTCTATTAACATCCTCAAAGCAAACACTGCATCTGTGGTGCTCTTTCTTGGCATAAAACCAAACTGCTGTTCACAAATGCTGACCTCTGCCCTTAGTCTAGCTTCCACTATTCTTTCCTATAACTCCATCGTATGGCTGATCAACTTTATCTCTCCATAATTGCCACAACTCTACACGTCTCCCTTGTTCTTAAAAATGACACCAGCACACTTTCCCTCAGTTCTTCTGGCATCCTCTCACTCTCTAAGACCTTGTTGTATGTTCTTGTCAGAAAATCGACTGCTACAAGTCATCATACACCCTCTATTTGGCCTTTGACACTGCTACCTTCGCCTTATGCTGTGTCTACCTGTACTCCTGTTTACTCTCATCGGTCCTCTCAATGTCCCACTTCTTCTTAGATAACCTCTTCATTTTTACACACTCCTGCACTTCCTCATTCCACCACCAATTCTCCTTATCTACTGCCCTTTCAGAGGACACACCAAGAACTCTCCTACCGGTCTCCCTGATCACATTAGCTGTAGTTGTCCAGTCATCTGGAAGCACTTCCTGACCACCCAAAAGCCTTTATCAATTCCTCCTTGAAGACAGCACGACACGCTTCCTTTTTCAGCTTCCACCACTTTGTCTTCTGCTCTGCCTTTGCCTTCTTCACCTTCCTCACCATCAGCATCATCCTGCACACCACCATCCTATGCTGCTTGGTAACGCTCTCACCCACTACTACTTTGCAGTCACTGACTTACTTCAAATTACATCGCCTACACAAGATGTAGTCTACCTGTGTGCTCCTACCTCCGCTTTTATAAGTCACCTATGCTCCTGTCTCTACTGGAAGAAAGTATTTACAACAGCCATTTCCATCCTTTTTGCATAATCTACCAACATTTGTCCTTTTGCAATCCTGTTCTGGATACCAAACCTGCCCATCACTTCCTCGTCCTCTCTGTTGCCTGCACCAACAGGTCTATTGAAGTCTGCACATTGAGCACTCTTTCCCTCTGCATCACTTCATCTAACTCACTCCAGTATCTCTCCTCTTCTGGCTGACATCCTGCCTGTGGGGCATAAGCACTAACAACATTAAACATCATGCCTTCAATTTCTAACTTGAGACTCATCACTCGGTCTGACACTCTATTCACTTCTAGAACATTCCTGACAAACCCCTCCTTCAAGATGACTCCTACTCCATTTCTCTTCCCATCCACACCATGATAAAACAGCTTAAACCCTGCTCCTAAGCTTCTCGCATTGCTACCTTTCCATCTGGTCTCCTGAACAGACAGTATTTCCACCTTCCTCCTCTGCATCATGTCAGCAAGCTCTCTACCTTTTCCTGTCATAGTTCCAACAATCAAAGTCGCTACTCTCAGTCCTAGACTCATGCCTTTCCTTTTCTCTCTCTGCCTATGGACACACCTCCCACCTCTCCTTCTTCAACCAACAATAGTCCAATTTCCACCAGCACCCTGTTGGTTAAAAGCACTGATGGCGGTCATTGTTAACCCGGGCCAATACGGGTATGAAATTTGTATCGACGGTTCGCATTTTGGCAAAAGTTTTACGCCGGATACCTTTCCTGTCGCAACCCTCTGCATTTATCCGGGCTTGGGATCGGCGTGAGGATGTACACTTGTTTGTGCCCATCCTCATGGCTGCATTTTATATATATATATATATATATATATATATATATATATATATATATATATATATATATATATATATATATATATATATATATATATGTACTGCATGAAATATGAAGATAATTAAAGAGGAGTATATCTTTACTCATTTATAAACAGCAATATGAAGTAAAGTGTGAAATGATGTGCTGTTCAGCACAGTACAAAGTAGCAAAGTGAAAGAGTTTTATTATTTTATTAAAAAAAAAATCACTGTTTTCAGCTTATTTTAAAATTCAACACAGCTTCCTATCTTTTTACTGACTTGTGGTTGTACAATGGGGTGGATTAATACAAAAAGAAAAATCCTTCTTTTTAATTCCTTTATTTTTATTTGTTGGATTGTTTGTGTCAATTTTAGTTTTTGATAAGTGATATAATTAGTTTTTATGTACATTTATAAGATTGAATTGGATCGAGGTATGTTATTTAGTTCTAAATGTTTGACACTGAGTTCAACATTATTTCACTGAATGATCTTTATATTTGCATATTTTAAAAGAAATTGTTTCTTAAAGTTATTTTGAGAAATTTTTTCCCATCATATTTTTCTTTGTGTTTAGTTCAGGTTTAAACAGAATTATATAACATTTCGGTGTAAATATACAGAATAGTAGAGCAAAACTGGAGGCCAAAATTGCAAATATCTCCACAGCAACAGTAAATTTTCCAGGAGAGCTGACATAAGCTGGAATAAAAGTTATCCACACTGCACAGAATATGAGTAAACTAAATGTGATAAATTTAGATTCATTAAAATTATCTGGTAACTTTCTAGCGAGAAAAGCCAGAACAAAGCAGAATAAAGCCAGAAATCCAATATAACCCAACACGACCCAGAAACCTACAGCTGAACCCACATTACATTCTAATATGATCTTTTCCTTGTAGTAATTCATGTTCTTGTAGGGAAAAGGAGGAGAAACTGTTAACCAAATCACACAAATAACAACCTGGATGAGAGTCAAGCCAACAACACTGAGACTCTGCTGTAGAGGCCCAAACCATTTCATGATATTACTGCCTGGAAGTGTCGCCCTGAACGCCACTAACACCACGAGAGTTTTCCCCAGAACACACGAGATACAGAGGACGAAGGTGATCCCGAACGCTGTATGGCGCAGCATACAGGACCACTGAGAGGGTCGTCCGATGAAAGTGAGTGAACAGAGGAAACACAGAGTCAGGGAGAACAGCAGCAGGAAGCTCAGCTCAGAGTTGTTGGCTTTAACAATGGGCGTGTCCTTTTCTCTTAGAAATAAAATAGCTACTAACACAGTTAATGTAACTCCAAATAAAGAAAACACTACCAGTACTATCCCCATAATCTCTGTATATGAAAGAAACTCCACAACCTTCAACACACATTTATCTTTTTCAGCATTCGACCAAAATTCTCCTGGACACTGCTCACAGTTAGTCGCATCTGAAAAATAATTGTTTTGTCTAATTAGGAAGGACAGTACATATATCAGATCGCTTTATTTATGAATGAAATTGTTCAGGAACTGCATCAGAAATAATATTATATAATAATTTGCTTGTGTTTGAAACTTGGTAATGCTGAGGTTACCTGTGTGGTTACTGAACTCTCCCTCTGCACATGGTATACAGTCATAGCAGCACACAGGCCTTCCACTCTGTACAGCCTTCCTGGTTCCTGGAGGACAGCTCTCACTGCACACAGACCTGGGCTTCTGAGATCAACAATACATTATGAATAGAATTTGCAAATTATAAAGTGCCAAATGACAGGCACACACCTCTTTAGAACTAATACTGAGTAATGAGTGAGTAAATAATAATCATCATAATAAAATGTACAATTTGTTTACCTCATGTCCACCCCTGACCCAGACTATATCTTTCTTGAGGACCAATTGTTGTCCATTTTGGAGAGAGGCATCATAATAGCCCACAACTTTAAGATTCATTTCTCCACGAAACCTGTGCTGCCAGTTTAATACAGCATATTTTGCAGGTGTGGCCCCAGTGCTGTCGAACCAAACCTGGTCTCCGATTTTACTGGTAAAATTGATCTTTTCTAAAAATGCAGCAACCTTTCAATAGAAAATAATATCAGCATTAATTTTATAAAAATCATCAGGCTCGAACATAGTTTGCTTTTTAAATTTGTTTGTTTGTTCAATTTATTACCTTCCATGGTTGTATTGTTTTGGTCGTCTCACAACTCTTGGTTTTTTTGCAACCAAAAAGTCTGTGTAGAGAATGTGCCAGAGTGTAAACTGCATTGTAGAGATTATTTGCATACATCAATTCCGGTATATCCTGACTGTAGTTTTTTAATTGAATCATGTCTTCATATTTGCTGCAGTTGTTTTCGGTTTGAGAAATGCTCCCCTCTGTTCTCTTGCAGGGAAGCGCTGTTTGCCAAAACCCATTGACAGCATAATCAGAAAAATTACCAACGTTTATTTTTGCTGCATCCAAACCAATGGCTCCAGTCAATATCTTGTGACTTACTGGTGTTCTTCGGTCAACAGCAGTCATCCATGCAATTGATGCACCAATTATCTGGTAGCCAGTGAGATTATTTAGATTTAGAATCTCTATTAGATTATTCATATCATAGTATGTGAGATATAAAATTATTACTTTAGCTGTGCCTTTCTTAATTATTTTAGCCACTTCAGAAATTTTTGCAGAATCTGACCGGTGAAATTTCTCCGAGTACTCAACACATATTCCCTCCTCTTGGGCGGCATTCAGAAAAATAGCCATTCCGTTGTTACCATAGTCATTATCACTGTGCACAGCTCCCACCCAAGACCAACCAAAGTGCTTTACCAGATATGCCAGCGCTCTAGCCTGATAATAGTCACTCGATATGGTCCTGAAGAAAAATGGGTATCGTTTTCTTCTGCTCAAACATTCACATACAGCAGCATGACTCACCTGATGACAGAAGGACACAGAATTTTGTTTATCGTATAGATCTTTATGATAATTTTACTTAATTCTATTAATAGAAAATCAAGCGACACCCTGTTTTAACAGAGAAAATCACAAGGAGCATCAAACTGAGAGAACACAAAAGAAAATTGTAATTTGTGAAAACGACAATGTGCTGTGCATCCTCTATAAAACCAAAAGTATCATCTTATAACTGATGTTAATAGCAAAAATAACATTTTATAAAGCATCCGTCAGTTTTTCGGTGAATACAGAGATGCGATTGGAAACGCTGGACCAAGAGCCTACGTTTGATACCTTAATGCACCTGTTTACAACTCAGGAACATTTATCTGCTTGTATATGGCCAATTGTTGGTAACTGCACAACACAGTGTACATCCATGCAATACTTTGAACATATAATCTGCATAAAACTTAAACAAGACTTAGTTGTGCCAATTTGACTCTCTGCAGCACTGTGTCATTTGGACAACAGGCCCTAGTTCCAAACAAATAAACAACGAATAAAGATGCCTATCGCATGAAATATTAAACGCATTGACTTGTAAATTAAACTTATAATCATTCAAATGTATTTTAAACATTAATATGGATTCAGAATTACTGATTTATATCAGAGCACGATGAATAGAAAATAATTAGTAAAGCTCTATAACCAATTAATGACATAAGATGAATGGAAACACTGCAGAAATACATTTTTTTTAATAGAATAATTTAATATCTTGCTTTAAATTAATGATTTAAAATGTTGATTCTTACCACTGGGATCTTAAAAGGTCCTGTAGTTTCTGTAATTGCTATAGTAGGAGTAGACTCTGTCTGTCCTATAATAGCCTGCACTGCTGCTTCTCCAGAGCATGAACCTTCTGCTGTTATGTCCTGACCATTCATTAAGGCCATGGAGGCCTTCATGGATAACATGCTTGAAAGACAATTGTCATAAATCTTATAACCAACCGAGATATTTGGAAGCAAAATGTTGCTTCTATTGATTTCATCAATTGCAAAAGTCATGATCTGAGCAAGGCGGAATTCGCTCAGGTTAATTCTACAAATATACAGAAGACTGTGTGAGGTTTTTTTTTTTTTTTTTTTTTTTTTTTAATTTTGGTTCATATGAAAAACTGAAATAACACCATGCATAACTACATCTTATTGAAATGCAGACAAGTCTAAAATTTAACAAAACAATCGCAAACTTTCTCCTACAACAAACCTAAAGCAGGTTAATGGTTGCGGTTTTTCAGTAAATTCCACTGACTGCATCTGTGTCTCTCGGTGTATTGAAAATATAGCTCCAATGATCACGTCTCCATCTTTGTATAACAGAGGATCTGCTGGGTTTTCAAGAATGTGACAATGTTCCCCCCTTGCCAGGCTGAGAGAAAGGAATATCACAAGTAATAACATCACAGAGCTCATCCGATTCTTTTACAAAATCTCTTCTCAAATCACACCATCTTCATGTATTTATAGCTATTCTCAAGATGTCCCGGAAATGTTTAATTTCATCTTCAGCAAATCAGAAAGGTAGGGATGGGGGTGGGCAGGCGTAATGAATTCTGTGAAATACACATTGTTTGGTATATGTAGGGGCAGTGATGGTCTAATGGTATAGGGCGCTGGGTCGCTGATCCAAAGGTTGGGGGTTCGAGTCCCATGCTCCACAAGGTTGTCACTGTCCCCCCCAGTGCAGCTAACTGGGTTATCAAAGGCGGGCCATGTCTGTCACTGTCTATGGTGTGAGGCATGTAAAAGAACCATTGCTGACATTCGTAAAGAGTAGCTGCAAAGTCGTCAGCGTGTTTCTGTCCCTTGCTAAAAGTGACAGGAAGGGCATCCGACGTAAAAAACTCTGCCAAAATCAAAATGTGCGAATCAAATGATTCGCTGTGGCGACTCCTGAGTGAAAAGAGAAAAAGCCGAAAGGAAGACAGACAGACAGACAGACACATTGTTTGGTATAGTGGGGTAAACTCCTTGTCTCCGGATTGTAGAAAGAAACCAGAGCACCCGGACCAGAACCTGCTTGGAGTGAGGTGACGGTGAAAATCACGCCACCAATGTGCAAGTATTCTGTACGTGTTCATTCCTTTACTGATTCTTGGATTGTGATTGGTTTACTGTGGTAAATGTTAGACAATACTTATCTTTTTTCCTGTTCACATCTGGTATGTATCACCACAAAATAAATCCAATGTTGCAAATCTTCCAAAATTTCACAATTTGAAATGAGTACATCAAAAAATACCAACTGCAGAAGTTTTGTTAAAATGTGCGATAAATTCATATATTAAGATTGTATTCTTCATTAAAAGTAAAACAAGCTGTAAATATATTTGTAAACCAATATAAATAAACATTTTGTGTGCATTAATTTCAATTTAAACACCATGATTTTCACTTATTTTTCACACCAAAAAAAAAAGAAAAAATATATAATAGATATTACCCTCCCCCCCATTAGGATGATGTCATGGCTGACGTTGATTGGCTGCAGGCTGCAACAAATGAATTATTTGGACTTGTGTTTTTGTAAAGATGTCACATATAATTCCTCCTGACAGGAGATAAGACGTCTATTCATTATTACCAATATATTGCTAAACGTAAAAGTCTTTCAATGGACAAACACAATTGCACATTTTTTATATTTAATTTCCTTCTCATCCACATCATTTGAATTGATTTAAATGTAATATACATAAATAATGTGAGAAAATTGTATTAAAGATTTGTCCAAATTTAACTTTTAATGTTTGTAGATATAAGTAACTTGTTTCCTAATGTGATTTTATGGCCATTTTCCCCATCATATTTTTCTTTGTGTTTAGTTCAGGTTTGAACAGAATAATATAACATTTCGGTGTAAATATACAGAATAGTAGAGCAAAACTGGAGGCCAAAATTGCAAATATCTCCACAGCAACAGTAAATTTTCCAGGAGAGCTGACATAAGCTGGAATAAAAGTTATCCACACTGCACAGAATATGAGTAAACTAAATGTGATAAATTTAGATTCATTAAAATTATCTGGTAACTTTCTAGCGAGAAAAGCCAGAACAAAGCAGAATAAAGCAAGAACTCCTATATAACCCAACACGACCCAGAAACCTACAGCTGAACCCACATTACATTCTAATATGATCTTTTCCTTGTAGTAATTCATGTTCTTGTAGGGAAAAGGAGGAGAAACTGTTAACCAAATCACACAAATAACAACCTGGATGAGAGTCAAGCCAACAACACTGAGTCTCTGCTGTAGAGGCCCAAACCATTTCATGATATTACTGCCTGGAAGTGTCGCCCGGAAAGCCACCAACACCACGAGAGTTTTCCCCAGAACACACGAGATACAGAGGACGAAAATTATCCCGAACGCTGTGTGACGCAGCATACAGGACCACTGAGAGGGTCGTCCGATGAAAGTGAGTGAACAGAGGAAACACAGAGTCAGGGAGAACAGCAGCAGGAAGCTCAGCTCAGAGTTGTTGGCTTTAACAATGGGCGTGTCCTTTTCTCTTAGAAATAAAATAGCTACTAACACAGTTAATGTAGCTCCAAATAAAGAAAATACTACCAGTACTATCCCCATAATCTCTGTATAGGAAAGAAACTCAACAACTTTTAAAACACATTTATCTTTGACATCATTAGACCAAAATTCTCCTGGACACTGCTCACAGTTATTTGAATCTGAAAAAATAACAATGGTTATTCTAATTAAAAAGTACATGTACATTATGTTGTGATTTTACTTATGAATGGAAATGTTTATGAACCGTGCTTTAAACAGCACAAGCATTAAACAAAATGCACAATTGATAATTTGTGTTTGAAACTTGGTAATGCTGAGGTTACCTGTGTGGTTACTGAACTCTCCCTCTGCACATGCTATACAGTCATAGCAGCACACAGGCCTTCCACTCTGTACAGCCTTCCTGGTTCCTGCAGGACAGCTCTCACTGCACACAGACCTGGGCTTCTAATTTGAATGAATATATTGATAATTGAGTCTTAGAATTATACTTTATGTAATTTCTATGTGTACATTCACCTTATTTTAGTTGTTCATTTTTTTGGTGATAAGAAAAAAATATTATGACATCATCTGACAATTGCATAAACCTGTTAACCGGCATTAGTCGGATAACCAGTGTCTAAGCAGTTTTACGTTTTTGTGTTTTACATATTTAAATTATGTTTACTGTCAAGCTCTCTCGATGGCATAGTGGTTTGCACATCCACCTCACAACAAGAGGATCCAGAGTTCGATCCCCTGCCTGGGTGCTTCTGTGAGGAGTTTGCATGTTCTTTGTGGTTGCGTGATTTTCCTCCCACAGTCCAAAAACATGCAAAGAAGGTTAATTGGCTTTTTCAAATTGGCCTTGGGTGTGAATGTGTATGAATGTTTGTGTGAATGTCACCCCTGCAACTGCCTGGCAAGCTGTCAAGGGTGTACCCCACTCTTGCCCAGAGTCGGCTGAGATGAGCACCAGCCTCCACACAACCCTAATTAGGATTAAGCAGTTCAGAAAGTGAATGAATGAAACTCTATAGTTAGGTAAATGTTTCATGTATATTTACTGCAATGCAAATATTCCCATTAAACCATGCCAAAAAATAATTTTAAATGTAGTGTATTATTTAAAAGAATATAAACAGTTGATATATTTATTTTAAAAAGTAAACAAGGAATACCTCTGTTGTCTCTCCAGCCCAGACTATATCATTGGCATTTAGAACAAACTGCTGTCCGGCAGGCAATGAGGCATCATAATAGCCCGCAACCTTAAACTGCACTTCTCCATTTAAACCTTGTTGCCAATTTACCACATCGTACTTTGCAGCTGTTGCCCCAGTGCTATCAAACCAAACCTGTTTTCCTAATGTTGTGGTAAAATTGACCCTTTGTAGAGAATTGACAACCTTAGAATGGAAAAGATCCATTATTTTATTATAATATTACTCTCAGATAAAGTTGTTTTTCTGTTTTTATGGGGTTTTTTGTTTTTGTTTTTTACCTGCCATGGTTGCATTGTTTTGTTTTTCTCACAACTTTGCCTTTCTATGCATCTCAACAGGT